>JPSZ01000001.1:1442560-2135647 GCA_002161795.1 Curvularia sp. IFB-Z10
TAACCGTCGGACCCAAATGTGCCGGCGAACGCTTCCGTTGGGAAGGCGGGATGTCTTCGATACGACACTTTTCTTGAGAGTGGGCCATGAGTGATAGCACGGCTGAGGCGCTAACGGTTACAAGGGAGGGAAAGGCTGGCTTAATCTAGCCCTGTGGGTAGCGCACTAATGGTATTTCAGTTGCCCTTGCAGGCAGCTGTTATCGCGAATGGTGGGAATTACCGAACCAACACCAATTTCACGACACCGCGACAATATCGCATGCTATATACCCATGTCTCAACCATGTAGTACCCCGCAGTATCGTGTGTTCTTTTTGGAAGTTGATGGTCCGTCTGCTGCGAGCGCAGCTGGACTGCGATAACGCGACAGGGGTACACTCCGATAGACATCTCATTGGGATTTAATTGGGACAACTGGTTGTTGTCACCCACTTCCATCTTATCAGTTGAAATCCTAATCCGGTTTCTGTGTACCGGAACGGACTCATATGCATCGAGTCCCGTGTAGCTTGAAGACAAATGCAACAAGTGAGACCCCCCGTATCAGGTATACAATTTGTTCAGTTGCACACACCTCCTACTCCATCATTTATCTACAGCCATTGAGTCTTCATGTTACAAACTATTATCGACTCGCCTAAGGAGAAGAGCGAAGAAACAACTATGTCCAGAAATACAGAGCTCCAGTACAATGGCACTCGCGACGGTGACTCGCTGAATAAACAAGAGAGCGGGATCGAGGGCCAAGTTGAGGACCTGGACGAAGCCAATATCTTCCTGAGACAGCACAATATCACACCAGAATACCTTGCTGAGCTCCTAGAAGACGAAGCAGCCAACAAATGCGTCTCCAGGAAAGTCGATCTGCGTCTATTACCACTTCTGTGTGGCACATATTTTCTCCAGTTCATCGACAAGCAAGCCATCAGCTACTCAGCCGTCTTTGATCTATTCGAGACAACCAATATCACCGGCGCGCAATATTCATGGCTAGGATCTATATTCTACTTTGCATACTTGGTCGCTGAATGGCCGTCGGCCTACCTTGCACAGCGCTTTCCAACCGCCCGCGTCGTATCAATATACTGCTTTTGCTGGGGCTCCATCATGCTGCTTACTGCGGCCACCAATAGCTTTGCGAGCTTTGCGGCCATGAGATTTCTCCTTGGTATCTTTGAGTCCGTGGTCACGCCAGCCTTCATGATGGTAAGTTTGCTGAGTGCGCAGAAAGCGCAAACACTAGAATATGTACTGATCATTTTGTGTTGTCCCGCCTGCTAGATTGTAAGCATGTGGTACATGGGCGAGCAGCAGCCCGCTCGCGCAGGAATATTCTACTGCTTCAACGGCATGGGCGCCGCCGTCGGTGGCATCCTCTTCTACGGTGTCGGATACGCAAAGCGCTTTGTCGTCTGGAAGATCATCTATCTCATATGCGGAGGCATGACGGTCCTTTGGTCCATACTGCTGTTCTTCCGGCTGCCAGATAACATCATGTCTGCCAAGAGCTTCTCTACACAGGAAAAAGCGCTCTTGATTGCCCGCGCGGCGAAGAACCGCACGGGAGTTTACAATCGTACCATCAAGCCGGGCCAGATCTGGGAGGCTATGATGGACGCGCAGATCTGGCTACTATTCCTATACGTCCTTCTCAACGAAGTCATTAATGGCGGTATGGCGAACTTTGGCAAGCTAATTATAAAAGATGTGGCACGCGGAGATTCCCTTCGTACAACGCTATACGGTATTCCGCAGGGATTCGCGCAAGTTTTCTGGGTCTTCACCGGTCCATATCTTGCGTCTCGCCTGCCTAATGCGCGCACTTATATCATGGCACTATACCTTTGTCCCACAATCATTGGCACCACTCTAATTTGGCAGTTGCCGCGATCAAATCTGGCGGGTTGTTTAGCGGGCTACTATTTGGTGAGTTTCACCGAGCTTTACCATGGCTGAAATGGTTTTGCTAAGAATTCGTAGGTTGGATCGTACGTGGGTGGTCTGGTGATAGCACTTCAGTTTCCTGCATCCAATGTCGCTGGGTACACGAAGCGAACGACCGGTACTGCCTTTGTGTTTTTGGCATATTGCGTTGGCAACATCATCGGTTAGTGCTGATACACATTCTCGATCTTGACAGAACACACATTAACTTGACTGAACTAAAGGACCTCAAGCTTTCTTAGCCAAAGAAGCCCCTGTATACCCGACAGGTGTGAAGACTATTTTGGCCTGCTCTATTTCCCAATTCTTCCTCGCATTTGCTATACGGACACTTCTCACCCGGCGAAATTCTCAGCGCGATCGTGAAGATGCTGCAGGCCAGCAACATAGGGAGGATGGTCCTGCAAGCGACACGGACATTATAGAAGATGCCACTGACTTTTGCAATAGAAGGTTTCGCTACAGGCTATAGAAGGCAACTATGGGGCTTGCAAAATACGATAGATCTGCCACTTCATTTCTCGTGATCCTTGGCTTCTTGATGGACGTCTGTGTCGCCACTCATCGTTATGATAATCCATCTGGACAATGATTTTGCTTGTTGCTGGAAGATTGCAGTTTGCAGCATCCTGGCCAAGGCAGTGCTTGGATTCGACCTGTCGACTATACTCCTCGAGCTGAATCCAATACCACCTACTAATAAGTTGTTGGCGAGTGAGTTATAGAGCGATTCAATCAACAAGCAGCTAACCAGCTCAAAAGACAAAAATCTTCAGGCTTTGATAATATAGAAGATACTTAGATAGTTTTCCGTCATCGGCCCCACCAAGTCAACACTACGCCATTCATTGGCTGAGACCCCGGCTTGCCATCAATAGCCTATTGGTAGACAATGGGTTGAGCATTGCGATTACGTTCTATGTCCATAGCCAAACTTTACTTCCTTGACAGCAATAGTAAGCCGTGGGTCGACATGACTGGGGCAGGCCTTGCATTCGCCGTCGGGCCATGCCGCACTAACCTCGATCCACCGGCAAGGGTCGCCATCTCCAGTGACCGTGGAGGCTGACAATTCTACATAGATATATCGTATGCCACGCTATGTTTGTAATGATCAGGTGGATCTGCGAGTCTGTGGATCTGCGGCTGTGTGGCTGTGTGACACTTTTGCCAAGGACTCTGAGATACCTAAAATCTGGCTTGGATCGGGAGCAGGGCTGGGTTTGCAAGCCTCGGCGTTTGTCTCATCTCAAAAAGACACCCAGTCACCGTGCAGCTTCGTGATGACGTGCCATAGACGACTGTACCTAACGAAAGCTTCTATACTGTAGAGATGAACCATCGCGCCGCCTCACAGCTCCGCAGGCCCGCCGTTAATACCTCGTCCCACCCACCACATCCTTGTAACTCTCGAGCACAACGCAACCAACGCATATACCGAGCAGCAACCGGACATCGCTTTAGCTCGTGAAAAGAGAATATCATGAGTTCAATGGCGTGTAAAGAGTCGGGGGTCTTACACAACGGGCATAACAAGAGACAGATACCAACTGACATGACACAGAATACTAAGATGCGAGTCAAAGCTTCGGCAAGCGGAGTGACTGTTACTGGAAGAACGCCGTCGTTGCAAGCACGGACAAAGGTAGAAAGGTCCGCATATCTTGGGGATAGAGCTATCGTACGGTCATACGACGAACGGCTCGTTGCATGAGCACTGCAATCATTAAGGGCGTAGTAAGGTGCTTCACTTTAATCTCTGAGGACGATAGGGGGTTTGGATCGTTGATGCTCCTGCGTGCTCGGTCAGGTGGAACAGATGTTTGATGGTAGCTATCCTTGGTAAGGTACTACGCTATCTTAGGCTGCGTGCCGTCCTGTCATGGATAACGACCTTTATATCTCTTCACAATGCCATCCAGTGCGGATTTACGTGGCAAGGGTGTGGCCGGTGCGAGTCGGCCATTCTCCCTGCTAGCAGTGGCAACTTCCAGTACTGGACACACATCTTTATCGTCAGGAATTCGGCGTAATCATGATGATGGAGCTAAGCAATGCACTTTCGTACAACATCAGCCTAAGCAGTTCCGTTGCAAAAAGCTCTGCTGTTTAACTTACAAGAAGCTTCACCGGTACTAGGGCTCTTAACAAAGCTGTACTTGAACACGTCTGGTTTAGCTAGAATTATACAAGGACTACGATGCTACAATAGTCACAACCCCGCGAAAGAATTCAACGTTCTACAACTCACATGATGTCCTTTTACATTATAGCACAGGACCCGTTGGTAAGTTCGGTGAGGACCACTTGGAACTCCTCCGATGTGATTCCGAGATACAATTTGACTTTCTCCAGAGCAGTCTCGCCACGGTGTTCCCAAGTAACATTGAAGCGCTCTTCGCCCTCAAACACAATCGGATTTATGGATTCGATAACGTAGCCCAAACCAGTTCGCTCTCTGTCCTGCCTCTGGAAGTCGGCTCGAGTAAGAAGGTATTTCGTCCAATGGCCTCGTGATAGCCCATTTTTGAACGCCTTATTGCTGAAGACAGTGGCAAATCTCAGCATACCGTCCTGCACATACGCACAAGCGCCAGCCTCATCGCGGTGTCCAAGGTCGGTATTCGTCTTACTACTCCCGCAGTGTTTGTAGAAAAGGTCACAAAGCTCCCTATAAGTCAGGGAATGCTTTACAATCGTGTTCCAAGCACCGTTTGCCATCTCCCAAACCCCGCACCAGGTCATGGCAGAGCCCTTCGATGAGACATGTAAGTGTGTACATACATAGCCACTTTTTATAAGCTCCGTATTCTTGGCATCAAATGCTTCGGCGCTGCGAAGAATGTAAGAGCACCAACGTAGTTGATCGTCTGGCCGAAAGAGCTGAAGGTACCTCGGCGTATTATCCTCGCCATAGTAGCTTGTAACTTGGTGTGTGCGGAATCCTCGGGATACCATCCTGTTGAAGACCTGTTGAGTTTCGGCCCCGTCAAAGCTACGACTCAGCTTTGTTTCTCTTCCATATTCTCGAAAGATAGCACAGAGGCGCAGTGTTCCTTGAAATACGTAACCTGATAGCCAGATGAGCTGCATAGGATTCTGCTTAGGTTGAACCGGTTTAGGGGAAGGCGGTATCTCTACTTGATCGATCAGCAAGTCATATATTTTATAACATTCCATCAATTAGTGCAGGTAACTTACTTCTATCTACGCCGATCTCCTTTTTGAGTCGACGAAACGCTTTGTCCCTCCCTTCGCCATAGATCAGTGGCATGTGGATGTTGGCTCCCTTCTCTAATAGCAGCGCAACCACTTCAGTGTGGCCTTTCGAAGACGCCGAGTATAGCGGCGTTGTACCGAAGCTATTCGCGACGTTCAGGTCGGCTCCGCTCTCTAGCAGCAGCTTAGCCACTTCTACATGGCCGCCGTTTGCCGCTGCATTCAGCGGCGTCCAACCACCGTCCGTAGCGACGTCTGCATTCGCTCCTCTTTCCAGCAGCAGCGAAACTACTTCAGCGTGGCCTTTGAAAGACGCTAAGTACAGCGGCGTTGCACCGTCGCTATTCGCGACGCTCAGGTCGGCTCCGCTCTTAAGCAGCAGCTTAGCCACCTCCACATGGCCATTACTTGCTGCTGAATGTAGCGGAGTCCAGCTGTTATGGCTAGCAGTTGCTTGATCTGCTTCAGCCTCTGCTTCAGCCTCTGCTTCAGCCTCTGCTTCAGTTTCAGTCAACACACTAGGAGCCTTCAGGTCGCCCCCCGTTGGGGTCCTGTAACCCGATGTTTGCTCCTCCTCAGAAGGATCACAACATATCCCACAGAAACTCATTCTTTCACCGCTCTGGCTAGAATCCTTAATCAACACCACTAGCGAGGATGCAGTTGGACGCGATTGTTGCTCTGCTGAGAGCATTTGTTGCGTCCAGCCAAGAGCTCTGTTTTCAGACAATTCCCCTGTTCTCTCTAACTCTGCAACAAACTTCAGTAAGGCAGCAGGGTTCGTGCGAATAAACGGCTGCTGTGATCCATGTAGGCTAAAGAACTCATCCATGTACTGAATAGTCCTGCCCTTAAGGACCACAATCATTTCCATAAACACAACACCTAGGCTCCAAATGTCGGAAGCTGTGTTTCGAGGGTGCCATTGAGCGACCTCAGGCGCGCAATATCTAGGCGTCAGCCCGTTCAACATGCTCGTAGTGATACTACCGTCTGCATCTGCAAAGTCAAGAGACAAGCCAAAGTCTGCAAACAAGATTTTTCCGCGCTCTACGAGAATGTTGCCAGGCTTGATGTCCTTATGTCGAACTTTCTGCTCATGCAGATACTCGAGTGCTGTGGCTAGGCAGCCAAAAAAAGTTCGTAGCTCCGGAAGATTAGAGTCGTTAGCGCGCCTCAAGTAGGCGGCTAGGTCCATCTCGGCAACGGGAGACATTATCAGGCCAATGTATCTTGGGTCTGTATAGCTCCCTACAAACTCTACAATGTGGTAATGCCTTAGGCGCTTCAGAACTTGGATCTCGGCGATGAATTGCTCCAGGTGTTCCTTCCTTGGTCCACTAAAGGCGGCACTCCGAAGCACTCGCTTCCTTGCGTACTCTTTGAAACTGATCAGACTGATAACTTTGTCAACCTGTCCAAACCCGCCACTGCCCAAGACTTCCTTTGGCTCAAAAGGAAGAGACTCCCCTTGCTTGAAGTGACAGTGCTGTCCCTTTTCACCCTTTTCTAGGTCCATTGTCATCGTCAATACAAGCTTCTGGGCGTTACAGAATGCTGTCCGGACACCTGGACGTAAACAATCTGGCAGATTTCGTTCGGTAACAGGAAACCAGTAATCCGAAAAGCCGACGTCGATGAGATCATCAAGGAGGTTAAGATGGCCGATAGTTCGAAGGATGACATATGTCCGCGGCACCTTGCTCCATCGCGGATTGGAGTGTTTCAACAGCGATGATATTTCACTGACCTCAGAGTCAGTGTAAGACTCTCGACTATCCTTGCCTTCTTGAAAAAAGCTGGTCAGTCGGCCAGCTTGGGCATTTTGAGTGGTTGCGCTGGTCGGTAACGAGAAGGACACGAGCTGCAATTCCTGTAACAAGCGTACTGTTGCGAGTGTGTCTTCATGGTCTCTGCCGAGTATCCTCTCCCGCCCGTCCGCTGCTTGTCGGAGCAGCCCCTCGGCCTCACTGTACTTCTGTTGCAAGTAGAGTGTACATCCTAGCCAGTGCTTGCTGTCGAGCGTGTCCTTATGGTCTCTGCCGAGTGTCCTCTCCCGCACGTCCGCTGCTTGTCGGAACAGCCCTTCAGCCTCACTGTACTTCTGCTGAGTGTAGAGTGTACATCCTTGTCGGAACATTTCTCTTCCCACATCTCGCCGCCTTAGCTTTGAGAACATTCTGTTGTCCAAATCTCAAGCATGTCCGCCTACTGCTGCTGTTGTAGACCGGTCCATATATATAGTAGCAGAGCTAGGAGGCGAAAACCGTGCGAGTCTAACCGTGGCAGCGTCGGCGCTACTGGCTTTTGTCAAGCCCAAGGCTTATTATGTCGTGAGTACGAAGTGAAGTCTGTGGCCTTAGTAGTGTCTCGATTCGTCTCGAACGAAGCTGGGCATTAGGGGGGAGCCTGTAGGTTTAGCGGATGCGACACCCGAGGCAAATGCTTATATAAGTCTTAAAGCATCGTATTCAAGGAGCACAAAAATCGTCGTCTACATACGCCAGCAGGGAAGTGTGGATAGTGGTCGAAGGGACAACGTCAGGCCTCTGGAGGGATATCTAGCACTTCTTTACGAGAGGGAAGTGGAGCGGCACGGACACATGTATTCAGCCCGCGTCCTGCCTGTCCGCCATGCCAGCTAGCGGAACATAGTTGGGGTGTTATCGCGGCTGAAATCCAGTAGAATCGAATCAATCAACCAATCAAAAGAGTGAAGCAGCCACATCAGGCTTTTTATAATAGGTTAGCTGTAGTCCAGGTGACGTAGTGTTAGTGGTTCGGAAGTGTTCCTAGATGTCTGTGCTGCAGCCAAGGCCTTGCCGTTTCCTCCAGCTCTTCAGCTTTACCCCGCAACCTCTCTCCAGCTTTAACAAACTGCACTCCTTACCAAATATATCTGTTACTCTAAAGAAAGGGGTTTGTGTTGATTTTGCCGCTCATCTTGCCATACCTTGACGATCCTAGTCGACCAAGGCTTTTTTCAGGTTCCTCTTGCTTGTTGCAAGTGAATGGTTATACCACACTGTCAACTACCAGCCTCATGTCGCAATTGCTTTCGAGGTCCCAGGTCCGTGAACATACTGGATTATACCAAACTATCTCCACCAAATCACCCTTTGGACTGCAATGTTTAAAAGCCTTATTTGAGGAGGAAGACTCTATCTCCCCGAATAGAGGCAGACTTAGCGTAATTCTCGCCAAGGATTTTCGCGACCTCGAGAATGGCCAAGAGCGCAGCAAAGGGCGGGAAGATGTTATGGACCAGATAATGTCACGAAAATCAAGATACCGCAAATATCAAACAGAGTTCGCGCAGGCCTGGTGTATAACAAATTCGAATAAGACGCAGACAGTACTTTTTGAAGGGATAAGGTTCATCATCTTGCAGAACGATACGGAGTGGGTCCGGATCCCTTTTTCCGGACGACTTGAAGTGCGTCCGGTCACGTTGAACGGAAAAGCTACCGGCGAAGTAGTACTGCGGAAGCTGACCTTGGACTTGAGCTCTTTCTGGAAACGAAAGCAAGAGATGGCAAGCACTTCTCTGCCGCCAACGCCGGGTCCGATTGAGTATTCATTTCCAGGTGCTGCCCGGCAATCCCCGCTACATGAATTACCTGCGCGTACTGCATTACCGTCCTTTGCTGGGGCTCCTAACCATCCGCCAAGCCGAGCCGAAGAAGAGTATCCTTACCAGCAGAATCAAAGCACTCTGGAAAAACCTAGCGGAAGGTCACGGTACGGAGGAGAAAAGACGGCTGGTGTTCAACCTAATGGTACGCAAAATCGCGAAGTTATCGCAAGTGCAAATGGGAAAACCATGTTTTACACTATACTAATAGCAACAGTGGTACCAGATTGCACCTTCACGCCCCGCAGTCCAGAGGAGGGATTCATGGAATCTTCACCAGTTTAGATGTATTTCGAAGTGCTTGGTCTGCTACTGTGGTTGCTTGTGGGACTAACTATAATAATATATAAGAGCACTAATTCTACGGCGGTAATAAGAGTATATTATATCGTGGCTATTTTGAGTTGTTTAGTAGACGCAAGATGGTCACGCGAGTCAGAGGTGCTGTTTGCTCTATCTCTAAGCCCTACATCTCTCTACCCCTACTACTAACACTACAAAACTAAGTAGCAGATTACGCTTCTAAAAGAATTATACATATCCGCGTTGATGTTTATTAGTAGCAACTAGGCTAGCAAATAGGTAGGGGTAAGGGTAGGGTAAGGGTAGCTTATGTAAGACCTAACCCTACCCCTACCCCTACCTACGCTAAAATAGCTTAGCATAGATAGGGGTAGGGTTGCTAAGAGTTAGGTAGGGTTAGAGTTAGGTTAGCTAAGAGTTAGGTAGAGTAAGTAGAGAGTTACTAAAATATGAGTTATACTAAGTCTAACTAATTATAAATATTACTAATAGACTTACTATAAGCTAGTAGTTCAGTAATCTAAAAATCTTACTTCTTAATATATCCATATTATAAGCTAAAGTAAAATTATGAAATATTTCTTTCGTTTATAGTTTTACCTCTGCCTCGCTTGTAGCAATCAGCTCTTTAATATTTTCTCAAAAAAACGGCAGGCCGCCCCCTAGCCTGCCAAAAATCGAAGGTCAAAAAAAAGACTTTACAGTTAGGGTGGCGACTCGAACAGAGGACCTACTTAAGGTTTAGAGCTTCGGCATTCTGTACTAAGCTCTAAAGCGAGCGCTCTACGTTTCGAATCTAGAAACTATGGTACATAACAGAATAACAACAATAATATCACTATTAGGCTTACGCCTATTAGGCGACAATTAACTAGTAGGAGTCTGCCTAAATCGTCGAACTATAGTTGTAATAAGGACACGTAGCGCAGCGCAGTGCACTACTGCGTACAAATACGCTGTTTTCGCTACCCTTAATCTCTATCTCAGCAACTTCTATTAATATCTCTATCTCTATCTCCATCTTTATATACATTAATAGTCTTATTTTATTCTAACTATGTAGCCCTTCTCTAAATCCCTTAACCTCTCGGGCTAACGACAGATTTTAGTTAGCATCTCTTTATTAGCTATATTCGCCTACTATAGCCCGCTACCTAGTGCTATTGCTAAAGAACTACAACAGTAGCTACCTAACTAGCTTAAGCATTTTAGTACTTTTAAACTAGAGTATGCTAATTTATTTAAGCAATACTAGATTAGAGACATATAGTTTAGAAGGACTAAAGGGGGATTTATAGCTTTTATTAGCGGTTAAGAGGCTCTTAGGATCTATAGCTTTAGCTATAAGTTAATCCTTAAAGCTAAATAAAGATGTCCTAGTCCATAGACTCTTAAATAGCTTCGAGAAAACATAACTAATATTAGACAGGCTATTATAGCCTAGGTACTAACTAAAGAGCAGCGGGCATTGGAAGTCCATCTTTAGAGTAAGGAGAGCAGAGCTTAGATAGGGACGATTCTTTGTTTTGTTTAATCGGATATAGGCTTTCAGGAGGAGGAGGAGGAGAAAGAAGGGGAGGAGTGGGAGGTAGAGGAGGAGGTTTGAGGTTTTGTCGATTTGTGTTGCGGAAATAGGTGAACTGTAATCGTTAGATCAAATTAAGTTCAGAATTCTATCACAAAATGCATCTCAGAAAGGCCGAAGCCGTAAAATATATATAGTTAGTATAAGTAATTTACTTATTATTATAGATGATAATTAGAATAGACTGAAATTCTTATTATTATATTATCTAAGTACTAATTTCTGATACTTGAAATTTATTTATAGTTTTATAGCTATTTAAAGAGTAGTAATTAAAAATAGCACTTAGCTAGTTAACTCTTCTCTTACTATGTAGAAATTCTTATTATATAAATATATTACGTAGGGTTTAACTATACTTCTTTATTCTTAGTCTAGGTTAAGGCGAGGTAGCTAAAAGTAGTAGTCTATATAATGATCTAATAACTCTATAGAAAAGGTTTATACAAGCGTAACTAATATGATAATAATTAATTTCATAGCTTTGAAAATCACTAAGTATTAATTTATCTAAAAGAAGAACTTATAAAGAGTTAACTGTAATAACTATAATAATAAAATCTATTTATTTTTTATACTTATTACTTCAGGTCTTACTATTCTATTTATTTTATCTTAGTAAGAGATATAGGATAGCGGTACTATCCTGTTATATACTACCATTCTAGATAGCTAGCCTTAGTAGAATAGTATATTACGTACTATAGCGCCTTACGCTAACTATTACTCACTAACCTATATTTAGTAAGTTATTTCGTTTTAACTTTAGAGTTCTATATATTC
The DNA here is from genome assembly GCA_002161795.1 of Curvularia sp. IFB-Z10. Lineage (NCBI taxonomy): Eukaryota > Fungi > Ascomycota > Dothideomycetes > Pleosporales > Pleosporaceae > Curvularia > Curvularia sp. IFB-Z10. Next base: position 1,454,031 of record JPSZ01000001.1, read on the forward strand.
TTCATTTTCCTATATAAAGAGAAGGCCTATAACTTATAATATTGTTCCTTTCTTTTAAATTATCATTTTGATATTTGAGATTTCTAATTTTTAAATTATTCTTAGTAGATTTAGTAGAGATAAGTATAGTAGTACGCCTATTATATTATATTTTCTCTTTTCTTTATACCTATCTAACTATACTTAAAGTATAGAAAATTTATAATTATACTTTAATATTAACTTCGAAGTATATAGCTTATTCAAACTATACTTACTAGTAAAGTAATAGAGTTATATTCTATAATGAGTATCATAAAAAGGAGTATTTTTATTATTCTATTGATATAAAAACTAGTTACTATACTGGTTGTATTTTAATAAAAGCTAAGTATAGTCTATTTACCTCTAATATAGACTTTCCAATATCTAAACTGTTACTACTTAAGCCATTAGCTAACTTAGATAAGTTATAGGCTAATTTTTATTTAATTCTTATTTTAATTATTCTTTTTTTACTCTAATGCTACTTTTCGTAGATTAGGAATTTCTTAGAATACTTATATAAGTAATTTATAAATATTGAGGTTTTTTTCGTTTTTAAGAATTATAGCTCTTTAGCTATTCTTCTTACTTAGCTAAGTACTTTTAATGACATCTAAGTTTCTATAGGTCTTTAATTTAATCAACTATTTACTTAACATCTGTAAGCTTTATATCTATAGCTAGCTTAATATCTAAGAATACTAGTTTTGATAGTTGTTTCTAAAAGATAGAGTAGATATATATACTTAGTAGTAGTTATAATTTATAGTTTACTAATCTTACCTTGTCTACAATTTTGCATAGTTCTTTTTCGACATTATGTAGTTTCTTACTTAGTTACATAGCTTTCAAGTTTTATCTTAGTAAAAAAAACTTTATTCTCTTTTTTAAAAGTTAGTTCTTTACTCTTTTACTAGTTTACTATCTTAGATATTATAAAGTGCATCAAAGCTATATTTTTACTTAATTTATTATATAATTAAATTATAAGGTGTACTTTATTCTTAGCTGTTACTATAATACTTTTGATATTCTTAAGATCTTAGTAGGTAATTAGCTTATATCTATAATTTATATAAGATATTTATTATCTTATTATTACTAATTCTATACTATTATAAATTAGTTATATTATTTATTAGAAGTTGATATAGTTTTTCTATAGCTTATTAGGATATATTCATAGATACTATTCTAAAGTTTGGTTTATTCTTTCTATCTAGCTATTAATCTCTAAGTAAAAGCCTATTGAAAGCTTTTTCTAAATACCTAACTAAGCTAAAAGGGTTATCTAGTATTTTAATATCAATAGCTTATCTTTATTAGTAATAAATACTCTAGGTATCTTATACTCTAATACTAGTGCTTTAGTAACTTTATATACGCATTCTTCTATGGTTATAGTCTCCTTTATAAGTACAAATATTACTACTATAGTTAATTAATTTATAATTACTGAAATTATATTATAAAGTTAGGCTAGTTCAAGTTCTAATAGTTTGAAAAGCTTTACTAGAGAACCTATTATAATACTAGTCTATAGTCTCTATAGTAGCTATAAAAATTATAGTATTTTATAAGGCTTATATCTCTTAGTCTTATTTTAATAGTATACTAAATAGTTATTTGAGATGTTTAATACTTATATCTATAAGTTGTTACAAGTAACACACGGAAGGATCCCTTTCCTTGATGATGACCCCGAGTGGTTAGAGAACCACTTGGGATCACGGCGAAACGTGATGACCTCCGCGGGGCAGAGATCACGTGATGCGACATCCCGCCAAGACCAGACATCCCGCCAAGGATGGGATGGCAGAACCACTCGGGATGGGATGGCAGAACCACTCGGGATGGCATGCCATCACGAACATCCCGCCAAGCACGAGCATGAAGGGATGGACGGGATGGCAGGACTGAAAGCAATGAGGATATAAGGATGGATGGATTTTATTATTTACTCTCGCTGTGGTCAACTCAAATTGTACTTTCTTACAAGTTATTACTTAATAAAATTGATACTTTGTTATTCTATTTTAGAATTGATTGTCTTTACTATCGGTTAATCATCCATAACTCTTTTCCACCGGAGTCACTTCGGCAATCTCACGGTCAACTGCTGACTTTCATCATCTCGCCCTAACCCGGATCGAGACTTAGAGAAGTATAGTAGAGCCCCGTGTAACATAAGTATAGTATTATAACTACTTTAGCTAGCTCTCTAATTGTTACTTTAACTCTTATATATTGATATTTCTAAAACTTATATAGTTTTTTAATGAGATTCTATTTTATATATAAAGATATATATATCTATTCTTAGTAGATTATATCTTAGTACTCTTTTTCAGCTTATAATAGTTTAATATAGCTATTTATATTAAGCTTAAGCTACGAACAAGTAGCTTTTTGCTATTATTATTATTATTGAGTTATTACTTAGTTAACTACCTGTTTTACTCTAAATAATTTTAGCTTATTATACTTGTGACTATTATTAGGTCTTTTTTTGGATACTACGTTATATAGTTCTTAGTAACTCATTTCCTATAGGTGAGATCTTTAGTTCAAGGCGTTTATTACTTTATTAAGTAATCCTACCTTATTTCTTTTATAGCTTTGCCTCTGCCTCGCGTATAGTAATTAGCTCTTTAATATTTTCTTAAAAAAACAGCAGGCTACCCCCTAGCCTACTAAAAGTTAAGGGTGAAAAAAAGACTTTATACTTAGGGTAGCATCTTAACTAGAGAATCTATAAAAGTTTAGAGCTTTAGCACTCTATATTAGGCTTTAAAGCAAGCACTCTATATTTTAAATCCAAAAATTATAGTATATTAAAGAAAGATAATAGTAATATTACTATTAAGCTTACGCTTACTAGGTTATAAGTCACTAGTAAAAGTTTAACTAAATTATTAAACTATAGTTATAATAAGAATACGTAGCGTAGAGCTGTATAGTACTATATATAAATACGCTATTTTTACTGCTCTTAGTTTCTATTTTAGTAGCTTCTATTAATATTCTTATCTTTCTAATCTTTCATCTCTATGTATATTCATAATCTTCAAATTTTATTCTAACTATATAGCTTTTTTCTAGACCTCTTAACCTATTAGGCTAATAATAGATTCTAGTTAGTATCTCTTTAATAGCTATATTTACTTATTATAGCCTACTATCGAGCGCTATTACTAGAGAACTAGGATAGTTACTACTTTACTAGCTTAGATATTTTAATTCTCTTAAACTAAATAATAATAATTTATTTAAGTAATACTAGATTGGAGGTATATAGTCTAAAAGAACTGAAAAGATATTTATAGCTTTTGCTAGTGGTTTTAAGGCTTTTAAGGTCTATAGCTTTAGCTATAAGTTATTTCTTAAAGCTAAATAAAAATATAATACTCTAAAGACTTCTAGATAGCTTTAAGAAGATATGAATAATATTGAATAAGCGATTATAGGCTGAACTCTAACTCAAGAGTAGTGAGTATTTAAAGCCTAGCTTTAGAGTAAAAAAGGTAGAGCTAAGATACATATAATTCTTTGATATATTTAAATGTATATAGGCTTTTAGGAGAAAGAGGAGGTAAAGTAAGAAAGAGAGTAGTAGGGGGTAGAGGAGGAAGTGTAAGCGTTTATCTTTTAATTTTGATTTATATTATAGAAATAGGTAACCTATAATGTTAAGATTGACTTAATTTTAGAATTCTATCATGCAATATGCCTTAGAAAGGCTAAAGCTAATCTTACTCTATAAGTAATCTCAAAGTCAAACTAAGCTAGCTACTTAGCTTATTAAACTTATCATTAGTTAGGTTTTTTGAGTTATTATAAAACCTGTTGAGTTCTAGTGATTAGCATATACTTTAATGTAGTTTAAATGTTTTCATAAATATACTTGTTATTGATAAAAGATAATAACTACTCTAAGTATTTTATTATTATAAATGTTATAGTTCTGTTTTACTTTAGAAAGCTATCTAAAATGGTAGAATACTATTCTTTATTTTCAGTTTAGCCTTGCTATGATAGTATAGCTCTAAGAGTATAGTTAAATCAATTGTCTTAACTTTTACATTTCTTTATATGTTATATATATCTTAAGTATTAGCGCCTCTTGAAATATCTATTCGAAATCTTCACAAGTATGTATTATAGTATTCTTAAATCTGATTAATCTTAAATTTTCTCTTAGTTATCTCGTTTAAAGAGCTTATAATCTAGAAGTAATTTCTAACAAACTGTCTATGAAAGTTTATAAATTCCAAAAAAGATTATATATTTTAAATTATTTGAAAAGTTAGCTATTCTTATATATTCTAGAGTTTTCTTCAACCTATCTTAATACTATCTCTTAAGATTATAGATTTTAGAAATTCTATTTTCTCTTTGTAACGACACGCTATTGTACCCCCTTAGTAGCTATCTAGCTAGCGGTCCGCCATAGATCCGAGATAGATCTAAGTTAGACTAACGTTAGCTAGTATAAGTACTATCGGTCCTACATAGCTATCCTATAGATTTTTATCGCAGTATGAGAGATCAGGACCATGATTATGTAAACATTAGTCCTCTATCTAATCGTCGGATTAGATTAGATTAGATTAGATTAGTACATAATCTAATCTAAGGATCTAGCTTAAGGAGTATATAGTCTTACTTAACTACTTAATCTCTAAGGTTAGCGGATTAGATTACTATCTTAAATTACTTCCCTTTACTTAAGACTTCTTAGCTCCTATAGTTATAAGCCTAGCGTTATAAGATTATATATTAATTCTCTCTACGTACTTTATATAGCTAATAACTCTTAAATACTAAAATAAAATACTTATTTAACTCTTATAATTACCTTTTAACTAATCTATAAAATAGATTATAATAAAAAGATTAGCGTATTAAATATTTTTTTTAAGGCTAGAAATAATTAGTAAATATAGTTCGCGCAGCTACGCTCCTACGTATAGAATAAAGCTATCTAGTATCTTATTAATCTAAATGCGCTAACTGCACTCTTAATCTATAAGCTTAAGCTAATCTACTCTAAGATCCTACTAGAGCTAATCTTTCTAATAATAACTATTAGAATACTAACTAAAAAAGAGTAAGTAAAGTATAAACAGGCTATAATTAAGTACCAAGTAAAGAAAAGGTTATTTAATTATATAAAGGCAAGCTATACTAAAAATATTAATAAATATAAGCACTTAGTAGCTAAATAGACTAAAGATTTAATATATCTAATAAATATGCGTAATTAGATTATAAAGATAGTTACTTATAAATATATCTTAATTATTATACTTAAGTTACTAAGTACTAGATTATCTACTTCTTAAGTAATTATTAGAGCGCTAAAGACTAATCTTGCTTTAATAGATTAGTCTAATACTACTTTTATACGTAAATAGTACTAATTATACTTAGAAAAAGCTAAGTAAAGCTAAATAAGTCTTAAAAAATAGTTTAATAAATAAAAGTATTTATATAGTAAAGCTTAAGCTTTTATTATATTAGAAGTTATAGGTAAGCTAGCGCTTACTAACTTTCTTAATATGTTAGCTCTAAAGATTACTTCTAAATTTACCTAGACTATCCTTCTATTTATAGCTTAAGATATAACTTAAGGCTAACTTACTATTACTATAAATAAGATAGTATAGTTATTTATAATCTTACTCTAAAGATACGTAATAATATTCTTAAAAGAGAAAAGTTTTAAAATTTTTATATTAATTTAGAGTTAAGAATTAAGCGCTAGTCTTAAGCTAAGAAAAGCTTAGAATAAGTGCTTATATAAACTTAGTACTAAGTACGTCTAGACCTTACTTAACTACTAACGTCTTTAAATAGCGCTTATAAAATTAGCTTAAAATAGTATACTACTAATTAAGATAAGTAACTTTAACTACTTAAAAATCTATAAATAAATTACTAGTTAGAAGTAGTCTATACTCTATAATTAGCTTAAGTAAGTAGAATAAAAGATTAATAGTTTACTTAAGAAAACTAAAGTAGAAAGCTTTAGATATCTAAAGAATTATATATAAGCTACTTTAATTAATCTATTACTTTTTAAGCTATAAGATAAAGCTAATCAAAGATTATATAGTACTATATTCTTTAATTATTACTTATACTCCCTAAGTACTATACTTAATAAAAAGAGCGTAGTATACTTAGTTAATAATTAAGACCTCTTAATTATAGGAACTTATTAAATAGTAAGAGATAACTAATCTATAAATATAAGAACGTAATCTTTTCTAATCTCTAGATTTAGTAATTAATTACTTAAGAACGTTCTCTATAGTAATAAAAGACTAAGAACTAAGAATCTACTACTTAAGAATATAAGAGTAGTAGAGAGATTTTATATTAATATTATATTAGAAGTACTACTAGTTAAAGCTAAAATCTAGTACTATAGTCCTAATAGTACCTTACGCTATAGATTACTTAAGAAGAACGTAGTAATAGCTAATCTATAGAAGTATTATAACCTAACTTTTATTAAAATAAAGAAGATTAGCTCTTATCTATAATCTAATATAATTATAAATACTATAAGAAAGTTAGCTTAACTATAGTTAAAATCTAATAATAAGTAACTTTAGTATTAGTAATTAAGTTATTTAGGCTAGCGCGCTTTACGCGTACTTATAATAGTTACTTAAAATATAAAGATTAATAAAATATAATATATTAAATATAAATACTACTTACTAACTTATACTACTTAGGTAATCTTATAATTGCTAAGAAAAAGATTACTTTAACTGTTTTTAAAATCTTATAAGATCTATTTAATATACCTATAGAACGTATATATAAAGAATAGGTACTAGTTATAAAAGAGAACCTTTTAGAAAAAATATGTAATTATAATATCTAGTTAAAAATAGTAACTAAGATTATACTTATAATTAAAAAGTTTATAGTATTTATTAAGTAAAAGTATAGACTTAAAGTAGTTAAGATTAATTAGGATAAGAATATAGTAACGCTCCTTTAGAGAGGAAAAATAAGATATAAAAAATAGGTAAAAGAAAAAGAAATTATAATTAAAGGGCCTCTACTATATACCTATAAGCTAAATAGATTAGTAGAGAGAGTATAATAAAAGCTAATTATAAAAGTAATTAATATATATATTAGTGTAAAATTACTAATTAAGCTATAGCTAGAAGTTATAGATACTATAGCGTACTTATATAGTATATTGTAGAAATATGTGGAAGTAGAGGCTACTTGCCCTATAGTAGACTTAGAGGTAGACGTTGCTACTTGTTCTACTATAGACTCAGAGGCAGATAGGAAGGTTCTAGAAAGAGAGAGATAATATATATGCTAAGGGAGAGGAGAGAATTGAATTGACTAGTCTTGATCAGATTCGCGTGACCGTTCTTCTCTGATCTATTACCTCTAACCTCTAACCTCTTCCTCTACAGTGCTATCTACTAGATCTATAGCTATTTATCCTTCTCTAGTAGTATCCTTCTAGTAGCTTCTACTAGAGTAGCTTACGTGGCATTATGTAGATCGTGATATCTCTTGTCTCAGATAGATAGCTCTGTATCAGAGTAGCTCCTAGTGATCGATTAGATCGATCACAGAATCCGGGTGTGATCCTAAGCACCTGGATTCTAATAAGAATCCTAATAGCTAGAGAACAGCCAAGTAGCTTATTCTCTAACATATATACCTAATAGTAATTTATTTTTTTAGATTACTAAATATGATTTTTAATATATAGTTTAGGTAGTACTTTTAATAATATAAGCTAGAATAGATAAGATCTAAGATAGCTAATCTATATTTAGATTAGAGTAGAATTTTTATATATAGCTATCGCGCGTATCTATTAAATTATAAGCAGACTACTAGGCAAGATAAGTGTAAATCTAAGGTTAACTTAAGGGCTTATATTAGATACTTAGTTAGATACGTAGTATCTAATATTTATTATATATAGATACTAATACTTAATTAAGTAATTATAACTTATAATATAACTTTTAATAAAAGACTATACTATAAAAGAGTGCTTAAGAAGAAGATACTTTAAGAGTAAGTAATTTAGATTATAGAAGTTTCATATAATAGAAAGTTAATTAATTTAGAAAAAGAGATTATAATTCTACTACCTAATAAAGAAAGAAGAGTTATAGAAGTTAATTTAGTTAATAAGTAATAGGCTATTAATAAGCTATTAGAAATTATTAATACTAAGACTAGCTAGTCTAGTATTAATAAGTATAGATTAGTAGAATCTAAATAAAGTGCGAGCGTAACTAGTAAGTACTTAGAAATTTATAAGAATTAAGATTATACTTTTAAACTTCTTACTCTAGATTAGGTTTTTAATCTAAAGTTAAGAGAAAGTATATTAGATAGCTAAAAGAGGGTATACTACTTTATAAGAGCTAGACTATCTATACTATAAGACTATTAGTTTAGAGAATCAAGGCTAGAGCGCCTAATTCTACTAGATAATTAGGCTAGACGCGCTAACTCTACTACTCTAGATAAGGCTAAAGGTATATAGTTATAAACCTAATATAGTTAAAGAATTAAGAATATTATACTAGAAATAGATTACTACCTAAGTATTTATATACTATTAAGGTAAAAGTAAAAAGACTAAGATTTAGATAACTAACTAAGAGGTAGAATAACTAGAAGTATATACGCATTAATTATAGATCTTAATAAATTAGATAATTTATAGTATAATTTTAATAATAACTTTATTCTAAAAGTAATTAGTAACTAGAATAAGTAAAAGTACTATATAATAATAAACTTAATAGTTATAGTATTAGTACTTAAGACTAGAGTAAAGAGCTTAATGAAAGATTATTTATATAGAGATAATCTACTTAATACTCTAAATATATAGAAGTAGCTACTATAGTATCTACTTAAGGCCTTATTTTATAAAGCTTTATATAAAGATATAAAGATATTATAAAGTAAAAGAACGTAAACTAAGATTAAAAGACTTAAAGTAGTAGATTAATCTAACTAACTACTTTTACTAAAAGAAGTATAAATATATAAGTTTTATTAAGATAGATACATTCTAAAATATAAAGTAAGAATAGTAATAAGAAGTAATCTATAAGAGAAAGAAACGCTAAATTTAACTTATACCACGATACTAGCTATAAAGATATTTAGAATAGTAATAGTAGTTTTAGCTAAATATAATCTTAAAGTTAAATAGTTTAATATTATAAAAGTATTTCTAAATATAAAAATTATAGTAAATAATCTAGTAATCTATAAAATACTCAATAAATTTAAGAAAGATAGTATATACGTAAGGCTTAATTGCGCACTATATAAATTAAAGAACTTACTACTACTCTAGTATAAAGAGTTTATAGAATTACTTAAGAAATATAGGTTAATAGTATTAAAATAAGAGTTATATCTTTTCTTTAATTAAGATAAGAAAGTATAAGTATTATTTTATATTAATAATATATTAGTTATATTCTATAAAGATAATAAGTAGTAAGCTAAAAAGATATAGGAAAAGATTACCTTTAAGTATAAAATATAAAATTAAGAAAATACTAAGTAGTTTTTAGAAGTATAAGTAATTAGGAACTATAAAAAAAATTAAATTAATCTATAATATATATATTAATAAGATTATAAAAAAGCTTAGATTAGAGAGTAAAAAGTTTCTAAAGACCTCTCTACTATTAGAGAAACTAGTTAAGAATATAGGCGAAGTAATAAAATAGGAGATTAAGGCTTACTAAGAATAAGTTAGATTAGTTCTATATACTATAATAATACTTAGACTAGATATTATATTTACTATATCTAAGCTATTATACTTCTTAACTAAGCTAAGTGCTAAGTACTTAAGCGTAGTAAAGCGCGTTATCATTTACTTATACTAAACGCGTTTTAACGCGATTTAATATAAAAAATATAATAGACTAGATTTTATAATCTATAAAGATATATTATTTATAAATGATCTAAAAACGTATTAATTATTATATAGATATATTATAATATTATATAAAGGAGTAATCTTTTAAAAAGTAGCGCGTTAAAATACTATTACTACGTTAACTACTAAAGCTAAGCTACTCGCGCTTACGCACGTAGTAAAAGAAATAATAGTAATTAAGTAAATTCTTTAAAAAGCTTATACTTAATCTAAGAGAATTTTAGACTATATAGTATAATAATTAGTAGATAATCTACTTAGTTATTGGTAAGAATAAGCAGATTACTATAAAGCTTAGGCATATTAATATCTAAAATATATAGCTAATATAAAAGCACTATAAAAAAATATTCTAGATTATGTACCTAGATATAATTAGTATACTAGCTAATAGAATAATTAAATTATATACTTATTAATAATATATAAAGTTTAAAAACTACTTAATCTCTAAGATATAAGTAACTTAATTACTAATTAAGAGAGAATATTATTAAAGACTACTTATTTTTATCTACTAATATATAAAAAAGAGATCTAAGTATTATAAGGACACTCGCCTAATACTTAATAGAGTAATTAAGAAAAAAAAACTATATCTTACTATCTATAATAATTAAATTACTAATTACTAAGATAATTTAAAGATTAATTTAAACTTCCTATCCTTACTAAAATATACTTAAGTAAGATTAGTCTTAGGCGCTGCTACTTAGACAACTACGATAGTAAGAGGATAATCTATAGCTCTTACTCTAACAACTAGTACTAAGAGACTCTAGCTTATAGGTCCTACTAACAACGTAGCTCAGATTAGCGAGGTTAGTGCCCGCAGATCTATTCTAGACACCTATGCTAGGAACACTAGCATAAGCTAAAGTAGTCTAAGGCGGACTAGCAGGAGTAAGAGCAGTTAGAGTAAATAGGATTAGAGTAGTAATATACTAAGCCTAAGAATACTAATAAGGTCTAAGTAGACTTAATCTATAAGCTATAGAAGGAGTATACTAATATAGAGTGTAGTTATATCTATTAATCTAAAACGTTTTATTTAGACTAGAAATAACTAATTTAGAAGATATAACTAAGCTTAGAGTAAATTATAGCACGTACTATATAGAAGGAATATAAAGAGATCAACTAGAAGTAAAAGTAGAAGCAGTACTACTGCTTATTAAGTACTACTAATTAGTCTAAATACGTAAACGCTTACTTAGAGTCTTAAACTCTTCCTAACTAAATTAATTAAGATTAATTAGAGAAGAATAAGTAGCGCTCTTTTTAATAGAGAAACACGGCTTAGAAGTAAGAGGCTCTTTATACTTAGATTCTTTAGCAGAATTATAAGAAGCAGAGTAGAAACTAGAGTTATCTAAGTCCTCCTTCTCCTCTAGCTTAGCCTAACCTAATCCCTTTTACGCCTTCTCCTAATTATAGATTAATTTAGCAACAGCCTAGCGATTAGTAGCGTTCTTAGTATCCTAAATTAGATCTAATTAGTATTAAGAATTAAAGGAATAAGATTAGATAGCTTATATTAAAGGTAATAGTATAAAACTAATAGTAATAGAGAGGCTTAAAAAGCTTAAGATAGGTATAAGTATAGTAATAAGTGTAATAAGCACTTTTACTATAGGCGCGATTATAGTACTTTCCTATACTCTTACTAGTAAGTCTAGCCTTTACGTAAGCTATATAAGGGTAGGCTTAATAATTAGCTTACTTATATTTCTAGGGACTAGAGAGAGGCTTATTATAAAATTTAAGATTAGATACTTAAGAAAACTACTTTAAAGCAGCCTTAGGTAGGGCCTTCTTTAGAGTCTTAGTCTTTAAGCTTAGATTAGTATTATTATTATTAATTATAATAAAACTATAGTTATAAGTAGTCTAATTAGACTAAAAAGGATTAGATAGCGTAGCGCTAGATAAGGACTTATCGTTAGAATTATTAGAGGTTAAAGAAGACGCAGACAAAATAATAATTAGATTAGCTACTAATAAAGATGCAGCTACTAAGCGCGGTTAACTATAGGTAATAATAGATTCGCGAGCTAAAAGAGCCTAATCTATAAGATTAAAAACACTTATAATAGGAGTGCTATACTTAGTGTCTAAGTCCTAAGTAATATAACGCTAATTAGACTAAGTACTAGAAGATACAGCTTACTCTAATCAACACCTAATTAGAACACCTTAGTCAGAATCCGCAACTAGATTATTATTGTAAGGGTTATTAAAGATTAAGCTAAGAGAAGCCTAATTATCTAAGCTATCTACTACTAGAGCTAGACTACTAAACAGACTAGAATAAGGAAATAGAATAGGTAAAAGATAGTCGTAGATTATCTAATCTATTATATTATAGACTATAAGAGAAATCTTAGAAAGAAACATCTTCTAACTATAGTAATTCTAAGAATCTATATAGGAAATATTAATAAATGTGGGAGCTAAGAAGTCTTGAACAAAGGGAATCAATTTAAGACGGTAATCCAATCCGCTGACCTTAGAGATCAAGTGGTTGGGTGAGACTATATACTCCTTGAGCCAGATCCTTAGATCAGATTATGTACTAATCCGATCTAATCTAATCTAATTTAATAATTAGATAGAGGACCAATGTTCACATAATTATAGTCCTAATCTCTCATACTACGACACACCCCCTCAGGTTATTAATAGACTCTAACTACATGTCCAGTTACAATCTAATCCTCCTAAGCAGTATCTCGAATAATCCTCTAATTAGTACAGTAGGGTGACATAAAAAAAGACCACAAGAAAAAGTTACTATTTTTAATCTAGTATAGCTTAGCGAATAGGAGAGCTAGAATAAAACGGGTTAGTGATTTAAAAAGCCAAGATCTAGTAGAGAAACTTAGCGTCCCCACTTTTTGCTTAGTAATCTGCTAGAAGATATAAGGCTAGGCTAAAGTTAGAGAGAAAAAAAAGTAAAAAGTAAGACCTACTTATTATATTAAGACACTAAAATAATATAGTTATTAAAGCATATATTTATTATATCTCTATTTAAGTTTCTTACTTTAAGTTACTAGACTTCTTGGGAATTCCTAATAAGATATATATTAAAAAAACCTTTTTTTAAATTTTATTACCTAGTAAGCTATATTAGCTTAGTAATAATCTAAGATTATTATATATGCTTTTTCTAGTATAGTATTTTTAATTATAACTTTAAAAGATATAAAAATATATTAAGAATCTATAAATAAAAGTATAAAATATAGATTTTATAAAGGTCTTATTTCTTAGAAATTCTTAAGAAAAAGAGGTTTTTGCTAATTTTTTTACTATATCTATTAATACTAAGAGTATACTAGAAATTACTCTATAGAAAGTAAAAGAAATCTATTAAATCTAGGATTTATAAATATAAAGTTTTTAAATATCTATAATATTTAGTAAGTTAACGTAAATAAAGACTATTAAATAATCTTCTTTTTTAAGTACTTTAAGAAGCTATATTATACTAAGTATAGTAGTTAGAGACTAAGTCTCTATATTAAAAGTTTATAATTTTTTATAAATAAAAACTTTTATATATTAAGAATTTTACTAAATCTAATAGATAAATTCTATTTCCTATTAGTTAATTAATCTTTCTCTACATTCCTTATACGTTAAATCCTTATCTTCTATATACTCTAATTCTATATATAATATATATTATAAAGTATTCCCTCCTTCTTAATTAGGTAATCTAGCTCTCTTATTAATTCCTATAGTATATTTACGCGTAGATTATATATTCTAGCGCGTTCTTTTACTTACCTTTTCTATTATTTTAATTAGTAAAGGTAAGAATTTTGTAACGTAATTAGTTAAAGCGCTAGATTAGTATTACTATATTAATAATAGTAAGAATTTTTAGGGTTAATAAATAAACGCGTGTAGGCGTAGTCCTACTAATATTATTTATTTACTCCTCTAATTCTAGTATATCTAATCTCTTCCTCTTTAATTAAATCTTCTCTTCTTAACTTTATTAGATTAACTATAATTAGATTTAATTAGTTTCTTAAAATAGTAATTATAATTAACTATACTAATATCTTTATTTTCTTTTATACGATTATCTTCTTAATTATCTTGCTAATTATTATAGTAAATTCTCCCCCTTCTTTAACTTATCTAATCTAGGCTAAGGTAGATTAGGGTCCTAAGCGACCTTTCTACTTTACCCGCGATTTAACCTTCGCGGAGTATTAGGATAAGGCATATTACTATTAATATAGCCTTACCTACATTAATAGTGAGATTATTAATAATACGTATTATAAGCTTAATAATACTATAATATATAAGATTAGATATCCTATTAATATTTACTATAGGAGATTTTAGAATTACAATAGTTAGGAGATTCTTCCTTCTAAGATCTCTCTCGCTATCTACTATATAATTAAGGAGAGCATTTAATCTTATATATCGCCTATTTTATTTAGTAATCTAGTTCTAGTAGTAGATAGCTTAGATATTAAGAATCTTATTTACTTAATCTTAGATAATACTCTAGATAATAATCTAGTTATAAATCTTAATTAAGATATTCTAATTATACGTTAGTTAGAGTAAGCTATATCTTCTAGCGCTTAGCTTAATTAAGATCGCGTTACTTAAAACTTAGAGACTAAGTATAGCAATCTTATTATAAGTATTCCTAATCTTATAGATTAGGTACTTTCTATCCGCAAATCTACTATTACTAGTAGTTAATCTTATCTAGTAGCTTAAACTTTATTAGCTACTAATCTAATTATTATTTTGTATACGTTTTCTTTAACCTTTAATAATTCTAATAATAAGTCCTTATCTAGCGCTACTTTATCTAATCTATCTTAGCCTAATTAGACTCTTTATAATAGCGATATTATTATAATTAATAATAATAATACTAATCTAAGCACGTAGACTAAGACTTTAAAGAAGACTGCGCATAAGGCTACTTTAAAGCAGCTTTCTTAACTATCTAATTATAAATACTATAATAAGCTTTGCTCTAGTCCTTAGAAATATAAGTAAGCTAATTATTAATCTTATCCTTACACTACCTATACAAAGTCTAGTCTTACTAGTAAGACTATAGGAAAGTGCTATAATCGCGCCTATAGTAAGAGTGCTTATTACACTTATTATAATACTTATACCTATCTTTAGATCTCTAAGGCCCTCTATTATTATTAGTATAATACTATACGTATTAATATAAGTAATCTAATCTTTATCTTATAATTTTTAATAATAATTAAATCTAATCTAGATTTCTAAAAACTATACTAATTATAACGCTATTACTAATTTAATCTATAATTAGAAGTAGAAATAGAAGAATCTAAGTTAAGCTAAAGAGTAGGAGGAGGGGGACTTATATAAGTCTAGTTTCTACTCCTCTCCTTATAATACTTCTAAATAATCTAAGTATAAAGAGCCTTCTACTTCTAAGCCGCGTTCTTCTACTAAGAAGCGCGCTACTTATTCTCCTCTAAATAATTCTAGTTAATCTACTTAAAAGGAGTTCGCAACTCTAAGTAAGCGTCCTTATAAGGATAATTAGTAGTACTTAATAAGTAGTAGTACTATTCCCACTTCTACTTCTAGTCTATCTTCTTAAGTTTCTACTACTTAGTATATACTTTAATCTACTCTAACTATAATCGCGTTTTCTTATTCTATTATTCCTAGTCTTAATAGAACGTTTTAGATTAATTAGTTCCCCTATAGTCTATAGGCGTACTCTCCTTCTCTAGCTCTAGAATTAAGTTTAGTTAGGTCTATTTAGTATCCTTAGGCTTAGTATATTACTAATCTAATCTTATTCCCTCTAAGCGCTCCTACTCCTTCTAGTCTATCTTAGACTGCTTTAGCTTATACTAGTGTTCCTAGCATAGGTGTCTAGAATAGATCTGCAGGCACTAACCTTGCTAATCTAAGCTACGTCGTTAGTAGGACCTATAAGCTAGAGTCTCTTAGTACTAGTCGTTAGAATAAGAGCTATAGATTATCCTCTTACTATCGCGGTTATCTAAGCGGCAGCGCCTAAAACTAATCTTACTTAAATATATTTTAGTAAGGATAAGAAAGTTTAGATTAATCTATAAATTACCTTAGTAATTAATAATCTAATTATAATAGATAGTAAAATATAGTTTTTTCTTTTCTTAATTACTCTATTAAGTATTAGGTAAGTATTCTTATAATACTTAGATTCTCTTTTTATATATATTAGTAGTTAAAGAACTAGGAGTCTTTAATAATATTCTCTCTTAATTAGTAATTAAGTTACCTATATCTTAGAGATTAAGTAGTTTCTTGAACTTTATAAATTATTAATAAGTATGTAATTTAGTTAATCTATTAGCTAGCATACTATTTATATCTAGGTACTTAATCTAGAATAATTCTTTAGCGTACTCTTATCTTAGCTATATATTTTAGATATTAATATACCTAAGCCTTATAGTAATCTACTTATTCTTACCTATAACTAAGTAGATTATTTACTAATTATTATACTATATAGTCTAAAGTTCTTCTATATTAAGTATAAGCTTCTTAAAGAATTACTTAATAACTATTATTTTTTTTACTACGTGCTTAAGCACGAGTAGCTTAGCTTTAGTAGTTAACGTAGTAATAGTATTTTAATACGCCGCCTTCTAAAGGATTACTCCTCTAGATAATATTATAATATATCTATATAATAATTAACGCGTCTCTAGATTATCTATAAATAATACGTTTTTATAGATTATAAGATTTAGTCTATTATACAGTAGGGTGACATAAAAAAAGACCACAAGAAAAAGTTACTATTTTTAATCTAGTATAGCTTAGCGAATAGGAGAGCTAGAATAAAACGGGTTAGTGATTTAAAAAGCCAAGATCTAGTAGAGAAACTTAGCGTCCCCACTTTTTGCTTAGTAATCTGCTAGAAGATATAAGGCTAGGCTAAAGTTAGAGATTAGATTATTACTAAGCTAATATAGCTTACTAGGTAATAAAATTTAAAAAAAGGTTTTTTTAATATATATCTTATTAGGAATTCCCAAGAAGTCTAGTAACTTAAAGTAAGAAACTTAAATAGAGATATAATAAATATATGCTTTAATAACTATATTATTTTAGTGTCTTAATATAATAAGTAGGTCTTACTTTTTACTTTTTTTTCTCTCTAACTTTAGCCTAGCCTTATATCTTCTAGCAGATTACTAAGCAAAAAGTGGGGACGCTAAGTTTCTCTACTAGATCTTGGCTTTTTAAATCACTAACCCGTTTTATTCTAGCTCTCCTATTCGCTAAGCTATACTAGATTAAAAATAGTAACTTTTTCTTGTGGTCTTTTTTTATGTCACCCTACTGTATTTTCTATATTACATCGCGTTATAACGCGTTTAGTATAAGTAAATAATAACGCGCTCTACTACATATAAGTACTTAGCACTTAGATTAGTTAAAATGTATAATAACTTAGATATAGTAAATATAATATTTAGTCTAAGTATTATTATAGTATATAAGACTAATCTAACTTATTCTTAGTGAGCTTTAATCTTTTATTTTATTACATTACCTATATTCTTAACTAGTCTCTCTAATAGAAGAGGGGTCTTTAGAAACCTACTATTCTCTAATCTAAACTTCTTTATAATCTTATTAATATACATATTATAGATTAACTTAATTATTTTTTCTTTATAGTTTCTAATTACTTATACTTTTAAGAACTACTTAATATCTTTTTAATTCTATATCTTATATTTAGAGGTAATCTTTTCTTATATCTTTTTAGCTTACTACTTATTATCTTTATAGAATATAACTAACGTATTATTAATATAAAATAATACTTATACTTTCTTATTCTAATTAAAAAAGAGATAAGGCTCTTTCTTTAATACTACTAATCTATATTTCTTAAGTAATCTTATAAATTCTTTATACTAGAGTAGTAGTAAGTCCCTTAATCTATATAGTGCGTAATTAAGCTTTACGCATCTACTATTCTTCTTAAATTTATTAGGTATTTTATAGATTACTAGATTATTTACTATAATTCTTATATTTAGAAATACTCTTATAATATTAAACTATTTAATTTTAAAATTATATCTAGCTATAATTACTATTACTATTCTAAATAACTTTATAGCTAGTGTTGTAGCGTAGGTTAAATTAAGTATTCCTTTCTCTTAGAAATTACCTTTTACTACTATTTTTACTTTATATTTTAGGAAGTATCTATCTTGATTAAACTTATATATCTATACCTATTTTAGTAAGAGTAGTTAGTTAGATTAATCTACTACTTTAGGTCTTTTAATTTTAGTCTATATTCTTTTACTCTATAATAGCTTTACTTTTTTATATAAAGCTTTATAGAATAAGGCTTTAAGTAGATACTATAGTAACTACTTCTACGTGTTTAAAGTATTAGGTAGATTATCTCTATATAGATAATTTTTTATTAGGCTCTCTACCTTAGTCTTAAGTACTAATACTATACCTATTAAGCTTATTATTATATAGTACTTTTACTTATTTTAGTTACTTATTACTTATAGAATAAAAGTATTATAGAAATTATACTATAGATTATTTAATCTATTAAAATCCGCGATTAATACGTATATACCTCTAATTATTCTACCTCTTAGTTAGTTATTTAAATCTTAATCTTTTTACTTTCGCCTTAAAAGTATATAAATACTTAAGTAGCAATCTACTTTTAGTATAACGTTTCTAATCCTTTAACTATATTAGGTTTATAACTATATACCTTTAGCCTTATCTAGAGTAGTAAAGTTAGCGCGTCTAGCCTAATTATTTAGCAGAATTAGGCGCTCTAGCCTTAATTCTCTAAACTAATAGTCTTATAGTATAGATAGTATAGCTCTTATAAGATAGTATACCTCTCTTTAGCTATCTAATATATCTCCCCTTAACTCCAAATTAGGAGTCTAATCTAGAGTAAGAAGTTTAAAAGTATAATTTTAATCTTTATAAATTCCTAAGTGCTTACTAGCTACGCTTATACTTTATTTAGATTCTACTAATATATACTTATTATTACTAGACTAGCTAATCTTAGTATTAATAATATTTCATAGCTTATTAATAGGCTATTACCTATTAACTAGATTAACTTCTATAACTCCTCTTTCCTTATTAGGTAGTAATATTACAATTTTTTTTTTTTAGATTAATTAACTCTCTATTATATAAAACTTCCATAATCTAAACTACTTACTTTTAAAGTATCTTCTTTTTAATATTCTTATTATAGTATAGTCTTTTATAAAAAGTTATATTATAAGTTATAATTACTTAATTAAGTATTAGTACCTATATATAATAGATATTAGATACTACGTATCTAACTAAGTATCTAATATAAGCCCTTAAGTTAACCTTAAACCTACGCTTATCTTACCTAGTAGTCCGCTTATAATCTAATAGATACGCGTAATAGCTATATATAGAAATTTTACTCTAATATAGGCGTAGATTAACTATTCTATATCTAATCTATTCTAGCTTATACTATTAAAAGTTCTACCTAAACTATACGTTAAGAATCTAATTTAGTAATCTAAAGAAATAAATTACTATTAAGTATATACTATATAAGTACGCTATAGTATTTATAACTTCTAGCTAAAGCTTAATTAGTAATTACGCACTAATACGTATCTTAATTACTTTTAGAATTAGCTCTTATTTTACTCTCTTTTCTAATCTATTTAGCTTATAAGTATATAAACAAGGGCTTTTAATTATAATTTCTTTCTTTTTTACCTATTCTTTATATCTTAATTTTCCTCTCTAAAGGAGCGTTATTATATTATTATCTTAATAGATTTTAACTACTTTAAGCTTATACTTTTACTTAATAAATACTATAAATTTTTTAATTACGCGTATAATCTTAGTTACTATCTTTAACTAGATATTATCATTATATATTTTTTCTAAGAAGTCTTCTTCTATGATTAGTGCCTATTCTTTATATATACGTTCTATAGGCATACTAAATAGATTCTATAAAATTCTAAAAAATTGTTATAGTAATCTTTCTTTTAGCTATTATAAGATTACTTAGGTAGTATAAGTTAATAAGTAGTATTTATATTTAATATATTATATCTTTTTAATCTTTATATTTAAAGTAGCTATTATAAGTGCGCGTAAAGCGCGCTAGCCTAAATAACCTAATTACTAATACTAGATCTACTTATTATTAAATCTTAACTATAGTTAAGCTAACTTTCTTATAGTATTTATAATTATATTAGATTATAGATAAGAGCTAATCTTCTTTATTTTAATAAAAGTTAGGTTATAATACTTCTATAGATTAGCTATTACTACGTTCTTCTTAAGTAATCTATAGCATAAGGTACTATTAGGACTATAGTACTAGATTCTAGCTATAACTAGTAATACTTCTAATATAATATTAATATAAAATCCCTCTACTACTCTTATATTCTTAAGTAGTAAATTTTTAGTTCTTAGTTCCTTATTACTATAGAGGATATTCTTAAGTAAGTAATTACTAAATCTAGAGATTAGAAAAGATAACGTTCCTATATCTATAGATTAATTATCTCTTACTATTTAATAAGTTTCTTTAATTAAGAGGTCTCTATTATTAACTAAGTACACTACGCCTCTTTTATTAAATATAGTATCTAAGGAGTATAAGTAATAATTAAAGAATCTAGTACTATATACTCTTAGATTAGCTTTATCTTATAGCTTAAAGAATAATAGATTAATTAAAGTAGCTTATATATAATTCTTTAGATATCTAAAGCTTTTTACTTTAGTTTCTTTAGGTAGGCTATTAATCTTCTATCTTACTTACTTAAGCTAATTATAGAGTATAGACTACTTCTAACTAGTAATTTATTTATAAATTTTTAAGTAGTTAAAGTTACTTATCTTAATTAGTAGTGTACTATTTTAAGCTAATCTTATAAGCGCTATTTATAGATATTAGTAGTTTAGTAAGGTTTAAATATACTTAGTACTAGGTTTATATAGGCACTTATTCTAAGCCTTTCTTAGCTTAGAACTAGCGCTTAATCCCTAACTCTAAATTAATATAAAAATTCTAAAACCTTTCCCTTTTAAGAACGTTATTACGTGTCTTTAGAGTAAGATTATAAATAACTATACTAGCTTATCTATAGTTATAGTAAGTTAGCCTTAAGCTATATCTTAAGCTATAGATAGGAGGATAGTCTAGGCAAATTTAGGAGCGATTTTTAGAGCTAGCGCATTAAGAAAGTTAGTAAGTGCTAGCTTACCTATAACTTTTAATATACTAAAAGCTTAAGCTTTACTATATAAGTACTTCTATTTATTAAACTATTTTTTAGAGCTTATTCAGCCTTACTTAGCTTTTTTTAAGTGTAAATAGTACTATTCGCGCATAAGAGTAGTATTAGACTAATCTATTAGAGCGAGATTAGTCTTTAGCGCTCTAATAATTACTTAAAGAGTAGATAATCTAGTACTTAGTAACTTAAGTATACTAATTAAGATATATTTATAAGTAACTATCTTTATAATCTAATTATGCATATTTATAAGACGTGCTAAATCTCTAGTCTATTTTATAGCTAAGTGCTTATACTTATTAATATTTTTAGTATAGCCAGCCTTTACATAATTAAATACCCTTTTCTTTGCTTAGTGCTTAATTATAGCTTATTTATACTTTACTTACTCTTCTTTAGTTAGTATTCTAATAGACGTTATTAAAGAGATTAGCTCTAGTAAGATCTTAGGGTAGATTAGCTTAAGCTTATAGATTAAAAGTGCAGTTAGCGTATTTAGATTAATAAGATACTAGATAGCTTTATCTTATGCGTAGGAGCGTAGCTACGCGAACTATATTAGCTAATTATTCTTATTCTTAAAAAGAATATTTAATATGCTAACCTTTTCGTTATAATTTATTTTATAAATTAGTTAGAGAGTAATTATAAGAGGTAATTAAGTATTTTATTCTAGTATTTAAGAGTTCTTAGCTATATAAGGTACGTAGAGAGAATTAACATATAATCTTATAATATTAGGCTTATAATTATAGAAGCTAAGAAGTCTTAAATAAAGGAAATTAATTAAAGATAGTAATCTAATCCGCTAACCTTAGAGATTAAGTGGTTAGGTGAGACTATATACTCCGTAAGCTAGATCCTCGGATTAGATCATGTACTAATCTAATCTAATCTAATCTAATCTAATCTAATCTGATAACCAGATAGAGGTCTAATGTTCACATGATCATGGTCCTGATCTCTTATACTGCGACAGTTTATCATATTTAACTTAAGTTATAAGTTATAATAGACTATTTAAAGATCTATATCTACTATACTATTATCCTATTTATAAAAAGCAACTACTTAAAGTCTTAATACTAGAAGTCTAATTTTACTTATACTTAAGATTTTATACTACTTATACTTTATGTATTCTTATAATAAGTAATGTTATAGTAAATACTTTAAACGTTTCTTAGACTAAAAGTACTATAATTTACGCTAATAAACTTAACCTTTACTATAGTCATAATAGTAAGCTTAAAGCTTAGCTTCTCTAAGTTAACTATTACTTTTACCTAGCTAAAGATAAAATTAAAGATAATAATAAGATTATCTTAGCTACTACTTACCTATAAGGTAATGTAGAGAAATAAGCTAACTTTATTATTTAACATTATATTAATAACTTTATTAAAAATTCTAAGAATACTAATCTAGTGAAAAATTAAGGTACGTTTAAGATTAAGATATAATAAAGCCTTTTACTTTTTAGAAGTTTAGTTATTATAAAATAAAAGATCTATACTTCAAAGTAAACTAAGTTAGCTATAGACTATAGTACCTTATTCTAATAAAACTTACCTAAGAATAAATAAAATAATGATACTTTTATACGTATAAATTAATAAAGTCTTAAACTATCTATATATAGAAAATTATAAAAACTAAAACTTATATTACTAGCTTTGTGATACTATAAGAAAAGCTATAAGGCGATATTATAAGTTAAATAAACTTATATCAAAAAAATCACTATTTAATTAAAGAATATATACTTAAAGAAATATGAGTAATTAGCCTAGATAATAAAATAACTAACGTTTATGCTTTAGTATAAAAAGATAGTAAGCTTATATACTCAAGACTATAAGAGCCCATATTAGGTATAGTACTAAACCTACATATCTTGATAACATTAATTAAAGTAAAAGATGTAAGTAACCTAAAAGTTAATATAGTAAGAATAAAAGGAAATTTAGCTATTATATATATAGAAAAGAAGGCTATATATTATAAAACTATTAAAGTAAGAATAGAGTTAAGTAATAGCTTTATATAGTATACAAGATAAAGCTTAATATTAATAAAGGATAAAATATTATTACTAAAGTAAAGATTACTTATAATCTAAATAATAAAAACTATATTACTAAGCTAAAAAATACTACATTTGCTATATTAGAAGATACCTCTAGAGCTTCACTACTTAGTAATAAAAAAAATAAAACTTTAGAAGAATTAAAGCTTAGTAAAGTATTAAAAGCTAAATTAGATAAACTGTTTATGAAGTATGGTAAACTGCCTACGTTAAAAAGTAATACTAACTAGCTATACTAGTTCTTAAGTACTAAAATAGCGTATTACTTAATCCACTAGAATTACGCTACTACTTTTATAGCTTAGTAAAAATTATAATTAAAATAACTTAGTTAAAGTAGAGCTATAAATTAATTAGTTATAAGTAATTATAAATAGACCTAAAGTAGCGTATAATTATAATTAATAAGAAAACGATATATTATTTAAAATATACTAGAATTTATAGATCTTAAAATTAGGTATTGACTTTTATTAAATGAATACTATATAATAATTACTATTATACAAATACATTATAGTAAATATTGATAAATTAAGTGTTAAACTTATATATAATTAAAAGCTAGAAAAAATAGAGAATGATAAATACTATAATAAGCTAAGTTAGTGTATAAAGCTTAGAAGTAAAATTAAAGTAATACTAATTAGTACTAGTATAATATAAAAAATAAGAAGTACGCCGATTTATTATGAATAGCGTATATATATAGTTATTACTTAGTATATTACTTAGAAAAAAAAAGCTAGATAGTAAGCTAATATAATACTTAAATAACTTAAGTATAAATAGTAATAGCTTTAATATACTAAGGAAATTTATATAAGGTACTTATAAAGCAAATATATAATAAAATAATTTTTAAAGTTAAAAAACTAACTAATATTATTAATATATAAGTCAAGTAACTAATTACTGAAAGAAATAAAGTCTAATAGAAGTATTATTAGAAAAATTAGTATATATAGTTTATAAGTATATATAAGCTATACTATATATAAAAAAACCTTAATAAGTCTATAGAGTAATAGTCTTTTTTAAACTAGCGCTATAAAGATAAGTCCTTTTTAAAGAAATTAATAGACTAGAACTGTTAAAATTGAAAAAGCTCTTAATAAAGCTTAATAAAATATAAATATAAGTACTAGTAAATTTAAGATTAGAAGTAAATTATATTTTAGCGTATCTAGTATAGAAAGCTAGACTTAAAATATAGTAGAAATAGTAGCTATACTTACTATATATTACTAATAGTCAACTAATACTAAATAAAGTAAAATAATAAATAAAGCTACGTAAGTAATACTTAGTATCTAAGATTATAAGGAGAAAATAAACTTCGATATTTTTAGACTAGCTACTTATAATAATACTTTAGAGCTTTTATAGGCATAAAAATATTACTTATAAACTAACTAAAAGTTAAAAGTATATTAATTTAAGTGCTATAGATTGAGTATAACTATAAGCTAACTTAGATATTAGTAAAGTTTTAAAATAAATAAACAAAGAATTACTAAGTAGTATAATATTACTAATATACTAGTAGACTTATATAAAGATAGTTTCTAAAGTAAAGAGCCTAACTTTATAGATACTTAAACTAAGTTAATAAATTATAATATATAAGAAAAGTATAAAAGCGTAACTCTAAAGATACCTAAATAGTAGTAAGAGATTAGATATCTTTTTTTAAAAGTAGTAAATACTTAGATATTACTAAAGTATTAGCCTTAATACTATATAATAGTTTTATAAAAAAAAAAAGTAACTTACCTTTAGTCTAAATTATCTATCATTAAAAAGAGAGCTTATAGTACTATAAAAGTAACTTAATAAGGCTATAGCTAAATACTTTATATATCTATTATAATTACTAGCTAAATACTTTATGATATTTATACTAAGAAAAAGTAGTATAGATTAGCTATATATAGACTATAGAAAACTTAATAATACTATAATTAAAAATTTATACTTACTACTAAATATTATAAACCTTTATAATTAATTATTTCGCGTATAGATCTTTATAGTATTAATAATCTCTAAAATAAATTCTACTTTATTAGAATTAAAAAAAGTAAAAAATAAAAAATAGTTTTTTAAATATAACGTAGTTTACAAGCGAGTCGGACATACAAGCGAGTCGGACACCCCACCAACTTTAATCACCTACCTCACCTTTGCGTACAATGACTCCACGCCACGCTTCTCAATTAACTTCTTCTGAGGCAGATATCCAGCTTGCCCTATCCTCTCTTAATAAAACTCAAATCTAGAGTACTCGGCGTGCTGCTATAGCCTTTGACGTTCCAAAATCAACGCTGTTTGACCGACGCGCTGGGAAGCACGCGCGACGCGATTGCCAGCCTAACTCAAAGAAGCTGACGCAGCTAGAGGAGCAGGTAATTACTAGCTATATACTTGATCTGGATCTACGTGGATTTGCGCCTACCTACGCTGCTGTGCGCGATATGGCTAATAAGCTGCTGGCTGCGCGCGACGCTGGCCAGGTTGGCGTCCACTGGCCACGCAACTTTGTTAAGCGTACAGACTCTCTTACTACTCGTTTTAATCGCGCGTACGATAGGCAGAGAGCTCTTTGCGAAGATCCTGCCTTAATTAAAGCCTGGTTTGAGCTCCTAGAGCAGACAAAGGCCAAGTACGGCATCTGTGACGAGGACGTCTACAACTTTGACGAAGCTGGCTTTTAAATGGGCAAAATCACCACCCAGCTTGTCGTAACAGCGTCAGAAAGGCGTGGCCGGCCAAAGGCAGTTCAGCCAGGCAATCGTGAGTGGGTGACGTTTATCGCCGCAATCAACGCAGCTGGCTGGTCAGTTCCGCCGTTCCTTGTCTTTGCTGGCAAGTACCACCTCTCTGCCTGGTACGAGGAAGCAGAGATCCCACGCGACTGGGCGATCGCAGTCAGCGACAACGGCTGGACGAATAACGAGCTAGGTGTTGAGTGGCTAAAGCACTTTAACGCTCATACAAAGACTCGTGTTGTAGGCGTGCGTCGTCTACTCGTCCTTGACGGCCACGAGAGCCACCACTCACTTGAGTTTCAAGAGCTCTGTAAGGAGAACAACATCTATACGCTCTGTATGCCGCCTCACTCGTCTCACCTACTTCAGCCTCTTGATGTAGGCTGCTTCTCGCCACTAAAACGCGCGTACAGCCGTGAGGTGGAGAGCCTGATACGCAATCACATCAACCACATCACCAAGCTCGAGTTTCTGCCAGCGTTCAAGGCAGCTTTTGATCGATCGTTTACCCCAGCCAATATCTGCTCTGCCTTCCGCGGCGCAGGCCTTGTTCCTCTGCAGCCAGATACTGTTCTATCAAAGCTAGACGTGCAGCTGCGTACGCCTACTCCTCCAGCTGCTCTTACAGAGGCTCTCTGGCAGGCTCGTACACCAAGCAACGTACGTGAGCTAGAGGCTCAATCGACGTTGATACGTGATCGCGTGCGGCGGCATAAAAGCTCCTCACCTGCGTCAATTATCGCAGCAATTGACCAGCTTAAGAAGGGGGCAGAGGTAATAATGCTCTCAGCTGAGCTAATGCGCGACCGGATCGCCAGCCTTGAGAGGGCTAATGAGGCAGCAACAAAGCGTAGGCAACGCAAAAAAAAGCGGATACAGAAGCAAGGGGTGTTAATAAAGGGAGCTGGAGAGGATCTACTCGCTCAACGCGAGGCTGATCAGCAGATTGCTCATGAAGAGCGTCAAGGAGGAGAGCGATTAGGTGTCAGCCGCCGGGCTCTAACGCGCTGCAGCAGGTGTAAAGAGACTGGCCATAACTCGCGCACATGCAAGAAAGATACTTTAGATACTGCTTAATCTACTATGTTAATATATATCTATAATATTGTAATGTGGTGGAGCTACACGCTTACAGAGGTGCGTAAATTTGGTGGGGTGTCCGACTCGCTTGTATGTCCGACTCGCTTGTAAACTACGTTAATATAGATACTATAAATATATAGTTATACTATTTAGGCCTATAAATATCTTAGCTATATTCTAAAAACTTATAAATAACGTACTTAGACTATATTTAGATATCTTTATTATTATATACTTAAATAATATCTTAATTTACTTGAAAATTAAGAATGACTATACTAAATATATCAAGAAAGTACTAAAAGCTTTTAATAGGTATAGACTTAGACTTAAGCTAAAAATATAGATATTTTATAACTCTAAAACTAACTTTTTAGACTATATAGTAGAGAAAGATAAAGTATAAATAATTAAAAAAAGATTTAAGTTATTAAAAATTAGCTGAATCTAAAAAGATATAATAGAAGTACTATTATTTCTAGGATTTTTAAACTTTTACTAAAAGTTTATTAAGAATTACTAAAAGTTAGCTATTTCTTTAATATAACTAGTAAAAAAAAATATACTATATATATTAAGCAAAAAAGTAAAAAACGCTTTCTAAATATTTAAGAAAGTATAGATTATACTACTATATTTCTAGATATTTATTCTAGAATATTTATTAAAGTTTAAAACTAACATATTAGACTTAGCTTTAGAAGGCTATACTAGTACATTAATTAATAAGAAATAGTACTTAATAGTATACTATTTAAAAAGGTCCTTACAACTAAGAAAAATAACATAAAATATATCTTAAATAATTACTAGCTATAGTAGTATAATTATAATATTAAAGAGTATATATAAAAAGCTACTCTAAACTCACTATCTATATAAATTTCAAAAGTCTAGTTAACTTTATAATAACTAAAGTGCTTAACTAATAATATACTTAATAAGCTAAACTACTAGAATAACATAAGTTCAAGATTATATATATACTAAAAAAAGAAAATAGTAGAGTAAACACTCTTAGCTAAAGACTAAATATTATAAAATTCAAAGAAATTATTAATACTATAATACTAAAGTAAAATAAAAATAGATTACTAAAGCTGGCTTAGACTATTAATAATATTATTAAAATTAGAAATAATATACTTAAAGAATTATAGAATATAGTTATCTAATAATACTATAATAACTCTATATATAGATATTTAAGAATTATAAAAATACTAGAACTAGTTTAACAAAACTATAAATCTAGTAAAATAAAAGAAAGAGTTACTACATTTTTTACGAATTATAAATACTACTAAAAAAATAAGTATAGTACTTACGTACTATATAGAGAGATATAAGCTTAAAAGTTTCTAAAAGTACTTTAGATAGATATTTTTATAGACTTTATTATAGACTTACTAGTTCTAAAACACATTATAATAAACGTTTTCTATAATATAATACTAATTATAGTAGATAAGTTTACTAAATTAGTAAAATATATACTATTTAAAAAAGATTAAAATATAATATAGCTCGCGTATATTATTAATAATAGAATTACTTATAATTATAGTATACTAAAGTTTATTATAAGTAATAATGATAAGCTTTTTATATCTAACTTTTAGATTATATCTATAGTTATAACAAGAAAAAAAAAGGCTATTTATAGCTTATTATTTAGAAACAAATAAATAAGTAGAAAGAATAAATTAAATAATAAAAATATACTTATATATCTATATCAACTAAAAATAAGATAATTCAGTATAACTACTACTAATAGTATAGATAGCCTATAATAATAAAATATCAAAATTAAAAAAAAAAAAACTATTTTATATATACTATAAAAGATACTCAAATCTTATTATATAAATATTACTAAGTAAAAAGATAGAAGTAGCTATTATAATAGCTAAATAATAGAAAAAAACTCATAAAATACTATAAGAATTGTTTAATAAAGTATAACACTAAAGTATTTTATATATTAACTAGAGAAAAAAAATAGTATCTTAGCTAAAAAAAAAAAAATAAAGTATACTTACTTATTAAGAACTTATAAATAATATAACCAAGTAAGAAATTTAATAATATTAAAGTTAGACTATTCTTTATTTTAAAATAAAATAGACTAGTTACTTATATACCCAATTTACTACTAGACGCCAAGATATACTTAAAGTTCTATATTAAGTTACTAGAATTAGTAAACTTCAGTACCCTACAATAAAAAATATTCTATCATAAAATAAAATAAAAAACTTTAAAGTTAAGAAAGTTTTAGCGTATTAAACTTTATATTTCTTTTATAGTTTTACCTCTGCCTCGCGTGTAGCGATTAGATCTTGGATATTTTCTTAAAAAAACAGCAGGCTGCCCCCCAGCCTGCCAAAAATCGAAGGTCAAAAAAAAAGACTTTGCAATCAGGGTGGCGACTCGAACAGAGGACTCGAGGTTCGGAGCTTCGGCACTCTGTACCAAGCTCCAAAGCGAGCGCTCCACGTTTCGAATCCAGAAACCATAGTACATTACAGAACAACAACAACAATATTACCATTAGGCTTACGCCCATTAGGCGACAATCAACTGGTAGGAGTCTGCCTAAATCGTCGAACTATAGTTGTGATAAGGACACGCAGCGCAGCGCAGTGCACCACTGCGTACAAATACGCTGTTCTCGCTGCCCTCAATCTCCATCTCAGTAACTTCAATCGATATCTCCATCTCCATCTCAATATACATCGATAATCTTCTGCTTTATCTCGTTGCAACCATGTGGCCCTTCTCTAAACATTAGACAGGCTATTACAGCCCAGGTTCCAACTAAAGAGCAGCGGGAATTTAAAGCCCATCTCTAGAGTAAGGAGAGTAGAGCTTAGATGGGGGCGATTCTTTGTTTTGTTCAGTCGAAGATAGGCTTTCAGAAGGAGGAGGAGGAGAAAGAAGGGGAGGAGTGGGAGGTGGAATAGGAGGTTTGAGGTTTTGTCTTTCGATCCCTGTTAATTTTAGTTGTCATACGAGGTATTGACGAAATCGCACGGCGCAACGAACGATTTTTGTTGCGGAAATGGGTGAACTGTAATCGTTAGATCAAATTAATTTCAGAATTCTATCACAAAATGCATCTCAGAAAGGCCGAAGCCTCATAGCAAGCTATAGACTGCATAACTCGATATCTTTCTACATAAATTAAATTGCTTGTAGCTTCTGTGTGTACAAAATATCCTGCCTCGCACGAACAGACGAGGCGACGGCAACTCGCGCCGCTAATGTACGCTTCAAGGTAGTATGACAAAATAATGTTGCCGCTTTGTATGTGTATGTAACCTCCGCCTCTGCACACAGGTGATTGTAGTCGGGACCCCGGCGGAAACAGGGGACACTATTCACCTAGGCGGAGGATGCATGCAAAGCGGCAATGTCTTCCACAAAGGCTACCTGCCCCATTTATCACCCTTTCTAGACTCTACACATGATATGAATTGAACAGTGTCCACTATGCTTACTATGCCTTGTGGTCCGGAAGATGTAGTCAAAAATACGCGAGATGTTGGATCTTCCGCTATTAATGTAGAATCTGATGTATGTCACACCGAATGAAATCGTCGTATCCAAGTATCCTAAGAAATCACCGCCACACCGAATGAAATCACCGCATCGCTGGGTACAGTATGGAATGCCCGCCACTAATTGGATGTCGGTAGCAGGAGAGTCTGCTTCGTCAAGTTCTCCACCTCGGACTGGAGCTTCGCCAGATCGCCTGGCACCGTCATCCCCGAGTAGCCGGCGGCGATCTCGGTGGTGATCATCGTCACCTCGTCACAGACGCGGGTGGAGATGAGTGAGGTACGGCACAGCTTGAGGATGCCCTCGACGAACATGCTCTTCTTGTACGACTGGCGCATCGTGACCATCGCGCGGTTCTGCATTTCGTTGATGAGCATCAGCAGTTTCGACGCCTTCTCTTTCAGATCGGCGAACCCGCCCATGAGCGTCGTCGCCGACCGGTCCAGCGCCTCGGTGGAAGACTGCAGCGTGGGCAGTTGCAGCTGCAGCTGTTTGAGCGCCGCATATCTCTGCTCGAGCTCGACGCACTTCTGCACGGCTTGCATGATGTATTCTTGGCTGTTCTGCATCTGTTGCTGGGCGGTATTCAAGCGGTTCCGATCATCCACCATCTGCTGACCAAGTTTCTGAGCAGCGCCTGCCGGGCCATCGATGAAAATGGAGCCGAAGACCTAGATAGTGAAGATGAGAACATGACGAGCGCAGGACCAGTCTGTGCAGGTCGAAGGGGCATGATGACGTACTGAGAATCCGCGTGAGATTTGGTTTCCGAGGTCGTTCTGTTCTTCTAGAGCTCGTCGTAGCGAATCTGCAGCCACAGCGTACTGGTTTCGCCACTGCAGCATTTGCTGTTGATTCTGCTGCAGCAAAGTCTTGGTGTTTTCCAGTTCCATAGAAGCCTGATTGATCGCAGCATCGATATCACGCATCAACAACCCAATCTCGCTGTCCTTGAGGCCGGTCACCTGGCAACGAGCATTAGTCGTGGGTTTTACAGCCAACCCAGATTGCTCACCTGGACGTGTATATCACTCAATTGTTTCAGGCCTCCCTCTGCAGCACCCTGGCAATCCCGGAAGGCTTGCGTACATTGTGCGAAGATGGCGCTTTTCTGCGCTTCGTCATCCTCGCGGTCGTCATAGTCGCCGCGAATGTAGACGGCCAACTTGTACACTTGAGCAAGGGCCAACTCCAATTTCGCGATGGATGAGGCGGCATTGTGTTGCACCACGAGCTTTAGCTGAGCGTCGTATGCAGAGAGCTTTAACTGATGAGCTTGCGAGCGGGCAATGAGCTGGTCATATTGCTCTCCAGCTCCCGAGGCCACCGGCATTTGGCCTGAGGTTTGCGGTAAGCTCGTCTGGAAGGCGGCCAATACGGAGGCATTTATTACAAAGGTCATTGTGAAAATGGTATGTATGCTCGAGTTATGCGTATGTCAAGTGGCAGACTAGCCAGCGGGAAGTGGACTCTGTGCGAAAGAAATAGACCTGGGCTTGACAGGCAGTAACGAAGACAACGATGATCCCATCCGATGGCTCTCAATTTAT
Source organism: Curvularia sp. IFB-Z10 (assembly GCA_002161795.1). NCBI lineage: Eukaryota > Fungi > Ascomycota > Dothideomycetes > Pleosporales > Pleosporaceae > Curvularia > Curvularia sp. IFB-Z10. Next base: position 1,486,466 of record JPSZ01000001.1, read on the forward strand.
GGTCGAACTATCTTCTTCCCCAGGTCGGCTTCAGGGGCACGCGATTGGGAAGAATGGACACGCTCCACCTCCTCAGCGCCGCCACGCTTCCAGCTCGCGAAGTACACCTAAAGTCCAGACCCAGCTAGGGATGAGGTGTCTAGTCCATTCATTGAGAATATCCGGATTTTGCTATATCCAATCAAAACCCGTTTTGGATACCATTAGATTCGGGTCGTAAACAGCTACTAGTTTTACTTTACTCGTCGCCACGACACGTCTTACTTACGCGTGCTCCAAGTAGAATGGTCGAAGACGCGATGGTTATTGTGACATCTGACTTGTTAATAAGATAGATACGATAGCTAGATTAGGCGACGAGATAGGCACGTTATATAGAATAGATAAGGCAGTCAAGGCTGGGTCACAGATGGCTGAGGTGAGAATATCCAGGTCCATCTATCCATCCAAATTTGCATGGGATATCCACTATCCAGGATATCCAACCATGTTGAAAAACATCCTGATTTTCCTTATTCCTAGACCTAGCCGACCTCTCCCTAACCCGGACATGGCGGATCGCGTCGCCCGTCCCGCGTTGATGAGTACCAGGCCAGAGCTGCACGGTCACACCGACCCTTTGTCTGTTCAGCCAGCCTTTCTTTGCTCGATCAACTTAGTTTACTTTCAGCCAGCCATCAGAGCAGCTAGGGGGACCTCGAGAGGAGGCCTTTTAGCCTGTTGCGGTACCGTGCGTGGTGCAGTGGTGGTGCTGTGATGTTAGCCAGATACAGCCGAGCTGGCACGCCCTTTGCCGCTAGGTACTCGTGTGGCGCCGCCCTGCCACGGCCCGGGCCAGGAAAGGCGGCACACCACCCCACCGGAGGGCGCCCACCACCCGCGCTAGTAGTTCAAGTTCATCACATATCGCGCTTTGTTGGGGGTGGAAGATGGTTGAACGCGTGTAACTAGGTCAATTCAAATCATCTTCTCCACTGTAAGCTATCGGGGCTGAGAACTAACGCCAACAGTGGACACAATGTGAGCTCAGCTAGCCACAGCACACGGGCGGCGGAATCTGGAGTATTCTCCCAACGCCATTCAGTGCGGAAAGGTTTTGTCGGAAAGGTCTCGGATCCTCTAGAATGGCCCTAATGAGCGAAATGACCGCAGTCGCGATATCTCTGAAAGTGCTACGGCGCTTCAAGCATCGCGGAGCCTTGTCAAAACTCCGCTGATTAGCTGAGACTCACTCTCGAAGTATGCAAGAGCTGAGATATCGCTGTGGTTGTCCCCGAGCCTTCCCACGGAAACATGGCCTAGACTCGGAATGGCGGTCCTCACACGGACACTCCGAGGTGCTCACTGAAGAAGTTTGTTTGGACAGAGATTAGACGTCAAGACTTCCCAATATTTAAAGCCCGCACTCTACCCCAGTGGCCAGTCCGTACATGCACGAACAAGCTCGTTATTGAATATTCTGCCTTAAAACTACCAGCCTTGAAGTTACCTGCACATTTGCATCATGGCTCTCACGCAGCAACAAGCCGAGACAGCCCTCAAGAAGGAGACTGCGAACAATGCTGCCGATCGTATGATGCGGGAGATTCGTGCTTCGGTGCTATTCCAATTCAAGTGGGAGGATCTTCTTACGTCTGCTCCTGTCTCGATCAGTTGCTTAGGTGCATGCATGGTTGCTGCATCATCTCCCATCAACGTAACATTCGAGAAGCCCAAAGATGGCTTCAAGTACCTTATGTATGCTTTATTGTCTCTAGTGCGAGATGAGTTCATTGACCATGGCACAGCGAAACTGGCGGCAAATATGACTTGAGAGCCAACTTAGTAGCCTGCGTAGATAAGGGTCGTATGGCCTTTATTCAAGCCGAAGCTGAGATGGGTCGGATCAATTTGACATCGGCTAATGTTTATAATACGGTATGTTAGTCACCAAGCCAGTGGATGCAAGTAATCTAATCAGGCGATTTTTCCAATAGGTCGATGATATCATGCAATCTCTGGGGAGTCCGCAGGATGCGAAGATTCTTCTTCGCAAACAGCTAGAATCTCTTGGTACATCCGCAACCGACTGCTACGAATCGGCCAGGACGATCGACGAGAAATTCGACGAATGGCTATGGCAAGCCTGTGAACTACACCTTGCCTGTGTCGCTACGCAATCATCGGCGGAAGATAGACTAGCGATCATCGAGATCGACCAGGCAGTCACCAAGACCTCGATCGACTATCAGAAGGAGACGGTCGAAGGTGCTAAGAAGGCAACGCAGAATCTCGAGAAGTCACTCAACACTGCAACTGAGGCCTACAAAAAAGCCTCTGACGAGTTTCCTACTGGGTATGCGCTCTATGCTTGTTTTGATAGCTTACTCTGATATCTTTCGTAGATGGGATATTCTTGGACAGCAAATCGTCGGCCAGCTTGCAGATAGTCTTACAACTGCGTTGAACCAGGCCATTCCGGCTCTAGTTCAAAATCTGAATCCTATAGCCAAAGCAGGAGCAATTACAAACATGGCTAGCGGACTCCTCAGAGGCGACAAGAAGGGAGATACGCCAACTACCGCTCAACAAGCTCCTACGCCCACGCAACCCAACGTTGCGGCAAATTCCCCATCTAGCACTCGACCCAAGGACGCTGATGACCCAGCCTACAGCCAGGTCTCACGTGATTTGATCTACTGGGAGCTCATCAATGCTAACTTCGGCACCGACGGAGAGGTCAACTGGGAGAAGGCTCGGGGAGAGGCTGGAAAACCCGCCCAGTCAACGTTCTTTGCTTCAAAGATGCTTGAGAACTCCAAAAAGTCTTTCGCGGCTGGCTCTGGCGATCCCAGCAAGAGGTATGCAGAAGCACTTGCTACTGCTTGTAAGGTAACTCAACCAATTTCTTTCCATGCATTCATAGACACTAATATCTCACAGATTGCAACTGGCATCCTTGATGAGCTGAAAAAGGCCAAAGATATCAAATACACACCTGCGAATAAGAATAGCGATCTAGTGAAGGGGTGGCAGGAGGATTTCGCCAGTGCCTACGCAACCGCAGTGGAGTTGAACGCTACCGGCAAAAATCTACCTGGGAGCACAACGGTGCGTACATGTATTTGGTATCTTTCGTCAGATCTTTTCTAACTCTCAATAGGGCGTGGTCACCGGTGGAGGAGTTGATCCTGCGGTGCAGACCGCGCAGATCCAGGCTAAAACTACTCAGGCCCAAGCTGTGCTCGAGTCTGCGAAAAATCGTCTTAACACCGCCGCTAGCGCTTTGACAAGCAGCCAAGAAAACTATCAAAAGTCAACTGTGCTACTGGTGGAGCAGCAGAACAAGCTCATGGAGCTTAACGGAGCATTCGAGAAGCTCAAAGCCTCGGGCTTGACAATGGTGAGCTTCCTACATATCGGAGCATTGAACACTTACTAACGTTTCCTAGGAAGGCGTTAAGGCCATTCTTGTGCAATGTATTGCACTGGTGGTGAAGTTAAAGAATGAGATCACAAATCTCGTGCGGTTCTTCAAATCAATCGCGGTAATTGTCAAATTCGTCCAGGACAAGCACGTCGAGCCATACATCACCACTATCAAGGCTATCGCTAGTGGTGGTAGTGATGATGTTGACTTCAAGATTGGAAGCTTTACGCTCACAGATCTTCAACGCAGTGTAAGTACTTTGTCTAAGTTACGGACTACACTTACATCAAGTTAGAACTGCTTCAACAGTACCATTATGATACGTTCATATTTTTCGATCTTTGGGGATATTGCGACTATGTGGGCGCAGCTTTCGCAGGAGTGCGTCTTCCCTGGAATCAAGATGATTGATGAGATTACCGGGATTGACAAGAAGGATACTGTTGCAATCGCCAAGAAGGCCGCGGAGGTCCAGGCTTGGTCAAAGAAAGCCACTGATAAGATCATTGCGGTATCTAAAGAGGTAAGTGGCCTCTAAGCCCCCAACCTCACTCATTTACTTACTTCGAAACAGAGGCAAGGGAAGATTCTGGGCGGAATGACATCTCGACTTGAAAGTATCACCGAGAAGACCAAACTACTCCCGCCCTCTGCTCCCGTCCAGAAAGCGATCTCCCAAGGTGCTCAGGAAAGTAAGACCGCCGCACAGCAGGGAGTTCAGGAGGTAGCCAAGGATAATCTCCTCGTGAAGCCACTTCCTAGGGGAGACGTGTTTTGATTGATTAGAATGTTATCGTATCATAACTTAACGCAGAGCTGCTCTGTCTTCTATTGATTCCTATTAAGTACAAAGTAACTGTTGCGTTGCTGCTATTTATAGCGTGTCTAAACGAACCATCCGCCGCCAACGCGCTAGTGTACCTGCCTAACGCAATAGCCAGCCTAATTTAACAAAGCTTACTAAGCTAGAGGAGAAGGTAATAGTTAATTATATCCTTAATCTAGATTTGCTTAGATTTGCTCAGATTTGCGTCTACATATACTACTATACGCAACAGAGCTAATAAGCTGCTAGCTATGCGTAGCGCTAGCTAGGTTAGGTAAAAATACCTATATAACTTTATTAAGCGTATAAGCTCTTTTACTACTGAGTTTAACTACGCGTATGATAAGTATAGAGCTCTACACAAAGATCTAGCCTTGATTCGAACTAGGCTAGCTAATAGGTAGGGGTAGGCTAGCAAATAGGTCTCCTCATTAGGATTTTAAAACCGCAATATCCTCTCCAACACTAACCTAATTAGAAAGTTTAAACAATTAATCTATAGCTATAATCTGAATATATATTTTATCTATAGAAAGTATTACTCTAAGTCTAATAAAACAGCACTTGTTAACTTAATTACTTTACTAGAGTTAGGTCGTTATACTTAGCTCTAACCTAGAATATCTCTTTAACCAAAAGAGCTAGAAATGTACTTTCTACTAGTAAAATATAAATCCATATTAGTGTTATATCGTAAACTTTTAAGCTTCCTAATTAGGTTAGGTTTGGAGAAGATATTGCGGTTTTAAGATCCAGATGAGGAGACCTATTGTCAGGACCTCGTCAGTCTGACTAGTAGATGGCCAGCCAGATCTACTATTTGTACTGTTCTATGCAGAGGATCTGCATACTGCAGATTATTCTTACCTTTTGGGTTGTTTGGCTGAGTGGCATAGAGCTTAGTCTTAACACCTATTTGCTAGCCTACGTACCAGGTAACCTAACTCTACCTCTCTACCTACGCTAGGTACTCTATAACTATTTGCCAGTCTAGTAAAAGATATTATAGATTTAAGCTATATTTAATGTTGCTGTACCCTTGATCTCTTAGTTAGATTAGTATAGTAATTCAAGCCTCTCCTATGCGTCATAAGATTACCAAATGTTGTGGTATTTGTATACCCCTTCTATAACTGTAGAGATCTAATAAGAGTTAACAACCAAGTAAATCCTTCATGTTTACAAAACCTAGGCACACATGCGATGCAGCTCCTGCTACAATTGCTACTTAGCTCTCTTGTCAACGAGGACTTAGCATCGGCCATAGTTTCTTGTTTATCACAAAACATAGGCTTAACATCGCATCTATTTAATAGCTGGTGTAAAGTATGCTTTGTGTAAGAACGTGATACTAGTAATGCGACACGGCCTTTTCTCTGGGAGTGTAGTGTCGCGATGCGAGTACGAGAGGGGTTTGTTTCGACTTGCAAGCGATGATCTTACAGGGCAGGCAGATTCGTGAAGAGTTATTGCCAACTTCATCGCCAACTAGTGTAGATTAGTAGATTATCGTTGATCAATTGGAGACCTTCACTTTGTTGTGGCACATACTTTCATCTTGACTAAAAGTATACGTATTTGTGACCTCTAAATGACAAGAAAATAAATGCTATTTGCGATTCTAGATGATGAAATAGTTCCATTTCCAATTGCAACACGCTTGGCTCAGACTAGGGCAGTTCTTTGTTCCTGTGGTTCTTTGTGTTTACCGCTGTCGCTGGGACAAAGCTGATCCTTATGCTTATAGAAATGGGGTGCTATTGTGGCAGGCTCAGCAACCACATCAAAAGAGCAAGCAAAGAAGTCGAAGGAACGTATACCTACTCCTCGCCTTAGCACAAATATGAGAGCGCGAAAGCAGATCGAGATCGAGGGACGGTATGCTCAGCATGATGTTATGTACACAAGTACCGAATGATATGAGGGTAAAAAGGTCAGCCAGCTGTCGAGTTTTAAGTGCCACGGTAGGATAACGTTGAGGTACGAGCGTAGCATTACATGCTGTACCTAAGTAGGCAACTGACCCACTCAATCCTTCTCCGTCAAGACGTCGCATGACAAGCAACTGTATCCCGAATACGACACTTGCATAGGCATCTCACCAGACCAGATGGCAGTCTGTTAGTGAGCTTGGCAGATCACCTTATAATATTGAGGACTCGGTCCGCATGCAACGTTAACTCTCCAGCCGTAGTCCCGAAAAGGGAAAGAGGCCGATAATTAATATTGGAAAGTGGACACCATCTGCGATCTCCCTTGCTGGGGTGTCTATCCTCTCCATACCCACCCACATACGGGGCAGATTGGGTAACCTGACCGTGCCAATTGATACGAAGTGAGCGTGGTTATCGTTATGTCCCCAAAGCTTCTACAGCACCCATGTCCCCGCTACGGGCTTGGTGTTGGTACAAATGTAACGTGCATCACGGCGCACCTTTGCTCCCATTCACGTTCCTAGCAATGGGGAAGTTCTCTTGTGCCATTGCAGCTCTTGTGCTGGGTGCGCAAATCGTCATCTCAACATCAGTACATCCCCGCCTCCATACTAATGCGATTGTACAACGAGCCGCAACCGACACGCCGGCGGCAAGCGGCATCTTGCCCGGTGCCTATATTGTCGAGTTTACGAATGACAACGAGACACCGGAGGCCTTCTACGCGTCTCTTGCGGCAAGCGGTGTGCAAGTCGAGCCTCGTAAGGACCTGAGCTTTCGATTCTTCAAAGGCGTCTCACTCCAGTTCAAGAGCTCAAGCTCAAATTCGAGTGGCGGGGACTTCCTGCGTCAGATGAAGGCACAACCACAGATCAAGAACATATGGCCGACCCGCATCACGACGCGTTGGGGCGAAGAAAGTGCTGCAGTACCTGGTCAGCAGAGACGCGTCAAGCGGCAAGCTACATCGCATGATACCTTTTCCCCTCATGTCATGACCCAAGTTGACAAGCTGCACGCAGAGGGCGTGACAGGTAAAGGCTATCGTGTTGCAGTCATTGACAGCGGTATCGACTACACCCATCCAGCACTGGGCGGTTGTTTCGGGCCAGGCTGTTTGGTTGAAGTTGGGTACGATTTCACGGGCGACGACTATGTCCCTGGCAAGTCGGAACCAAAGCCCGATGACGATCCCATGGACAACTGCGCTGGTCATGGCACACACGTTGCAGGCAGCATCGCCGCCCAGCGCGAAGGCAACCAATATGGCTTCACTGGTTCTGCTCCCGGGGCAAAGCTAGGTGCATACCGAATGTGGGGCTGTTCATCGACGTCCATAAACGAGATCGAAGTGATGGCATTCGCTCGTGCCGTCGAAGATGGAGCGGATATCATCTCGTACTCCAACGGTGATGTCTCGGGTTGGGCACAAGATGTACGTGCTGTCATCATTTCCCGCATCGTCGACGCCGGTATCCCAGTTGTGGTATCTGAAGGCAACGACGGTGGTCGGGGGCTCTTCTACGCCTCCACGCCAGCGACGGGAAGCAGCATCACGGGCACAGGAGCGGTATCTAATACGCTGTTCCCCACATTCCTCGAGCGAGGCTCCTACAAGACCAGCGCTAATGCGACCACCAACGGCACATCTGAGTTCAGCTTCTTGATGGGTGTCCCGGAATTCACTGCAGACATAACACTCCCGCTATGGTCTGCTGCCGATGTGGACGACGCCTGCAAGCCGCTACCCGATGATACACCAGATCTGAGCCAGCGCATCGTGCTTTTGGAGTTCAAAGATTCACGAGCAACGCAATGTTACCCGCAAGACCAGGGCGCTAACATCGCAGCAAAGGGTGGGCGGTTCATGGTGTACTATGAGCGCAGTAACCTGACGATGCGCGACGAGCCATACGTCTACGCTGACGGTATTGAAGGTGTAGTCAAGGCCGTTCCATACGCTGCTGAGCACTGGCTTTCTCTGCTTTCGCAAGGTGCTACCGTCTCTGTGACTATTCCAGCCAACGGTTCCCAGACACACCTCGAGGAGCTTGAGAATAACGAGCGTGGCGGATATGTCGCAGGTGAACTGACCAGCTGGGGCCCGAGCTGGGAGCTCAGCATGACTCCACAGCTTGTATCACCCGGAGAGAACATTCTGAGCACGTATCCGACTGCGTTGGGTAGCTATCGTGTCATGACTGGTACGAGTATGGCAACACCACTGGTCGCAGGCGTCTATGCAATGCTCGGCGAGGTATACGGCAAATTGGAACCGAAGCGCCTTCGCAGAATCCTTACGCACACCTCAAAGCCACTCGCCTGGCACGATGGTAAAACTGCCCATCCCGACATTCTCGCTCCAGTCGCGCAACAAGGCGCCGGAATCGTGCAAGCTTGGAATGCTGCGCACACTACCCTCGAGATTGATATCGACAGTATAATGCTCAACGACACGGAGCACTTCGTCGGCAGTCACACTTTCAGCATCATGAACACTGGCTCCACTGACAAGGTCCTTGAGTTGAACCATCGCAAAGCAGTCACAATATACACAATGGATCCCCAAGCCGCTGTACTTCGCCCGGGCTTGGTTTCCAATGCTATTGCAGATTCATGGGCTACTGTCTCCTTCTCGTCCGATCGCATTAATGTTCCCGCCGGTCAATCTGTCAACGTGACCGTCGAGATTGCACCGCCCGCGGGTCTTAACGCAACCTTGCTGCCCGTGTACAGCGGCTTCATCGCCCTAGGCGATAAACTTGTTCTCCCGTACCTCGGCGTCGTCGGCAGCATGCGCGACGCCACGGTCCTCACGCCTGATAATGCTTACCTCGCGCAAGGATACGCACCTGCACCGGCGAATGCCTCTTACACCATCCCACGACCGGATCCCAAGAACCCGCCAATGACGGACCGCGGTGACATGATGGCCACGCCGAACATGTACATCTATCCTTCGGTTGGCTCGCCTTTGCTACGTGTAGAGGTACTGCAAGGCGACAAGGTACTAGGACCATTGGCTGGATTCCCGCTAACGTACGTCGCAAGAGCGGAAGTGCGCGCATACTTCAACGGCTTGATGTCGGATGGAAGAGTGCTCAGTGAGGGCTCGTATCGGATGAGAGTCATGGCGCTGCGCATATTTGGCAATGAGGAGCGCGAGGAGGATTGGGACGTTGTTGAGTCAGCTAGTTTCGCGGTCAAGTACACAACCTAGTAGGAATTGTGTGTGACAGGACAAACGTGCTACGGTCTGAAACTGTTCACAAGCCTGATGACGGTGATCAGCGACAAGGATGTGAAGGAAGACATGCTGTGCCGCAAGTCTTTGAACCGTGCTGCAGTCACGTGACCGATTGTCTACAATTAGTGGCTAAACAGTTAATAAGGGCAAGGTTGTTCATAGTTACTAAACATATCTTTATTAGTCATTAGAGCTTTCTGGTGGCAGCCTTGATATTCCCAGTTAGGAGTGTTATGAATCGACCTATCAGTCATCTCTGAACGGCTCCTATCCTAGGCTGGCAAATTGTTACATCCCCCCAACTTTTTTTCTTTTCGACTCCTTATATCTTGGTTAGTAGTAACATGACGAGAACATAAAGGCCTTCATTCTATCTCTAGATGTGTAGCTCTACCTAGATCCTGTGAGTAAGGGCAAAATGCTATTAAAGGATATCTGAAAGGCGTTTAGCCCATTACACCTCTACCCCTATTCAAGCACTACTTGTTCATCTTCCTGATTCTCTCAGAGTAGCATGATCTATATTGTCGGTACCTTGTGAATACTACTGGCTCTTCCTCCTCAGCAAGCCGAATACTCCGACTAGGGCAGCAGTCATGGTGGTCCCTAATAAGATGATAAAGGGCCGCCATTTACCTGCACCGTAGCCAGACTGCACACCCACATCTTCCCTGCCCTGCAAGACTGCCGCAGCTATGTAACCCGAAACGACTCCTACAATTCCTCGAGTGAAAAGAAGAAGACCGGACACAAAGAGTTGATCCCCAGATCGTTCCTCGTCATGTACAACGATAGCTGCCATATGACTGCGCAATACCATGAAGCTAAAGGCAAAGGCGCCAAAGAGAACTGAAACGACTATCATGGTCCAGTAGACCTGGCCTAATCCCCACACAACAAATACTGTGAAACTGCTAACAAGCACACTGAGTAGAAACGGTACAAGAGGACCATGTGCATCTGTTAATGCCCCAAGTAACACCTGGCCGATGATGCCAGACAAGGACAGATAGGTAACCAACAGTGCCGCCTTGTCCGAGGCCATGCCAAGGTCAGTAGCATAACTTGGGAGATAATTTGCGGGAAGGTTGTTTGCCAAGCTTTGCAAGGCCATTGAGAGGACGAACAGCCAGAGAAGAGGGCTTCTTAACGGCCTCAATGAGGATTTGGAGGCTTCCTTCTCTGCCTCCGTACGGATGTACTCAACGGGCCGAGAGCGCACAAAGACTATCCCAACAGAGATGACAATAGCGATGAAGGTTGCCCATCCAATGAGAGTAGTTCGTGACCCAAAGCGTCGAAGAAGAACAGCGAATATTGGTGAAAGAGCGGCGGAGGCGATATTGGCAGATCCAAAACTAGGGTTATTAGGAATAAGCAAATCGATGTCCTTGTTATGACTACTCACAATATGCCATTAGCAAGGCCGCGACGTTTGAGAAACCACTCATCAACGTAACTGACACAAGGTGCAAAGAGGATGCCACTTGAGACTCCATACAATAAACCTTGGGTAAGAATGACTTGGAGGGCCTGGATAAAGTATAAGTAGCGCTCTTCTAGTCAAGCATAGTCTCTTCTTTCACCGTAGTAGAGAAGGCAGCACCAAGTGTCGACACCACGACAGAAATCATTCCGGTCCACATCATATACGGTCTGATGTGAGGATTGCTACCTATAAAGTGAAGCAGAAAGGGCGAAAGTCCTTGAAGAATGCCCTTGAATCCATCAGATTGGTCCTAATGCACATTCACTCACGGCTCGTTGGATCTGGTAAGACTCACAACAACAAGAAGTCCAATGGAAGCGACAAGTTGGTTGCCCTCGAATGGGGGATGCTTAAAATAATACTCGCGAAAGACGCCTTGTGTAGCTCCAAAACCTGCTCAAACTTTAACATTAGCAAACTGACCGTACATCGTTCAAGGAGACTATTATTAACCCCAGGTAGACATGGCTATAGCTGATATGGCAGTCAAACATGTCCATGCCTGTTTCCCATGATCGCGGGGTGGAATTCTGCTCTGTTCTTCCGTAGTTACATCTGCTCTCTTCTCTTCTGGCGCTGGCTGTGATATGGGCGCCATACTGCACAATTTTCTCGGGAGATGAAGGTGGTGTAGAGTTGTCTTTGTCGAGAAATGTGAGAGAGTGTGTGTTCCCGTGAGTTCCACGCGTTTGAGTCAGATGGGAGGATTTAGCGAGCGTGGCTTTGGACCTTCCAAGATAGGTCGTCGACCTAGCCCAATAGATCGCTATTTGGGTGGCGCTTATGCTCACCAGTAAGCAGGGCAAGATAAGGCACAAACGTTGATGACGGTAACGCAGCCGTTGCTAGCCGGTGAAATATAGCTTGATACAATGGCACGCTGATGTTCAGGCATTGACGTGCCGACGATTGGATTGGGGGCTGAACTTACTGCCTTGACAAGTGTCACACATGCTTCTAGATCACCACCAATGATCAGAGAATATAACACCTTTCAGATGATGATCTCAGAATGAGAAAAATTACAGGATAGAAGTAAAGATGTTTAGACAGTACGCATGCAGGACCATCAAGAAACCAGAAATGTATCGTAGGCAGTTATGCGTGATCCCTCAGTAGAGCCAGGCGCAGAAAAACATAGTAGAGTAGGCAGTAGGGCCACCTGGAGATATTTATTCATGGCCCGACCGTTTGAATATTAAGTAACGGTTGGAAGTACAAATATCATATGGGGTACGGCGTCAACTACACGTAAGTTCAAGTCAGGAGGGCCGTCACATATGACAGCTGGCATGCACCCTCAAACGGTGTGATGAGAAAAAGGACTTCCTGGTCGAATGTACCATGCTTGTTCAGACAATGGTACTGAAACAAGCGACTAAAAACCTAGACTGTTACTCAAAATCAAGTCAGCTTCCAAAAGGTTGATCTCTTGAGGAAATAACGGGGAAACTCTTCGCTTCCCTCAAAAAAGGGCAATCTATCACCATCTTACTCCTCAAAATCATCCTTCAAGATGCCCACCTGTGATTCCGAGAAGGCAAACATAGAACATTATAGCGATAAGCTAACCGTGCAACTCAGTATAGCTATCTTCAAGACATCGCTTGGCCGGGATTCGCAGCAAGTGAAAAGGCTCATGTCGGCCCAGGAAAGGTGAGGCTTGTTGTACTTGAACATCTCAGACCGTTACACGGCTAGTATGTTGAGCAATGCCAGGAAACTAAACTGTGTCACGAGGCCAGAATTTTCTCGGCCAGGGGTTAAGAAGCGCAAGGAGTTAGCTATCAGTATGACGTTCTGCGAGTGGCGTCGCTTTCCTCGCATACTTGCATGAACCTTCCGAAAGAAGTATCCATGTTGACATTGTTTGCTCATAAATACAGGTTAATCGGCTCTCGAGCTGAAACTCTGACGGAAGGGATACATGAGAAGTTGTGAAGGTGAGCTTTTGAGTTTGCTAGGTTGTTTGGCTGCTGTCGAGATGTAACGTTTGTTTACAAACGGGCCATTTTAAACAGCGTGGACGCTACTTACCTAGGCCTTAGCGTGTATAGTCGGGGAGATAACACGTTCCTAAGATATTAGGAGATCGCTTCCATCGAGACGGCTGTCCTTTTAGAAGTGCCGCCCTATGTTTCCATGAGGTAAGTATCTTTTTCGATTTGTAATCCAAATATGGTATTCAACTAGACTATAGTAACTCTTAACAGCTCAGATCCTAGTTCATCGTTGTTTTTCATGTATGTAAGGTGACTTCACTCTTGCAGTATACCCATGGATGCAACAGGGGGTAGTGCTAGCCAGGATACGCATACATCCTGTGGTAGCCTACTGCTTTTCTTTTGCTTCTCGGTCACGGCTACAAGTTTTCGCCCCACTCAGATCTGGAGATGAGACCATGGACTGGCAGAATGTCGAACCTCACCTAGGAGGCGCTATTGTGAACGCTGCTGATCTGATTGGCTATCTTACGTATGACAGACTCTGCTCACCCGTGCATTGTTTTTTTCTTCTTCTTCTTCTTCTTCTTCTTCTTCTTCTTCTTCTTCTTCTTCTTCTTCTTCTTCTTCTTCTTCTTCTGCTGCTGCTGCTGCTGCTGGATTGAGATCAATGTTCAGTGACATATTTTCTATGCCCTACACCTAAGCTCAAGCACTCGAAGCACCAATCCATACCTAGTGGACGTGTATTGTCGTCGTCTCTTTATTCAGATCTTTCTACTGTGGCCTGCCTACCATATATGAAACGCTCATGACTCGTTATAACATTTCCTTTTCACCATTTTGTAACTAGTAGATTTGCATGACGCGACAAAAGTGGAACAGATACGTCTAACTCCGCGCAGCGGCTGTGTTATAGGCAATTATGCAGGCGCTGCCATCTCATCACTCAAGTTGGCATAGCATCGCTGTTTGCAAGCGCTGATTATTATAAGACTCCGTTTTAGCTTGCATCCAATCTTGCGTATAGTAGAAAACCTTACGGTTTGGGTCTTTTTGATTTTGGCTTAATATTCAGCACCGTCAGCAAGTCAACAGCGTTAGTGGCGACGTCCAAGAAGACATCCGCTATACCTTGGTGCTTGTGTTGGCCTTGTCATTGAGTCGATAAATCTTTAGCATCGAGTAGTTGGTACATTCAGGCTCGTCACCATGACTCTCAAGCGCACGCCAAGGCCGCAAACAACCTGTTTGGTTCTGTGTATTGTATCGTGGTAGATTGACCTATCAAGTATTAGCTGAGACGGAAATTGGCACTGTGCATTAGGAATGATCAGTTGAAGTGATCACCAAAGAGAAATAGAAGTGAGCTCAGACGCTTCACTGTCTCGGACAAGATATTACCGTAGAAGCTAGGTGCGGGTTGATTTTACGCCACCCACTTGGAGGCGTCAAGCACCTCCACTGCTTCCCTCTTTGCTTCCTCTACTGATACATTCCCTTCTTTCATCGACTGACATCTCAGTGCGCTTATGGCGGCTTGCAGTGATGCTCCTACAGTTCATTTCATCGAGTCCCATCATGAACAGCATGCGCTCAGTCAACATTCAGACAGGCCGTGCTGGACTGCAAAGTCTAATTGATCACCTTCAAGTATGCTACGATACCGACCGCAGCACGCGTGGTGTCTGTGAGTTAATTCGCGTAAGAGGTAGTCTTGTCGCAGTGTTCGGCAGAAGGTAAGGCCCATTCTTGGGCAGGAATTACAGCCAAGTAGGATATCCTGGTATGTTCAGAATCTTGGTGTTGTAGAGAGCGGCTCCGCAAGCTGGAGGTATACTGACACTAATCAAGGAAGGCTAGTTAGCAGAAGAGCCGGGTTGGTTACCTTGTGAAGAAAAAGACGTGGCCAGATGGTCAGCGGTGTTGGAGAAGAAACAAAACGGATCCGAACACTACACATGACACACGTCAAGGCAATGGGCCAAGGGTCGGGCAATCAAAGACAGGGTCAGATGTGTACCAAAAAAAAAAAGATTGACATTCAATTCAAAAAGGTATCTCGGGCGTTAGAAGAACATACCCAAACTGAACCGATGACTTTTTCCGTCCATTTCCAGGTTTTGAAACTTCCCGATGCCATCCGCTAACAAAAACTCACATGCTACCACAGTATCGTGTTTGGGTTTGTCAACAAGTGTGTTGGTTGCAACGCACCAAACGCAGCCCACTACTCCAATCAGCCGTACCGTGTCGTGCGAGATCTCAGTGCTACGCGGATCTCAGTCGTTAAGGAAATAAGAATAGGTCAATGTTCGTAGTACTCCAGATACTCCATGGGTCTCATGCAAAACCAAAGCAAGACCATCGATGCAAACGCCGCTCATATGCCGACGCCTTGTTGAGTGCTTTCTATCAGTGATGGTGGCTGACGATTGGGAACAAGTCGTAGCCGGTTATTTGTGCTGTAAATCCAAATATATATCGGAAGGTGTATCCTTGGGCAAGACGGTGAGGAAACAAAGACGGCACCGCTCACAAGATGACGCATTTGGGTTTGTCCTTGCCGCGCTTGTTGGATCCGGACATGCCAGCACCGCGTGTGCGTCGGTCGCCTGCGCCTCGTGTGCGATCCTTTTCGTGGTAGCCGGGCCGCACCCGAGGTTCTTTTCGGTCAGTCGGGGAGCGTCCCGTGGCCTGGTGTCGTTGTCGTCGGAGTTGTCGGACGACATCGAAGAAGGCCTTTTCGACATTGACACAATTCTTGGCCGAGGCCTCGACAAAGTCGCAGCCAAGGTCTTTTGCAAGGGCTTGTCCCTCTTGCGTCGACACTTCGCGTTCGGTGACGCGATCGCACTTGTTGCCAACAAGCATGACGGGCGCCTGACCGAACATGGGGGCAGACGCAGTCATGGGAGAGCCTGGGTATGTGGGCGAGCCAGCCATGGAAGATTCCTTGACGCGTTGTATTTGGCTGTGGAAGCGTTGTATGCGGGCGAAGGAGGAGCGCGATGAGATGCTGTAGACGAGTACGAAGCCCTCGCCATCGCGTATCCATTGATCTCGTAGGGCGATGTACTCTTCTTGGCCAGCTGTGTCCAGCACCTCGAGCATGCACGATTGGCCGTCAATCTGGACCTGCTTGCGGTATGAGTCCTCGATGGTAGGGTCATATGTCTCGACGAAGTGGTTCAAGCACAACTAGCGAGTTGTCAGTTTTTGTCAGGCAGCAAGGATGGAATGCCAAGGGGAGGAAGCTACCTGTATGGTCAGGGCGGTCTTTCCAACACCTCCATCGCCCAGCACCACCAGCTTGTATAGTGTCATCTTCCCAGCCATGGTGACGGTAGTGGCACAGAACGGCACTTGTCAGTATAGGGGTGGGAGTGTGGTATGGTGTGCACCGATGCGGTAGGTGAGGCAAGGATCAAGGTAGGGTGCGGTGGCGCAAGATGCAAGTCCCGTCTTGTAGTTCAGGACAGTGGTTTCGCAGCTCGCCAGCGGGCTCAGCCTACGTTCCGGTACAATGGAGAAGGGGGTTTGAGGCAGGGAGACCGAGAGAGACCGAGACGGAGGCAGAGGATGCGAGGTTTCCAGACGGACGCGGCGGAATCAAGGGGGCGGCACGGCCTAGATGAGCGTCGGTCGTGGTCGTGTCCGACGGCGGTCGACACTCGCACAGCAGCACAGGTGCGCGTGTCGACAAGACGCGGCAGGGAGAAGGAAGGATCGAAGGGGTGGTGAGGACAATGGTTGCACAGGCGAACGAAGAGGCGGAAGCGTGGCCTGTGCAGCAAGGCCGATGCAGAAACGGCGGCGGCGGCAGAAGCGAGCGGGGAGGAGATGATGGGCCTGGCGAGAGCAAGAGGGCGGCAGCGGAAGTGGTGGGCCGAGAAGGTGAGGTTAGGTGAGGTTAGGTGAGGTTGGGTAAGGCGAGGTGCGGCGCGACGAGACGAGACGAGGAGAACGAGGAGACGAAGAGTGGAGCGGGTGGTAGTAGTAGTAGTAGTAGTAGTGGTGGTGGTAGTGGTGGTAGCGGCAGCGGCAGCGGCAGTAGCAGCAGCAGCAGCAGTAACAGCACAGGCGGCGGCAACAGCAGCAGCAGCAGGGCGGGACGGGTGCACACGCACACACGCACTCACTCACTCACTCACACACGCACAGAGGGGAAAGATGGACGGATACGGATATGGATAGATAGATGGATGGATGGATGGATGGATGGAGGCGAGGGGGAGTGGTTCGAGGAGTGGTCGAGATCAAGGGAGATTGTTGGGCGAGGCGTGGGCAGGCTCGGTCAGGGTTCTCTCGCTCGAGTGGCTCGTGTCCCCACGTGAAGACAGGCTGCGATGCTCCGGGCGGCGCTGGCTCAGCCTGTGCGCTATCACCTATCAACGACGTCGGTCAGGGCAGGTCAGGGCAGGGCAGTGTTGCATGGACGCGGGCGACGTGGGGTGCAAGACAGGCAGCGGGCGCGGGCGCAGGCGTGGACGTGGGCGTGGGCGTGGAATGGACAGTGATAGCGGCGTGATGGATGAGGGAGGTCAAAAGAAACGCGCGATTAGGTCGACATGGGCAGCCGGGGGTTTTACGCTGTGTCGAGGTTGGCTCCCTTGGGCTGCCAAACCTCAGCATGCGCCTAGTCCCGTCCAGGCCACTCTGACGAGAAACAGCACAGCGCCAATGCCAGCGCCGCCTCGCCCACCCGCCCAGAGGCCTCTGTGTGTCGGTCCGTACGTATAGTACGGGTATGTGTGTGTGTATATATATATATGTATCCATATATATGTATGTGTATATATATATAGTTTTCCACACACGCATCTAGATGGGAAAGTACCCATACATGCGCATGTGGGTACAGGCCGACGTCGCGGCCCCATGGTCCTGGAAAAGGCCAGGACATACATGGTTTCTGCTCTGCTCTACTCTGCTATGCTCTGCTGTCCGCCTCGCCCGTACTCGACCGTGGACAAGCAGCCAAAAGGCTTGTCGTTGACTCTCTGCGCGGTGCGCACAAACGCAAGCCGCATGCCCTAACACTATGGTAGTACACCTGCTAACGGCAAACCCCCTCCCCTAGGAAGGTTTGGTGATGGAGGGGGAGGGGGGAAGAGTGCCGAGAACGCGCAGACCACAAAACTACCTGGACGTGCCGCGGACAGACGCCATGTACGTACATGTGTAGATAGATACTACATAACAGCTATGCTGCCGGATCAACTGAGACAGCCCGCCCAGGGCAGAAGCTGGTGGTGTGTCGCTGTGATTCGACCACAGGGGCCGTGGTAAGTCCGCTTCATTGCAGTACAAATAGCCGTTACCCGGCGCTCCCTCACCCCCCTCCCCCTTTGCTGGCATGTCACTACTCATGGCTGTCACTGAGGGCTGGAGACGTCTCCGAAAAGTCGTTGCAGCTAGCTTCTTGGGCAAGTGACGAAAGGGTCAAGCAATCTCGCCGTGTCACTCGCGACTCGTCTGCCCAGGGCCAAAGGAAGGAAGGCGAGTTTTTGCGCCAGGGTTTCAGTGGTAGTGCTGGTGCTGGTGCTGGTGCTGGTGCTGGTGCTCGCACTGGCACTGGCACTGGCACTCGAAAGGGAGTTGGTGCAGTCGGGGAACAGGAGCGTGAGCCGCGGCGACAGCTTGTAGCCGAGCCGACGGCTTGACTGGACCAACAGACGCTATCGCCCGGCAAGCGTGTGCCCACAGGAGCGAGCTCCACCGCCGCCCGTGCGGACCAAGTACAGTACATACTGTCCTATCGCGCCTCCAACACACATACAACCCCCCCTGCTGCGCCGGTTTCCGGCCTGGCTGATTGGCCATGGTGTTCCTTACCCCAATTTTCACCACTCCACCATCTCCACCTTGCACCCTGCACTCTGCACCCTGCTCGCACTAGTACGCATCCAGCTACATAACCCATCCAGCCTCAGGCTCCCAGCCTCCCGGGCAAGGGCATGGCCGCAGCAACCTGTGAGCACGTGTTGGGCCGTGGGGCCCCAGCATCGTTCCTGCCGCAACACCACCACCACCACCACCACCATCACTATCACCAGCTTCATGTCCTTTCTGTAATCAGCCAACAAACCACTGACTGCGTCGGCCACACGTCTCGAGCCGTTGCTTTGTGCACCGCGAATCTTCCAAGCGCGGGCCGCTGCAAACCTGACGCCGCTGAGCTCCATGCATTCATCCGTTCACATAGCCAGCAAATACCATGTACCCTTGCCCTTGCAGAAGCCCAAGCGACGCTGACAAGCAATGGGTATGCTTGCTGATTCACTCACTCACTCACTCACTCACTTACTCGAGCTGCTGGCTGGTCGACAACCCTCGTCCTGGATGCAATACAATACAATATCCAAAAATGTTCCTATTCACAGCTTGGCACGCGCTTCCGTGGCCTTGTGCAGGTCCTTGCCCTTCCGTTCAAAGTATTCACGCACCTTCTCCCGCGCAACATGGACAGCTTCGCCATCCTCAATCGTGCTCGGCACCGCCACCTCCTTGTCGAAATCACCATGCGTTGCGTTCTCGAGCAGCTCCCGCAACACTCTGCGCAACGTCTTGCCGCTCCTAGTCTTGGGGATCATGCCCTTTCCCTGAATCATGCCTCCCAGACTGGCAATAGCACCAATTTGCTCCCGTACAAGCCGTTGCACTTGACCCAAAAGCTCCTCATTCACCACTGCCGATTTCGGATGCTCATGCGTAGACAGTGTAACAAAAGCAAACGGCAGATGCCCTTTCAACGCGTCGGGAATACCTACCACGGCCGCTTCCGCAATAGACCCATGGCTCGTGATAGCTTGCTCAATCGCACCTAATCATCGTCAGCTCCTGCATGCCCAGCCCCCCATCCCCAAACAGCCACACACGACTTACCCGTACTGAAGCGGTGTGCCGCAACATTAATCACGTCATCAGCTCGTGCCATGATGGAAATGTAGCCCTCCTCGTCAATCATGCCAGCGTCCCCAGTGTCAATCCATTTTCCATTGAATCTCTTCAAGTAGCCTTTGTAGAAGCGCTCCTCGTCTTCCCACAGTGTCGTAAACGCTGTCGGGGCGAGCGGTATCGCCATGACAATGTTGCCCATCTCGCCCCTCCTGACCTCGTTGCCACCATCATCCACAACCCGCACATCGAATCCCGGCATGGCCTTTCCTGCACATCCCGGCTTGATTCGAAGCGGCTTTGGGCGCTCTTGAGATGAGAAATCCAGCCCCGCCGACGCACTCAATGCAATACCAGAAATGGGCGAACCCGACTCCGACGACCACCAGTTGTCTACCACTACCGCGCCTGGAGCGCAGTACTTTGCCAACAACTCCTGGTACATCTGAATAATACTCGGCTCACTTCTTTCCCCTGCTAGAAACAGAGCTCGCAGGGACTTTAGCGCGCCACTCCTCCCTCTCGCTTCGAAAAAGCGGTTTTCGCCATCGTCCCTACGAATGGCTCTCAGGGCTGTAGGAGCAGTAAACATGGTGCTCACTTTGTACTCTTCGACAATGCGCCAGAAGGTGCTCGCGTCCGGTGTCCCAATGGGCTTCCCTTCGAAGAGAACTGTGGTAGCACCGGCTAGCAACGGGGCGTAGACAATATACGAATGCCCAACAACCCATCCAATGTCGCTCGCAGTAAACATGACATCGCCTGGGCCATGCACGCCAAACAGGTACTTGATGGAAAAGTTGAGACCCACGGCATGACCGCCGGCCGAGCGAACCACGCCCTTGGGCAGCCCAGTCGTTCCCGATGTGTAGATGATGTAGAGTCCATCCCCACTCTTGACAGGCACTGCGTCGGCCTTGAGCCCTCTGTTCTTCGCACTCTTGACCAGTCGCTGCCAGTTGCGCTGTCCTTGTTCCTTGACGATTGGTTCCCATCTTAGCTGGTCTCTCTGCCAGACAATAGTTTTGGACGGCTTGTAGTGACTTTTGTGAACTGCCCCTTCAATCATCGTCTTGTACTCGGCTGGCTTCTTTGCTCCTTCAATGCCGCACGAGGCAGTCATGATGGTGACGGGCCTGCTGGCTTCGATTCTCTGTGCCAGCGCTGCTGAGCTGAAGCCGCCAAAGACGACGGCGTGTATGGCTCCAAGCCGAACAATGGCCAGCATAGCAAACAAGGCAGCTGGTATCATTGGCATGTAGATGAGAACCACGTCCCCTTTCTTCACACCCTCTTCTCTTAGCACGCCTGCAAGCGTCTCTACTTCTTGCAGCAGCTGTTTGTAAGTGTACTGCTCTTTCTGGCCCGTCACCGGACTATCCCAGCAGATGGCAACATTGTCTCCGTTTCCTTTGGTCACATGACGATCGACACAGTTGTAGCTAGTCGATATCTCACCGTCTGCAAACCACTCCCAATGGTCATGCGATACATTGCTCTTCTTGAGATACTTGGTGCTCTTCCGGAATGCTGTCGATGGCTCCTTGTGCCAGTGCAGGTTGCCTGCCTGGCGCTTCCAGAACGCCTCGGGATTGGATGCTGATGCTTCGTAGACTTGATCTTGCATGTGTTGATGTGGCATGATGGCCAGCGTTAACACTAGAGATGGAGGTGAGCTGAACAGGACCTGCGTAGGTACGAGAATGGAACGCGATTGGATTCGATTGGATTGGATTGAGTGGGTTCAAGAACCTCTGTCAGACGAGCATCTGCATGGCACAAGTGTTGCGTATTTGACACGACATATCGGTCCAAAGGGCCGGAGGAGCACCTCGGGAAGAGACAGCTCAGACATGGCCTGTTCCCCGCAATGCACTAGCGGGCGAGCACTAGCTGCATTCGGATGGGGGTGTTTGGTGAGATGCGCATGGGCGGGAAGATTCGCAGAGACGTTGTCAAGTTGCCATTGTCGAGCCCGGGCGTCCAGACTTGGTGTCGTAGGGAAGACGCATAGGAGAACTGCTTGACGTGTTGGTGACAGGACCTCTCAGTGTAAGTGGTGGTGATAGCTACTAGGTTGAGCTCATCAGCCAAAACACGGGTTGTGGCTGGGGCAACAGCGATTGGTTGAGGTGGCTGGTTGCTAATCGCTCTGTGCCTCACGACATAGAGTACTGGGGACAGACAAGATCCGCCTTTTTCCTACGCTCAAACAAATGCTGCTGTTACCTGCGCTGCCTGCGCCGCCTGCGCCGCCCGTTATCCGATCCATCAGACGATTTTCCGAGCATTTTCCGGGTGACGTATGTACAGCATATTAATAACTAACCATCGAACCTTTACACAGACAAGTCAACCAGACAGGCCTCAACTCGCAAACACGGCTGCCTAGGGTCGCTCCCGAGCTCATCACAGCCATCACTATGGCCCTCTCTCCAACACCTCGAGCCTTCTTCTTCGATGTCTTTGGTACCTGCGTCAACTGGCGCAAGTCTATTGTTAGCGCCCTGTGTGACCGGGCTCACAAGTCGCTCAATGCTGCCACTGCATCGCTAGCCTCTCAGCTTCGACTGCGAGCATCGGCAATGACCGAAGACGACTGGGGTCGGTTTGCTCAGGAGTGGAGAGACGGCTACAAGGCTTTCACCAAGCAGGTCGCAGCGGACCCTTCGTCTACGTGGATGACCATCGACGAGCATCACCACAAGTCACTCAAGGAGCTCATAGCCAAATGGGAGCTCCAGGGCTTGTGGGACGAAGTGGATGTTCGTGCTCTGAGCCTTGCGTGGCATCATCTGGAGCCATGGGATGACTCGGTTCTGGGTGTTCAGCTGCTGAACCAGCTGTCTGGTAAGTCCCCAGGCCAAGACCAGCCACCTGGTTGTGACGCGTCGCTAACGGGAACAGCAACCTGCACACTTTCCAACGGCAACACGAGGTAAGCTAGCTCCCGTCTCTGTGCAGAGTGCATCTTCGTGCGTGCGTAATCAAGTACGCACGCTTGTATCTTGGTAGCATGGGCTGTAGCCAACATCCTTTGCCGACGCCGTGGGCGCACGTGTTTGACGGGCTTGCGCTAAAGCCACTGCCCAGCCTCCTCTCCGATCTCCGCGCCTTCTCCACTATACCCTTCACGCACGTCTTTTCGGCTGAGATGTTCGGTACCTACAAGCCGTCTCCCAAGGTCTATCTTGGCGCTGTCGAAGCTCTGGGCGTCGCCCCTGCCGAGTGCGTCATGGTAGCTGCTCACTTGGCGGATCTCAAGGCCGCCAAGGAAAACGGTCTGCAAACCATTTACGTTGAGCGCGCTGGCGAGGAGGATTGGAGCGCTCAAGACATTCAGCAAGCACGCGCTGCTGGTTGGGTCGATATGTGGGTGGATCTTGGCGAGGGCAACAGAGGGTTCGTCACGGTAGCGGAAAAGCTAGGTATCAAGGCGGCAGACGGGAATCCAGCCGCGAGGTTGAGCTCCTCTCTTCCCATTGGCATGGATTAAGAGTGACAACCTCGCAGAGGCGTTCTCGCCTTTCTGCGTGTGAACAGTATTCGTAGATAAGATGTACGGTATTAACGTGTTAGGTTTGGATAATCTGCCTACGCTCCTATGTACGCGTCTGCTGCGACGCGTGGTCAGCATTCAGATTCGTGAAATACTGTGATGAAAACGATCAGGTCGCCTGAGCTTGTACTACTTTATATCAGTTGTGTTTTAGGCTGTTATTGTCGTGTCGTGGCTCACGGGACACGTAGGGTGAAGCGCCATCTTCGCTCTCTATGGTGTTTCTTGGCGCAACAAGACAACTCATACCCAGCAGTACGCAGAGCACAACGTCTTCACAATGAAACAAAATATATACACCGAGTTTTGCAGAAAAAAAAACTGTTCTATGTATGTGTGTTTTTATAGCTAATGTATCCATGCGTAACATCTTTGTTGTTGATTTGTACAAATAAATCGTGAAATGTATTTTGGATATTAAGTCTACACATCTAATTACTGCAAAAAAATACTACGCAACCACACCATGCTCAATTCGTCCAAGATTTGATATATGGAGATTAACACTATCAAAGTATCACATAAGAAAGACTAGAAAATAATTGGCCGCTTTACCATGATGTTTTCCAGATGTGGTGCAATGGATGACGTCATCGACAGAGTTGAAGCAGACAGCGCAGGCCCTAACAAACACTATGAACATTACATACAATATGGGGATGCTACTAACAAGCACACAAACAAATAAACAAACACAACAATTAACTGCGTTGAGATCATGCATCACATGCGAATTATTATGGAGGGCTGCACTTGCATCAACCGCCATCGTGACCCGCGTGGGATTACCAGCCGCAAATCCATGCGCGCTCAGTGGCGAACAATGAGTCACTGCACACGAAGGGCGACTCACAGGTCCAGCGCATGAATTCTCAGAAGTCCAACTGTAATGGGTACATCCGATAGACGACACGAATCAGACTACAAGCGTACAACCACACGGCTCAACCACGAAATCAAAGCCACCAGCAATTCAACCACACGACAAAAGGCAGAATCAAACATCACAATGCACAACACGAAGCAATTGAAATATTATGGTATCATTCCATGCAAAGCAGAACCTGACTGATATAACCGTGAACTCCGAGCCTCACTATACTGTACAAGGCTATGACCATCCCACCAAGCACCGAAGCCGACCATGGACTGAACAAGTCGGCAAAAGTCGTAACATGAAAAACCGTGAAGAGAAGCGCTTAACCACCGAAACCGTACAGGGTGCGGCCTTGTCGCTTGAGAGCGTAGACAACGTCGAGGGAGGTGACGGTCTTGCGCTTGGCGTGCTCAGTGTAGGTGACGGCGTCACGGATGACACCCTCGAGGAAGGTCTTGAGAACACCGCGGGTCTCCTCGTAGATCATGGCAGAGATACGCTTGACACCGCCACGACGAGCGAGACGACGGATAGCGGGCTTGGTGATACCCTGGATGTTGTCACGAAGAATCTTGCGGTGGCGCTTGGCACCACCCTTTCCGAGACCCTTGCCACCTTTGCCGCCTGTATGATGTGTAAGTATGGTGTTTTACTTTATTTTGAGACAAGGTCAAGGAAGACGCGTTGAGTGGACGCGTCTTGCCGATGACATGCAGGAGGAGGGAGTACTCACGACCAGTCATGATGAGAGATGTGGGGGGGAGTTGTTGGTAAGTTGGTAGTGTTGTAGAAGAAAGCGGGTTGAGGATGTGAGAGAGATAGACGCGGTGAGATTGGATGCTGGAAGTGAGATTGGGGAAGGCGTAATGGTGTTTATGAGGCGAGGGGGCGCGTGCACGTTGCGCGCCAGATCACACACCTGCCACGCCAGATCAGAAGTGACGCACGGGCGCGCTTTCCAGATCAACGACCGTGCCCCTTCCGTTTCGGGCGCGCGTGCAAGCGAGCCAATGGCGTAAGCGCGCTCACTTGTGAGTTTTGTTGCAGCGCGCAGTGCCAGGCAGTTTGGCTTTTGGTGTTCCTGGCCAGTCTTTGCACGCGCAACAAAGATTGATTTTCCAGGCATCCGCCCGCCCCCCCGATTACCATATAAGCAGAGCCCGCCCGCCCTCCTCCATCCCTCATCCACTACACAGCTCCACCCATCAGCCTCATCCACCACTTCCATCCTCCACATCCACTACTCCATCAACCACTTCCATCAACATGGCCCGCACTAAGCAGACCGCCCGCAAGTCCACTGGTGGCAAGGCGCCCCGTAAGCAGCTCGCCTCCAAGGCTGCCCGGAAGTCCGCACCTGTTAGTAACACCTTCTCCTCCATGTGCCAATCACTCGGCTAACCCGCTCCAGTCTACCGGTGGTGTCAAGAAGCCTCACCGCTACAAGCCTGGTACCGTCGCTCTCCGTGAGATCCGTCGCTACCAGAAGTCGACTGAGCTCCTCATCCGCAAGCTGCCCTTCCAGCGCCTTGTCCGTGAGATTGCTCAGGACTTCAAGTCGGATCTCCGCTTCCAGTCTTCCGCCATCGGCGCTCTCCAGGAGTCCGTCGAGGCCTACCTCGTCTCCCTCTTCGAGGACACCAACCTCTGCGCCATCCACGCCAAGCGTGTCACCATCCAGAGCAAGGACATCCAGCTCGCCCGCCGTCTCCGCGGTGAGCGTGGTTAAGCTTCTCACCTTCGATATCGACACGACATGACAACATCTTCGGGTCGGTGATGGGTCTTTGGGTCGGATTGTTCAGGCGTTAGGGTTTTCACGGTTCACGGTCTTCAACTCGGTTTTATGAGTGCACACGAGCGGTGCTGAGCATGTAGTATATCCAGATTAATCAGTGATATTCACTGGCGATATCCCATGAAATCAATAGATTTCTACTTCAAAAATACTCTACCTCATAATTGTGATGCAACTGAAGTCTTGCCTTGCCTTGTCTGGAACATGTCCTGCCACATCTCTTTCGCCACCCAGTGGTCAGGCTGCACAGAGTCGCGAACCGCAACAGACTCCGCAGATGACGCCTTTACCATAGCAACTGTGGGTGCGACTATGGACACTGGCACGCCCACGGCCTAGTCACGTTTTGTCGCATATTCCTCACAATCATAAGCTTCACATAATCGCGTTGGACCTCGCAATGACCTGGCAAAGTGAATTGAAATCATGGATGTCGCCTTCTCCAGTGCAGACGGCCGAGACACCAGCTGTCGGCCAAAAGGCGCCCTCGCTGCCCAGTTTAGATGGTTCTGCTCAGAGCGGCAAGCCAACAATCATCAGCTTCCTTAGACATTGCGGTTGTCCCTGTGAGTATCAGGATCTACCCATGGGGCCGACCATCAGACAGTACAGTCTTTAACAACGTCACTGTAGTTGCTGAGAAGACATTCCTCGACTTGCGCTCCATGGCGTCTGCCCACCGGGACGTTCATTTCGTAGCGATTTCTCACAGCGACCAAGAATCTACAGACCGATGGCTCGCCTCGCTACCCGAACCCTCCCACAACCTCCAACCCAATCTCCAAGTCGTCGTCGATGCGGAGCGTGAGGCATATGCCGCGTGGGGCTTGGGTACATCAAGCCTCTGGCACGTCTTGGGGAGCATACCTAGTGTTTCACAATTGACCAAAGAAAACGGCATCAACGTGAGGCCGACGGAGAGTGGCAGTAGGTGGCAGACGGCTGGTAGCTTCGCAGCAGATAGTCAGCATATAGTCAGGTGGTCTAGGAAGAATGAGCGTGCAGACGACATGCCAGACTTCAAGGAAGCGCTTGATGCTCTGCTTGGACAGACAGCTGAGCGAACTGGATTGAGCGAAGCTATGCAAGGTTGAGGCAGCAGAACTTGTCATACGTAACGTGACTAATAATATCAAGTACTCCGTGGTTCTTTTCTCCACGAGTTTAATTGATTTTTTCTTCTTCTTCTTTCTTTTCGGTTCCATCGTTCGTCAAACAGGTTACACTTCACATTGCGGGGATGTTGTCGACGCGTGATGCAACTGTCGTTTGACACATTGAACCACATCAGCTATTTGTGTATCTAATCCACGTAAATTGTGAGTTGGACACGGTGTGCCGCGCCTCACAGTTTTTTTGTTCTATGCATTCTATAGAACCCGCTCTCGACAGATACAGCCTGAGCCCAGCCCATGCCCAGTCGGCATTTGCACCAATGACCTCATGAAGAGATGCGAGAGCGCGCCAGTACCTGAAGCGCGCCAGACCACCACCACCGCCACCGCATGCACAACCCCCAGCACACCGCCACTGGATCATGGCATCATGACAGCACCGGTTGTGCAGCTAACAAATCAAGCGGGCGACTATGACTCGGATATGGAAATCGAGTCTATTGCCACGCTGAGCGACTACGGCTCAGATATCGACGTCGACGACATCTTGCTTGCAAATGCCTTGGACACCGTACGAGCCGCAGTTCCTCTAGAGAAAAGTGACGTCTTGCCTAGCATTGAATTTGAACAAGGCGAACTCGAGGATGAAGAGCAGGATGTGGACGGCTTCGTGCAGATACACAGGCCATCCGTTCTGCGCGTTGCTCAGGGCCCGAGAAGCGGCCTGGCTGATGCGCCGGCAGATTCGCAAAGCTCCCCTATACGAGAGCGGTGCGCGGTCGAAGTCGAGTATGGTGAAGTTTCGCGCCGAACCTGGAGCGGTGAGTCGAGCATCGCGCACAGCAGGAGAAAGATCCATATCGACTGACGACTAACAGCCGTCAGTTCCCCTCGAACAACCGTCCTCGTCCTCGTCCCCGTCTCGCTCGCGTCGTAGTACAGCAGATCCCAAGAGCGACAGTCATTCGCCCCTCGAGCGATTCCGCACCAAGCCTAAGAAGCCCCTGTCGGTGACAGACCTCGTCTCCCCAGCATGGTGTGAACTGCAGTACTTTTACACGCTGAGTAAGTTTGGGCGCAAGCCAAGAACACAGGCGATGCGCACAGGCTCCAAGATTCATGAGAAGCTCGAGGCCGAGGTGCACACTACCGTGCCAGTGCAGGTTGAAAGCAAAGAGGATCGCTTTGGTCTGCGTATATGGAACACCATATCTGGCTTGCGCTGCCTGAGAGAATCAGGTTTGACACGGGAGTTGGAGGTGTGGGGCGTTCTGGAGGGCCAGGTCGTCAATGGCATCATCGACGAACTGTCCTACCAATGCCCTGATGTCGATTTTGAAGAGCAGGTTGCGAGAGATAGCGCAGAGAAGAATGGCGGTATCGTTCCTCTGCCGCCAGGCCAGCTCACCATTTCAGAAGGGTTTGCCAAGGCTTCCGCTTCTCAATGTCAGACTGCCATCTCGCAGCCTGATGGCCAGGTTTATATAACGGACGTCAAGACTAGGTCTGCAAACTCGCTTCCTACTGGAGCTTCGCTGCGTCCGACGTGGATGCAGTTGATGCTCTATCGCAAACTACTCGAGTCGTTGTCGCTCAACACGGTCGATGCAGAGACAGTCTTTTCACGCTATGATGTCCAGCCCCTTGCCAGTTTCACTAGTACCTTTCTGCAAGCGGTAAATGCCATTGGTCCTCATAACGAAGCCTCTAATTTTCCCAACCTTCTCTCTCTATGGTCACTGCTGGTTACCGAAATGCAAACGGCAATCCCACCTACAAATCTATCTCCCATACTCCGCGCCGAGTACCGATATGCACAGACTGGTCATGTAATCGGATCGGAGCTGACGGTTTATGAGACGGAAATCATTGACAAGTATGTTTCCGAGGAGATGGCGTGGTGGAAGGGACGCAGGGAGGCAAAAGGAGTCGAAATCGAAGAGGCTTTCAAGTGCAGGATATGTGACTTTGCAGACAGCTGTACTTGGCGGAAGACCAAGGTTGAGGAAGCCATTGAGAAGAGTAGACTCAGACGAGCAGCCAAGGGAAAGAGCGCTGTGTAGTGGTATGTCTGTTAGCCAAAGCACCTGCATCATAGTTTTGATCACTACACATCTTGAATATGATTGACTGTTTGATTTAACTGAGCATGTGAAAATCCTCGAAGAGCTTGCTCAATCTAATTGATATTCTGAAAAGAAAAAACAAGCTTCTCATGAATCGTGGTATTTACGGTAGACATATGCCCTGGATAGCTATCCAAAACCAGCCATCTACTCCATGGAATATATTAACTACCTTGCAGACGGCATTTCACCCGAGAACTCTCAATGTTAGAAAATCTGATGAGACCGGCCGTCGTACTGGACACGCACATGACGGTCATTCTGCTAAACTATCTATAGATCGGCTAACAACGTGATCTACTGGCCACTAGGCACTTGATACGGTCCGTAGCCTGGCTTGGGAAATTTGGGCGTACCGTCCTCATTCCAGTTAAACTTTTGAGCGCGAATCGTACGAGCACTCCAGCCGTTAGTCGGATCTCTCATACCATGGTAGATGATCCAGTTCTCAGTGCCATCTGGAGAAGTGGTAAAGGATGCGTGACCAACGCCATATGCCGACTCGCTAGGGTTCTGATAGAAGACGGGATATGGGTGCTTGCGCCAGTCGCTGGGATTCATTGGGTCGTCACCAACAAGCTCGAGCTGACCGAGGCAGTAGTTGCGGTTGTCTGAGCGGGCCGCGCTGTAAATGAGAAAGTTTTGGCCCGTAGTGGGATTGACAAGCTGTTGAGGGCCCTCGTTAGAAGAGAGGCGGTCGTTGCTTGCGCGACCAAAAGGCGTCTTTTCCCATGCATACTCGGGGACAGAGATGATCTGGCGCTCGGAGAAAGGCGAAACTGTTGTGGATGGGTCTGACATCTTGGTGATGCATAGGTTCGCTGGCCAGCCATCATACTTGCGGTACCAGCACGAATAGATGTGGTACAGTTGATCCTTGTGCTGGAAGTAAGTTCCATCTATGGCAAACTGGTCATAAGTCTCGAGCTGGCTGTGATACTGATACGTAGCAGTCCATGGATCATCACCCTCGCCAGCCACGACGAACATGCGGTGGTTGACAGCAGGACAGTTATACTCGCACCACATTTCGACCTCGGGCGGAGGCGAGTCGTAGTTGGGATCGGCAGTGAAGATGACCCACCAAGCACCGCCAATCTGATGGATCTCAGGCGCCCATAGATCGGTCGAGTAGGGCTTGTTAGGCTCTGGCTGAAAGATGGTCTTTGACTCTGCGCTGTCCCAATCTGTCATGGACTTGCTGCGCCAAAGGGTAATATTGACGTTGTTGGTGTAGGTCATGTAGTAAAAGTCACCATGGCGGAACATCCAACTGACATGGTTAGCATGATATCTGCGACGGCCGCAATGGAGCTTACGGATCGGCTCCCGTGTCCACGATAGGGTTAGTGAAGGTGGAGTTGGAAGTAGAGTTGGCTGGAGGCAAGTATTGACACAGACTTCCAACGGCAAGCGCCGCGGCGACCAAGAACCTGAGCATGTTGAGAGGGAGTGGCAGAAAGAGCAGAGGAGAATGGGTTGAGGTGGGTGAGGTGGGTGAGGAGCAATGGAGGGCTGGGTGGATCAAGTGTGTAGGCAGAGAGGCGGGGTGGTGTGGACCCAATGATCTGAATAGGCAAGTGACATGCTTGGGGCAATGTACACAAACAAACAAGCAAGAGCCTTGACCGCGGATTTGCAAGGTGAATTACATAGCGTAGCACTCACCCATGGGCCTAGTGGTTAGTTAATCCTGTTTTGAGCGAGTTAGCGTGCAGGCACATCAAGGCTAGAGGATCACATGGTCAAGCACAATACACTTGCATAGACGTGATATGATGGCGGTGCTTGGTAGAGGTGGAGGTGAAGGTGGAGCGCGGAAGCGACTTTAAGCTTCCCCGCGTTCAACGTCCGGCCGGTTTGGCGGCTATGCAGTCAGCCCCATCGCGCCTGGCATGGGTGTGCAGGCGCGACCCGCGAAGACCGCCATGGGCTTGGCACACCTTTTGCGCCTCACCACGCTGTGCAGAGCCCCCGACTGCACCCACCATGAACAACTCGCAATTCCGACGGCTGCTGGTCGAAACGCCCAAAGCTCAGGATGGCGACAAGGCAAAGTCCCCGGCTGCGGCAACGCCTAGGGCGGTGCTGGGCGCGCGCAAGCACTCGAGCATACCCATGACGCCGTAAGTGCTTCCTTCCAGCTATGCGTACGACTGACACTGACAGCCATGCAGTCGCCAGGTGGGCAGAGGCTCAGTACAGGCCGACTTCGCCCGCCAGCTCGCCGAGCGCAACGCCAAAAACAACCCGCAGAAGAAGGCCAGGTCTTCTGCGCCCAAAGGCACCAAGCTTGCCGCAGGATACACCGATCGCACCAAGGCGCGCACCGACGAGGAAGACAGCGAAATCGCAAAACGTGTCAAGAACCTCGAAGAGTCTATGAAGCTTGGCCAGATCGACCGCGAGACGTTTGAGAAGCTAGTGCAAGAGATTACAGGCGGTGATGTTGGCACCACACATCTAGTCAAGGGACTGGATCGGAAGTTGCTCGAAAGAGTGAGACGCGGCGAAGATGTCCTAGGCGGCCACGACAAGAAAACCGAGGACGAGGAGGAAGAAGCCGACGAAGCACCTGAGGTCGAGAACGCGCTCGACGAGTTGGCTGAGGCTGAGATTGGTCCGATTTTGCGCGAGAAGGTAGAGAAGAAGGGCGAGAAAGCATCACCCACGGCCTCGGTGGCTGGCGTCAAGCGAAGTCGAAGCGATATCCTGAAGGAACTCAAGAGACAGAGAGAGGAAGCGGCTGCGGCTGCGGCTGCGGAGCACGAGAAGAAGTTCCCTACTCTGGGGCCCGGCTTCCGCAAGATTACTGCAAAGGGGGAGACATCGCGTATCGAGACTGACGATAAGGGGCGTCAGGTGCTGATCATCACCGGTCCAGACGGCAAGGAGAAGAGGAAGGTTAAGAAGCAAAAGATCAACGACAGCCAGCCGACACCTGAAGTGCGCCATGATTTGGATGACGAAACAAAGCCCATCAATATGCACAATCTCCCTGCGCCCAGGAAAGAGGAGTCAGAGGACGAGGACATATTTGAAGGAGTCGGGTCAAATTACAACCCGCTCGCTAATCTCGACGACGAGGATGAATCCGACGACGAAACCACAGATCCGCAACCTTCTGCATCCAAGTCAGATGCTAGAGATCAAATATCTGATGGCGAGGCATCTGCTCCTGAAGAACTGGTGGATACTCAAGAAGAGCCCAAAGACGCCGTGTCTGTTGCGCCTACGAAACGGGACTACTTCAAGTCCGTGGCCCGCAGTATCGACAACAACGAACGCTCCGACCTTGCTGCTGCCGATGCCACTGTGCGCGCCGCCCTTGCCAAGGTTCGAAATCTGGACGAAAACTCTACGCTGCTACAGAACCTGGAGTCATCAGATCCCAACGATCCTGCAGCAAAGGAAGCACGTCTCAAAAAGCGCGCTGCTGAGCTTGCTGCCACAGACCGCGATATGGAGGACATGGACATGGGCTTTGGTGCATCACGGTTTGACGATGCTGAAGAGATGGAAAGGGATGGAGAAAAGGTCAAGTTCAGCCAATGGAAGGGACTTGGTGCAGAGGATGACGATGACGATGGCGCCGATGGCGCCAAAGGTCCGAAGAAACAACGCAAACGTGGCGGCAAGAAGAGAAAGGGCGACAAAAACAACGCTGATGATGTATTGAATGTCATGGAGAGACAAAAGGAGAAGAAGACCAAGACACTTGGTTGATGGTTCGTGGCACTCGTGAGCATTCCAGTTAGAAGTATTGAACTATCATTAAATGTAACATCAAGCTCCTGGCGGGATGGTATAATCTCTCGCGCCTTCAGTGCTGAACAGGACCACTACAGACCTTTCGTTCAAACCCAGCTCTGCCTTTGCTGTGTTACATACTTTCTTTAGTGCAGTCATTGTGGCTGCTCCACATGGTCCATTCTTCACACCATGACGGTGCAGGTATTGCAAATCGTGATGCACATCAATATCCGATACCGTGACGCTTGCATCAACACCGTTTTTCAGAACCTGCCATGCGGTCGTCGATGTGGTGCCGCAGTTCATACCATTCATAATCGTGTGGCCTGTAGAAATGGGCGTGATCTTACCGGCTTCGAGACTGGATTTAAGACTCGCAGCTACGTCTGGTTCGACCGTGACAACAGTAGCAGAGGGAGTTTGGGCTTTGTAATGCATAGTAACCGCCTGTGCCCACGAGCCTACTCCAACGGCGGCAAACACATGTGTCGCATTCTGGATACCCATTTCTTGCAACTGCCTATCCGTTTCTGTGAGCATAGTGATATAACCCTCGACAACCCACTGGCCCACGTCAGCTTCTTGTTTCGCGTCTTGCTAAAGGGTCGAGGACGCACCTGTGGAATCTTTTCGTAACCCTCCCAAGACACATCCATGATCAACATACCACCCTTGTCCGCTTCCTCTTTCGCTTTCGCAATGGAGTAATCGTAGTCGCCATCCACGACGATTACTTTGGCCCCCTCACTCGCGATTTTCCTTTGGGTAATCTCATCCATGAAGTCGGGCACAAAGATGACAGATTCAATCTGCAAGTACTTTGCCATCCTCGCAACAGCCCTGCCCCAGTTGCCTTCAGTGCATGTCACCAACTCGATGCCTGCTTTTCGTGCAGCATCTCCCAACTCATCCAGCGAAGCAGAAGATGGAAGACCACACTTGGCAGATATGGCATTGTGGATTGCCCATGATGCACCTAGAATCTTGAACGCTGGAAGGCCTAAACGGTGAGATTCGTCTTTCAAGAGGATGTGTCTGAGCCCGAGTTGCTGGGCCAAGTCAGGGAGTGGAATGAGAGGAGTGACCGCGTAGTCAGGTAGGGTCTGATGGAAAGGTTCCACTGCGGGGTTCGCGGAATCACCAGCGTATTTCCAGGTGGCTGCGGATGGATTACGGAACATGATGCACAGATTGTCTCAGTTTTCAGTTGCCTGTTTTCTCTCCCTCTCTTGCAGACTGTAACTAGTGTAGACAAAGGGTGCTGCCTTGATCTGATTGACAATGCCGCTCGTTTGCAGTGGGATGTTACCAAATAGTCTACACGCAACAGCCTTGTCCATGTGATTGGGAACAGGCCGTACCTTACCTTAGCCACGAATAGCCTAATACTGTACATAACTACTTGGTTCTACCGTCCTTGCATACATGGTGCATAAACCATGCGCGTCTCCCCGACGGAAAGCGCCCCAAGTCGGGGATTCTTGGTTGGGCTTACGTCATTCTTGAAGCGGCAAGCTTTTGGACGTGTCGCCTCCAAACTGCACGTCTGTTGCTACGTAGATCCAACAATACCAAGATGCCTCAACCGGGATCCCGATCAGCTCTGGCAAACATCCCACAGGTTGTGTTGCGGCCAACATGGGATAATACTGTTGCGGCGGTCTATCTCGTAAAAGTAATGGACGCCCGCATTTATAACTGTCGTCTTGTGCGCCGACTGACAATCTATAGGGCGTCATATTCTTCGTCGCGCATCCATTCCTATACCCGCTCCTAAGAGCACGCCTGCTCCCAGCCTTCCTCCTTAGTCTATTTGTGCTTCTCAACCTCTTCTTCTGGACCTTACTGCCCCAGGTTCTCTTCCTCAAGCTGTTCCACCCTGCGGGCAGTGCCTGGGTTAACGCTGTGTTTCTCGTTCTCGGAGAAGGAGCCGCCGTGGTCGCTCTGTTGTTTGAGTCTTTCTTGGTGGTATGTACCTGGGCCATGTCTACAGGCCACGGCTGCCTGCTAACCAAGGACAGGATGAATCTCAGGTCGATATATTCGACGCTGTATTGATATACAAAGGCTACGAAGACCTAGTCCGCCAGTACCGGCCCCTCTCCGAAGATGCCTTGAACGATCCGGTTCGCCGACTCGGCAAGCCCACACGCTCCTCAGTCTATGCGCCTTTTTCCTTCCGTCAGATCGCCGAGTTTATTCTCCTACTGCCTGTGAACTTTATACCATACGTTGGGGTACCGATATTCCTCCTCTTGACAGGCTATCGCGCGGGGCCATTTCAGCATTGGAGGTACTTTCAGCTTTTGGGTTACGATCGCAAGCAGAGGAATGTTGCGATCCAAAGGCGACGATGGCAATACACTTGGTACATGACATGCATACAGTATTGGGGACAGGACTAACGACTTCTAGGTATGGCACGGCATACTTGTTCTTGCAACTAGTGCCGCCGCTCAGCATGTTTTTCCTCATGACAGCGCCGGCAAGCTCCGCTTTATGGGCGGCTGATTTAGAAAGAATGCGAAGGGAGCGGGAGGCGAATTCGGTTCAGGCGCCGCAATACACTGATGAACCAGATGCGGCAGTCTAAGGATTCAACTAGTCAATACGTTTATTTGTGTTTCTTGCTTCCTCGTTTTTTTCTTTTTCTTATGAATCCATAGGACGAGATTCGATGCAATATCAGTGCCCAGGCTCATGTGAACAATGGCGCAAGGGCCCCGGGATGCTTGGTAGCGCAAGCGCTCCAAAGTCATCGGAGCTTGACGCGTTCCAACGCCGGCCGGCTGGCTTTGGCCCGGCACGCTCTCGGTCGACGCCTTGCGAAACGAACAACAGCAAGCCACATGGGCTACTCGAAAGATGGAGAAGCGTGTGGCGAATAGAACAATCACAGGACGGAGCGCTGTGTGTGTTGCCTGGAGCGCCGATCGGGCTAACTAGAGCAAGGAACGTGACACGCTAGCTGTTTAGGCAGTTGCTCACATACGTCAATCAAGCCGCGCTTCCCCAGCCCCATGCATTCATCCGAGCTAGCCCCATAGCTCTTGCAACCAGCTTAAGCTCCACTGCTCCGTCCATCTCTCTCTCACACGACTCCTCAACTCATCCATCGCCCATTTGTCCTCCTTCCATACCTTATCCCCCGCTTATCCATCGCCCGTCATCATGAAGACGGCGATTCTTCTCGCAGCGGCCGGTTCGGCGTCTGCTGCCGTCCACAAGATGCCGCTCAAGAAGGTCTCACTTTCTGAGCAGCTGGTAAGCTACCATGGCAGTCACATGCGCGCGCAACTCGTCTGATGATCGCTAGGAACATGCCAGCATCGAGACTCAAATGGCTGGCTTGAAGCACAAGTACTCTCAGCAGCACATGACGGGTCTCAAGCCTCATTCCCAGATGGAGGCTGCCTTGAAGGCGCCTTACATTGCCGACGGAACACACCCAGTGCCCGTTAGCAACTTCCTGAACGCGCAGTGTACGTCGCGCAAGCTCCCCGTGTTTCGCAACGTCGCGTAGCAAGTGCTGACATAGCTCCAGACTTCTCGGAGATCTCCCTTGGCACGCCGCCTCAGTCCTTCAAGGTTGTCCTTGACACGGGTAGCTCCAACCTCTGGGTTCCCTCTTCCGAATGCAGCTCCATCGCCTGCTACCTCCACACCAAGTACGACTCGTCTGCGTCGTCTACATACAAGAAGAACGGCTCCGAGTTCGAGATCCGCTACGGATCGGGTTCGCTCAGCGGCTTCGTCTCCAACGATGTCTTCCAGATTGGCGACCTGAAGGTGAAGAACCAGGACTTCGCAGAGGCCACCTCTGAGCCTGGTCTTGCTTTTGCCTTCGGCAGGTTCGACGGCATCATGGGCCTTGGCTACGACACTATCAGTGTCAACGGCATCGTGCCTCCCTTCTACAACATGCTCGAACAAGGTCTTCTGGACGAGCCTGTTTTCGCCTTCTACCTTGGCGACACCAACGAGAAACAAGAGTCTGAGGCTACCTTTGGCGGTATTGACGAGAGCCACTACACCGGCAAGTTGACCAAGATTCCTTTGAGGCGCAAGGCCTACTGGGAGGTCGAGCTCGATGCCATCACCTTCGGCAAGGAGACTGCTGAGATGGACAACACTGGCGTCATCCTGGACACCGGTACATCTCTTATTGCTCTTCCCTCAACCATCGCCGAGCTTCTGTAAGATCTGACCCCCATCCCACACACTTGTACGAGCACTAACAAGACACAGCAACAGGGAGATTGGTGCCAAGAAGGGTTTCAACGGCCAGTACTCTGTTGAGTGCAACAAGCGTGACAGTCTGCCCGACCTTACATTCACGCTTACTGGCCACAACTTCACGATTAGTGCCTATGACTACGTTCTTGAGGTTCAGGGATCTTGCATCTCGGCTTTCATGGGTATGGACTTCCCAGAGCCTGCAGGCCCTCTTGCTATTCTCGGAGACGCTTTCCTCAGGAAGTGGTACTCGGTATACGACATGGGCAACTCTGCTGTCGGTCTGGCAAGGTCCAAGTAAGCTTCGTAGCCCTGGACACGCTAGCTAGCAGGCAAACGAAATGGCACGAGAAGCAACGTTATCAAGTGATGGAGTTTGGCTGAAATTGTACTCTGGTATGAATGTTTTGGGTCTCTTTTGGTTCGACATGGCAATACGGTCGATGTACCAATAGTAAATGCTATAGCTCAAGCGACTTTGTGTTTGTGATGGCGTGATTTGTACTTGATTGACGCGTATGTAGACGTGATTGAACACGCGCTAGACGGCTCCCTACTTGACCGGTCCCCGGGGCTACTGCAGTGTAGATACGGCTTGATGCGGCGTGTCTCTATCGATAAGTACGGGCCAATGACGTCTGCAGGCTGGCCCATGACGGGAGGCGGAGGCTGGCAACCTAGCACACCCAGAAAAGCGCGTGGGTTGATAGCGACGAGTTGCACGGGGAGGGATGCGAGCATGATGTGACCTACAAATCAGAGAGCAACATGGAGGCGCCTGGTGTTGGTGCCTGGGAGTATGTCTAGGTAGTCCTATCATGTCACGCTAGCGGGCACCCTTCGGGAGTCTCGTGGCTGATGAGCGTGCATGGCTCACCGTGTACCCGTACAAGTCATTCCTGCAACCTTTCCAATATGTGACGTCTAAGGAAGCATCCAACTGCATTGCAGCAACCAGCATTCCTCGCAGTAATAGTAATACTACAAACCACGCCTTCTATCTTAACCCACCTGCTTCGGCCCGCCGTGGTACCACCGTCCACAAGCCTACCCACTCCGTCGACCGTCAGCACTTGTTGAGCGCAAGCACACACCACACCGTCCCACCATGGCGTCCCAAGACAGAGACAGAGATAGGATGACTCGAAGATTGAGCAGAAGACGAAGAGACTCGCGAAGGGAATCGCGCGGCATGTCGCTCGATGTACCGGAGCGCTTCAAAGATGGCGATGATGCTCAGGAAGACGTTACAGCGCCAAAGCGGAACAACACCATGTCGATGAACCAGTCCCTGTTCTCCATGATAGCTCGCGCGGGCCAGCACTCACAGACGGATCTAGCCGCGATGCACGAGGCTGACTCTGGCGACAGCGAAGACGAAGGTAAGCGGAAGGCCTCATACCAGGGTCTGGATGGTGCTGCAAGATTAAGCCGTCTGAGCTCTGCGAAAGACTTTCAGATGGCGGCAGAAGGGCCTCAAGAGACAAGCATTGGAAAAGGCAAGCATAGGCGGACACTGTCCGAAAACAAGCTGTTGCGTTCGCTGCCCAAGTTGAAAGTGTCGAGCCGGAAAGAAGCACGCCCAGACGGTCAACGAGCCCATCAAATGTCTTCATCCCAGTTTCTACCACCCAAGCCATCATCAAGTCAGTCTTCAGCAGCAGCACCGGATAAAAGCCTAGCTAGAAACAAGGACAAAGACAAAGACAAGGCTACGGCACACGACGAGGTACGTGTCGAACAAGGGTCAAATACTGGGCGGAAGAGCAGGAACGGAAGTACGGCCGGCTTGGACAAGAGCCAAGAGCCTGTGACACTTGCAAAAAGGATTCAACAAATATTCGAATTCGAAGAGGTTGAGGAAGTCATCTCTGAGTATCCATGCTGGCTGCTCCAGAGTATTCTACTGCAAGGTTACATGTACATCACCCAAAAGCACATATGCTTCTATGCATATCTGCCCAAGAAACATGTAAGCACCCGCT
Source organism: Curvularia sp. IFB-Z10 (assembly GCA_002161795.1). NCBI lineage: Eukaryota > Fungi > Ascomycota > Dothideomycetes > Pleosporales > Pleosporaceae > Curvularia > Curvularia sp. IFB-Z10. Next base: position 1,525,663 of record JPSZ01000001.1, read on the forward strand.
TCCACAAAGTCGCAGTTGTGTACTGACGTTAAGCAGCACGATGTCAGCAAAACGGGTTATCTTTTCAAGCGTGGTCGATCGAAGCTCAACAGATACTGGTTCGTCTTGCGTGGTGACGTACTCGCATATTACACCAACCCAGCCGAACTCTACTTTCCAAGAAACCGTATCAATCTTCAGTATGCCCTGACAGCTGAAGTCCTTGAAAGTACCAGAAAGGGGGAGGATGAGACTAGTTTCGCAATCACGACGGACGAGAGAAAATACATCTTCAAAGCTGACAGCGCAGCGAGTGCGAAGGAATGGACCAGGTCAATCCAAAAAGTCATCTTCCGAACGCACAACGACGGAAACAGTGTGAAGATATCGCTCCCGATCCAAAATGTTCTTGAGATTGAAGAGAGTTCGATACTAGATCTTGCAAATACCGTCAAAGTTCGCGTGATAGACAACGACGAGACGTTTGCCATAGACGAGGTATGTATTGCGAAGTCTTTATCCTAGACTTTCTAACTAAAGCAGTATTTCTTCTCGTTCTTCAACAAGGGACAAGATGCACTCAACGTGCTACGTATTATGATCAGTGACAATGAGCACCACCAGGCCACCCAAGATGCTGACGAACAGGAGACCACACCTTCCGGCCATCGCGACTCTGTAGCATCTCCAGCAAATGCTGGAGAGACGCCGCAAATACGTGAGAATGTCCGGGCTACTTTGTCACCATTGCCTGTACCGCATGCTGGAAGATCGAGTATGAGTGATGTGTCAGTGCGGTCCAGCAATGAAGGCAACAGAAAGAGCTGGGACGTACGACGCAGCGTGGATATCACCCATACTTTCCGCCGTCCAAGCTATGAGACACGAAGACCTAATCCTGAGGCGCGACAGAGCCTTAGTGGTGGTCCGCACGACACGCAAAACAAGGACCATTCGGAAGCTGGTTCACCTCGGTCTCCCAAAGCAGCAGACTCAGAGTCGGCTACACTCTCATTCGAACCAGGCACCGAATCGTCAGCCGCTATCCAATCTATGGATGAAAGCAACGCTTCTGCTTCTCAAATATTAGACCGTTCCGATGTTTTCCGTGGACCTACAAACCTAGCGGTCGATAACGCACCACTGAGCAAACTTGATCTGCAGCATAGACACTCACAAGAAACAACGCGGTCAGCCCAGCCAAAGACGTCCAAGGCAGCAAAACGCTCCAAACACCCCACATTGCCAACGGGGGCCCCTGATTTCGAAGACGACACGGACACTAGTCAAGCAAACCCTCGCTTATCAGGCTCATCTTCTGCCTTGCAGGATATTGCTTCTTACCCGCTTCAGAAAGCATCTGGGTTAGCCGGATTCTTAAGAACTCGGTCCAAGAAGATGGGCAATCTGCTAGCAAGCGAGTCTATGGGCTATTACGAAAAGGTTTCAGGAATGCTGGCGGGCGGGCGAAAGCACTACAACACAGCCGAAGGCCTGGAGACTGGAGACCGGATTCATGGGTTCGAAGATGATGAGGATGCAGCCAAGGCCGTGGAAAACTTCCGCGACCATTTTGCGTTTCCTGAAACCGAAGTTCTGCAGTCCTCATTCTTCGCATCCTTGCAGCGCGTGTTACCAAACTATGGCAAAATCTACATAAGCGGGAGATACTTTTGTTTCCGCAGTTTGATGCCAACGTCAAAGACCAAGGTCATTCTGCCCATGCGGGACATTGAGAACGTAAACAAAGAGAAAGGATTTCGACTTGGTTATCATGGCCTCGCCATTGTTATCAAGGGTCACGAAGAGCTCTTTTTCGAATTCTCAAAGGCGGAGTATCGCGATGAGTGTGCTATTACAGTACTTCGCATCCTGGAGAACACGAAATATCTCGAAGATGAAGATTCCTCCTCCTCAGGTGTTGACAGCGATGACGAGGCGGCCAAAGCAGAACACGACCTACTACAGCAGGCTCGCGAGCGCACCGACGCGGACAAGCAGGTTGATGTATCGGACATAGTCCGTGCTGCAGACCACGACCGAATACCTCTCATATTCGACGATCCACTTGCTTCGTTTGTGGACTTTAAGCCTTCAGAGCCGCTGAACATTGTTTGCCTTACCATTGGATCCCGAGGCGATGTGCAACCCTACATTGCGCTATGCAAAGAGTTGTTGAAGGAAGGGCATAAGCCACGCATTGCGACACACGCTGAATTCGAGCCCTGGGTACGCAAACATGGCATCGATTTTGCCGTGGTTGATGGAAACCCAGCCGAATTGATGCGCATCTGCGTCGAACACGGCATGTTTACATATGGGTTCATGAAGGAAGCCAACGCCAAGTTCCGTGGATGGCTAGATGACGTGTGCAGTTCTTCATGGAGGGCATGTCAGGGCGCAGATGTACTCATCGAGAGTCCTAGTACCATGGCTGGAATTCACATCGCGGAAGCCTTGGAGATTCCATACTTCCGGGCTTTCACGATGCCTTGGACACGCACTCGAGCTTATCCACATGCCTTTTCTGTCTTGGAGAAGAAGATGGGTGGTGGTTACAACAGCCTGACGTACATTACCTTCGATACGATATTCTGGACTGCAATCTCCGGTCAGATCAATAAGTGGCGTCGCAGAGAACTAGGACTCCAAGGGACAAATCAGCATAAGATGCAGGCGAGTCTCCGGCCATTCCTGTACAACTTCAGCCCCCATGTGGTGCCGCCGCCCCTCGACTGGCCTGACTGGGTTCGTGTCACTGGCTATTGGTTCTTGGACGAAGGCGATTCATATCAACCTCCTGCTGACTTGTTGGCATTCATGGAGAAGGCGCGTGCAGACGGCAAGAAGCTGGTCTACGTTGGGTTTGGTTCTATTGTCATTGATGATCCCGCAGCGCTTACTAGGACTGTCGTAGACTCAGTACTGAAAGCAGATGTACGCTGCGTGCTGTCCAAAGGCTGGTCTGACCGCCTCGAGACCAAGGACGCCTCGAAACCCGAGATCCCTCTGCCACCGGAGATCTTTCAAATCCAGGCCGCCCCACACGATTGGCTTTTCAAACAAATGGACGCGGCAGTGCATCACGGCGGCTCTGGGACTACGGGAGCAAGTCTGCGAGCTGGCATCCCTACGATCATCAAGCCTTTCTTCGGGGATCAGTTCTTCTTTGCGCAGCGCGTGGAGGACATGGGCGTTGGGGTATGGTTAAAAAGGGTCAACACGAGTGTGTTCAGTCGGGCGCTATGGGAGGTTACCAATAGCGAACGCATGATTGTGAAAGCAAAAGTACTGGGCCAGAGGATTAGGAAGGTTAGTAGGAGCGAAAGCCAAACATTGCAGGTATCTCGACTGACATGTTTTAGGATAATGGGACACAAGTCGCGATTCAGACTATCTATCGGGAACTAGATCGCGCTCGCACGCTCATCCAGAAGCAAACGAAGCAGGACGACGATAACAGTGAAGAACTTGAAGAAGAAGATTGGACAATAGTCGAGGAGAGTGAGGAAATGGATGGCGGCCATCCATTCGCGATGCCACAGCCACTGGCAGGTATCAACCAGGATGCATCTCAGATGGGCGGTGGTTCTTTGGTTTTGGGCAGCATGGTATTAAAGGGTGCAGCTGCACAGAAGCATGCACCAGAAGCTGCACGTCGCAGTTGAGTTTTCTTGGGCTTTTAATGAGATGAGTGAGGCACACCTTTCAGCATTAGGAGGGTGTCGGCCTTGGATGTAATAGGGTTAGGGCAGATTGTATGTATGCCGGGTGATTAGCTGAACAAGGATTGTCTTTGATCTTAGGGGAAGATTCACTTAGCAGAAGTCAGGCATATCTAACCTGTTGAACACGAGAATGTCTATGCGTGAGAGAAAGCTGCTGATGCGTATAGATGGACATGACATATGGATGTAGAATGTATGTAAAAATCAATAGAGGTAGGCCTAGATTGCTGTTTTGCATACAACGCAAAAGGTATAGAGATGATGCAGAGTAAAAAGCTGTCTGGTAGCAATAGTAATGAGGAATACTGCATAGTCCTGTGTGACTTGTTTGGATAGCGCGGTGGTCTCAAGGATGATCAGTGGGTCTTGGCAATACCTACCAGTGTCTCCCTACCTGGTATGTGGGCTCTCCGCGCAACCGTGCAGCCAAGGGCGCTGCAGACAATGCATCATCAGGCTGCCTCTCTCGTTCTCGCTCTCGCCCACAAGTGCATGTTGATGAATCTGGACACGGATGCATGCGACAAGGGCAGATGGAGCTCCGAGGAGCGGTCTTTTATCCCTTGGAGTTGATGTTTGAGGCGGTGGTGGACGTGCGAGCAAGGTGCACGCTAGTTTTGTGGCTGCAAAGGTATAAAGCTGCCCCTCGCTCCTAATATCCGAGTGGGAAACGTCCAGCCGCGACGCCATACTACGTCAATCCCGGTCGCACCCAACACCCACCCACCGGCGCAACTCGTGTGCCGCACTGCACGCCAAACAAACCCCTCCCCGGAACCCAGCGACACCCACGACACGTACTCGGGCGAATTTGCATACACAATCACGTAGCCTGCACCCCCAGCTCTCCTTGCGGCCACGCGCAAGTGTCCTCCAGGCTCCTCTGCCGCGTCGGTACCGAATGCGCCGACTACAAAGACGAAGCGACTGCCATCACCACCACGCCGCCAGTCGCATGGGCTGCCTCTACTCGGAATGAAGATCCTTTCGCCCCGGGATTTAAACTATCCCATCGCCGTCCTTGACCTGCTGAAGAAGCGCGACGATGAGGTGCCGCGGTCGGAGAAGCTGTTTACCTACAGCTATGAGAGTCGCGTCGTTGAGGGCGACAAGTGGGGAGGCGAGAGGACGGTAATGAAGAAGTTTAGACAAACGTTTGATGCGAGCACTGAAGGAAAGATCACGCGATGGTTCGTCAAGCCAGGCACCGTCATTGACCGATCCGGGTGAGTCTACCATTTCCGTCGCAAGACCGTCCCTCGAGGCTAAACATGTCCCTAGAATCCCGTTGCTCGAGATCGAAGAGCCGTGCACGCACGAAACACAATTTGGCGGACTCTGTGTCGACTGCGGCAGAGACATGACCCAGGTCGACTACCTCACAAAGGAGCGTGACGTGGACCGCGCAACGGTGAACATGGCGCACGACAATACCGCACTGCTTGTCAGTCACAAAGAAGCCGTAGCCGCTGAGGAGGACGCAAAAAGGCGTCTCCTGAATGCGCGAAAGCTAACCCTCATCGTTGATCTGGACCAAACCGTCATCCACACCACATGTGAGCGAACCATCGCCGAGTGGCAGGCGGACCCAGAGAACCCGAATCACGATGCTGTCAAGGATGTGAGGGGCTTTCAACTAGCCGATGACAATGTAGCCAACGTGGCTGCGAATTGGTATTACGTCAAGATGCGTCCGGGGCTCAAGGACTTCTTCGACAGAATTTCCAAGCTCTACGAGATGCACGTCTACACCATGGCTACCCGAGCCTACGCGCAAGAAGTTGCAAAGATTATCGATCCCGAGCGCAAGTATTTTGGCGACCGAATCCTCAGCCGCGACGAAAACTACACGGACAAGCTGAAAAGTCTGACCCGACTCTTCTACCAAAACACGGCCATGTGCGTTATCATTGATGACAGGGCAGACGTGTGGCAATACAGCCCACACCTTGTTCGCGTACCCGTCTTCAACTTCTTCCCTGGCGCTGGAGACATCAACGCAAGCTTTTTGCCTAAGCAACAAGAATTGGTGACGTTCGCCAAGGACAAATCTCCTCCAACGCCGAAGAAACTCGAGACGGATACTGAGTCCGCCAAGGCTGTCCCAATTCCAGGCGATTCCATTGAGCCAGTCCCAGCTGGAACTGCAAACGGAGATTTGAATGAGCTGGGGCAGCAACTCATATCCTTGGCGGCAACCGAGGATCTGGAAGTGCAAGCCAAGGAACAGGAGAAGCTCATCATTGCCCAGCAGACCGAGCGGCCTTTGCTGCAGCAACAGCTTATGCAGGACAAAGAGGATGATGAGGCGGGAGACACAGAGGGCTTCGCTGAAGTAGAAAACGGCAACGTACAACCCGCAGAACACCACAAAGTTCGACATAGCATCCTCAATAACAACGACAGAGGCCTGGACATTATTGAGAAGAATCTCATCCTTGTGCATCGTACGTTTTACGACGAGTACAGGAAGGCTAAGAAAGTTCCTGCCGGCGGTCGGGTTGCAGAATTGAAAGGCGAAAAGAGTCCCAAGAAACGAGCCATGGACGATGTGATCCCTGATGTTGCGGAGATTATGCCGCGCATCAAGAGTGAGGTGCTTGACGGTGCCGTAGTTGTCTTTTCGGGTATCATCCCTCTGGGCGTGGATGTTTTATCGTAAGTGTCTTTAGACGGGAAGCAGTAGGGCACCACTAACAAGCACTCAGGTCGGACTTTGCATTGTGGATCTCAAGCTTTGGTGCAGAAGTTACCACCAGCGTCAATCGGCGTACAACACACGTCATTGCTAATCCGGATCGCAAGACGACCAAAGTCAAGCGAGCCGCTCGATACCCTCACATCAAGATTGTCAACCCGGAATGGATGTTCCAGTGTTGCACCAAGTGGGAGCATGTGGACGAGACGCCGTACTTGATTGAGATAGATGCTGCTGACCGTGGCGGATCGCCAGTTCCCGACCTTGAGGACGAGAGCATCAACGGGACTGGCGACGAAGACGCAGAAGCTCCGCACTCGCCGATAGTGGAGATGTCTGATGAAGTCTGGGCTGCGCTGGACGACGAGTTGGCAGAGTTCATGGATGAGTCCGATACAGACGGCGGCAGTGAATCGGATACAGACAGCATTCGTTCAGAGAACAGTACAGCGTCGGACGCAAAACACACCAAGAAGAAGCGAAAACGCACCAGTTCAACAGAGGTCAGCGAAGCCGAGGAGAGCGATGGCAGTGTCAACAGTACGTCTCGATTGCAACGGCGGAAGAAACGGACCATGGAACGAGTGACGTCCATGACAAACGTGCTCACTGCAGAAAAGTCATCGGGCCTGCCCAGCCCCGAAACTACAGGGCCGGAAGAGGACCAAGGCGAAGACGAGGAGAAGTTGCCTGAAGCGAACGGGGTTGCACCAGACCTCGAGGAGGATTACGACGATGGACTTGAGGCAGAGCTCTTGGCGGGCTTCGATGATAGCGATGGAGAAGAGTGATGGTGTTGTGTATTGGGGAGCGAAGAGGCGAAAGAAACGCTTGCGAGCTTTGTCTTATTTATGGGTCCGGCGTGCATAGCGAGGTGTCCGGCATTTGGCGTTGAACATACTGAGCATTTTCTTGGGGATACCTTACAATTGGACGCATGATTTTGAGTTTTGCATGATATCAGCATAGCGGCGAGGGCACATGTGGTGCAAATACTAGATGGCTGACGGTTTCATCGGGCGCACGACCCAGTCAGTCTACGTCATCCAATGGCAGCTAGCCAACGCATTTTACCCCAGCATGTCGGCTACGCTAGCGCCTTCTTGTTCCGCGTGGACCCTGGTTCTCCCGCGGCCTCATCATGGCGGGACAAGTGAAGTGAAGTGAGGCTGAGGGAAGGTTGCTTTTTGCGTGCCAGCCTTGGAGAGCGCCCCGCCACCCCTCCACTCTCGCTCTTGCTTCTCCACTTAGCTCATCAGCAACGCGACGGGCCCAGCGCCAGGCAGCAGTGCTGAACAAACATCACATCCATATCTTTCGCCGTCATACATACAACATCCACTACACACACACGCCTTATCCCCACCTAGACTTCTGCTCTAGCAGACCAGGCGCTTTTGTCGCGCAGCACACGAAATGGCGCCCCGGCTAGCTTTTATGGACTTGTCAGTCGACTTGAAGACGCTAGTCATTCAGCACGTAAGTCTCGCACAGTCTCCATGTCAAGACAGAAGACTAACTGACGTCCGTGGCTCAGATAAACCGCCCGACCGACCTCAAGAATGTGTGCCTCACATGCAAACAGCTGCACGAGATTGCTGCCCGCCAGCTCTACTATGAAGTCACCCTCGACGTCGGTTCACCCAACGATACGCGCCTTGCTGCCTTCCTCAACCCTCGAAACATTGGCCTGCAGCATGTGCGAAAGCTTGACCTCTACCTCGCAGACGTGCTGGACAAATGCAATCAGCAGCAACAAGCCAACTTCGCCATCCGCATGATCTTGGAGTTGTTACCGGAAAATCAGTTGGAGAAGTTCTCATGGCATCCATGGTCGCCCTTTTCTGGAGACAATCTGCTGCTGCTATATCGGAAACAGAAGCGCATGAAGTGGCTCGAGGGCATTTCTCTGGACCGCAATGTATTGGAGGAGCTGCAGAAGTTACCCAACATCAACAAATGCTTTGAGAATGTGCGCAAAGTTGGACTCTACCCCGACTCGCGAGAGGTTCTTGACTTTTGCCATTTTCTGCTCAAGAACACGACCGAGCGCCCATTGGACAAAATCACATTGCATGCCAGCTTCGACGAGCTGGACCCGTCCGTTACCACGCGCGAACTTAACGACACCATCAATGAGCCTGGTCTTATTACTTCAACTATGTTCAGACATATGCAACCTTTCGCAAAATGCACGCCTATAACGCTCAGGGAGATTACGCTGCAAAAGCTACATCTACGGTACGCAGCCGAGACATACTGCAAGTTGATCGACTTCCGGACTATCAAGAGCATTCGTGTCTTTGGCTGCTCGGGCGCCGACGCCTTGTTCGCGGAACTGAGCAAAAGCACCAAGCTCCCGGACAAGCTCGAGACATTGGAGTTGTAACATGATGACAACACTGAAAACGACGGCTTAGGGGCCATTGACGGCTTTCTTTGCCTAGTTTCTGGCATCAAAACCTTGACTCTGGACCTCACCTACGTCAAGGCACTGCCAGCTGCCGCGGGCATTGTGCGCCATGGCAAGACATTGAAGAGCCTCAACGTGCATGCTAGTACAGGCCCAGACAGCTGCGACGAGGAGCTTGTGTACGACTATGCATCCTTTTCGCAGATGTGCAAGGACTGCACCTTGCTGGAGCAGATATCGGTAGCGTTTCCTCCCGTAAGCGTGGTTCGAAGCAAGAACGATAGCTTCGTCAACTTTGAAAACTGCCTAGGCGACCTTCGCAATCTGGCCACACTGAACATCACTACGTGGCCCAACAACAGCCCTTCGTCGACTAAACTGCCGCGCAAGATCTACGAGCACCTGCTTGCTGGCCTGGCTCAACAGGGCTTTGAGCGCAGTTGTGACCATGCCAAGGAGCAAGGCCGTTCGTCCAAACTAGCCATTATTGCCTTTGGGTCATCGGACAAGGTCTACGACCGCGAGGACAGCCAGAATCAAATCAGTGAGTAACGGCGTGTGAGCGCATGAGAGACACGACGTTCGCTAACGCATACCTGTAGTTTTTGTCAAAGGCCGTCAGATCGATCCTCTAGGCAAGGAAACGTCGACGGCGGTGCAAATTGGCTGGTGTCTGCGCAAGTATGTGGATGCTGGGGACAGGTCAGACGTGCTGGATTTCTCCCTTACTCGTAGCACGCGCCCGCCGACGCGCAGCTCACCCGACAGCGACGATAGCGATTGACGGCTGATGCTGGAGGATGCAGGCGGGGTTTAGAGAGGCAAAGGAGGAGTAAGGAAGACATGATGTAGTATGATGAACAAGGGCGATTGTGTAGGCGACAACCTGGGCAGCAGTATAGGGCCGAAGAGCGACGAACATGGGTTCGCTGTGTCGGAGGATTCTTTTGGATGGATCGCCGTCGCTTGGGACTGTGGTGCCATGTCGGGCTAGGCGGGCAAGCCATGTCGATTGTGCAAGCTCCACCCCAGGCGTTCTCCCCCGTCCCCCGTCTCTCGCAGCCCATGGCAGCCCGTCTGTGCTCGTATTTGCTGCATCCAGCAGCGGCCCCGGCTGTCCCGTGCGTCGTCGGACCGCGACGTCAATGTCACCTGGGGACGTGACCGCAGACAAGTCTTGTTCCTACTTTTGTTTTGTATTCTTCTGCTCGTGTATTTGGCTGTGCAGACGACTGCGACCCAGGACCCCAAGAGCCCAGGACCCCAAGAGCTGCAGCCTGCTCCGCCCCGCCCCGCTCCGCTTTGCTCCGCTCTGCGCATACCGCCCCGTCTGCCCCGAAGCTGACGCGACGTACATCATCTCCTTCCTGCGCTGCGGTAGATATTCGGTATCATGAAATCGCCATCTTCGTCGCAGTATCTGCCGCCCCAAGAGCCCCATTACTCCTACTCGGGCGCCCAGGTCCTCGACGCACAGCCCGTCCAGTCTGTGCAGCCTGTGCAGCCTGTGCAGCCACTGCAGCCTGCCCAGCCTGCCCGCCTGCCCTATCCGCACGATGCCGCCTTTCCCAAGCTCGAGAACATCAACGAGGTGCTCCAGGCCCAGCAGGCCCAGCAGGCCCTCCAGGCAAACCATGCCCTGAACCCTCCGCTGTCCCAACATTCCAAGCCAAACAGACTGCGCAAGGCCTGTGATTCTTGCAGCATACGCAAGGTCAAGGTATGCCACACAACGACACACACACATACACACCCTCCGCTTGATGCGCGCATGCCGTTGCTGACTCGCGCCCTTTGCTGTAGTGCGATGAATCAGGCCCGCCCTGTAGGGCCTGCGTAGCTCTTGAGATTCCATGCACCTTCGATCGCCCCAGCCGACGACGCGGACCCCCCAATAGACATGCTGAGGCCATCAAGAGGCGGCGGATTGACGCCATAGACTCAGAAGACTCAGCCTCCCAGTCTCCCACCAATGCCGCACACGCCCTAGCCCAGCTCCAGTCGTCCCAGCCAGCCCAGCTCTCCGCCGAGGAGATATGCGCCCTCCCTACCCTCAACGCCCTCATCAATGACTTCTTTGCCTACATACACCCGCTGTGTCCTTTCCCCCACGAACCCTCGTTTCGCGAAGCATGGGGCCGCAGGGAGGACCTGTCGAATCCCTCTTTCCTCGCTCTGCTAGCTTCCATGATCGCTGTCTTGGTCGCCTCTTTCCCTCGGAAACCACGCCTGCACCTCAACTCACAGACGCGCCGCGAATACCCAAATCACCTTGCCCTGGTCGACAAGTGTCGAGATGTTTGTGCACGCGCGCGGGGCTCTGGCTACCTCGATCGGCCTTCGCTGAACGTGTACGATGCCTGCACAAGCTACTTCCTAGGATTGGCTGGAGCCTATGTATTTCAATGGCGGCCGCTGCGCCTGTACATGGCTGAGTGCTTGACCATCATACGTGCCTTGGGTCTCCACAAACCCGACCTGCAGGGCTACACCTACCTCGGCGGTGTACCCAATGCATGGGGTTCTAATGGCCCCAACTACGATGGCTCGAGGGAGACAAAAATCGACTACATCACAGAAGAGATTGGACGGCGCGTCTTCTGGACCGTCTTTGTTGGCGTGCGGTAAGATGCGACTCATCTTTGGACTCAATTATTGCTAATTTCTACAACCAGAACCATACAGCAGTTGGGTGCTTCCTTTGGGGAGCTCGTGATTGCCCCTGCAACACCTAGTGAGCCTCTGCCTCCCTTGCCGCGAGAAGTGGACGATGTGCATATCTTTCCTCATGAAATCCAGCCACAGCCAGAGGGTGTCGTCTCAATACTCACGGGTTTCAATATCAATGTGCGCATATTTCTGTCATATTCCTCACTTGCTACAGCCGAGATGGCCTTTGGCATAGATGAAATCTTCGATTGGGACCGGCAGCAGCGTGTTTTCCAGCAAAGTTTGCAACGTTGCAGGCAGATTCTACAAAGCATACCAGAGGAACTAAAGGTTCAACCCAAGACCAGTAAAGACAGTGGGTTCGAGCAACAAAAATCCTATTACCCGCCCATGCCCGAGTACTCAGGCAGGCGAGACCCCACAACAGACGACCACAACAAACCAGAAGTCTCAGATGCACGTCGCTATGAGATACAAAAAGCGAACATCTACGCTAGCCATCTCGCTACGCGCTCGCACCTGGTTGAGAAATATTTTCTGCAACTAGAAAAGTATCAAAGAACAAAGGGCCAAGCTAGTCTGCAGGCTTCTACCAATCCAATTGTTGCAGGAATCGATAAATTCGTATCCGATACCACCACTGACGCTGAAGCTCTCGAAAAAGCCATGTCCGAAGAGCGCGAACAAGTAGTCAAAGACCTTTTAGTAGTACTAGGCAGCATCGACATGGTTAACATGGAGCCCAATGGAGACTCTTTTGTAAGTCTACACATTCACTTGCAAGACTCTGATTTCCTCTATCAAGCTGGCGACCTAGCCATACCATGCCCGATTGTGGATTTCTTTCGCCCAAATGTCATTAGTCCAGTCGCAAGCTTACGTTTTGTTCCAACACAGATACAAAAAATTCGATCCATCGCGAGTACGCTGCTCGAAGTACCTAAAGAAAGAAAAGGCAGCGTGGCGCAACAGCATCAAGATTACCTGTATAGATTCTTGGACATATTAAGTAAGCTCGAAAGGGTTAGCCCGGAAATCAGTGATCCAAATGGCGGCAGCTTCGACGAGGAAAGCGAGTTGCGCTTGTGGGCCGATCTGAGGGACCATCAGTTAAGATTCCAAGAACATGGGGGTGTTTATGGCTTCTAATGAAGCAGCAGCCAGGCTGAGGTCTGGTATGAGCAATAAAAACTCTTGTGCCAATAGGAAAACTGTATGAGAGCATCTCATTCTTGATCAATCTTCCACCCGTCACATATGAGCAAACAGTCGCAATCAGCGTCCAAGTGAGAGCCCGTCCCATTAATGACTTCGCCTTTCCCATCCATTCTAAACAATTCACTACTGCAGCCATGTTTACAATGCAAACTTAGTACTGGCCATTCATGTTCTTTACTAGCTAACACGTTTTCCAATGAGATTTCCATTAGTCTCAAATCGTCTTCCGTATGCTTGATGGTCTGTATTGCAGCCCCGTCATTGGATCTTATTTATATTGAGTAGTGTTCTGAAAGGGCATATCCCCTAACGCTGCAAAGTTGGTGACATCTATCCGATGCCCTTGCAAGGCATGGTCCAACATCCCAAGGCGCATGTGCCATGTCCAAGTCTCGATCAATACAACTCCTGTCTCATACAACCAAGAAGTACAAGCTTCGGCCGCTCTCGCTACGTTCCACATCTTACTTTCGTAAACTCCGCTACACTATGGTCAGAGCACAATTGCGGCGAAAATTCCAAGGTTTGGCCCACCAGCCTATGGCACCACAACCACACCTAAGCTTCCAGCCTGTCCTACAATACTCCTCGCAATCCCCTCGAGACTCAACCCGCTCAATCGCGTCTCACTGTGCTTGATCTTTGCAATCTCATACACATGCTTTAGACTGACGGTACCAACCGTGCCCTTGACCGCATTTCCCACCGTCGGGCTATTTGTTGATGTCTTCCCCTTTTGTCCGTCGTGGTTGTTCATTGGGCCGGGGACATTGCCTGCGCCCCGTATCTTGTTCTTGGTTGGCAGTACACCGGCCGCGCTCAGAAGCAGGGTCGCAGTGGGTGGTGTGCGAAGCTGAAAGTGAAACGAGCGATCGGGGCGAACGGTTATGCGCGCAGGAATAGGTGTGCCTGCAGTGTAGTGCGCTGTTCTTGCATTGAACTCCTAGCGAAGGCGTGTGTCAGTCGGACAAAGTCTTGCGACAATTGGCGGCGATAGAGGGCCCTCCGTGCCAAACATACTTTGCAGAAATCCATGCTCTTCACACCTTTACTTCCCAGCGCCGGACCTACGGGTGGCGAGGGCGACGCCTGTCCTGCGCCTACGATCAATTTGACGATCTGGTCTTTTGCTATTGCTTTTCGCGCCATGATGTGAGGATATACGATGTGGTGGTGGGTGGGTTGGGGGAATTTGCGGAGAGGCTCGGAGGTGCCGGTCACAAGGTTTTCTGCGACAGGTTCAATTCAGCCTTTTTCGCGATATGAAGGTTTTAACGTTATATTTTACTAGAAACATATATAATTGAATGAACACAATGTTTACAATGGAAAGATTCACGTTATGCAGCATGGCGTTAATGCCTGCCGTCGCACGTGACACCGCGAATAAGCTAATCATTGACGCGATGCTAGCCCGCCACCTACGAGAACCGAGCAACTCTCGCGCCCTATCCTTCCAACTTTCACTACACCGACCGAAACGTACTGCAAAGGTTCCGCCGAGTTCTTCAGACATAGCAATTTCTCATGCATCGACCAAGAACGCTCGCAACTGGCGAGGCTACACCGGCAAAGCCTGCGGCGCGTCTCTATGGCGGCACTCCGCAGTCGACCGAACGTCTTATTAAACCCTTTCGATGTCCCGGTTCAGCCATAGTAACACGCACATCAGAGAAGCCTGCGAGGAAGAAGAGGAAGGTCGATTATTCTGGTGCTGGTGGTGAGGATGGAGAGGGCGACAAACCATATTCGAACGAGGATCGATTGGCCCTCGCCACTCGAGACGCGAACCGATTCCCAGTGTTCAAACCCAAAGACAAAGAGACTGCATTCAGGACGAGATTTGTCATACCTCTAGTCAACAAGGACAGTGGGGCATACAACCCGAATCGACCAGCGCCACTGCTGGGCATGCGAACAGGAACTGTCTTTGTCGCCCGACCGCTACACGACCCTAGCGGAGAATTCGCAATAGTGCTATATGACCCTACTGTTGACGATAAGCCGGAACCGAAACAAGAACCCGAGCCTAATCAAAGCCAAACCGAGAAGAAGGAGCTTGATGCTCCACTAGTTCACAAGAGTTTGGCGGAGATACTAGGTTTGAAGAAGAAAGTGGACAATGAACGACCGCGGGTACCAGTCGTCATAGATCCGAGACTCGCCAAGGTTCTGCGACCGCATCAGGTTGAAGGAGTGAAGTTCTTGTACCGAGCTACAACCGGCATGATCGATCCGAAGGCGAACGGTTGTATCATGGCTGACGAGATGGGTCTCGGCAAGACACTGCAGTGCATCACGCTTATGTGGACACTTCTGAAACAGTCACCGGATGCTGGTAAATCGACGATACAGAAATGTGTCATAGCATGTCCCTCAAGCTTGGTGAGGAACTGGGCAAACGAGTTGGTTAAATGGCTGGGCAAGGACGCAGTCACCCCTTTTGCGATCGATGGAAAGGCATCAAAAGAAGAGCTGATTCAGCAAATACGGCAATGGTCAATTGCATCTGGACGCTCCGTCGTTCGGCCTGTGTTGATTGTGTCCTACGAAACACTTCGCCTTTACGTTGACGAGTTTGGACAGACACCCATTGGATTGATGCTTTGTGACGAAGGCCATCGATTAAAGAATGGAGACAGCTTGACTTTCACAGCTTTGAACAGCTTGAACGTACAGAGGCGTGTTATCCTCTCCGGCACGCCCATTCAAAACGACCTCTCTGAGTACTTTGCGTTGCTCAACTTTGCAAACCCTGGCTACCTCGGTACACGCATGGACTTTCGCAAGCAATTTGAAATACCCATTTTGAAGGGTCGCGATGCCAATGGAACGGACGCAGACGTACAGAAGGGTACCGAGCGGCTCACGGAACTATTGGGTCTGGTCAACAAGTTCATCATCAGGCGAACCAACGATATCCTCTCCAAGTACCTACCAGTCAAGTACGAGCACGTCGTTTTCTGCAACCTTGCACCATTCCAGAAGGACCTGTACAACCACTTTATCAAGTCGCCCGATGTTCAGAGCTTATTGCGTGGCAAGGGCTCGCAGCCGCTGAAGGTCATCGGTATGCTCAAGAAGCTGTGCAACCACCCTGACCTGCTCAATCTGCCGGAAGACTTGCCAGGATGCGAAGATAAGCTACCCGAGGATTTCGTGCAAAAGGATGCGAGAGGCCGAGACCGGGAGGTCAAGGTGTGGTACTCCGGAAAGATGGCGGTTCTGGATCGTATGCTTGCCCGCATCCGTGCCGAGACGAACGACAAGATTGTCTTGATTTCCAACTACACCCAGACACTCGACATATTTGCCATGCTTTGTCGCTCGCGTGGATATGGCTGCTTCCGCTTGGATGGCACAATGAACGTTAGCAAGCGACAGAAGCTGGTTGACAAGTTCAACGACCCGGAGAGTCCGGAGTTTGTTTTCCTCCTCTCCTCCAAGGCTGGTGGATGCGGTCTCAATCTCATCGGTGCCAACCGACTTGTCCTCTTTGACCCTGATTGGAATCCAGCTGCCGACCAGCAAGCCCTTGCTCGTGTGTGGCGTGACGGCCAGAAGAAAGACTGCTTCGTGTACCGCTTCATTACCACCGGCACCATTGAGGAGAAGGTTTTCCAGCGACAATCCCACAAGCAGTCACTCTCGTCTTGTGTTGTCGACTCTGCGGAGGACGTGGAGCGGCATTTCAGTCTTGACTCACTTCGCGAGCTCTTCCAATATCGCGATAACACCACTAGCGATACTCACGATACATTCAAATGCAAGCGATGCCGGAAAGAAGATGGCAAACAAGTCATCAAGGCTCCCGCCATGTTGTACGGTGATACCAGTACTTGGAACCATTTTGTCAATGATGGAGAGAATGGTGCGCTGGGCAAGATCCAGGATCTGTTGCTGAGACAGGAGACAGCAAACGACTTGAAGGATGTTAGTGCTGTGTTCCAATACATAAGTCATTGAGCAGCTAGAGTAGATGGCGTTATTTGGGCTGGGGAGTTGTTGTTATTGGCTATTTGTATATGCTCCTGTGGTTGAAGCGTTCATGAAGCATGGCATCGCGAATGGCGTTTTTAATGAGCGCTGTAATGATAATGAAAATGACATTTTTTCACAATGAAGAAGGTGGTTATTGTGCTTTGGCATGCCAAACGACAATCTTTTCAACCCACATTCGCTCGCTACATGTAAGCTTTAGTGATGTAAACCTTGTGCCCGCGTGTATGGGTGCCTGACAACAGTACTCCGCCGTAGGTGCAGCACCAAGCTGCTACCCTGGCGTGACTCGGCCAATCCTGCGGTTCGCCCGCCACCCTGGTCCGAGCTTCAATATTTTGTAGAGAGCTCCACTCATCACTCAGCAACTTCGACATTACAAACGTCACATTCGCGCCACGTAACGGACGTGACGCCAGATTTGAACCAAATTGGGCGGGCCGCAAATAACCAACACACGAATAAGCGCACATACATCGACTACTCGTCATGGATCCGAAACGCCGCAAGACCGGCGACCAAGACATCAGCGCGCTCCGCCTCGCGTCGCGACAAAAGTATCTCGCCGAACGAGAAGCGCAACAGCTCGCCCTTCTTCGCCGCCAAGTCGCAGAGGAAGCAGATGAGGAAGAAAGACTGGGGTCCAGGCTATCAGAAAGGGAGCGCAAAGAGTTTGCAAAGAACAGAGAGACTTTGCGGTTGGCCGAGGCGAGGAATGCCATTGACGAGCACCGCGATGGGTTCATGATCCCCGATGCAGATTTCTCGAACAAAGCCGAAGTACTCAACCGCCGCGACGATGCCAGTCACTTTAAGACCGAATATCAGCAATGGGAGGAAGATCAGATGAGCAAGATCAAAAGTCAGACTAAGAAAGCCGAACGCGTACAGGAGGACGACTACGAATTCGTTTTCGATACCTCCAACCAGATTCAGTTTCAACAGGATATTTCGAGTCGCATCGATCCAACCAAACAGGCCCTTCAGGCCCAACTCGACTCAGCTGAAAAGCGGGCCAAGAGTATTGAGGAAGTTCGAAAAAGCCTCCCTGTTTACAAATACCGCGAGGAAATACTTGACGCAGTATCCAAGTATCAAACACTTGTCGTAGTAGGTGATACCGGATCAGGAAAGACAACGCAAATTCCTCAATTTGCGGCCGAAGCCGGTTACACAAAGACTGGAGCGGTTGCCATCACCCAGCCCCGGCGAGTAGCAGCTATGAGCGTCGCCAAGCGTGTTGCAGAAGAGTATGGATGCAAGTTGGGCCATGAAGTTGGCTATAGTGTCCGTTTCGACGACAAGACGAGCGATAAGACCGTTGTCAAGTTTGCCACAGATGGTGTACTTCTGCGTGAGGCTATGACGGACCCTTTGTTGTCAAACTACTCTGTTGTGATGATCGACGAGGCGCATGAGAGATCGATTGCTTCGGATCTTCTGCTCTGTCTGTGTCGTGAAGTCTGTCGTGCCAGGCCGGAGTTCAAGCTGCTGGTCCTTTCTGCTACAATCAACGCCTCTAAATTCTCGAAGTATTTCGATGACGCACCTACGTTCTATGTGGAAGGCAGAACCTTTCCGATCAATATTCTCTATACAAGTGCTCCAGAGGCCAACTACCTCAGCGCCGGCATTACTTCAGCTCTCCAAATACATTTGGCCGCAGAACTTCCGGGAGATATTCTTATGTTTCTTACCGGAGAGGAAGAGATTCAAGCTGCTGTGGAGAACATAGAAGCAACCATGAAGAAGTTAGGTGGACGGGCCAAGGAACTTATCGTCTGTCCGCTCTACAGTGCACTTCCGCCGGATGCGCAGGCTAAGGTTTTCGAGCCCACGCCACCCAACGCCAGAAAGTTGGTCATTTCTACCGACATTGCTGAGACCTCCCTGACTATCGACGGCATCCGACACGTCATAGACTCGGGTTATAGCAAGCAGAGTAATTACATATCGTCAAACGGCATCAGCTCGTTGATTGTCAGCCCAATTTCTCGTGCAAGCGCCAACCAGAGGGCTGGACGTGCTGGTCGTACTAGCGAAGGGTATTGCTACCGCCTGTACACAAAACACGCCTTCTACAATGAGCTCAGCGAGACTACGGAGCCCGAGCTATTGCGCGCAAATCTTGACGGTGTTGTCCTGACGCTCAAAGCTTTAGGTATCGACAACCTCCTCGAATTTGAATTCCTGGATCCCCCGTCGAGCACTTCTCTTATCAAGTCCCTCGAAAATCTGTATGCGTTAGGGGCTCTGGACTCTACTGGAAAACTGACGCGACTCGGTCGGAGAATGGCAGAATTGCCACTTGATATCAAGCTTTCCAAAGCTATTCTTGCATCGGAAAAGTACGGCTGTCGCGAGGAGATACTTTCGATTGTCAGTGTTTTGGGAGAATCGGCTTCGCTCTTCCTCCGACCAAAAGATAAGAGAGTGGCGGCGGACGCTGCTCGAGCCCGCTTCAGTAGCAAGGAGGGTGGCGACTTTATGACGTTTCTCAACATATGGGACCAGTTTGAGGACAGTGGCTACGACAGTCGGTGGGCAACCGAGAACTTTCTCCAGTGGAGATGTCTCAATCGAGCCCGCGACGTGCGCGATCAGTTGACGAAGCTGTGCGACCGTGTTGAGGTACCAATCTCTAGTTGTGGCAGTACGAACCACGTTGCGATTCGCAAGTGCATAACGTCGGCATATTTCATCAACGCTGCCAGGTTGGCACGCGATGGGTTGAGTTATCGCGCGATTTCGAACAGCGGGATGACCATCTTCATCCACCCATCGTCAAGTTTGATCGAGAATCGTCCAAAGTGGATTGTCTATTTCGAGATTGTAGAGTCGTCCAAGACGTATGCACGAGCCGTCTTGCCCATCAGCCCTGAGTGGCTGGTCGAGGTAGCGCCTCACATGCACACAGAGAGCTCCATTGGCAAGCTTGGTGACGACAAGAAGATGCCAAAGGACAAATCGGTCACAGCACGAAGATGAAAGACTAGGGTGCCCAAGGGGTGCGGCAGATATTGATGAAATGTTCAAATCCAGGTAGATTGTGGAAAGGAACTCGGCTTCTTCTTCTCTATTTTAAAAACATCGGAGTCAGGCGTTATGGCAATGGGAAAGACGCCCGGTAGTTGAGATGATACCCTGTGCGATTCATGTTCACTTGTTTATTTTGGATTTTTTTTTGTCCTGTAGGTACAGGCTAGCATATGTAGTGGAGAGATTCGGACAGGTTCCGTAGTGCCTCTATGGGGTCAATTCTAAATTACTGAGCATTTCTGACGGTTCATGTCTAGTACACAAGAAATGCATATCATGGAAATGACCAGTCATCTAACAACTGCCTGGCATTCCTGGACAGTTCGGGGGTCCTTTTGACGACGTATAACGTGTTGCTTTTGATATTGTAGAATCATATTCCGCAGCATGGCAGATTATTTCATAATGGTTATTCAAAACAGTATAATACAGAGTGGGCGGTAATGGTACGAGGGTGCGAGTCAGACGACCGGTGGACTAGTTGGTATCGAGAACATGGTGTTCATTCTTGTGACGGCTTGGGTGGGTCTGGCTGTTGTGACAGGCGATTGTCACCTTTGGGCGTGGAGTCGGCGTGGAACTGTGCAGAGCGGGGCGTGGAGGTACCGTCATCCCAGAACTCTACGTCGCCCTCTGCACTCAACGAGCCTTTCTTGACAAGGTTTCCTTTCTCGCGCATAAGTTCCTCAATAGTAACGGACTTGTCGGAAAAGACCTATCTGCAATCAGCGTGTGTATGCCAGTGGGCGGAGGGCACGCTGCATGCTACCTTGAGATGATCGCTGATCAGATGCCGGTTCTTACAACCCGGGCACTGGATCAAGACTGTTCCATGGTGGTAGCCCTGCTTTGACAGGCGATGCGACGAGCGTGTCTTGCAGACATTGCAGGTGAAAGTAAGCTCGTACGAGGGGACTTGGTCGCGTTCTAGTCGTGAGTCCGGCGCAGTGGTTGACGTAGGCGAGGCTGCGTTTGACTCGAAGCGGACGGTGGAGGGTACGGTCGCTCGCAATGAGGCGGGTGAAGGGCGTCGGGCTGCTAATGTTTGTCGTGTATGCAGGAAGCGCTCTGCCCGCACTGGGATTTGGGCAGTACAGGAAGTTGGTCCTGTCCGGGGCGCAGCGCTCCGCGAGAAGGCGCGCAGCAAAGACAACGAAGAGCGCATGGTTGTTATCTAGACGTGAAGCTCGAAAATGCGGCAAAGCTTACAGGTAAAGAATAACTCAAGTTGATCGACCGCCAAGCAATGACGATGATGGCCGCAGCCGTTCAGCGGGGACCCTTGCCTAACTTCATCCCCGATCACTCACGTCCGCGTTCACGTCTGGCCCCGTCTATCGCTGTGTCTTGCCACTTTGTTGTGTGTGAGCATGTCGGCACTCAACTAAGCAAAAAACTATCCCTCCCTCTAACCCTTCTTCTCATCCCCCATCGCCACACGAAGCCTTGCAGTCACGGACATAGCTCAGCCCTCAACCGCACTGGAGCTTGCGGTATTGAACTTCACATTTTCGTATCAAGGTACAAGCAGATATGATCGCGGGACGGGGCAGGCAACGGATAAGACCTCCACGGAGGGTAGGCTATGCACACCCACCCCCGCCACCTTATACTGACAACACCACGCTTACAGGGTCTACATGGCGATGACATCGATTTCGAGAACACGTGGGCTACCATCGAGGCGGCCTTTCGGGAAATACACACGAAGAACGCCTCTAAGCTGTCATACGAGGAGTTGTACCGCCATGCTTACCGCATCGTCCTGAAGAAGAAGGGCGAGAACCTATACAACAAGGTCCATGAGTTCGAGCGCAACTGGCTGAGCAGCGAGGTCCGCAATACTATTCAACAATTGCTGTCGCCGAACCTCCTCGTAAATGCGCAGAGCGTAGGTGGAACCACAGCCAACGAGCGACGTGTCGCTGGCGAGAAGTTCCTCAAGGGACTGCGGCAGGCATGGAGTGACCACCAGATTTGCACAAGCATGCTTGCAGACGTGCTAATGTACATGGTGAGATCAAAATTCCCTCATATTAATGAGAGAGTTGAGACAAGCTAATACCGATTACGAAGGATCGTGTCTACTGTGCCGACCACCGGCGACCTTCCATCTACAACGCTGCCATGGTCTTATTTCGTGACGAAATTCTAAACTCGACAATATCCACAACCGATGCTCGCACGATTCTTGGCCTACTAAATCACATCATCCTCGATCAAATCCAGATGGAGCGCGACGGCGATGTCATCGACAAGCAACTTATCAAGTCCTGTGTATGGATGTTGGAAGGCTTGCACGAGGCTGAGATTGAATCGGAAGAACAACGGTTATACAACACTTCGTTCGAGAAGGAGTACTTGGAAACTAGCAGCACCTTTTACCGTGCCGAATCCGAACTGTTGTTACGTGATTGCCACGCGGGCGCATATTGCAAGCATGCACGACGTAGGATTTACGAGGAAGACGAGCGTTGCAAGCAGACCCTGCTAGAGAGTACTGGACCAAAGATTCAAAAGGTGGTGGAAGATGAGTTGATTAAGAACCGGATACACGAGCTCGTGGAAATGGAGAGTGGCGTGCGCTTCATGATTGACAATCATAGGCTCGAAGAGCTGAATCTCATCTACGACCTGAACAAACGTGTAGACGACAAGAAGATGGAGATCACTCGCGCCATCCAGCAGCGCATCGTTGACATGGGCTCTGATATCAACAAGGACGCAATCGCCGCATCACAAGCGCCTGCCGTTGCGCCTGCAGCCGATCCTGCCGACAAGGCCAAGGGCCCTGCCCAAGAGAAGAGTCTGAATCAACAGACGGTCGCTGCGATCAAATGGGTTGAGGATGTTCTTGCGCTTAAAGACAGATTCGACAAGATCTGGCGAGAGTCATTTGAGTCAGACCCGTTGTTACAACAGGCACAGACGCAGAGCTTTACCGATTTCATCAATTCATCGACGTTTCCACGATCATCAGAATATATTTCCCTTTTCATCGACGAGAACATGAAAAAGGGCATCAAGGGCAAGACCGAGTCTGAGATTGACGCCGTTCTAGAGAAGGCCATCATTCTGCTGCGATATGTCCAGGACAAGGATCTCTTCGAGCGCTACTACAAGAAGCATCTGTGCCGACGCTTGTTGATGAACAAGTCAATCAGCAACGAGGTCGAAAAGCAGATGATTTCAAAGATGAAGATTGAGCTTGGCAACAACTTTACCCTAAAGCTAGAGGCCATGTTTAAGGACATGACCATTTCTGAGGAGCTTACCGCTGGCTTCAAGAAACATGTTGAAGGACTGGGCGACAGGGACCCGAAGCGAATCGAGTTATCTATCAATGTGCTTACCAGTATGACATGGCCCCTCGAGACAATGGGCGGTGCAGCTGCCGACGAAGAGGATCAACGGCCACGATGCAACTATCCCGCTGTTGTTGACAAGCTCAAACGTGGATTTGAGAAGTTTTACAGCCAGAAACACTCTGGTCGACAGCTTACCTGGCTTGCCAACATGGGTTCGGCAGACATCAAGGCGGTCTTCCCCAAAGTGCCGCAGAAAGATGGTACATTTAAGGAGCGTCGTCATGAGCTCAATGTGTCAACATACGGCATGGTTATTCTACTCTTGTTCAACGAGCTCGCTCCGAATGAACACCTCACCTTCGAAGAGATCCAAGCACAGACCAACATACCACCTAGTGATCTGATCAGGAATCTACAGTCGCTTGCTGTAGCCCCCAAGACACGTATTCTAATCAAAGAGCCCATGTCCAAGGACGTAAAGCCTACCGACCGCTTCTTCTTTAATGAAGGTTTCCAAGGCAAATTCGTCAAGATCAAGGTTGGCGTTGTCAGTGGAGGAAACAAGGTTGAGAGCGACCGTGAGCGGCGAGAGACAGAAAAGAAGAACGATGATTCGCGAGGCTTCTGTATTGAGGCTGCTGTCGTGCGAATCATGAAGTACGTATTTTTTGTGCTATACACTGTGGCGTGTGCTAACAGGCTCCTAGGCAACGCAAAGAACTCTCGCATCAGCAACTCATGTCGGAGACGCTCAGCCAACTCGTCGGACAGTTCAAACCTGAGGTTAACATGGTCAAGAAGCGCATCGAGTCGCTCATTGAGCGCGAGTACCTTGAACGTGTAGAAGGCGCACAGGTTGACTCGTATAGGTATCTTGCGTAAGAGCTTCGCCTGGTTGCGTTGGCTCTTCGTTTTCTTCTTTTTCTTCTTTTCTTGGCGTTCTGGCGAGTATCGATTCGGCACTGGGGTAAATCACCATTGCAGAACGCATAGCATTGGCGTCAACGGGATGACGATGATGAGCATTATAAAAGGATCGCTTACTGATACCTTTTCCAATCTGAGAGGCGTTCTAGCCGTGTTAAGTTTATGAAATGACACGATTCTCAACTCAATGCTCAACCTTGTAGTTCTCATTGAACGCCTATATCGATTCCTTCAAACTATGAACGATATTTCTCAACGTTTGCCAGCCATGGTCTAATGAGTATGATTCATGTTATCTATCAAAATAAAAGCCATGTATGATGTTCATTGCTCTGCAAGCATAATGTGGTGGAGACGGTATGGCACTCGAAATCCCTTGTCCCAAAACATTGGAATTTCGGATTTGCTTACCTATACCGTCCAACAATCTTCCTCCTCTTCTCAAACGCATCTCCAGCAGCGGATCCAGCGCCTCTTGGACCATCGCCAACAGGTCTCTTCCTGCTCTTCTCCAGGCTCCCCAAGTTACCTCCTTTCTTCTGCGTAAGCCGTTCAATACGGTCGATGCCTGCGCCCAAACTCCTCCATTCCTCGCCTCCAAAACCTCCGTCACGCTGCTGTCGTGCCTTCTTCTTGGCTTCCTCTTTCTTGCTAAGGGGAGCCAGGCGAGTGAAGTTTGCTTCTTCGTATTCGCGTCTCTCGTTCTCCTCACGCCGCTCACGCTCAGACTTGGTATGCCGGCCGCCCTGGGTGATGGTCGAACCAATACTAGGCTCAGCAATGGGCGCACCGGAAAGCTCGGTAGCGATGAATTCATCCAGGGTAGCCGATTTGCCGGGACGGCGCTCCCGTCGCGTTTCACGTCCTTCTGGGGTCGGCATGGCCATGGGTGTGATCTTGGGTGGGCGGTAGATGCCATCCTTTGCAGATTCACGGGCGCGTTCCTGATCAGCTTCGGTCTTCTGACGTGTGACTTGAGCACGTCGCGGACCGTACGCCATCTCGTCTTCGTCTTCTTCTGTCTGTGCAGAGCCCGCTGATTCGGCATCGCTCACATCTGAATCGGATCTCGTGTCTGGCTTGGACTTCTTGGGTCTGGAAGCTAACTTTGTAGGAGCCTGGATATTGCGACGTGTGGCATCATCTGCCGTCCTTAGGATCTTGTCGATTTGGTATTTAAGCCGGCTTTCGAGGGGGCGAACACCCTTCTCCAGGTAAACCCTCAGCTCGACAAGCTTCTGGACGACTTCATCGTGTGGGTGGAGATCCGCCTCTTTCTGATCGCCTTTTCGCGATCTCAGCTTCAGAAGAATGAGGAAAACGAGGTTTTGTAGGTAACTCAGAAGCAGCTCATTCTTTACGTCCAGCAGAGAAATTCCTTCTTTTGGTGGCAATATGTCCTCATTGGGTAGTGCTTCAGTAGCAGATTGGATGGATGTGGTGAGTGTCGCGAGGAGCGACTCCAATGAGTTATCGACAGCCATGATGTTGGGAGATGCAGACGTTTGGCGCGCGCAGATGTTGAAGTTGCAAAGAAATTTTAGTGGGTCTGGTATCGCGCTAACACACGAGCTAGATAGCGCGAAGTCTGTGCCCATCACCTGTTCCCCAGGCCAAAGACCGTTGAAGAGTAGCTTCGCTGGACTTTTGG
Source organism: Curvularia sp. IFB-Z10 (assembly GCA_002161795.1). Taxonomy (NCBI): domain Eukaryota; kingdom Fungi; phylum Ascomycota; class Dothideomycetes; order Pleosporales; family Pleosporaceae; genus Curvularia; species Curvularia sp. IFB-Z10. Next base: position 1,551,293 of record JPSZ01000001.1, read on the forward strand.
TCCTGTTCAATCGTTTTTTCTAATCATGCAATCCCTGATATATTCATCAGAATTTAAGTCTCATAACATGGACGTTCGTCATGCTACTAATAATTTTAGGCAGCTCATGGACTTCAACGCGCACTGATCCACCTTCTTTCGTTAGAAGTATATCAAGTAGGCCAACAAAGTCTTTAACCATAACGAGAAATCTTCTAAAACCTATTTTTGGAACAGCTCAGACTATAAAGTTCTTTCACAGAGCGTGTGCCTGGTATTTGGAGATGCTACGATCAAGATAGTTTCGTCGGTAAGTGCCATCAAAGTCACGTGATTGATAGTTTGTCGTTTCAGTGTAGTGACGAGATGAGGCCCTTGAAGATGCTGACGTTGGCAGCATCCCTAATCTTACGCATAGCTCTAATAACTAATACTCGAAACATATATAGGCAAGGGACTGCTTTCTAGCAATGAGGAACTTCCCAGGTGTCATTAAACTATATCGTATCAGGCAACGTCATATGCCTCGTGGATGGATCGGAAATTGGAAACCTTATTTATGCAAAGAGGACATGAGATCAAAGAAGGATTCAACAGTCACAAAAGCAATCTTAAGATGAAGCGCGGGTGTAAGGCGAGCAGATGGACGATGAAGAGAATCGGGCTGACAAGTTCATGTCTGCGTAAGCGGTGCTCGGCTTCGGCTAGCCAAGAGTTGCCTTGGAGCGCTAGATATCACCAGCTCTAGAAGTTCGGCAAATCGATGTTTTGGAATCCGGGGTATTCTACGCTTCTTCTGGAAGTTTTCTCTGATCTACAACCACCTGTCCGGGTCTGCTATGACGTCCAGCTGCGTGACACAAACACCATGATAGTATGGGAAGCATATTTCTATCTCGTCACGACGTTCTGCTCGTGGGAACTACCCCAAGTATCCGGTGCCGATGACGGCACAACCTCCCGTGTACCCGATTGTGGCGTCGTCTTAATCCGGATACACCAATAGAAAGACAAGCAGTCAGGCGCCAGGCAAGCCTCCTTTTGGTAAGCACATTTTAAAATTTGGTACTACCATATCTCGTGGATAAAAAAGAAAAACCTGTCTTGAAGATATCTGGTAGTACCTACAATACATATTCTCAGCGCCGGACCCTGAAGACTTACCGATACAGGACCCAAGCGACGATTGTGGCTGCAGAGGAACTTGACATGCAGTTGGTGCCTAGTCAGCAACACCTTTGTTTCTTGTGGCTGCAGTGCCTCCCGCTGACAGACGCTGCTGATCTGAGTATCGTGGTCATGAGTGTGCACTGGTGAATTGTACATTCCAGCCCCCTGCCCCCACCATCGGTGAGAGCTACGCAGCGTCAAGGTGGCTAAGCCACATGCCTGGCAGCTTGAGAGATTTGGGCCTATAGCAAGCATGCCAATATCTGAGATGAAGAGCTGACGACAACCCCTCATCACCTACCACGCGGACACAATCCAATACACCCTCCTTCCGGACCCCTGCTCAGTGTCATCTTAGATTCCAGTTTCTCGAAGGTTTCAGAGAACTTTCTACTCCTTTTCCAGAAGGCCCGAAAGGTGGGCGTGCGGTTAAAGTCGTTCAAACTCACGATGCTGGTGGGGTGTGCAGGGGTTTCTCCATACCCTGGTAACGTGCTGCATGATGTAGATTGGATTTGTGCGGAGGACTTGCGTTAGTGACATTTTTGTGCGTGCGGGTGTATATATGTGTGGGTATTAAGAATCGCACCGTGTGCGCCCATGTACGCTACGTATGTGTTGCCTTGTTAGGGTGTTATGCACGAAGGCGAAGCTAGGTACAGAGGCACGTCATAACTATTGGCGTGAACACGGTCAGGCTGCGAAGAACGCATTGCTGTGGGCACTTGTTTGAGGTTGAGCAAAGTCATGTACCAGTACATTGTATGTAAGTAAGGCGTAATCTTTCACGTTCGGCAGTGGCAGTGGCAGTTGCAGTGACAGCGGCACCAGCCACCGTCCCGTACCGGGCGCGAACTCGTATGGGGCACGTCGTGATCCCCACCGAACATCCCTCCAATTCACCACCGTGATTCAATCGCCGACTCTCCGGCCGTTCTTTGCCATGGGGTGATATACAGGTGATTGGGTAGACTTTCTCTATTCGGATGCGGCTCTTCCGGAACATGCATCGGTTTCCTTGGGCGCTTCGGCCTGCGTGCGATTCGTGAAATCGCCTCGGATGCCGCGCCATGACTGGATCCGCCGAACGTGACAATGACAAAAAGCAGAGTCCAGGACGCTACAGAGCTCGAAGCCAAGTCGATGCCTGTATGGACTGCGAACCGACACAGGGCGCCGGATGTGCAGGTCTGTGCTTGAACTCAGAATTGGGTTCGTCAGACTACCCCGCTCATGTCGCGTATATGATAGTTCAATGTCGTGTGGTGATGATTTCCTAATGCACATAGACACGGAGCCCACCGAAAGCGGAAGGCAAATCTTGCAGCGGAGCCGACAGTGGGGACCACTCCTAGCTCGATAGAAGCCGCCCTGGTCAGTAGTCACAACGCGCCAGATTGTGCCTTGCATGATGTTTCGCTACCATGATTCGAGGCCTTCAAACCTCGAATTTGAGCCCTGCTGTTCGTAGCCACATCTGTCGCTTTCCTTCGGCTTCGCGGATGATCTCGGCAGAGAGACGAAGACTAGGCGCGAGATGAGCGTATCTTTCCATCTCTAGAACAACATTGTTTATAATGTCGTCCATGGTCGCGGGTGGTGGGAGAAGTTGTGAAAGCGAAGGTGTCATGGTCGCCCCCATGATGAGCAGTGTCTGCGAGATGATACTATACTATGGTTAGCATGTGCACGACTGACTTGGATGGCGAACTCACGAAAGAGCACCTTGGAACAAGTAGGGAAGATGTCCAGCGTGGTGCGCGGTGATGTATTCCAGTTGGCGAACGCATGCCTCTAGGCATTTGTGGCAGTTGTCCTGCACGCTCGAATCCATCGCAAGTGCTTCGTCTTGCAGTACAAGTAGAACGTAGGGTCGGAAGATGATGGTGCGGCACGCAAAGTAACGCAGTCTCAACACGGTCTGAACAGGGTTTTGTAATGGTACTCGGTCGAGCGGAAACTGCATGGCTGGCGGTAATCCAGCATACCACTGGTTCAGTTGGTAATCTAGTTCCACGACCAGCGGGTCTAGTTGAGCAATCGAGGTGGCGGCTGGGCCTTTTGAGTATGGTGTCGTTCGTATGTAAAGCATGGAGCTCACGCGGTTGAGTAGTCTCCGGAGAGCGATCTCAGCGAGGAAATACCACAGCTCATCCCGACCAACAGCTTCCGTTCCTACGTCCTCAAAGCCGGTTGGCAGGGAGAAGCCTTCTTCGAACTGTGCTATGCCCGAGTGGGGAAGATCAAGCTCTGCTAAGAGATCGCTCTCAATCATGACTGCATTCCAATAGACCCTCTTGCCCAACTCCTCTTCGGCTGGAGACACGCGACCAGGCGCGCTCAACAAGAGCTGAAGTTTCATACTCGCGCCCGACAACACATTCCAAGCCTCGACTGGGCGTACGAGATATACCAGGTATGCTGCGGCTAGAATCTGACATTGGGCTGCAACCATGTTGTTCCTTGTCATGACGGTAGGGAGCAGGCTCCAGGCTGCAGCAAAGTATGCCAAGCCTGGAGGGTCTTTTTCCGGGTTCTGTTGCGTGATACTCCCTGTGCTTGCTGCATGACCGAGCGCAAGCACTAGGAGGACTATGCAGCTTTCAGGGCCATCGCGGAATCCGTGGCTGAGCGCAGTCTGGTAGTGGCTACTCCATGTGTAGGGGTTGACCACGGCGTAGAAGACATTGACTCTCTCAAAGTATGCTTGAACATATGCGCCCGTGTTGGAGAGATCTAGCCCCCGACTGGATCCAAGGCTTACCGATTCTCTGGTCATCTCCAGCTGGAGAAGGATCTTGGCGTCGTACTGGCGAGACACGAGCTCGCGGATCATTGGCGACGACAGCAGATTTAGCGCAGCAGTATTATGGGTCTTTGGCATGGTCGAGATATTTGAAGGATGGTTGGTCCATGTTCCTATGCCGTTGATCGGCTGGACCATGCCGAGATGGGGTATATTGCCGGTGCTCCGGGCGAGAAAATCTTCGCTCGTGGAGTTGCTGGCAGCGGGCGAGTGAGAAGAGAGCGAAAAGCTGCTTGTAAGACCGGACTGGAGAAGGCCTTCGATACGGTTCAAATGCTCCAGGATCAGCTTGTCGCCTGCGTCGAGCTTGATGCCTGGTTCCCGGTAGATACACTCTGCGTTGAGCTCTGTGCAAAGCCTGCACTTTGGCCTTGTTCCATCACATCGCGATTTCCGTGACCGACATATCTCACACTACTTGATGTCAGTTTCTGGGCGAGAGTATTCTTTGAAAACAAGAGAAGAGAAGCGAAGAGAGAAAGGCTGCTGTACCGCAATGGTTGCGCGCCGTCGCGGATAGTCTATTGTGTCAGTACTTGGGCGCTTCTTGTTGGCTGGTCGTGATTCTGTATTCGCGCCATTGGTACCGTTACTTGTGGGCGCGATACCATTTGACTGTGCAGGCGGGGTGTTGTCATTGGACATTTCCCGGTCCGTACCAGACGATTGAGACATGTTGCGGGGCCGCTTCTTGAGAGTACTGGTTAAGCCACCACTTCCTGTGAACAAGCCATTCGGGGACTCGAGGAGATGGGGAGATCTCAGCGTCGACTTGAGCACAAAGCTGTTGGCGTCTGGCAAAGTGGAGAGATTGAGGCAGAAGGCGTCATGAGGAAAGCCTCCATTAGTGGTTGCTGCTGACACGGGGCTGACTTCTGGAGAAGGAGTAATCCCGGCCATGATTGGTGGACGCGTAGACAAAGGCCGGGGGCGATCCTACGCTTTAGTACTGCGGCGTGCAGCCACGATATCGAGGCTGTGTGCAGGATACGACGAGTAGGAGGAAGGGAGAGGGAGAGGGAGAGGGAGAGCGGAAGAGAGAAAGCAGTAGGTGTAGTCGTAACAATAGTAGCAAACACAGCTAATCGAGGCAAGGCGCTGCAGACCAATGTGACGACGAGAGACGGCAGGGCCAGCAGCGATTATAACTACACCCAATCTCGCCTCCCCTTAGCCTTACACATGTGCAAAAAACATGCCTCGCGAGATGAGCGGCGTAAATGCGGGGATGACAAGGGGCGTGAAGCACTCCACAATCAATAACAACGGCGGCAGAGCATCCCCCCCAGGCTCCCGAGTCGTAAGCGGAAGCGCACCATGCCCCCAACTCTCCCCACAGCTGCAGGTGAGTACCTGGACAAGCGAAGGTGTCGTAATCATGAAGGGGGGGGCGAGTATGCCGTTTGCCTGCTTACAGAGAAGTGTGCAGCAAGCACGGAGCCTTGCAAAGTCATTTCCTGCTTAGTCTTGGGGGGGGGAGTGTTTCTGCTGGACATGGCGGCTGAAGCGAGCGCACGCAGCGCTGCCAACCGTGTGTACATACAACAACAGGCTAATAGATGAGCAGGACGAGCGACTAAGATGGGAGGGCATACACTACTTACTTGGCAAAGAGGGTCCAACAATTGAACTGCCATGACGGAACGAACAGCGGCACTGGACCTGCATAAACTGCGTCTCCTGATCATTCACGCCCGGCTCCGACATGGTCCGCAGCATTTCCATATTGCCCCCCCAAGCCACGCCAACTCCATTCGAAGCACTGCACTCGGCCTGATAGGCAGGGCCAAACTTCTGTGCAGTAGCACCTCATATCAGAGCGCTGCCCGAATCTAATCACAGGGTCCGTCCCGGTCTGTGCCTGTAAGAGCCCGGCCAACAAGTGGAGCCTTTGGAGAACCATGTCCAACGGCGCCTGGCCAGGTGAAGCAGTGATTCGACGTGCATTGGTCGTCGACTCCGGCGCTATTTTGCTGCGTCTTACTGACTTGGCCATCCGTACATACTTACACTCACGGACGTGATATGCCGTGGATGGGCATTGCTTATCGCCGGGTGCACCCAGCATCTAGCTGGAACACTGGCGACCTAGCCACCTGGTAATGCCGCCGAAACCAACCCCCGGGTTGCTTACTTTGGCACAGCAACCCTCGCACTGGCTCACCATCTTGATCTGCGCATCGAGCGCCTGAGCCCTCCCGCCATGTGGCGCATGGCGGGGCACGCCTTTTCTCACTACAGGACGAGGTGGGCTGGTGGCTACCTCTTGGATAGACTCCATGGCCCTTCGACCTTGATGAAAATAGCCGGTGGGTGCCTGACTGACTCTGACGGCTAGGTAGCGTCACGCAGCAACATGCACAAGATCGACAATGATCCCATGGACAAGAACAAATGTTTCTATGCTTCCAACAAGGGCGAACTTGCGGAATATGATGAACAAGTGTTGAGGCATGTATATAACTGTTGTTTTGCCCAGCAACACATGTAGAAACAGTTGAGCTGCGCCATGATGAGTGAAAAGGCACCAGAGCGAGCGTTACGCCACTAGGCGCCTTAATTATGGTGCCTTGCAAGCCCATGACATGTATCTTGCAGCTTGCAGAGAGCACCGGAGAAATTCAATTAACATGGCAATCGAGATCCGGTCGATCTTTAGAACAACAACGTGTAGGAACCTGGTAAGGATGTTGGACATGCTATCAGCTATGTTGTCTTGTGTTGCGTAACTGACTCAGACACTCGCTTTTGTGTCTGTCTTGATGATCTGCAGTGGATAGAGCATACTGCCGGCAGACTCATCGTCCGATCGTAGGAATGCCTTGCTTTGTCGGCGCAGTGGCCGAACGACCTGGCATTGGTCATGTCCGTCAAGAGTAAGTGCATCCCTCCAGCATAGACATCGCCATAGGCTTGAGATACGCATCAAAAGTGCCTCCGAGGCTTCTACTACTTCCTGAAGAGGCATTTCTTGCTCCTCGCCCGAGAGGTTACATTCGAAATGAGGCGGTCGCCGCCTGTGTCACACGCACAAGTGCGTTGCGACGCTGGAGACAAAGAGGGGTCACTCCAGTCACCGCTTCGCAAACAAGCCAGAAACAGTTGAGACACTTGCAACCAAGACGATAAGGCCAGACGCGCTGGGAGCTGCCAAAACAGCAGGACCTCAAGGAAACACACAGCCAGCATCAACTGGCTCGTCGGGCACTAAGCAGGTATGCCGTAGACACCTTCTCAAAGCATGGCACTGATCTGACTTGTTAGGTCCCGTCTTCAAATGTCCCAAACGGTGTTTGTAGGACAATCATATCCACAGATATGCCCTTACAAAGTACCGTACGCGGTACGAACGACACCAGCAACGACACCTTGCGAGCTTCGACCTTCGTTTCCGAAGTGATTCAGACCGCCAAAACCGCCGTCGACGACGCATTGAGTTGAGCAGAAAAGGCAGCCGGTACTCTAGACTTGGATAAAGAAAATACTGGGCCTTACAATTTGCCGGCCACATGCATGCCTTTGGATCTCGATGCTATTGCAAACGGCATTCTGCCTGCTATACCGGGCAAGAGTCAGCACGATGAAGATACTGGGAGGCAGGGAAACGAAGCCCAGGATAGTAAAAGAGCGTGAGGAAGCAACAAGCGTAAGCAATAGGATACTGCTCGGCGCAGTATGTTGAGCACACAGTAATAAGGCCATAAATGAGACCTTTGCGTAAGTTGAATAAAACGAAGAATTGGCGCTTGGTGCTCAGTATAGCTCACCTTGGTCGTACTTTATCGAGGTCAAGTAACTCTATACCAAGAACTATGATGCATTGCAAGAAAAGAAAAAAGAAAGATATAAGCGCATGTCTATGTACAAGCTCACGCAGCACACCCAAACAAGCAAGAAGAAAAAAGTGGGGAAACCATAACTACGTACGTACGTAGGGTAACCTACGCTAGTTAACCTCGGTCCAAGCAAACGCATTTGCATCATCACGACGACGCGACACCACCACATCGACCAGCACTCTTCCTCTGGCCCCCCGCTTCCCATACAGCCTCCTTTCCCACCTGTTAGCAAAACGCATCTTTACCGCACACTCCACTACGGGTGACTAACTCTTGCATTCCGTTCCGCACCCCCTCCCGCTCCTCTCGCAAACAATGGCATCTGCAACCTCGCAATCACACCCGCTGCTGCTGGCGACTAGCGCAGCATACGGCGTACTGGCCCTGGGCCACACGGTAAATACACCCCCAGACGATCCCAGAAAGAGAGAGAGAGAGACGGATAAAAAGAGAAAAGAGGATGCAATCTCAGCATCCTAATTTGTCGTTTTCTTTTCTCTTCTTTTCTTTTTTTGTTACTTATCCATTTTTCCCTACACAGATGAAAGGCCTCGATCAGTTCAAACATCCCACCATGAACACGCTTCCGCTCGTGCTGCGAGGCGCCTCCAAGATCGGGTGGTATGAAGGCAGTGGCTTCTTTGTCATTATGAGTAAGTTCGTTTTTTTCTAGACTCTTTTCGTTTCCTGTTCGCGTGAAAAAAAGAAAGGAACAAAAAAACAAAAGCAAAGAAAATATTTTGTATGCTGATGCTTCGCCAAAGGTATCCTCAACTACAAGTGGGCGCAATTCGGCGTCTACGACGTATACGACAAAAGTATGGCTGGCATCCTAACCGGAATGCTGGCAGCTGCTGGTGCGGCTTATTGGAAGTCCAACGACAAACCGACTGCCGTGACGCTGGCCGTTGTGGCCATTATGCAGGGTCTTGGTGTGAGGAATGGATGGTATCATCGCTTTGCTTAGAAAGTCGCGTGTTATGCAGAGCTCGTCGTGTTCAGCAATATCACGTTGTGTCTCCCTGTGTTATATCTGAAACAAAAAATGAGCAAAGCAAGCATTATCATTACTGGGCCGAGTCTGCTAGCAAGGCGCCTTACTACGCACGTCATTACCGTAAAACTGTAAAACCCAAAACTAAGTAACGGGGTATAAAACACCATGTCGATGCTGCCCACTATGATAGCCCGTATGCATCCCCCTTCACACACAAAAATCTCTTTTCCGTATCATCAAGACATTAGGACAAACCCATCGTCACTTTTTCCCGCGAGGTGGCTATTGGCATAGAGAGACACAATCTCTGTATGCTCTTGAATAGATCAGACCTACTTGTCTGCCGTCTCAGTCTTTCGAACGTGGACAGGAACTGCTCGCTTGTCGCTGCCAAGCAGGCGCTCAAGCCGAGTAATGTAGTACTCCTCAAAGGTTTTGCTGGAATCCATTTTGTGTTCATCGTCTGCTAGCTGCTCAAGGCGCAAACAAGCGCGGTCGACAGCGTCCTCAAGTTCCTCAGCCCAATTGCTCTTCTCAGTGACCCCGTCGCTCTTCAAGCTGTTGCGATCGCTGCTGCCGTCGACGACCGTCCTGATAGAGGCTGTGCCCGTTGCCATGAGTGTAGAGGGAAAACAAGGAGCGACCGAGTTGGTGGGCAAATCGTCCGAGGTGAAGCTCAAGTACTCAGCAATACGTGGGTTGACTGCAGGAGACCCTAGAGCGATAGGTACTGAGCCCTCAGTCACACTGATTGGAGCAAGAGACCTACGGGCGTGCCCAGAACCCTGCTTGTCCTTGCCACTATCGCTCAGTACCTCAGAGATGCTCGCAATCTCGGCCTCTTCGTCCTCGGCAACGGAAGGCTCGGGAGAGTAGTTGTTTGGTCCCACGTCTCCCTCGCGGTGACGTAGCTTGCGGTTGTCCAGCTTCAGCTGAGCGAGCCTATCGCCGATGATACTAAAGCCGCGACCACGAGTCGTGGGGTGGCGGTATACGATGGAGGGCTCTGGGGAACCAACTTCAGGCGTGTTGATGGGAGGGGAAGGGTAACCGGCCTCCATGGCGGCTTCGTTAAGTGACTCTTGGATCGGAGCAAGAATCTTAGCAACAACGGTGTAGTCCATCTCTGGCGGAGGATCAACAGGATCGCTGATGAATGGGCTACTGACAGGCTCGGTGGCCGGAGTCGGATTAGGCGCTGACGGAGTGTCTGACTGGCAGTCCAGCGACGTAACCTTGGCCGTCATGGTGATAGTCATTGGCGCAGTCTCAGCGAGGACAATTGTGTGTGCTGTTGTATCTCATCAGTACGGCGGAGAAATAAACACCCTCTGGTTGGTCCAAGGCAAGCGGAAGCCGATGTGGTAGGAGAAACAGCAATAGGCGAATACATACACAAGAATGCTGTTTTTTGGAAGTTCAGACCACGCAGTATGCCTTTGCACTGAAGTTGAAATGTGAACAGATTCGTCGGCAGTAGTTGATCTGAGCAATGCGAGCGCAGTGTGTGGGTGAGAAGTCTGGAGGAGAGAGGTGCGTGCGCCTGCCCGACGAGGAGCCAGAAACCAAGACGCAGTCACCGCCAGACGCGTGGCAAACGAGCAAACCCAAGGGGCAGCAAATTTTAGAAAGCCTGCGACCATCCTACGCAATCCTTCGTGCCATGTGACTCGTTTTTGTCCTATGCGACGAACTTGGGCTGCGCTGTTGCATGACTTGCATGTCCCCCGACGGCGTCCTGAAGACTGAAGTGCTAGAGGGCAGATTGTGAAGCGCAATCCCAGATGTCGCTACAGGGACATGTTCACGCGTGCTCCTATGCGCGGGATGATGAGCGATATCTTCGCGTGGGGATTGGCTGCTCTTCCTGTCGTCTGTTTTTGATACAATCCAGGGCACGAGGTTGTAGTAAGCTCCGCAAACAAAGATGCCAATCCAGAGGACCAGTTCGGTGCCATAAATCACAATCCCCAGGATATCAAGTGTAGGCTGGAACACAACAGACACCAAGGAGAAGATGTCACCAAGGGCATCGATGCCTACAAAGATGAAAGAAATTCCTCGGACAGTTCGGAAGAGGTAGACGTCAATGTAGTGCCTTAGTACGCCAGCGGCAAGCAGAGCAGCCGAAGCGACTGCCATGAGGATGCTAGGCCAGTGTAGGCCCTCGCTCTTAGCATGTCGTATTGCAAAGATAAGGCCAGTCTGCACGGCACCCATGAGGCAGGCTATAGGGATGACCACGGCAAACGAACGAAAGGCAGACCACTTCTGCCGGGTGTCAGTTTCACTCTCACCACGAAACTTTGTGAGTTCTTCAAGTTACCTTTTCGTAATAGTAGCACTGGATCCACGTGACCAGGCTCAGGACAGTGAGGATTTGAGGCTGGATGCGCAAAGCAATGTTGTAGCCTTGAACAATATTATACACGCCCAAAGGAACACCAGCCCAAGCCCACAACATCATCATTGTCGGTTGCAGTCCAGTTGCATTATGCCGTCTGTAGTTGACGACGATTTGAGGAATCAGCTGCGCAACGTTCAGCATTGTTGTTAGAGGACAGCTATACATAAGCACACCTGAATAGACCAACAAACCTAAGTACTCTGATCAGTACATCTGTCGTTCCATGATTTTGCCTCACGTACAGCACCCATTGTTCCCAATACATTGGCCGCCACGGGGATGTCCATAGTTGATAGACAAGGAACACCAAAAAGCAACAACAGTCAAGGAGCAACGACACGTCGTGAACCACGCGTGTACTATTCCTGAGCAGATTATGGGCAGATTTCACGAGTTGTGTCACGTCACATCACTTGGAAGCGGGAGTGACATGTGGGGAGAAAGATGCTGCCGCGACGCCTTAAGTCCGAGACTCCGATGGTGGAAAGGCTTAGAAATCGCCCGATCCAGCGCCGCAACATTCTGCCCTCATTGCTAAAAAAAAGCCCTTTGAACAACGGAAAGAGGGGGAGAGAAAGAGAGAGATTGAGAGACAATGGCGCAGGACAAGCCCGATACGAGCGAGGCGCAGGATATAGAGGGAAGGCCTGGTTACAAGAAGCTGGCAAATGGCATCATACTCGGCCCAGATGGCAAGCCGTAAGTCCCTCTCTCTGTACTTACCTACCTGCGCGCAATTGCGCCGGAACATGTCCTGCAATTTACAACCTCTCTGTCGCGCGCGTGTAAAAGAAAAAAAAAGAAGGAGAAGTGAATGCTAACATCCGCCTTCTTCCCGCTATAGATGTCGCACCTGTAACGATGTAGCCTCTCTATTCGCCATGTCGGGCAAGATGCCCAAGAAGCGCACACAACCTACCGCGACGACAACTACAACTCCAACCCCCACCCTGCCCGCCGACTGCCCACCAGACGTCGAAGCTCTCGGCCGCTCGTCGTGGACACTGCTCCACTCCATAACGGCCACGTACCCGGCCAACCCGTCTCCTCAGCTGCAGTCCGAAACCAAGTCGTTCCTCTCCACCTTTGGCAAACTATACCCCTGCTGGGTGTGCGCCGAAGACTTCCAAAAGTGGATGCAGAAGAATACACCGCGGGTCAGCAATCGCGGCGAGTTTGGCGAGTGGATGTGTGAGGCGCACAATGCAGTCAACGAAAAGCTGGGCAAGGACACGTTTGATTGCAAGAGGTGGGAGGAAAGGTGGAGGACGGGATGGAAGGATGGGAGATGTGATTTCTAGGCCGAGGCAGATGAAGAAAAAGAAGGGGCCTTAATTGGAGACATGGGCAACGTGTACGATCATGTGTATGTGACTATCTATAGAGGACATCTGTGTTTGCATAGCGAGGACACCGCTACTCTTGTACAAACAACACAACCAACAAAGGGCATTGGGCGGCGTTCAAACTCCACAACAACACACTGATACCCAACCTGGTCTGGGGCTGTCTCATGCACTGTGAACAAGGATTCCAAAGTAACCGGTCAAGTCGCGGGGAAGCATGCATTTCTGCTAGTTGCCATCTCATACTGTGATGGCACAAAGGTCTTTATAGTAAACATTCAAAGCTCAAGCTCATATCCGCACGCCTTGGTGCTATCATGCTAACGTGTTTCTTCTGCTGGAAAATCCAAATGACCGGAACATGGGTATGCCACTTCTCACATGGTAAATGCGCTCAGACCAGCTAGCTGCAGGCAAGTTGCGGAAATCGACTCGATCGTGGTATCTTGTATTAATCTCGCGCAAGAGTTGGAAATGTGAAGGCTTATCGCATAATCTCCTGGTAGATGAGAACTGCTTGCTGTTAGCTTATGCTTGGTGTGACGGAAGACGTGCTACTGACGCTTCAACTGTTCCTTGGTGAGGTTGTCCTTGTTCTTGTCAAAGTCGAAGAACTCCTCAGGGATCGGGTCGGCACCTGGTTCGTCATCTGGGTCGTGGTACGGCTCGAGATATGGATGCTTGAGCGCCTCCTCGACCGTGATGCGCTTGACCGGGTTGAAGGCCAGTAATCGCTCGAGCAAGTCAAGCGCCAGATCGTTTGTCTTGGGGAACATGGCCTTCCACGGGATCTTCTTCTTGAAGGGTAGAGATCGGATGTACTCGCGAGCTCGGCGCGACTTGATGCCGTAGTAGTCCTCCATGGTGGGCGTACCAAGTACGTCGAGAATCAATGTGAGCTGGTGGTGGTCTGGGAAAAGTTAGCTTTCTCCACCTGATTGCGAGGCTCTCTGCGCGACGTACAATCCTTTCCTGGGAACAGGGGCTTTCCGCTAAGCATCTCGGCTAGGATGCATCCTACACTCCACACGTCGATGGCTTTTGTGTACTCCTTGAAGGTAAGCATAATCTCTGGCGCACGGTACCAACGCGTGGCAACGTATTCGGTCATGAAACCAGAGTTGTCTTCGGTTGACGCGGCTGATCGAGCCAGACCAAAATCGCACACCTTGAGGTCACAGTTTGCGTTGAGAAGCAAGTTGGAGGGCTTGAGATCACGGTGGAGGACGTTTGCAGAGTGCATGGCCTTGAGCGCGCGCAGCGTCTGGTAGATGAAGTACTGGCAATGATCGTCGGACAGCTCCTGTGTGCGAATGACGCGGTGCATGTCCGTCTCCATGAGTTCCTGGGTGGGCATGTTAGGGTGAGTGGGCATGCAAGCTAGTCAAAGTGCGCACCTGAATGAGATAGACCTCGGTGAAGGTCTCGTAGTTTCGAGGCTTTTGGATGTCGAGGATGGAGATGATGTTCTCGTGGTTGAAGTAGCGCAGCAGCTTCATCTCTCGTAGTGTTCTCAAGCAGAACATGGAGTGGTCAAAGGGTGTGATCTTTTTGATGGCAACCTTCTGGCCCGAGGGCTTGTGTAATGCAGAGCTATTGTCCATGGTTAGCGGGTGCAAGAGGGCCATTGGCAGACAACACGTACCACACGACTCCGTATGCGCCCTCTCCTACAACATCCTGGATATCGTACTGCTCCGAGACGTTGAAGGAGATTTTCCTAGAGCTGCCACTTCCCGCTGGTGGCATGGTGGCGGTTGTTGTGGATGGTGTGCGCGAGGGCGCGGTGGGGATGGGCAGGCGAAGTGGTGCTGCTCAGGTGTTTGGCTGCGGGGTTGGGATTGCTTGGACGCGGACAACAATTGATTGAAGAGATGGGAGAGATGGGTGACGATGTACAAGTTGGAGAAGAAACCTGTAAGTGTTGGTGGTCAGCACAGGCTCCAGATGTCATCAAACAGGCATTGTTCACAAGACGGAGGGTGTGCTTTGGGCGCTCATGGTGAAACGGCGCTGTGTCAGACACTGAGATCAGCCCCACGTGCTTCTTCGCGCGGCAGGGCCAGCAATAGCAGCAATGACAGCATTATTAGCAGCATTAGCAGCAGCACAAATGGCGGCGGCTACCTTAAGCGCCACTGCACTGCACATTCGAGGTGTGGCCCCGCTGGGAAGAGGAGGAGTAGACGGCTTACCAGTCGCTCGCAGGCAGCCGTAAAGGCAGGTGGTGCTCTGCCAGTACGAGTAGTTGAGCGTGCAAGGATTCGGTCCGGTAGTTTCGGTCTCGAGCGCGTCGTGGTAGGATGCTGCTTCTCTCGAGTGTTGGCCTGAGGGGAAATGGCCGGGCAAGGTGGAGAGGAGTCAGGCGGTGACAGAAAGGGGAGACGGATGGTGGGGCAGCGTCTGTGGTATTGTCTGCCAAGTCAATCAGTCCCAGCGGAATGCCGTGGCTTGTGGCGTGTGGCTCTGCGACTGCTGTATGATGTCAAGGGCGTCTTTCTCCCACGGCCTGAGCGGTTGCGTGTATGTATGTAAGTATGTATGTAAGTATGTATGTAGGTATGTATGTAGGTATGTACGTGTCAGTCTTGCGCAGTCGAGAGGAAGCCAAAGGTGCAGCTGCTATGTACTATGTATCTACTGACTACCTAACAAGTACAATACGAGCCTAGGTGGGATGGCGGGGTCGGCCAGGCACAGTCTATTGCAGGACCGGGACTAGGACAAACTCAACACCAACATGCTACGTACAAGAGGGCACATGAGACCGGCCATGGAGGCCAAAATATACTCTGCCGCCCACCGAGACACTTTGCCTAGCCGCCGTCTGGTCCCGCCGCTGTGTGGGCTGCGCGAGTCACCCACCCCCAACCCGTCGTCGTCCCATTGTTTCGCCAGTACAGCCTCCCGCTCCTGGCTGGTGGCCTGCAACACACACGCCTATCATCCATCTCCTCTCCATCCCATGCTGTAGGGCAAATGGCTGAAACCAGTCGCCTGCAGGGCCTGGTTCCGCACCTGCAACGGCTATACTTAGCAGGCCCATTATGAGACCAGCCTCGCCATGCGGCATCCCCTTCTCCCGGACCTATTGGCCCCTCTGCCCGCACACCGTCATCCCTCCAACCCGACATCACCAGCCCGCTGCATCTGAGCCTCGTCTCTTATCATTGCGCTGTACGCGCTTCGCTTCAGCACTCGCTTCTCCACGCGTCTCATTGGAGACAACACCTGCGCCCGTCCCTGTACGGGAACATCGTCTTCATTATCCTCATTATCCTCATCACCACCACCATCATCATCACATGCTTGTTTCATGCCAAAGCCCCGGATACTTTCCAGAACCTGTTTCAAACGCCAATCTACCCGAACGGGAACGACGGTGCCCCCGTCCATCTTGCAATCCGTGAAGAACCAAGCTCACATGCAGTAACACCCTGTTCCATGCCTTTGGCGCAGACAAGTAAGCACAACTGCAAGGTCCCGTCAGAACGACAGGCCGCAGCCCACTTCTCGTCGTGCAACATGGCTGCTTGTGTCGCCTCCGTTCTGCATCAAGTGTAGTGTAATCAAGTGTCAATCCTGTCTAACAACCATCATGTAGGAACTGGGTATATATTTCATGTCGCTAAGTTCTTCTCAGAAATCCACATCGTCCGCCTAGGGCCGAAAACACCTTATCTACACACTAACACCCACAAACGCCGTGCATACTGCATACTTTCGATGCTGAATATATCAGCTTGGCTGAGCAGGCCGACATGGCAGTTACGCCAACACCGTAATCTTGCCATTACTTCATCAACCCGGTCAACCATGCTGGGAGTCATGCCGATGCCAACGACCCCTTGGGTGGGTATTGCCTTCCTTCTTGTTCGATTCTCGGTGCGCATGTGCACCACTCATCTGAGGGGATGTTCTCCATGACGCCAGCGACGTGTTTTCCGCAGCCCCACCAGGTGATCTTGCCTACAGGATGTCAGCTACGTAAGAATACATCTGTCTGGCGTGTAGACAGAATATCGTGACAACCAAAGGAAAAGACGTACGGCACGAGTCGCAGGCAGCCTTCTTGCACATGATGAACGTTTGATTGTAGTTTCGAAACGGACTTTGGATTGTAGTAGCGTATTTGTGTGTGTGTTGATAGTCTGACGAGTAATCTTGGTACAGAAAAGGTGATTGTTGGATGAACAAGTCCTTTCCTCCCCCCCACGCTGTCCTCACCCCATATATGTACTCCTCCGCACCTCGACCCTTTTAGACGACAAATCACACGTATATCCATGCGACATGAGCCAATCTCGTCCTTGGCACCCTCCTCCATCTCGGGGACCTCTGCTCGCCATTTACATGCGGTCTAACGGGCACTCTCCTCGCCCCTGATTGGCCCGCCTGCGCTTCTCTCCGAGCCATAGTCGGCGACCACTTTCGGCGAAGTCGTCTTTGAAACCCTCTCCTCCTTCCTGTCAATCCTTCAACTGCATGTCTTCTCCACTGCGCTACCCAAGGGCCTGGCACAGGCGGGGCTAGACCGCTTTTCGTGCGTCCATTCTATGTATGGGGCGGTGTCTGGCATGGGTACGTAGAGCCACACAGACGGTAAGTCGGCGGGGTTTTGTTTTATTCCCGTATGACCTCAGAATCACTTCCGCATTTGATTTGCTTTTCTCCTCTCAAAAACATTTCTGGCTCGGGACGGCGCGGTAGAGATCCACCAAGCCAAGTGCATTTGCGTGCTTGTCGCCATGATGTTGCTGTGTGCGCAGACAGCGCGCGCCTTGTGGCGGCGCCCATGGCTGCGAGGGATTTCAAATACCATGGCGGCCTAAAAACAGACATTTGCTATGATTATGGCAGCAGTCAGATGCGATCTAATACGGGGGTTTTTTTTCCTTGAACAAATTGATACGAGTAAGGGGAATGCCGCATTTCTACAGAGCACAACATTGTACAGTGCAGCAATTCGAGAGCATGCCTTCTAATCCGGATGAAGAATGAGACCATAAAGAAGTGCCAAGAGCAAAATGGTACACAAGCTAGCTAAACGTACGGTGACAGATCGTAGTCTACTTTGCACACGCACACAGACAGCATCCGAAATTCTCTTTTTCATGGCCCGAGACGCCTCCGCTAGACCATTGCTGCAGTATCTAGAAGCCGATCACACACCACTGCGCCCGAACCTTGACATGCTTACTTCGCCGACCAATCCGTCTACCGCGCTCAGGTTCTAGGAACACAACACATGCTCAAATCTATGGATTTTTAGTCAAAAGTAATCTTTGTCGCAGTCTTGGCATTGTCCGTGTCTTTGTAGAAGGCTCCGTAGGCCCCGTGTTCCTTCTTTTTGACCGTGGTGCCAAACTTCATCAGATCTTCCGGTACAGGCTGGTTTGCGGCTTTGAGCACATTGATCAATCTGTAAGACCTGTCAGTTTCATGACCATCTTGTCAAGACATTGCAAAGGGTACTCACGAGCCAGAAAGCGCCTTGTCGTGCTCGGTAAATAACGTGATAGCCAGACCTTCCTTTCCGGCACGACCCGTCCTACCAATCCTGTGTACGTAATCTTCAGCTGTCAGCGGAAACGTGACGTTGATGACCACCTTCACGGCCGGAATGTCGAGTCCTCGCGCAGCCACATCCGTTGCCACGAGGAGTGGCACATGGCCTTCCTTGAACGCCGCAAGTGAGGCGCTGCGCTTTTCTTGACTTAGATCGCCATGGATGCCACCCACACGGAAACCCTTCATGCGAATAAAGTTCTCTATGCGCATTGCTTCCTTCTTGTACAAGCAAAAGACGAGAATGCGATCATCCTTGTTTTTGCCAGATTGATATTGCTTAAGCAGCTGGAGAAGACGCTGCTCCTTGGCACGGGGATCCAGGACCTCAACAACCTGCTTGATGCGCACGTTGGCGCGTAGCTCACCAGATTGGTTGTCGCCGATGGTGATCCTGACCGGCGAGCTCATGAACGTGGATGCAAGGTCCCGAACTGAAGGCGGCCAAGTAGCGGTGAACATGAGCGTCTGGCGCTTCTTGGGCGTCTGCGAGATAATCTGTCGGATTGCTTCTTCGAACCCCTTGTCGAGCATGCGATCGGCCTCGTCAAGGACCACATACTCGGCTTTGCTAAGGTCCGCAGAGCCATCGCTAATCAGGTCGTTGAGGCGACCCGGTGTAGCGACAACAATATGCGCCTTGCGGCAAGCAGCCACTTGCGGGTCTTTTGGCACACCACCGTACACGCAGACTACTGAAAGTCCGACAGGTGTCGCCAGAGCTACCAACTGATCGTAGATCTGAACCGCTAGCTCACGCGTAGGCGAGACAATGACGGCCTTGATACCCTTCCGTTTGTCCTTTGGCAATGAGGCAATGTTGCGCACGCAAGGCACACCAAATGCCAACGTCTTGCCGGAACCAGTCTCGGCAACACCAACCATGTCCCTTCCTGCAAGCAAAAACGGCCATGTGGCTGCTTGGATAGGCGTGGGAGCGCTGAATTTGGAGAAGAAGGCACGGAGCGTATCGTCGACGGGCAGATACTTGAAGTTCAAGATGGGACGAATTGCGCGCGCAGCAGGTTTGGGGTCCTGGATGGTCATGGTGTTCTTGGCGAGGAAAGCATCGATCTCTGATTGAGGAAGCTGCGTCAGCTCCTTGCTCTCCTCATATTGTCCCGGCTCTGCGCTCGTCTCGTTGGCCACTGCGGGCTCCACGTTGGTTGTGGCTGGTGGGGACGTTGATGAGGGTGTGGACTCAGCAGTCTCTTCGCCCTTCGCCAGTGCCTTCTGGCGCTTTTTCTCTGCCTTCCGTGCTGCCTTTTCAGCGGCTTTTATCGCTTCTTTGTCTTCAACGACGGCGCCATTGGAGTCTTGCACTTCGGCTTCTGCTGCCGCCTTTTTCGCCTTCTTCGCCTCTTTGGCCTCCTTCTTGGCCTTCTTTGCTGCCTTGCGCTCGGCCTTTGACAGTTTGTCTTCGTCCTCTGAATCGCCCGCGCTCTTGCCGTTCACCACGTCTTGCGTGTGGCCGTTGGTCGCGTCGACGGGAGCGGATTTGCTGAGCTTCTTGCTTTTGTCTTTCTTGCTCTTCTTTCTCGAAAGCTCGGGGAGAGTGGTCGCGCCATCTTCAGCGACAACGTCGGAAATTGGACGTTTACCCATCTTGTCGATGCGCAATGCTATCTGTGCAGGAGCAGCAAAGGATGGTGGAAAAATCACTTTTTTCGTCGGCGGTCGGCATTAGCCTCAATCGATAAGACACGCGCTAGTCCTAATCGTCCCAACGCGACGCTAGACCGAGAAATCTCGCGTCTCCGCGCTCTAGTCTTAGATCTTGCCAATGCGGTGATTCAAACCAAATTTTGTCGACATTGCCAGACCGAAGCTTCTTGTTTTATTGTCGACCACTCTGGCCGCTAGTGCGAGAAGACCAAACAATTATGCGCTAGTCGAACCCTACTCACGTTCCCTTACTGCCGGGAGTCATGACCAAATCCGCCAGGCTACGCAAATCATTAACTTCGAGGCTTTGTAAGCGGTCATGGCGGATGTGACAGTGCTAAGGTGCTGGCCAGCGTGCGTCGATGCGATCGACTGGTCTCCAGATGGCATTATTGCATTAGCGTCTGATGAACGCGTAGAGCTGCTTGTATGTTTCGTCTAGCAAGAAACTTCAAGATGGCCCTGCTAATCGTAATCTAGTTTCCGAATACTGTTGATTTCGATAGAGACCAAGTTCTTCCACAATGGCAGCATGTCCCTCTCAAGGTACCTCTTTTCTCAACAGATGAGCTGCCACTCAAAGAGCTCGCTCCGCTACCCAATTACTCGATTGGTGAAGAAATCTCCAATAGCGCTCCCATCAGCATTGCGTGGTCCCCGGCTGGTCTTGCAAAGCATCGGAAATGCGCCCTTGCTGTTCTGACTGCAAATCTGACCCTTTCAATCTGGTCAGCCGAAGGTAAGCCGCAAGATGAATCGAGCTGGACCCGGCGCCTCATCATTAATGATGCGCTCGCCGAGCATTTCAGTGGCTACGATGATGAAGCCAGTCACTTGACGATGCTGCCCAGAGAACAGCTGCGTTTGCGAAGTCGCATTCGTGCTTTTGCATGGGCGCCCGCTCTACCTTGTTCGGAAGCGATTGGTATCATTGGGACTCGCTTGTTGTACTCTCGACACTTCTTAGCTGTCTCCAACGATGACAATCACCTTATTTTCGTAGCAGTCGAATCTCCTACTTCCACCCTGGGAACTGAGCGAGACTGGAGAGCGGAAGTCCTGGCCTATGAGTCTTTGACACCAAATCCAGATAGCATTTCCTCGGAACCAAGTGTGTTTGAAGATACGATGAAACAGCAGCGGTATATATCTCATATTGCCTGGAGCCCGTGGATTCCGTGCGATGACAGTTATCGTTCAGTGGTTGTGTATGCTACGAACGAAAATGTGCGGGCAAGAGTCGTCACGCATAGCCCTGACCGCATATACGCAGAAAAGGAAGTGGTATATCCTGGGTTCGAAATGCGATACCAAGGCCCAATGAAGTGGTCGCCCAAGGTTGAAAATGGAAACCAACTTAAACTTGCCCTCTTTACCAACTCGGGGCTCGCCTGTCTTACCATATCTGCTTACGACGCTTCGATTGTTGAAACAAAGACCCATGGCCTTGATGGGCGATGGGACCAGATCTCCGGGGCAACGTGGGATGCCGCCTGTACCGCCGACGAGTCGATATCTCGTTTACATGTAAGCTCACTACTATCGACTCTGCATAACGAGACGTCCGTTCTCGAGGTATCTCCAGAAGGCTTGAAGACCCTTGGTGTTCCAAGTTGGCGGGAGAAGATCGACAACAACCTTGCCCTCTTTAGTGTCAAGAATGGGCTCAAAGGCAACAGTAAGGCCAAAGTCTGGGGCTTGTCAATCTCTCCACTAGGCGATTCCATCGCAGCATGTAATAGCGTGCATCCATCAAATATGATTGAGTATGGTATACCTGCAGATCGAAGTGGCACAGTCGCCATCAGCTCTTTGCAACATGGCAGTGAACAGCGAGAAGCTTTCCCAAAAGAGAACGTGAGCGCGGAAGGAGTTGGCTATACGGTCCGCAAGCTGGCAGAGGATATGGTTGAGGATCACGATGATATGCCCGCGTTCGCTGAGGAGATGGTGCAAAAGCTCACTCGGGCTTATCCAGCCCCTTGTGTCACCGAAGGGGATGCGCAGAGGCTTACTCTGTTCGCTGATGCGGGTGATATCAACTCACTGATCACGGCGTTCAAGAAGACTGCCTTTCTCAACTCGTATACGCTCAAAGACCGCTATAAAATACTTGTCTCCCAAGCTTGCAAGACTGGGACGTCGCACGACCTTGAACGAACGCTGATAGCGTATCGGCTCGCAGATGCAGTGCATCATCTTCCACCGTCACTTGTACACACAGCTTTCAGTGCGGAGATAGTCACTCAACACGAAAAACTTATCAAACTCATCAACAGCGTGATGGGGTATGGGCCTTCAAGGAACGAAGCTCGTGTAGACTCGGGAGACTCGGGTATTGAAGACTCCACTGTCACTGCTACTATGAACGGCGGCGTTGATAATACGACACAAGAGCCTGTGGCTGCATGGGAAGATCGATGCGAATTTTGCTCTGCCCCGATACCACTGACCGACTTAACATCAGCCTCGTGTGAGAACGGGCATCAATTCGCAAGATGTGGATTGAGTTTTCTCGCTATCCAAGCGCCTAGTATCACGAAGTATTGTGGTATCTGTAGCACGCCATTCTTGAGCGACGAGTATGTGATAGCCCAGGAGACTATGGAAAATAAGAAAGACAATGATGCTGCAGAGGATGGCGTGGTGGTGGACATGAAGGATGCACAAAGTGGCGGGGAACAAGAAGAGCTGGGTCAGGCCAGCGATGCAAGTCAAGAGCAGGAGGAGGAAGGAGAAGAAGAACAAATGGATGGGGCAAAAAGGCAGCTCCCCCTTTCCTTGGGCCGTGTGCTGTTCCTAGCCTGCGATGCTTGCATCTACTGCGGTGGTAAATTCACCGGGTGACATAGGCATTTTAATATGTGGTTGTTTGGTGAGCACCGTTGGGTCACTCTCCAATTAGTGTTTGTAAGGTTGAAATGTGGCCATGAGTTAGGTACTACCAATGGTATCAACTATGGCTGTCATCAACGTATAGGAAGTCATGTGTGTACCTATCTCTACCAGTACCAGTACGTAAAATCGGACAGCATGACTGTGACCCTGCACGTTCGGTTTTCACATAAGATGGAGCATTAGCTCGTATAGCGAGTGCAATAAGCTGCAAGGCTGGCGTTCTGGGTTCGAGTGGGCTTCTGTCCACAAACAGTTTATAGATGCTACAATTTCACATACCTGGTACATACGACCAGATTAGTAGTTAGGTGGGTGGCCACTAGCGAAACCCCGCTGGGGTATGTTTTTTTCTGCCAAATCACGTCACACTTGGGCGTGATGCGTTTGCTACGAAGGATGGAATATGGTACATCGCCTCATCGCATAAAGTCCTTTGTCGTTGTCACGCAAGGAAACGATTATCCGGAACAGTTGCTAGTTCCTTAGGAATGGTTCTCGAGCGTCAAAGGTGGAGACCTTGTCCTACCAACCCAACCGTCTTGGCTGCAGGCAGGAACGTCATAGAGAAGATTTCCACAGTTTCTGCGACGAGGCATGTAGACACCAAGACCAGGAAGTAGTGGCTAGGCCTCTTGGCCCCAATACCGCACAAACTGCGCACCTCCACTTTCTCCATGTTGAGATGGATAGCGCGGGACACGTGAGCGGGCTAGAAGACCGCACAAGTGCCTCACCCCCACACCAACAAGAGCCCCTGGAACCGCACAAAACTCGCAGGCCAATCACGCCACAGGGACACCAACGAGGGTTACTGTATGCAGTTATCCGCCTGGGGCCGCGCGGGAAAGGCCAGCCAGTGGGGATGCCCGCATAAGCAATCCAGGGTCTGTGAGCGGGGCGGCCGTTGAGGCAAGTCCGCACAAGTCGCGCATGCCTCGAGGTATATAAACTTTTGCTTTTGAGCTTCTCACTCTCCCTCCTCCATCACACAAGCAATTCTCTCAAGCTAAGTCTCAACACTATCAAGCCTCCTTTCAACCTACTCCAAACCCAACTCAAACCAACCCAACCCACCTCACCACCATCAACATCATGAAGGGTAACTGCGGCTGTGCTTCCGGCGCCTGCAACTGCGGCTCCTCTTGCACCTGCGATGGCTGCCCTGTACGTTGTCCCCGTCTTAATCCTCAATCTGTTCACGAGCTAACAGTGCTTCCAGGGCAAATAAGCCACTGACTCTACGGGTCTAGTGCGCGGTCCTAGGACACGATTCTGTGAGTGGCACTAGACGATGCTTTCACTGTAGACATGGTTCACTAACACTTTCCGCAGACGAGTTGATGATGACGATGACAACTCTGTCGGGAGGGTGAAATGCGGAACATGTAGTAGTTAATATTGTATGGCTACAAGAGCATCAAGTTGCCAGGGGATGACACTACAAATGCGAATACTTTCATCGTAATGCTTGTGCGCCAATACCATGATCTGTGATTCTTCTACCAACCCTTGTTCATTCTCGTTATTATGTGTTACTATCTCGCTTCTAAGCCCTCCTACGTCGCCACATGCCCATCCTATCCGCAACACACAGTAGCATTTTCTTGCATGCGACCCTCGCCGCCTTTGCTGACGTTGAAGCTCTCCCACCCAAAGATGAAGTACCCAATGTACGCACCGATGAAGATGCAGATGATGAAGTAGCCGTTGTAGTACATGGCCAACAGCATGACAAAGTACGCCACTGCGAATGCGCAAGTGTGCAACAGTGCCCTGACCGCTTGTTGTACCATACTCGGCCTGAACTTGGCCCTCACCGCACCAACCCCAGCCACGGCGTCCTTACTTGTGCCGGCTCCGATGCCATCCGACGAGGAAACCGAGGAAGGAACATTATTCGTGGTCGTGGTCGTGGTCGTGGTCGGCGCGAGCATCTTGCTATGCTGCGTGACGATAAACCGATCGTATTCTTTGGCCGCACGACGCAGGAACTCCAGGAAAACAACAAGCAGGACGACGCCGATGCACGAGCCGGCGAACATGCCTCTGGACTTGATGTGCCACGACTCGGAAATGAAACATGCGTCAATCACGTTCCAGTTCCACAACATCTAAGCGCTCCAGGTCAGTCATCTGGCTGCATGATTGGCCTGAGAGAGAGAGAAGTGAGAGAGTGAGAGAGAGGTTGCTTACGTTGATCTTGCATCCATTGCCCATCCCCATGCCACCCATATCGCCCATATCGCCCATATCGCCTGACGGGTTGCTGGAATCTGGAGACATTGCCATCGACATATCGACTCTCATTGTTTAATCCCTCTCAATTGAAGCAGTAAGCGTTGTCGATTCCAAGATGTATGATTGCGGATAGCAAGCAACGAGGTAGACTGGTCGATGAAGACGTGAGCAAAGTGCAGTAAGAAACGTATCAAGCGCGCGGGGTTTCCTGTTCAGTTTATACTTGAGCAAGTTTTTTTTTCCCCTTGTTTATCTTTGAGCAGATTTGCGTACGAAACGCGCAGGCGCGAAGAAGGGAGATAAGATTGGTAAGTAACCAGGAAAAATGCAGGGCCAAGCAGGAGCCTATCCGATCACGCTTGACCGTATGGGTTGCACTATTCTTTTTCCTTTTGCAAATCGGGTTCATAGGATAGGATGGAAGACTGGTAAACAAGGGGGGAGAGGGCGGAAGAGAGTCCCACATGCCTACCAAACCACGACATGGACCCAGACTTACACGACCACCTAGTTACTTTGGTCACCTTTTGCGAGCTGGCTATTCCGTCTTGTGTAACAGCATGGCCTGACTATCTACTGACCGTCCCAACGTATTCCCATTCCGTTCGTGGTAGAGTCCCACAAGCACATCCGGCTTGCAGCTGCGCCTTGCTAGATGCGGCTTAACCTTTGTCTGCATATGAGAAGGTTTCTGAGTAAGCATGTTTGCGCGCTTCCAAGAGAGAAACATTTGTTACGACGGCGCTTTTGAATGGCTCGAAAGAGCTGTTACTGGCTGTTCCGTCTTGCATATTCGTTGGGGTTTCTTGGGTCGGTGCTACGAGCATGGCAGGGGGAAGGAGGAGCGGCCCGCATGTTTGCATGTGCTGGGACGCGCCCTGCACGTGCGATAGATGAATTGCATGTTGCAAATGCGGTTAAGGAGGGATGCCGAGTTAGGGGCCCAGCTCTGTGGATGCGATGAATGGTGCAGATTAGAGGGCATAGATTGCACGCATACACCAATCAGTCGCCTTGCAAGTAGAGGCTTTGGGCGTGATTCTGACTTTATTAGTGGTTCAATACTTTTCATATAGGTATCGCCAGGCGTATAATTTTGAATGTCTGCGTAATCAACTTCTACCCAGCCGTAACGCCCGACGAACTCCAGATGGGCGGCGAACTCGAGTAGTCCCCGATCCATCGCGCATGTGGCACCCAGCTTGTACCTGGATTGTCTTCTACCGTGGTGAGCCACGAATATCCATTCAAAGTCGCCCTTTTTCCGTTCAAAGTACCTGAACGGGCTGCTAGTGCAGACCCCGTACAGACTATAAGGATCTGCTGGACCTTTGGCGTCGTCTTGCGAATATACTCCATGGTAGCGTCTCGGCAATATAGACGACGTCCGTGTTGTACGATCCACCAATGAATTGAAGAATTTCTGATTAGCCGTAGATGTCGAGCATGTCAACAAAGAAGTATAATAAAACAGGCGGGGCGCGTGCATACAAGACATGGGAGACGAGGAAAGCTTAGCAAAACGACCGCCTAGAAACATTTTGTGTTGCTTCTCTTTACTTTGAGTGAATAACACAAACAAGATCCATTTATTGAGAGCAATGAGTGTTATGATGAAGAAAAACATAGGTATTAGTATACTAAAGCGAGAGCCACATTCTGGTCGGCCCTTATAGAATCGCGAAGCCGTCCTTGCGCCAAACACCAAATACAACCTTTTTCAGTGCGACATATAGATGAAATCTTCAGCAGTCTTCCAATAATGATAGTAAATAGGCTGATACACCTATAGAAAAAAAGGATATGAAAAAGTAGATTCTTTAGCGCAAACATGTCCCAAGTGTACTAGGATTGCGACCGAATTGAGCGAAGCATGGAGATGACTGGTATAAACTTGCGCAATCTGTTCCTCTCTCCTGGTTGAACAAAGTGTGTGTCGTGTCGAACAATAGGACCAGTCTCGATTGGTGTGACAACTACTGCAGCACCCTTCTCTGTAGTCGGGTCGCACGCAACAACCGACGTCTTCCTCCGTACAATAGGAGAGCCAATAGGAGAGCGCATCTTCTCGGCAATGGGCGAGAACATGGCTTGCCTGCGACTGACCGGCGAGCAAACAACGATTGGTCTGTGTCCGTCGTCGGCCGATGAGGTGACGACAATTGGGCTCTTCTTGCCAACCACAGGTGAGCAAATGATAATCGGTCTCTTCTTCTCGTTGATCGGTGTCACAAGAACAATGGTACTCTTCTTGCTCTGGTTGAAGACACTGACCTTTTCCATGGGCGTAACACCGGGGATGACCAGCTTGGGAGGAGCAGTGGCACCAACCGTGGCAGCTGGTTTGCGCTTCAAGCTAAAGTATGACCCGTCCGGCCCATCCACCCATGAGCCTTCAAAATCTGAACTTTGCAGAGCTTTCCTGGCAACCTGAGCCTTGGCCAAATACAAGAACTCATCGCCTTCCACTTTAATCATACAATTGTGCCAGGGAGTTGGGAGTTGGTATTCGTAGACCGGGTTAGGTTCGAGACGTGTTTCGAGGGAGTCAATTGCGCGGACTTTGTTTGCTGGCAAAAGACGAATTGCGAACTTGGGGCCCGCGTTGTTGTGCGCGTGGATTGATAGACGTACGTAGTTTGGAAGGAGCAGCTCCGTCAGATTGGAATATGCTTGGTTTCGAGACATCATCTCCTCTGCTACGAGAGCAGCCGTCTTCTTCTTTTGCTTGCCACTTAAAGACTTGACAGACGGAATGTCAGCCAAGTCCTCGAGCATAAAACGTGTCTGGCCTCGGTACAGGCCAAGGGCATCAGGTTCTTGTTGCTCAATTAACTGACGGATATATGCACGGTCGGGTCCTCCGATGCCCAGCATCAGCTTCCGGCAAAGCTCAGCGTCGCCGGTAAGCTTTGTTTTCACGGGGTGGGGCATCTGATGAGAGTTTAGAAGCAGCTTCTGCAGGCCCTGAAAGCCTTCTGAGTCGGCTGCGAAGATGTTCTTCAGGCCCTTGAATTTGATGGCTGGGACAGGGCCAGCATCCTCGGGATATCGCTCCCTGTAGATTGCTGCCATACAGGCATCGTACGTGTCAATCATCTCATCATCAACGCCGACTATTCTTGTTAGCATCGGTCATGAGGCTGGACGTCAAGCATGAGACTTACTGCAATCGGAAAAGACGTGGCCGTCGTTGATAATCCACATGGTCGCGCCAGGCTCATATACACTATTGACCTCTTTCACAAAGTCGTGAAGCGCGTCCATAGCGATATGCTCAGCAAGATCTGGCATGATACCGCCGACTTTGTTTGGGTTAGGCGACTTGCAAGGAAAGGCAGGTAGGGCTAGTTGGATCGGAAGGTTCTTGTCGACGTAGCCGTAGACGCGGTTCAAAAAGACCTCCTTACCGCAGACATGCCACTGGTCGTCCTTGGAGACATTCTTCAGTCTCCTTTCGAATATCTCGGCGATGACAAGACAGGTCTCACGGTGCTTTACAGCCCATGGTGTAGTCGATGTCGAGATGTCAGCGAACGGCTGAAATTCAGTCTCTAGGAGGATAAAGCGCTCTGCCCATACGCCAAAGCCATCGGCTTTAACAGACTTTGGTCTGGAAGTAACAATACTGAGAAATAGGCCGTTTTCGTGCTGGATCTCGGACACTTGTGTGCTGAGTTCTTCTTGGTGATATGCGGGCGGGAAGTTTGAGCGAATGTTTAGAAGAGCTGGGATGCTGACATTGATCTGGAGAGACTTGATGACTTTTCCAGAGGGTAACTGAAGCTGAGACCACGATGTTCCAGCGGAGCATACGATGTCCTTTAGCTGGGTCCATATTTCTGGAAGCGATCTTGAATTGCTTCCTTCGACTGCCAGCAGTTCACCGGAAGCTTCCCTCCAGTACATTCCCTGGATGCAATGGTAGGTGTTGATGGACTTGTTCAGGGGCGCCATTGTGAACAATGGAAGATAAGATTTAGGATTATACGCTGAAGTAGTGATGCTGAGGATGAACAAAGGAAACAAGAGATAAAGAAGATGCCAAAGGCTTGAGTGGCTAAACTGTTATGAGGGTTGAATGTTCGACGGTTTTACCATCAACAAGTCGGCTTCTAATATATCAACAAGATAGAATGCATATTTTGCGACCATTGCAAAGACCGTTGCTCCACATTGTCAGAGCGCACTCCGCCTAGGGTGCTGCGGATGGCATCAAGCAAGCCACAGCTCGTGCGTTCCATACACCGATTAGTACATACGCTAATTACAGTAGCTTCTAATCTCGCTACCGAATACTCAGCCCATGACATTCACCGCTGTGCTGGACGTATCAGGAGGCAGTGCGTGGGACCGTTTCATGCTTTGTTCTTGCGGCGTACACAAGACGCACAACTTGGCATGCACCGCGATGCCATCGTAGACGGTGGAAGCGAAACGGTTGGACAGGGCGAGCCGTCTGGTCGGGGCACAGACCCTACAGTAGGATCCAGCTGGTGGCTACGCTGCAAGCACATGAGCTGAATGCTCGTGGCAGAGCTATCGCGATCCTCTGGCCCACAGAGATATTAGCGCATCCTTGGCAGCAGGCCTGAGTAGTAACAATTCCACCCTTGCTAGCTATACCACGAACCATTGGTCAAGTCTGCCAAGCATTTCACAATGCCTCGAAAGTTACTGTCAGAAGCTCCCTATTGTCTAAATGTAGGTGCATGGGGCTTAGACACATACAGGGTTTGTGCGTGCACACATTTCGCTTCAGCCTTTAGGTAGCCGCCTTCGCTTGGGAGCACCGCCCCAATGTAGGGCTGAGATGCTACTTGCATTGTTAACGGGTTTCATAATATATGCTCTATCAAAGCAGTGTTCGAAAACCATTGCAGTTCTGAAAGTACAATCTCAGCATCATGGTTTCTTATCTTTCTTTGGTGTTTGTAGCAGCCTTTGCCGCCGTCTTTGGTGTTGTCACATTCTTCATATACCTCTTTACACCACCTAGCAATTTTCCCAAAGATATCCCAACGATCCCATTTTACTACGGTCTTTTGCCTCTTTTCAAAGATGTAGATCAGGCTGAGCTGTATAAGCAATATCTCAAAGACCCTCTGGCGCAATATGGCGCAGTAAAGCTGTTCTTTGGCGGACAGTGGAACATTCTGGTGACGAAGCCTGCCTACATAGCAGAGATATTCAAGCAAGAAGACACATATGCGAAATCGGGGAACCAAGTCAAGATTCCGCATAGCGTGCTTGCAGAGTATACAGGCGAGAACATTATCAGCGCTCATGGCGAGAAATGGAGGCTCTACCAACGTGTCATCAAGCCGGCTCTACAAGCCGATCAGGACTCAGAGAAGATCTGGAAGAACTCCAGGATTCTCAGAGACATGTTTCTGAGCGATTCCAAAAATACCAGAGGCAGCGGTATTCCAGTCTACTCGCTACTCCACCGGTATGCGCTTGCGAACCTCTCAGAAGTCCTTTATGGTTCCAGCTTCGAGACATTACAGCACGCAAGTGCCCCACTACACACGCTGCAAACGAAGATCAAGCCCATCATTTTTCATCCAATCTTCTTGAACTTCCCTTTCCTCGACCACCTACCTTTGAAGATACGGAAGCTGGGTCGTGTGCTCAGCAGGCAGTTTCGCAACACACTCCGCAATGCCATCGTCAAGGGTCATACTCAACATGTTTGCAACGAGAATGACAACAGAAACGTTGCTTGCAGACTACTCGGTTCTCACCGTGAAGGCATTCTTAGCGACAAAGATCTCGATGACAACCTTGTCAGCACCTTTCTCGCCGGGCACGAAAACCCCCAGCTAGCTCTCATGTCCCTTATGTACCTTCTCGGCACACATACCCACGTCCAAGAAGCCGTCCGCAGAGAAACCTCTTGTCTGTACCCCAGCAACGCACCCGCAGACTATGAACCTTCCTACACCGACATCCACGACCTCCCGCTTCTCACATCGGTGCTGTACGAATCCCTGCGCATGTTCCCGCCTATTTCGCAGCTTATCAATCGCCGCACCACAACCGCCGTCGTCCTGGGAAACATGGTCCCTGTCCCCGCTGGCGTGTACTTGGGATACAATGCATACTCTACAAACCGCGACACAGAGTTCTGGGGCGCTGATGCCGAAGACTTCAAACCTGAGCGGTGGGGTACTACAAACGAAGACATCAATCGGCTGTACCGCCGTGCCAATTCCAAGAGCGCTTTTATAAGCTTCCACGGCGGAAGGAGAGCTTGCCTGGGACAGAAGTTTGCAATGCAGCAGCTGAGGATTACGCTGGTGCAGTTGCTGAGGGATGTTAGATGGAGGGTGGATGAGACTTGGGATGGGAGGATGACGCCCGCCGGGCCATTGTACCCGAGGGCTTTGAAACTGAAGTTTGAGAGTATCGGAAGGGAAGTAGAAAAGGCGTAAGATAGTTTAGCAGGTAGTTTGCATAGCGTGCGATGTTTTTTTACTCGATTTTATCCTCTATAATACACCAAATGCATGTTCTGCTATTTATCTCTTGACAGAGTTTCAGTCTTGTGAACTCGGTGTGTTTTTGCGGTACACACTTTCCGGAGTTAATCAACTGGGAGCGGCCATTGAGCAAACGATGACTCGAGCCAGACAACACAGAACGCACGACACTGGTTTTCGCCGCTGCCATTTCATCCCATTACCGATACAGGACAAAAATTGGGATGATACCAACGAATTCCCTGAGTCATATCTGCCCCATTGTGGATCCTTCACGTCACATCTGAACGCCGAGCTTTGTGGAGACTTGCGGTAGATTTAGTCTAGTCAAGAGGAGAGTGGAGATTAGGGCAACCAAGTGCAATTTCGGCCTAACAATACGCCATAACGTGATCCCCACCTTCTGACGGGCGCCAAACTTCAGGCGCTCCATGTGCCACGTGACTTGCTTACGATGAATCCTTCCGAATCCAAGATTAGGAACGTCAAAAGGAGTAGTCACGTCTACAAGACTGCGACTTATGATCCTAAAAGAGAGTAGCGAGCTGCCCTGGCCAAATCAGAAATATCTATGACAACTGCTGAGAGAGTTGGCATTGCCAGCTCCTACACGCTAGCCATGTTTGTCTGAGTTATGCATGACCTGGTGGAGAATGTAACCGCAAGAGCCTCCGTGGCGCCACTGGGGTTGGGCCTTCCAGGTGTCAGACGGGGTATTTGCACGAACAACCTGCCAATGCTTACTGTCAATACCAACACGTCCCAGCCTGAGATGAGTGCCTAAGACACATGAGCGGCTTTTCGAGGACATGTCGAGTTTGAACCTATTTTATCCATTTGCCGCTCTTTGTAAACGGTTCGCAGTGGTTAGACTTGGAACAACACTGTCGGCTGCAAGTCCGTTTACGAGCCAACGAATAAGAACAACAGCGGGAGGAGAGCAATTCGTCAGTGTTGAGGCTTTCTGTGGCTGTCGGTAGTTCTCCTTAATTGGTTCATGGAAGTGCCTCAGCTTCCTTCGATTGGCATATCTGTGTTTGTGCACTGCTGCACTACTCCGCTGTGGACTGATCGCTTCCCACGGCCAACGAGTCTGACCCTGAGCTTGTGTGGCCTTTCAGGTCAGCGAGGACCCATATCTTGATCTCTTGTGATTACACATCCAATTTTGATTAATCCTAATGCACATGCTTGCACCATGTTGTTCGGAGAGAGCGGGCCCATGTCGCTATATTTGGCTCTTGTGCCAGACATGTTGTAATAACTATAGTCCTCTTCTGGTTACTTGGCTGATATCTACAGCGCAGGTGAACTATAATCCACAGAGCGGTATGTTATGCAACATCACGCTGTAGTCCCGTGTAGTTGTTTGCAGGGCGCAGTGCTTGTGTGGTGTTTATTCCTTCGCTTCAGAGTGGAGCTCACTAATGCAGACTTCACGCCTACCCCAGCCCTTCGGGTTGACCGTGCTAGACGCTAACACAATACACCGGTTTTGTCAGTGTCACTGTATTGAATAGTGAATGCCATCGACCCAGGACAAAGCACAACCGGGACCCCATGCCAGAATGTCAAGTGGCTTAACCGTTCTCAGTCAGCCATTTTTATGCTTTGCAATGCCTAACACACCCAGAAGAGGGCCGCGTCTTTCCAAGCCAGCACAATGCAACCAGAGATTTCACGCATGAAGAAATACGGAGCGAGTCTATGCTGTATCTCATATCAACATGCAACAGTGATAGTCGGGTTTCTAGTAGCAGGCTGCTGTGACTGATCCATGGGGCTGAACTTGCGGGTCGCCAAGCGTCCTTGCGGTAGGAGCTGAACACAGCCGAGACGAAAATATACGCTTTGAACAAGGTCTTGTCATCTAGCGAAGCACCCGAAAGCGGCGCTATGCTGAAAGCCCGCCTGAAGCACAACAAATGCGCCTAGAATAGGGCGTTGCCGTTGGCAGTGCTGCATAGCGCAGAAGCGACATGTAGGCCGTTCCGAGTATGGGGCTATGCTGAGCGTTGCGTCGCAAACATATCACTGTATATGTATGCTTCCATACA
The DNA here is from genome assembly GCA_002161795.1 of Curvularia sp. IFB-Z10. Classification (NCBI taxonomy): domain Eukaryota; kingdom Fungi; phylum Ascomycota; class Dothideomycetes; order Pleosporales; family Pleosporaceae; genus Curvularia; species Curvularia sp. IFB-Z10. The sequence continues at coordinate 1,584,748 of JPSZ01000001.1, forward strand.
TGACAGCACAATCTGTACAGTCAAAGACATCATATCGCAATCCTCTCCCCTATCATGCGCTCGCCCATCGAATTTGAAAAGTCGCACGCCTATGACAGATGCCGTGACAGTATCGACAGCGATGGATATCATTCGTCAAACAGCATCGATGAAGCACATCAATCTTTCGCGGACGACGTACCACTAACACCCAGTCCACCACCCTACTCGGCATTTTCGGTTAATCGCAGACGATTCATCCTAGGTGTTGTTACCGCGGCTGGATTTTTCGGGCCACTCTGCGGTGCAGTTTATTTGCCTTCGCTCAGACTGTTCCAGGATATTTTCAACACTTCTGAAGCCGCGGTCAATGGAACGGTCTCCATGTACATGGTTGTGTTTGCCATTGCAGTAAGTGCCCCGATACAAGAGCCCAAAATCCTTGCTGACGCCAACCAGCCTCTCTTTGGTGCGGCAGCCTCAGATATCGGCGGCAGAAAGACGGTGTACATGGTCGGTCTCGGAAGCTTTCTCGTCGCCAACACGTTACTTGCTACACTCCCAGCTCATATCGTACTACTATACGTTCTTCGAATCTTCCAGGCTTTCGGATCATGCATCGTCTTCTCTGTTGGAGCTGGCACAGTAGCCGACATCACCGAGCCTGCAAATCGTGCGTCGGCTTTGGCTTGGTTTCTTATGGGACCTCAGCTTGGTCCTATTCTGGGACCGCTAATCGGCGGTCAGTTCGCGACCGAGACACGGTGGAGATGGGTCTTTGCCTTCCTGTCGTTGACAAGCCTTCCAGTGTACCTTGCTATCCTCTTTTGCATGCCAGAAACGTTGCGGTCTCTGGTTGGAAATGGCGCTGCTCTGGCTAAACAGCCTTGGGTGTCGATGCCAAAGATCCGGACCAAGCCTTGCACTGATGCGAATGTCCCAAAAGCTCCCCGGCCCTCGTTCCGGAAGTTCATGCATCTCCTGAAGTACCCACCGCACTTGATTGTTTCTTTCAACGGAGCCTTTCAGTTCGCTGGCTTGTATGGCATGTACATTTCGTTTCCTACCATCTGGCAGGAGGGGTATAACTGGACTACTGCTGAAGTGGGTTACGGCTTCCTCTGCCCTGGTATCGCCATGTTTGTCGCCTCCATTGTCGTTGGACGGCTCTCTGATTACATACGGAAGAAAGCGATGGCCAACAGCCCCGATGGAAAAGTAGCACCCGAACGCCGGATTGCGATCCAGATCCCGGGGTTCATCATTGCAGCAGCGGGAAAGATAATGTTTGGCTGGTTCGCGCTTAACCACGTACACCCAGCTGCATGCCTCTTCGGCTCAGCCCTCGCGGCGATTGGAGTCTCTGTAGTTTTTGTGACGAGCACGTCGTTCCAAACAGAGTGTGACCCCACTCAGACTGCGAGCTTGGTGGCGCTGGGAGGCTTTCTCCGCAACGTGGCTGCTGCAATCTGCGCAGCCATCATGGGCAGCATCCTGGATGGAATGGGATGGGGATGGGCATTTACGGGTCTGGGGATTATGGATTTGCTTTGCATACCGGGAGTGGTGCTAATCCTGGTTCGTGGGGCCAAGTTTCGTGAGGCGCTGCAGCGAGGACAGCAATAGGAAGCAAGACGGTTGTTGCGCGCTCGGTGGAGTTGAGCAAAAGTTGTTTTCTTGCATAGCAAGGCGTTGGTGGTTGTCTGATCTGCTCCTTTTACAAGATCTTACCTAGTAGATAATCTTGGCATTCTACCTACCTGATACACGTACACCACACTATGATATGCGCATAAACTATTGGGCGAGTGTGCGTCTGGTGAGGCAAACAATTTCAGAGCCTCGGAACCGGGGAATTACGGAACATGCTGGAAAGGGCAAACTCTGCAGGCCACGATGAACACGGCCATATCATTTGTCAGCAACGCTCGCCATTCAATTCGCCATCCATCTGGGTAGCTATAAAACAGGGGACGCGCTGAAAACAATGACATCACTCCGGCAACAACAACATCTCGCACAATTTCATCGTGGCGTTCCGAGCAAGTCTGCGCAACATGACCAACTTCCAGGTCAACATCGTCAGCGATACCGTGTGCCGTAAGTCTTTAGCGTATCTGTGGCGTATCTAAGCGCGTCTGAGACTGACCATTCGCGCCACAGCATGGTGCTACGTGGGCAAAAAGCGCCTGGAGAAGGGCATTGCGGCCTACAAGGAGAAACACCCTGACTCAAATGACACCTTCTCCACCTCCTGGTTTCCCTTCTACCTCAACCCGGATGCAGGAAAGAGCGTCGACAAGCAGCAAACATATGAGTCTAAATTCGGTAAAGAGCGCACAGCAATGCTACAAGAGCGCCTATCCGAGGTCGGCAAAGCCGAAGGCATAAACTTCAAATACGGCGGCAACACTGGAAACACGCGTGATTCCCATCGCCTGGTGCAGCTTGGGAAAACCAAAGGACCCCAGACACAGACGCGTGTGATTGAGGAGCTCTTCGCAGCCTACTTTGAAAACGAAAAGGACATTACAAGCCAGGAAGTCCTCACTGAGGCAGGTGTCAAGGCTGGGCTTGACGAGAAAGAGGTACAGGAGTGGCTGAAGTCCGGCAAAGGTGGATCAGAAGTAGACAACGAGGTGCTGCAAGCCAGAAGGCAGCACATTTCCGGTGTACCACATTTTACCATCAACGATCAGTATGAAGTAGGCGGGGCTCAAGAACCGGCTGCTTTTGTCCAGCTTTTCGAGCGCTTGAAGAAGCAAGACGGAAGCCTCTGAGACTATCAGGAGCGTGTTTTAATTTGAATAGACAAAATCATATGAAACCATTACGCTCACTTTGTGCTCTTGCGCTTGACACACAAATGTCCGTCACTCGTCTTCCCACAAAAGATTCTTCCGGATAAACACAACGGACATGTAGGGAAACTTCAATGCGTGGCTGCATGATACCTCCCATAGGCTCGATCGTACACAAGGATCCTACAGCTATCATCCCGCTTCTGCAGCCAACCTTCGACCGATTAGCATCTGGCCCCCCACCATATCTGTGCAAACCAACTTATGTTTGACAGCTAGTCCTAGATGAGATAGTGACGGCAAAATATGGCTATATCTTGGATAAATGCATACTTGTATAGAAAGCACGCTTTCTTTCCGTTTTCCAAGCCCGAACCTTTGAAGAAAGGGCCAGCTCCACGATTGACGCACGGAGCAGTTTACCATATGTAAGAAATCCGTGTATTACCCCAATTTACACCAAAATCTGAACCGACCTTGCTCCCCGTTCGTGGCAGAGACTGCAACAAAGCCTGAGCAACAATAAACCTGGTGTTCATCCCCGAGATATTAATAGTGTTGGTTATCAGAGCTAAGAATGCGCCATGTGATGACCGCCTTAAAGTTTCGTACGTATTTAACTGATATGATAGTACAAAGATAGGTGCACTCAGATGGAGATCTACAACGTGCTTGCACTCTTCAGTGAGCCCCTCTTTTGTGCTTTCAGTCTTCCACAATATGTCACTCCTCGCAGTCTTTGCCCTAAGCATTATCTTTCTTATGGCCACAGCGCTCATTGAACCATCGTTCACTTATCTAACATCTAGAACTTCGCCTTGGATCAACAGGCCAGACTCGTCTAAAGCAGGAAGCATCGTCACTGGCGCTGCATCTTGGTTAAGAATATTTGAGCATTTCGGCATTACCGCTTGGCGGCACCAAATTAGCCCAATTAGTGTTAGGAACAAGAAGGTCAAGGAGGCTGAAGCACTAGTAGAGCATCACGAAGTTGGAAAGATTCTGCACGAGCTAATCCAAAAGGACGGGGCAGGATCATGGCCACCAAACGCAAATCACGATACGTCGACCTGGCCTCTGGTCCTTCGACCATACATGGACGTTTACTTGGCAATGGCACCCTTTCTACCTCAGGCGACGCCCTCTCTTGACGACAAGGTAAACATTGCACGCATCTCGGCGTTTCGGCAGCGGTTTCGCGATTTACTGCGTGAGCGAGTGAATCTGGTGGAAGTAACCAACGTGAGCGGTGCATATAAACATCTTGTACTACCAACTAATTCTTTCACTAGCTTCTGACGGCGGCCAATGCGGGTCGAGGGACTGGAGTACCCCGTGAGGTATACAACGCCTTTTACTGCTCTGTCGCGTCTAGTCGACACGCATACAGGTGGGCTATTATTCCAGTGGTAAAAGTCGCTCAGCTCGAGAAGGAAGTCCACCTACCCATGGAGCTGGCGGAACCATGGACGCTGATGCAACAACACTTTGGCTGTGCCTCAGAAGCTGGAAATAACAGTATGTACCTCTTTACGCCTCTTTCAATACGATTGCACATCTCATGTGAGCAGACAAGCTGACTCTGAGCTTCTAGCAAGCAATCTTGTCCTCAAGTTCAATACAAAAGGCAAGTACATGTACGAGATCAATGCTGGCATGGCACCAGAGGTACTCGCTGGCGAAGAGGCATTCGCACGCATCTTCTACGATGTCGAGATCCTGGGCGTGCCCATCTATTGCGACATGGTACACGCCATCATCGATTTCTCACGTGGCGACACAGCTGCGTGCGCCAAACACGTGGCCAACATTACATCGCAACTGCGGCTTGTGACAGGCAGCTACATAGACAATATGCACGACAAGGTCATTGCGCAGTCCATTTGGTTGTCCAAGATCCAGGGCTTCTATGGCTGGGGGATCGGCCATTTTGACGCCGAAGAGAATGAGTGGGAGAAATACGATGGCCTCAGCGGCAACCAAGTACTACTGTTCCAGGCGCTGGATGCGTTTCTGGGCATCGAGCAGTATCTTTCTCCGAGAGACCAAGAGCGGAATGTGCCGAGGAGACAGAGAGAACTGTGTCATGCGTTGAGGAAGCACTCATTCCGAGGCCTGCTGAGCGACTTGGTGCATGACGACAATGTAGCGGAGATTCTGTGCAACATCGATGCCATCTTGAAGCGTCTGAGGGTACGTGTGTTCCGCTACCATCCGATTGCAATGTGGTCTCTCCAGTTTACTAAGAAAATAATACCAGCTCTTCCGTGCGACCCATCGGACGCGCTCCAAGATTTATCTCTCGCAACCCGCGCCCGAAAGACTGCCTATGACGGCTGGCAAGTCCTTACTGGCTCCGGACATTGAACAGAGTTTGGAATTTCTTGATGTCTTCATGGAAAGGCGGTTGGCCCAGACTGTGTAAGTGTCGTGAGTACAAGGCAGATACACGTGATATAGATGCAATGGAGTTGGGTACATGGGATAGTCGCACATATAGAGATTGGAGATGGCAGTTTTTTTACCGTGTCCAGAACTCCATTGGAACTGCACCGTGGAACAACTCTGGTTATGAAGCAAGCCGAGGTCAGGCTTGCATTGCATGTTGGTGATTTACATGGTAGTTACACGGCGCTAGGCGGACAGATGCACCCGAGCGTAACGATACTCACCCATGTCTCGCCCATGGCACTAATGCGACACTAGGACGGAGGCCCACACTCCGTATCCAAAACCGCCTCCTCACCTTATGTCACTGCAGGAACTCTGCGGAACAACTACTACAATGTCTTGCATACAGGCGGCATTATGGATGGAACGGACATTACCCACTTGCAATTCGGACGATCTTTCTCCGCACATGATGTCAACAGACCGCTGTCGTGGTATTAGTCGCCTGCCAAATATGGGTTGGCTGGCCTGCAGTTGATTTGATTGAATTCGTCAAAGCATGCACTATAAAAGCTTCAGTCGACACCCTTTAAGATGCTTTGTCAAGCTCGCGAGTTCTCGTTCGTAGGTTGTCAAGATGAAGACTTCCTTGCAGCTGTTTTTGGCCTCGTTGGCTGCGGGGTCAGTGCTACCCAGAAACGAGCCCAATTCCCATGAGCGGGCAATCTCAGACGATGATTTTGTTTATGTTGATGGGACGAGACTGTACAATAAAGATGGCCTCTACTATCTTACAGGTAAGATTGTGATTTTCCTTTCTTCATTAAGTACCGATGTTCTAACAGTACTCTAGGAATGAATTACTGGGCATGTATGAATCTTGCCGCAAGTGAATCAGCAGGCGGCAATTACTCGCGCCTTGTGACAGAGTTGGATCAAATGGCTGCCCATGGGATAAACCATCTACGTATCATGGCCTCGTCAGAAGGCGCACCGACACCACAGCCTTTCCGGATGACGCCAGCTCTGCAGGAAGCACCGGGCGAGTACAACGAAGAGATTTTCAAAGGTCTCGACGTTTGTCTTGCCGAAATGTCTAAACGCGGAATGCGCGCTACGATGACGCTGAACAATGAGTGGCAATGGAGTGGTGGCTTCGCACAGTATGTGTCGTGGGCGAATAACAACACCAAGATTCCATATCCCTCGAGCTGGAACCTCACGGCGCCACCCCAGCGCGAGGTACCTGGCACGGGATGGGGGAATTACACCCAAGAGGGTGTTGATGCCGCTCCCTACAGCGAGTTTACTGCATATGCCAACCTGATTTACAACAACACCCAAGCAGAGCAATGGTACAAGAATCACATCAAGACAGTCATGAACCGGCGCAACACGGTCACTGGACGACTCTACACAGAAGACCCAGCCATCATGACATGGCAGCTTGCCAACGAGCCCCAGCCGTCTGACCAACTCGGATACACAGGCCCGTACAGCATCTTCCTGGAGCCGAATCCAGACGACCTCCTGTTCCCCTGGGTAGACCGCATATCCAGCTACATCCACTCCATGTCGCCGCACCAGCTCATCAGCGTGGGACTCGAGTCCAAGCAGGGCGAATACTACTTCAAGCGCGTGCACAACTTCTCGACCGTCTCGTACGCCACGACGCACTGCTGGGTGCAAAACTGGGGCGTATACGACATGTACAATGCCAGCGACGCCAATCTGAAAGCCTCGCAGGACTTTGCGCGCGACTTTATGAAGAACTCGAGCCGGTGGGCGCTGGATATCGGGAAGCCTGTTTTCCTCGAGGAGTTCGGCATGGCGCGCGATAACTGGGTCAACAAGGACAAGGAGTATCCATATCTGAGTAGTGCGTCGACAACGCACAAAGATGCGTATTTTACGACAATTATTGGCACGGTCATGGACGAGTTTAGGAATGGTGGTGCGTACATAGGCACGTCTCCGTGGGCATATGGCGGCATTTATCGCCCAGAGACACAGAAAGCCAATGAGTTCGGTATGGTGTGGGCGGGCGATCCACCGCATGAGAGCCCTGGATGGTATGATCTATATGATAACGATCATGCCATGGATATTGTCAAGGCGCAGCAGGTGATGATCGAGCAGTGGATCGCGGATAAGGGAAATGGAACCCACCACTAAGACAGATGGTGGTTGAGACTTTTACATGACAGTATATATGGTCGAATCTTAGTCGTATTGTACAGCTCGCAGCCTTTGCCTACAAGAACCTTGCGGGACTACTCTTCTTCAGCACCAATGGATGCCTGTGCACACTGGGCATCAGCCCTAGCCCAACTGCCCTCCTTATCGCCTTTGCAATCTTCCTCTGATTCTTTGGCCGCAGCCCGGTATCCCTCGAGTGTTTTATCCGGCCCATTTCGGTCATGTATTCGGACATGATTGTGAAGTTCTACCCGCATGGTTAGCCATTTGCAGCCCCTTTCTCTCGTCCACAACCCTGACGTACCTTGTACTCCAAGACAGGGTTGATGCCCAAGACGTCGAAAGCGTCCTGCTGCGGCATCTTGCGCCCTTGCTTCCACTTCTTCTGCTCGGTCCCGCTCAGGTCGTGCGGCGCATACACATCACCGGGTTGCCATTTCCGGTATATCTGTCGCTGGTACTGGGAGAGCCGCTCTGATTCGGCAAGCTCTTGGTTCGGGCTTGAGGTTGCGCGGTCAAGGCCTACACCGCGGGCAAAGCGTAGAGCGGCAGATTCGCCGGAGCGCGGTTGGCTGGTAGTCGAGGGAGCGTTGGCGGGATGGCGGGCGGCTGCACTCTTTCCAAGAATGGACAGAAGGTCATCTAGACATGCTATGTTAGAGAGAACGTGTGCCGACCGAGAGGGCTGTGGGAAGATGGTGGTGAAGGAACTTGGGTGGGTATGTGAATTGGAATTGAAATTGAAATTGAAAGCGCACCTTGCTTCTGTGAACCCGAGGAGAAGCAGCGCATGCACGTCCTCCCCGTGGACAGTGCAGGCCTGAGTGGGAGTCGCATCAAAGACATGTTGACCGGCGGTGCTGCTGTCGCGGTGTTGCCGCTGTCGCTGTCGTGACTTTTCGATATGCAGCCCTCGTCGGCGGTCGGAGGTTGACTTTCTTAGCGTCATATGATTTCACCACGCCAAAGACCTGCCGCCATCCTCCCCTCACTATTTGCCCCTCGCTCACTCTCCGCGGACACTTTCGCCTCGTCTTCTTCGTGTGTATATATTGCTCGTGTGTCCTTGCTGGCCCCATGGAGATTTCATCCGCCCAGTCGCCACCATGCCCTCTCAATTGACCCGCGTCGTCTTTCGCAATCTCATCGCCAACGAGCCTCTGCTATATCGAGGATGTCGCCATCGACCCGTTCGACCCCGTACACAGAGTCAATATGGCGCCCGCTTGCTCCCCCAAACGCCGCGACGCACATTCTTCGGCAACCTCTTCAAGCAGCAGAGAAAGCTGAAGCCTGCCGAGACGCCTGCCGGACTGGATAAGCTGACTGAAGTCGTATTTGCAAAAGAGAATGCCATCCGCCCACCCAAACCCGCCGAGGTCGCCAAAGCCATCAAAGACTTTTTCGCCCTTCACAAAGGCAAATTCGAGAACTTCCATGTGGCGAGCGCGTACTATGCACTCCAGTATCTACAAGAAACGCCTCAGGACAATGGGCAGCCCTGGCTCACTGGGAAAGACATGGAAGCGATTCTAAACCAGCTTCTGGAAAAGCGACCGAACGTGGTTGGCGAGTATCACCGCCCATTCGGCCAGATGCTTATCGACCAGCTTGCAAAATCTACCCAAGGCGATCAAGGCAAGCATGACGATACATACCGGAAAGAACTTGATATACCGTTCGACATGTACACCAAGCTTTTGCAGGTTCGACTCCTGTCCTTGTCTGGCAATGCTGCCGAGGCAAGGCAGGTTGCGATCGACTCCTTCGTTTATGATGTCAATGCACCTGATCCCGTACGACTTACTTCTTTTCAGGCATGGGAGACTGTACTCGGAGGCATCATTCGTGAAAATAATTCAGAAGAAACAGCAAAGACGCTGGACACGCTACAAGGCCTGTCGGTTCCCTTGACCAGTGCAATGCAGCACATGCTTGTCTCATACTACGCAGAGCGACGCGATCTAGAAAAAGCCAAATACTGGTACTCTCAACCGGTTGTGTCCAGAACCGGTGACGCAGTGACACCCTCCGGGAAGACAAGCTCTGCATTACTCAAGATTTGCGCTTCAAACGGTGACCTGGCCTTTGGCCAACACGTGGTAGCCGCTATGCTCAAGGAAGAGATGCCTAGCAAAGAAGCATGGGACGGCGTCTTTCTATGGTCTGTAGCTATCGGTAAAGGGCCGGACGAGATTAATCGCATGATGGATGTGTTGGTCCGTCGCAACGACGAAGTGCGTCGAAAAGACCCTGCGATCCCTGTTATTCGTCCGGACATCGAGACCATCAACACGTTGGTAGAATACTGCATGTCAAAGTCTGACCCATACTCTGCTGAGCGATACATTGTTCTTGGCGAGAATCGTGGCATCATCCCCGACGAAACAACCTACACAATGCAGATAGTGTATCGCATTTCTGTCGGCGATCTCGATGGAGCTAGGGCTGCCTATTTCAATCTTCAGGGTTGCTTCTCCGGCGCTGATAGCAGCGTTTCGGCCGTTAACCAACTGATACAAGCCTTGTGTGTCGCCAAGCAGAACCACTTTGATGAGTTGATGGCCATGGTGGACGACTTACACGAGCGCAAGGTCAACTTCGCCCCAGAAACTGTCGCGGCTGTGACTCTTTTGCATCTTCGAAGGGGCGAGATTCCGGATGCAATGGACCTTTTGCAGGTACACGCACATCAATACCCACCAGCTCAGCGGAAGATTATCCGAGAAGCACTTTCTGTCTTCATACTAGACGGCGAAACCAGTACAGCAGATGCCTGGGATGGCTATCAGATTCTACGTAATGTCTTCACCGAAACACCCCGCGAAGACCGGATACTCATCATGAATAACTTCTTCGATCGGAACCGTTCGGACATGGCTTGTCACGTCTTCTTCCACATGCGCAACCACATCAGCCCAACTCATACGGCTACGAAAGAAGTTTACCTCGCAGCCTTTACCGGTTTCGCTCGTTGCGCTGATGCCGAATCTCTAGAACTGGCGCACAACCAGCTGAAGCTAGATCTTAACGTTGATATGGATACGAAGCTGCGCAATGCTTTGATGCTCGCCTATGCTGCCACGGGAGAGAACCGGAAGGCGATCCGGTTCTGGAGGGAGATTTGCGACTCAAAAGAGGGTCCTTCATACAACAGCATCCTTATAGCCTTCAGGGCTTGCGAGGGAATGCATCTTGGCTCTGAACACGCTAGATCCATTTGGACGCGTTTGAAAGAGCAGGATATCGACATCGACAAGGCGCTTTGGACAGCTTACATGTGTGCTATTGCAAGGAACCACAACCACGACGAGGCCCTGGCGCTCATAGAGACAGTAGAGGAGGAGTATGGCTTCACTCTGGATTTGCAAATGTATGTCTACACTTGATGGCCCTACCCTCTGCTATCAGCCATACTAACAAGTGTACAGTCTAGGCAGTTGGTTCAACTGTACCGCCAACAGTGACAAACAAACGCGCGTCGAGGCATGGATCAAAGAGCGATACCCACAAATATGGGATGAGATTGAGGCCTTGGGTCACTGGGTGACAATGGACGGATTCGGATATCGACAGTATAACATTAACCGCAACCTCGATCCATAGAGAGTTACGCGATGAGAGAGAGAGAGAGCAATCAATGTCTACAAGCTTAAAGCCACCACTGCAATTTCCGTGTCGACATGGCCATTGAGTGCTGTGATATGTTTGCTAATCAGTCTTTGGCTTGCACTGTTACGAAACCCTAGAGAATATTTCGCGAACGAACGCACATTCTCTACACAAGATTTGATTCATGCTTGAAATGAAGCAAAAAAAGAAAGAAAGAATAGATATTCAATACTACACTTCTTCTTCTTCTTCTTCTTCTTCTTCTTCTTCTTCTTCTTCTTATTCTTCTTCTTTTGTTTTCCTCTTGCCAACCTTGATGCAAGCGACTAAGATCCACACAACAGAGGAAGAGATAAACGTAAATGGACATGGGCAACTTCCCGCAAGTGATTCTTTTCATTTGGTATTAATCCGTATTGCAGACATCATACATCGTAAACCCCTATTCTTCACCTTGCGACCATCTACGATTACCGTGATTAAAGTCCACTATTGCAATGGAATCAGATCGAGAAATGATAGGAGTCGTAAAAGGGGATAGAAGAGAGTGGAAAAAAAGAGGAAGATGGTTAAGAAAGAAGCGTATCAGTCTTCTGTTGAGACGTCAAGTCTAATCCCGATTGATAACTCTCAGACTCCTCCTAGGATTCAGCAGCACACCTCTTGCACCCCAGAAAGTGGGTTCTTGTCCGTCCAACAGCCCATCCACAACGCTACCCTCACTGTTTCTTCTCCCCCACTCAGCCCCTGGCCCCCCATATGCCGTGGCATCGCCGCTGTTCCTCCCCGCGATATCGAACGAGCCGGCGGCCGCACCGCCATGACTGCTTCCGCCCGCTGTGCCGTGTGGACGGTCCGAGCTCATCTTTCCAGATGACGAGGTATACGTGCCGTGTTTGTCGGTGACGGCATTGGCGCGTGTTTGCATTGCGGCAGCGTGTTGTTTCCAGATTTTGACTTGGCGGCGGTAAATCCAAGCGCAAAAGGCGAAGTAGGCGGCTACGAGGAAGAAGACTCCAGCAATGACACCAGCAATGATGGCGCCGATGTTAGGGCCGTCGTCACGTGCGGCAGAAGGGTTTCCATTGACCACGTTAGTGATGGTTGCGCCGTCAGGGCCTGTCACCGTATAGGTTTGTGGTTTGCCCGTGGCAAGGGGGCCTTGTGTGGCAGTTTGACCAGGTGCGGTGAGCGTTGCGCCGCCGGTTGGTCCACCTCCAATGACCTTTTGTACCGGTTCAGGGACGGCGTAGCCATATGAGCCTGACACACCTGCTTCGACGCCAAAACCTCGCTGATTAATTTGTTGGGCAAGTGGATTACCGGTGCTCCCTTTGTCATCCTTATTGTATCCTTGTAGCGCATTCTTCGCTGTCACGGCGGTGAACTGGTCGCTCCAGCTAAGGCTGCTCATGTTGAAGACGTAGATACCGGGTGTGTCGCAACCAAGATCCGTGTTGTAGCCTCCCAGAACAACCATTTGTGCGTCCCAGGCATGGCACAGATGTCCGGCACGGGGTGGTGGAATGCTCGCCTTTTCGGTACCTTGATCGACCTTGATCCAAGTAAAAGAAGGGACGGATAGAATCCACATATCGTCTCGTTGCTTCTGATTACCAGGTGGTGTTAGGTCTTGGCCAGCGAACATGTAAATGTTGTAGGACGAGCCGCTTAAAACCGATGTTAGCAAAAGGCCCAAGGCATGGTCGGTGGACAAACTTACTCTGCAGCAGCCGCAACAACAGTACAGGGGTTGACACGATACTCAGGCGTACTACCCGAGGTACTTTGCTTGTACCATGTTGATGTCGCGATATCATAGACATCAATAGTGTTCATTTGCGTCTACATATTGTCAGTATCTTAAGCAAGCACGTCGTCGTGTGGTTGAACTTACAAAAGTGGCATTATCGCCACCGGTAAGACCAATCAACAAGCCATCCTTGCCAAAGCCAGGGACGTACACGAGAGCACTGTCAGCGCGCTCAGGGAACGAGGCTGTGTTCTGTAGTCCACCGTAGGTGACGTTGCGGTACGCGCCGTCAGATCCAGCCGTCTTCCCGTCACCTAGAGATTGGACGTTGCCATTAGTGTGTCCAGGGAAAGTGAACTCCAGCAAACTCTTCAAGTAGACCCTTTCAACTTGGTTGCTCCAATCTTCAGTCGTGAGGAAGTCCAAATGTCCAGCAAAATAGAACCCCCTGCCTAGGGTGCTCACAGTAAGACCAGCGCCTTCGGCAACGCGCTGTACTGGTTGTCCTGCATCCTCGGCTTTGTCGCCATCCGAGGTTTTGGGGTCCGGATGTTCGATCCATTGCTGACTACCGATATTGTATTCCCATACCGAGTTGTTTCCTGCCTTTACTATAGGACTGTCAGAGAATTGGCCGCCATACAGCCATAGCGAATCGAAAGATGCCCAAAGCTGGCCGAGCGACACAGGAGGTGGGCCGTTAGGCTTTGGAAGGCCTTTAAGCGCGGGCGAGCTAATCTGCCAGGACTCGGTAAGATCGAGGGTAAGGAAATCGTTATCTGGTTCAAGTCAGCAATATGCACATACTCCAAAGACAGTATGAACAAGACCAAAAGAACATACTCCATGTGTTTTCCTTTTGTTGAGCTTCGGTGGTCCTGCGGAAACCGTACATGTACAGGGTACCGTTGACGATTGCGCTCTGGCCGCTCCATCGCCTACACGCATCAGTAGGGCTATCTTCTCGCCTCAGGAGCGCCGGGTGTTCGGCATTGGCTTGAACTGAGTTCGCTGGAACAGCGCTGGCTCTCACGCCAACGTGTTTGAGCGGGTTGAGCTGCAGAATTGGTAGCATCAAAGCTAGCAAAAGACTCAACAGTCCCAGCCGATAGAGTCTCGTGGGCATGAGTGTTTGCGTCGCGGTGGCCGTCATAGAAGGCATCGAGTCGTTGGTTTCATCTTCGTCGTACACTGACTCCCATTCGTCCTCATCATCATCCGACGTTTCTTCTCTTTCGCCAAAGATGTCATTTTGGCTTCTAAACCTCAGAATCTTGACAGGCCGTAACCTCTTCAACGTTTCGCCATGTGCGCGCACTGGGCTCCGTTCCTCCTGAATCTTTTGCTCGTCCACCAGTCCAACCTCTGTGAATATCGACATGCGACGGCAGTCTGTATGACCCGCAGGTTGCGGTCGTACTCGCTCCATGACGGTCAATTCGTCGCGAGGTAAGAATAAGGTGAAGTTCCTTATTGGGACACGGTATGGTAAAAGCGGAATCCACGAATCGAGCTAGATGGTAGCGCAAAAAGAGAGGGTCGTGTTTGGTCGTGTGAGGGAAGAGAGAGCGGATAAACGTTCCAAGAAATGACGTCTTCAGATCAGGAACCAAGATCGCACCCTTGACCTTGATTTTAGGCTCAAACGAGTGGAGAGACGGAAACAGCAGTTAGGAGAACGCCAAAGGATTATGAGTGGTTGAGCTGCCGTGGCAAGAGATCCTAAGGAAATATGCAGGCCGCTGATTTGTCTGCTGTGTCGTCAAACAGCCGTAATGACGATGTACACAAAACGGCGCGGAACAGCGAGACGCGCAGTATAAGCGAGAGTAGTAGTAGTAGTAGCAGCAGGGCGAGGCGAACGGGACACGCAACCCCCGAGGACAAGCTGCGAGCGGGAGATTACAGTTCAAGGGACCGCATACGACCGGGCGGTGCAGGGAAATAGAGAGGCACCACAAGATGTGGGGGTGAAGGGAGGGCGAGTGGGTAGGCGGTAGCAGCAAGCAGCGGCCGCAGCAGTACAAATGGAACAAAGCCGGTCCAGGTCCAGAAGCTGTTGTGCTACCACCACACACGTATACACCATACGGCTCCCGTGTTTTTGCCTCGTCTAGCCGCATAGAAAGATCCGGCTGGTGGCCATGCCGCCCGTCTCCACGGGACTGCTGACTGGCGCGTGCAGCAGACGACGAGGGCACGTCATGGAGGGCGCCGACAAAGGCAATGATCGATATGGGATGGGTGATTGGCTTTCAACGGCCAAGTCGGGCGCTCAACGGCCAAGACGGGCCCACATTGGTCACCTTGTGCAAGGCTGTGAGGGCGAGAAGGGGGGGGGCGGGCGATGCCAGTTTAGTTGAAGATGTGCTGGGAGGCGGAGTGATAGCGTGACATACGCCAAGGCCATGTGGGCTGCTTAAGCAAGGAGCGACCCTGAGCCTGGGGGAGCTGCTGCCAACCCATACCGCACATTAGGGCAAACATGAGGTTACTAAAGACCGTTTGTTTCACATGTAGAATATTGCGCCTTGAAGCACTGTCGATTTTACATGTTAGTTTCATTCTGCCTCATTTGTTGTATACCTTTGTTGCAGCGCTGTCTGTTCTCACTACCAACGCAGTAGATGACATCATCCGGAATAGACTTCCACATCCATACCAGCACCACTGCCAAATGCATTCACACACACATATATATATACATAAACTCTCACAACGAGCCTCGTACTCGGCGTCGCTCTAGTATGCCTGCGGCAGTCCCGGACATTTCGATAGCTCGTGCAGCGTGCAGCGTGCAGCGGAATGTGAGAAAGGGTGCGAGTGGATCCGCCGTTTCCCGACCCCTACAAAGGGTTCCATTCTTAATTCTATTTTTGCTGCCACTAACCTGCCGACGGTGCTCACTCGCACGAGCGTCGCTATACTGGCACGCCCACAGTGTTACGTGTCTACAGCACTGCAATCTATGTACATAGTAGCTTGCACCATGCCCAATGCATACGGTCCAAGCTGCACGCTTGTTCTCTTTATTCATGGGCGAGTTGCGCTGCTAGTCCGCCGCATCCGACGAGTACCTGTCTAAGGGGAGGTGTGGTGACATCTTGGGTGCCAAGCGCGCGAGGCGGCGTATTGGCTTCGTATACAGGGTCACGCATGGGCGAGAAAAAACGCATTAAACAAGTCATCACCGGATGCGGTACGAATGCTTCATGTGATCTCCTAATATGCTTCATTGAACCCTTGTCTGTATCCGTGCTACCCAACGACCAGCTCTAGATGCTCCATCAGACACACCATTTTACGACGGACGGTAGTGCTCCTCGAGCTCCGTTGCATGCTCTTCGCTGATAAAGTCCATCACATCGTCAACTGTGCCTGGAAAGTCGTCTGCATCCACTTCCTTGCCATTGTCACGAAGAAGTTGAATCAACTGCCCCAGCGCTGCCTTGAGAGTTTCCTCTGACCAAGGGTATGCTTGGTCTTTCCGAACATCTTCCCAATCAATGTCTTCTTCGTAGTAGTCTCTGCGATCCTGGAGCTTGAAGATGAGATCGTACTTGTCGCCCCACAGCATCTGATCGACGCCTGGCCCACCTGAGCTTTCAAGCATGTGATACTCCTCAGGCGATGGAGACGCCGACCCAACCCCCGACTGCTCATTCCCTTCGGCTAAGTCATGCCTGCTATCTCGTGTAGCATCACTGCCTTCTGGTGCTTCATCCTCCTGGGCTTGCTCCTCTTGGGCTTCCTCGTCCTGCTCCTGACCCTCTTCAGCCTCACCGGGCCGAGCTTCATCTTCGTCTTTTTCAAAACTTTCTCCCACGTCTTCCTTGGCTATCGGGCGCTTCCCAGGCCCACTAACTTGTTCATTCTCACTTTCCTGCACCTGCACCTGTTCCTTTCTCCTCTTCTTTTTCTTCTTCTTCGCAGAAGGGCTACTTGTTTCATCCCGAGCATCTTCCTCATCTCCTAATGTGCTTGCTTTGTGATGTTTCTGAGCCTTATCAGATTTTGTGGCTTCACTCTTCCGTGCTCGTTCGTGTTTCTTCTTTGGTGGCGGTGAGTTAATTGACCTATTGTTTGTACGTGCCCCCTCTTCCGGATCCTGATCCTGGGGCTTATCGTCCGAACCCTCGGGCTGGGGATGCTTTTTGCTTGCTGCAACACTTGTCGTAAGTTCAGATCCGTTTCTGACTTCCTGCTCAGGCTTTTCTGTTTCCTCTTCTTCATCTGATTTCTCTATAGTTTTTTTCGACTTGCGCGTTTTGCGAAGCCCTCCATCATCACTCTCATTCAATGTATCCTTCTTTCGAGTTCGTCCACGTTTCTTCGGAGTAGGGGTGTTGGCCCGCACCACGGTTGACGTTCTGGGCTTGTGCTCTACCTCAATCCGAGGTGGGTTGTCACGCTTCATCATTTGGGTCCATTTGACCGAAGCCTGAATACGGCTGCGAGAGTTACCCATTTCACGAGCGACCTGGGGCCAGCTGATGTCTTTGCTGGTGTATACGTCCAGTGGCGGTTTTCCTGACTCGGCGCGGTAGTCTTCATCTCTCTGTGCAACCGTCGTCACTGCGCGGATGAGAAGCTTTTCTTCATCGTGGGTCCAGCGAGAAGTCTTCCGGTTCTCTCCATATTGTAAGTAGTCGCGCCATCGGTTCACACAGTCATGCATCGAACGATCCCCCATGCTAATCGAGATGAGCTTCCATTGGTTTGGGTATGCCGCCTGGAGATCTCGTAACTGCTGATCCTCCTCTTCTGTCCATGCACCACTCTTGTACTGGTGATATAGCTGACGAATATGCCTCCGCAACCTGTCGTGTGGTCGAGTCATTCCGATGCTCTTGATTTCATCCCAGAACTCTGTACTCTCCCGCATATCCTCGCGGTCTTGAGGTGTCCAGTCACTCTTGTTTCGGTTAATGCCGGGATCGCGGTGGAACCGAGGGTCATAATGGTTCCATTGGATAATCTCAACGAGCTCTGAAATGTCCAGCCCCTTTCGCTGTTGATAATCTTTGATAGCTCTACGAATCAGCTCCTCTTCATCCTCAGTGAACTCGCCAGTTGTTCGAAGATCTGGAGGGTAGCCCAGGTCGCGACTAGTATTGAGCGCCCGTTCGGCCGAGGACACGTTACTGATGCTGCTGCCGTTGCTTCTGCGAAGTCTCACCACATCTCTGCCCTCTGAGCTTGCTTCCTTATGTGGTGTCTTCTCCTTCTTCTCCTTCTTTCTCTTTCGCACCTTCTTTTCGCCTTGGCTATCTCCGGAAATGGGATGTGGAGAACGTTCATCATCACTAGATATGGGGTCGTCCATCAATTCGCCATTGTAATGTCCGTTTTTGGATGTTCCACTGAACGATTGGCCAGGTTTGCGCACCGAAGCAGGCCAGTGGTAGACTTCGCCACCGTTCTTCGTCTTCTTTTTCTCTGCGCTGCGCTTTTTGTGAGCCGGAGTCTCTTGCAGATCATCACCTTCTCGTCCATCTCTAGTCTGCATGAAACCATTAGCTACAGATGGCGAAAGAGCTTCGCCGGTCCCATTCACAGGACCTGATTCATCGTCTGGTATTTCGTAGATGTCTCTGGTTTTTGTAACAGGCGTACGTGGCTTCTTCACTCGCTTCAATTTCGTCTTGTTGGCTTGCTGCGGATAGTCGTCATCGTTAGGACTCGTTTGGATAAGATCTTGTACTGTGGTTGCCGATTTTGGTGTACCAATCTTCCGCCTCTTAGCTGGCACCGGTGTTGTATCTACCATGGCGCCTGGAGACCCTGTATCTGCGTCTCCAAGGCGTGGACGTTTGTGCGGAGCAGTGGTGTGCGAAGGCGAAGGAAGGTCTTGTGCGCCTACATTTGTATCTGCGAGTTCATCCACAGTCTCACCCAGAAGAACATCGTGAATTATCTGATCACGCTTCTCTTGCCTGCTTTTCTTGTATGTTTTCTTGCTTTTCGTGACGCTGGAGGGTACCACATAACTGGATGTCGGCGGCGAAACAGGTGCACCCATGGGGGTAGCGACGATTTGAGAGTCTGGCACTTCGATTGCATGCGGATGCGGGGATCCATTGGCAGCGGGCGATAGTCCAAATGGATTCTGCAGCATGCGAAGGTCGCCTGACGCTGTTCGGGTGATTTCTTCGGCCTCAGGCTGAGTTGGTGGGAAGGGAAATGGGGAGGATGTCGGAATATCGTCTGGAACGGCAGCAGCGAGTGGGTTTGTAGAGGTTTCGAGGCTACTCTGCGTCGCCTTCGCCTTGTGCTTCTTGCGCTTTTTCCGTGCAGACGTTGGCTTGTCGTGAGCACCGACGACCTGCGAAAGCCTCTGGTTAGCATTAAGCGTGGGGTTGGCGCGCGCGCCCTCGTCCATGAGCTGCTGGGATGCAGCTACGTCATCCATATTGGGGCCTATACATTCGATGCGTCAGGCGCGTGTTCGCAAAAGATGCGTCAAGCTGCGCAGGAAATCTTCGCTTGCGCATCAAGTTGGTGTACTCACTAAGGCGCAGCCTGGGCTCCGGGCTAGGGGAGGCTATAGGATAGGCATTGGCGTCGCGGCTTTGGGTGGGCAAAGGTTGTGAGGAAGAAGTTCCCATGCTTTGCCTCAGATCGCTAAAGATCGCATATCCAGGGCTAGAAGTAACCATTAGTGACGCTAATATATCTGGAAGTCGCAACTTCGCGATATGTTCAACCTTGGTTGCAGACGCGTCGGGAGACTTTTTGGCGATTCCGGCTAACGCACATGGGGGCTAGCGGCAGGCGCTCCTGCTTCACCAATCACCGCTGTGCTTTTGTCCACCTCACATTCAAGTGAATTACCCTTTGAAGGCTGGCTTACTGCATACTGAAAGATTGATTCATGCTAGCCGCCATCATCTGATATTACCTGCGTCTTGCAGAAAAGTCTTCTCCCCTCACCTTGCACTGCCCCACCCATCAACTAAACACAATCCACATCCCAAACCCCACCCCCTCCCACAATAGCACAAGCACACCAACCCCCATCCCACTTCCCACACGCCCACTCCTCTGTCGCTCCACGTCTCCCTCTAGTCCCGTCCTAATAGGACCTATGTAAATCCACAACAAAGTCGCCGTAATACAGCCAAGCAGAGCAAGCGTAAGTGCGATCAGAATGCGGAATGTAGATGGCGTATGCAGAAACTCGATTGTTGTGATCATCGACGCTGGAAGGTGGCCCAAACCCTGAACATGAGGATGAATGGATTGGTAAGAAGAAGGATTTGCATCTGCAATCGACGATGCCGCGACCCGTCTCAACCAGTGAACCCACATGTATCTTGCTTCCCCTGTCCTTGGCTTCATGAACAGCTCCATCAGATTTTCTTCTGTCAACGAAGATCCAGTTTCTTCGGAAGCACAGATCTCATTTCCTGCTGCTAGTAACCCTTTCGTCGTTGCTGTGGTCGTCTGAGTCGAGGTATCGCTCCATACACTGCTTTGAGTAAGGTGTATGGCACGTAATCTGCGAGCGCTGAATGTGCGACGGAACCAAGATCCAGCCAGCTTACCATGACCAACTTGGAGTTTTTCAGCAAAACGCTTGTCGTCAAACTCTGCTGGCTGTTCATTCGACGTTGGTGTCTTGTTGAGATCACTGAAGCTGTACAGTGAAGATGCACCTGGCACGACGAAGTGAATCATCCGCCCCTTGATCCTCTCATGACTGCATTTCATATAGCCGCATCTTCGCAAACTCAACCAGAGAACAGTTTTCGCACCATCACTGGCGGACCCATCATGCGTTCTTGTAAGTCCTTGCGCTCTTTTGTTCCTTTCGAGCCAGCTTCTGTGTGCGACATCCTCCTCGTTGGCCACCAAACCAAGTATACGCTTACCCTTGTGGTTATCATATGTCGTCTTTGTTTCTTTACCCCCATCAACATTATCCAATCCTATGTGTTCCGCTGTGTCTCGATCCTCGGGGCGCCGATGAATATAGCTCCGTCGAGGATGTGGCTCAATGTACCCACATCCGCTCTTAGAAGCAAGATGGTATGGTGTCTTGGGACAATGAAGTGGTATATGAGCTTGCCGATCACTATTGGTTGTCTCTAAAGATGACACCGTTGCGCGACGACTATTTGAACAGGAAGATGACTTTGGAAACTCAGAAGTCGTAGCAGATTGTAAGTACGTAAATCCATGAAAATGCGACAACTCTTTCGGTGAAAGATCTCGTGATTCGAGCGCATGCATGGTTGCGATGTGAGCGTTGATAGTAGAGTCGGCAATCACTCTCTCAGATGTATCTCTGTCATGCCAGCCATGGAAGATCGGACTCAGTGGCAAAAGAGTACAAGAGTCTTCGTCGTCATTCGGCGCAGAGAACAGATGAGATCTTCTTGTGTTTTCGATTGGGGATACCGTGTCGGAGTGTTTGCTCCTAGCTGAATACCTGGAACTGTTGGTCCTGGATCCTTTTTGCACGAAGCGTACACTGTCCTTGTTCAAACGGCGCAAAGACATCTCTGTGGCTCTATCTGGGCCCCTTCCCTCAATCTCAAAGGTACCAGACGTGTACTTATCATTTGCTCGATCGGGTTCGATGCGCAGTCCTGGGCTGCATACTAAAGCCGTAGTAAACCTTGGTGATATGGCGATGGTGTTTTCTTCCTTGCTTCGTCTTGGTTGCACGCAATTGTTTTCATCTGCAGTATCTTCTGGTAGGCTTCCTGAGTGGACCATCTCGCCAACCGTAAACGTTTGCATAATGTTTCTCACATTGTCTTCCCAATCATGGGCGGATGAATTATCGCTGAAAAGATCAGCCCCAAGTACCAACTCTCGGCTCACAGTATCACCCATGCTGAGATGTATGGAACCTCGCCTTGTAGGAAAAGAGTCGACTATGCGTGGTGACGAGGCTAGGCTGGAAGAAAGTCTCGTAGATGGATATTTGAGAGATATTGTTTGCATCACGTCTGATGAACTAGACGCAAGTACTCGAACCATTGAGGAGTTTCTGAAGGTAGGGGTTTCTAAGAGGAGCGCCTCGTTACAAATTGAGCTTGTAGGGTTTTTGTGTGTACACTTTTGCGACCTAACGCGTCAACTAACGAGGTCTTTCATTTCCCACTCGCTGGAAATCCTGTGGGAAATCCCTTTCGGTTGATGAATAGTAGCCGGCGTTTAAGAGGCGTTATTATGAAACGAGTGGGGAAAGAACGAAATACGCACTGGCGTAGAACAAAGCCAAGGTCGAGGCACACTGACACATAGTAGCAGCGAGCATTTTGCAGGCGTCAGTAGAGAATTATCAGGACAAAGGAGACGCGCTCTAAAGTTTATAGATCAATTTCGTGCCACATGGTAACGGCCGCCGGAAGCTGGTAATGCCAACATGGAGTCGTATGCGTTAGACCATGGCTGCGGCCGCGCTCTGTTTACCTCCCTTGTTGACAACAGCACGTGCTTCGGGTCCACCCGATGGGAGGAAAGGGGCGGGAACAATGAAGATGAACAAGAATAGTATCTATTGGAGACGGAGAGAGAGACGAATTCATCTAAAAAGACCTTTGCTCTATGTTTCTGTGCTGCGGCGAACCAAAGAACGCCATCGCAATGCCACCAACTTGTTGAAACCAACATAACATGACTATGGTCAGGAAAGAAAACATCGGCCGTTGACAGTTCGTGTAGAAGCGTGGAGAGCCCTTACTCGTCGTCTCGGTCGAACATTTTAGTCATCGCTTTCTGAGCAAGTTCTACGCCAGCAAACGTAGCGGCATTTGCAGGTACTGCTCGTGCCATAGCGGGACCGATGCCGGGGAAGAATGCTTTGAGACCACCGCTCGCGTATATGCCTCTGATGGTTCCACCGATTGTCGGTCGGCCTTCTGCACTCTGCAGGCGGGATTTGATGGTGTCGACTGGGAACACTGGTATCCACATGGCCACACCCGCAGCACCACCAGCGACCATGACAGCGCCCATACTCAGTGAACCAGGCTGCCCAGTGACTGGATCCTTTGGTGTGAGATTACGCTTGAACGTTTCGTATGTTGCGAAATATAGAGCGGAGCCTGGTCCATCACGCGCCAGTGTCATGGCAGAACCACGGTACACTGAACGGATACCACCCTCCTTGTAGAGTTGTTTGACAACATCAAGACCGCCGGAGTATTTGGGCTTCTCGCCAGGCGCCAGCTGTTTCTGACCCTGAATCTGTAGGAGAACCTTTACGCGCTCGAAGGGGGCTGTGATGATTGTCATAGGGATTGCGCTAAAGAAACCGGCGGCGGAGACCTGGGCCACGGTGTACTGGTTGTTTTCGACTTTGGAGACACTGGATACAAGCTGCTTGCCGAGATCGTAGCCCCAGAATGAGACGGCAACTGTCCAAAATCAGTGCTATTGTTCCGAACCCGTACTTGATCGTTTACTTGTAGTTCCAGTACTTACACATGGGTGTTACACCAACAAGAGGCGCAGAAACACCTGCATAGAGCCCCCTAGCCAGACCCTCCTTTGCGATCGTTTTCTTTACCACGTCCATGGCTCCGCTGTATACGCCCTTCTCCGCTGTCTGCATGCGCACCTTCACCAGGTCGAACGGGTGTCCCACAACGACTGCGCAAACTCCACCCACACCTCCGGCTACCAGTGCTCGCAGCGACTGAACCGAGGACTTGGCTGCGGCCTTTGCATCTTCCTTGAGCTCTGCTGTGGAGGGCAGCTTCTCGATGGCGGCGTCTGCAGTGCTTGACATGGTGGTGGGATGTTTGGTGGGGGCGTGTTTAAGCGCTCCAAGTGACGATTGCGCGTGTTGGAGGCGATCTGGAGACGCAGAGAAGCTGGTTCAAGCAAGCTGTGAGCTATGCGATCCCTACTACAGCAGGTTTGAAAGCAAAGAATACGTGCAGTGAGGAAGAGAGCGATTTTAGATTCACCATGTGAGCAGTTCCTGTAATCCGGCAGCTGGGCATACGTCGGTCCAGGGCTCGGCTGGCTGTTTCGCGAGCCGAGGCTGATCGTCGCCGAACACCCGCAACCCATCTTGTGGACATGGAGCATCGTCCACGTGAGGGGAGGGCTCTACTAGTGCCGTACAAGCTCTCTCGTTTCGAGAAACTCATATTGACGGAAATGAAAACATTGCAGATGCTGCCCAACTGCACGGACGTCACTGCAGACCTCGCTCCGGTCCAACGGGGACGACAAGCTCTGCATAAACACAAGAGAATTGTGCGGGTTACTTCTCATCCTACCAAACCTGGGTTGGCTACCTAGACGATGAGGCTCTGCTGTGGGCCTCGTACTAGCCTGGCTACAGTTCCAAGTCCGATGACATGTGAAAGTCTGGGTACCAGGCATACAACTGTAGCGACCTACTGCAATCTGAAGGCTTTAGCCAGTACTTGGGTTGCTTCTAGTGTCAAACAATCCCTTTTGCGCGGTTTATCCATTTTTGTGCTGTCCTTCCTTCACATGCTAATGTTCATGTATAGACCCCTATGCGTTCTGCTTGTGCGCTTACAAGTCCTCGCACTTGCTACACTTTCACTTCATAGCAATCTCAAGAGTGCTCATTCTACTCTCATATATACAAGCTGATCTACTCCTATCCTTCCGCCTCTCGTACATTCAACTAGATCCTTTTACGGAATTAACAACCACTACATGTATTTCTATTGACTCCTTTGATTCACTGAAGAGCTCAAGGAAAGGCATACAAAGTAACACACCGACATATAGAATGTGTATTTGCATTAGGTAACAGAGGTGTCCAAGTGCCTATATCGTTTCCGGATATGATTGATATAGTCTTTCGGTAGAATCTGAATTGTTTTGTTTTGTTTTGTTCAAGGCGGTAGAGATGCTAAGCATGTCGTGTATCATACTCCAATTGCTATCGAATTATCTACATGTACCTGCAGCGATATGACGTGTTGTTCACGAAAAAAGATGAGTTCAAGAACTACCAAGCCCAAGCTGAGCTCAAGGTGCACGCACTTGCTTTGCCTTTACCGACTTGTCAGCCCCACCAAGAAGTTCCACCTTTCTCGTATCCACTTGACGACATTTCGACGCTGCGTCGGCTCCGATGACACAAATCATCTTTCGAAACCTGAGCCATAGAAATTCTTTATAACAGCCGATATCTTGCATGCTAATCGAATTTTCTCCATCAATTGACACAATCACGCAGGCACTTTGGCGGAGTGGTTAACGCGCTGGCCTGCTAGTCCTCTGTATTGAGGGAAGTTAGCCAGTTCCTTCGGGAGCGTGTGTTCGAATCACACAGGTGTCGGTCATCAGGCGTTGTGGCGGAGTGGTTATCGCGCAAGACTAGAAATCTTGTTCCTTCGGGAGCGTCAGTTCGAATCTGGCCAACGTCGACCTTTTTGCTGTTTCATGCGTCCTGTTATGTCGAGAGATACAGGAGTAGGGCCAATATTTTTGCCTGTGTTTACGTAGTTCTAGTACAGTGGTACGCGGTTACCTTTGAATAGGCTTTTAGTAGTATTCTACGAGCACAGGACATCTAGACTCGGTTGTAGACTAGGGTAATCACTTCGCTCTACCTTAAGGGACTATGGAATTGTGCTATCTCACTGCTTAACTGATCGTGCAGATAACCTTGCCCTTCGTCTTATTCTCTTCCAATAACCTTTGCGCATCCTGGATCTGCTCCCATGGCAAAACCTTCTCTACGAAGAGCTTGAAACTACCATCCTTCATCTTGGGCAGTGCATGCTCCACAAGCTGATCCCTGAGCTTGCCCTGGTACGTC
The DNA here is from genome assembly GCA_002161795.1 of Curvularia sp. IFB-Z10. Lineage (NCBI taxonomy): Eukaryota > Fungi > Ascomycota > Dothideomycetes > Pleosporales > Pleosporaceae > Curvularia > Curvularia sp. IFB-Z10. The sequence continues at coordinate 1,610,255 of JPSZ01000001.1, forward strand.
TCATCGCGACTCCTCAGACTACTGCCGACAAAGCTGCACCTCTTCCTGATGAATGCGCTAATGTCAGTGCCCTCTGGCACTTTTGTGCCGCCCATGAAACCCAGGTTCACAATGATACCATCCTTAGCCACGGCTTCGAGATTCTGTTGAAAGTACGATGCACCGATGAAATCGACAATGATGTCTACACCCTTATTGTCGGTTGCCTTCATCACTTCTTCAACCCAGTTTTGAGAAGTTGTGTTGAATGCAGCAGTCGCACCCAGTTCCTTCACGGCGAACTCGCATTTGGGATCCTGGCGGGCGGTGGCGTAGACAGCGGAGGCGTTGTCAGCGCAAGAAAGTTGGATACCGGCAATCGATACGGATGACGCAGCTGCGTGCCAAAGAATGGTCTTTCCGGCGCTGAATTGGCCAATCAAATACATGGCTTGAGTCGCTGTTATCCATGTCTGTGGTCAATTTATTAGCTAATTGTGCTTCTTTGCAAGAACAACATGACCCTACCTCAGGAATACCAGCGCATTGCTCCCAAGTCAGCTCTTTTGGCTTCCTCACCAGCATGTGCGTTGAGACTGCAATGTATTCTGCATAAGCGCCTCCGTACGCCAGACCAAAGACTTCATCGCCCTCTTTGAAGCCTTCTTTACCACCGCCTTCTTCGCTTAATTCCGCAATTGTGCCCGAAAACTCGACACCTAGAATTTTGGAAGCACCAGGCGGTACGGGGTATTGTCCTTCACGCTGGAGTAAATCCATGCGGTTTAGGCCAAAGGCCTTGATCTTGACGAGCGCTTGCGACTTTCCAAGCTTTGGCTTAGGTACGTCGGCGATGTGCAGGTTCTCGAGCGGACCTTTGCCGTTCTTGATGTCTGGGAAGCTTAGCAAACTTGTATTTTTCTATACATGGAAGTGTGTACGGACCTACTGCGCGCATGGTGTCACTCATGTTGATAGAAATATACTCGCTCTCCCAGTCGTGTAATTCAGAGTATGAGTACAGTTGAGGTGCGCGAGAAGAGGCCACAATATTCGTATCGTATTTCAGACAGTTGAACTGCACAAAGACAGCAGATATACTTATTCCTGTTTCCGAACCCATTCCGGTGGCTACCGAAATGATTGGTAATGACGTTTGAGTGGGGCAGCTCCACGACTCATGGAGCTAGCAGCTATAGTGGGGTACATTGTATCGGACAACACAGGCAACGGGAGCAAGGCAGTTAGTTGATTATGCTTTTTGGTACCATGCAGTCAACATTGCTGATGTATGCTCAAGCGCAAATGCGGCATAGGTACAGGGGGTTGTGGATATTACATGTTGTATAAGATTGTTGCAAGAAAGCGTGCCTTCCCAATTTGTCTTCTAGTTGACGAACAAGCTATCCTCGCTCATATCGTATTGCTTGATAAGCTGAGCAAGCTTATTGGCTTCCTGAGCATAGTTGAGCGGGTAAATGTTCATGACTTGGTATCGAGGTCTGTATTGTGTCAGCGATGCATTATTCCAATTTAGTAGCGCAGCTTACTTGGGCTGGTCCTGGTATGTCTCCATCTTCGCCCGTACTCGGAAGTTGAATGTCTTACAGGTCGCATCCTGCATAAGTTGCAGAAAGTTTTGTGTGCCGTTCTCGTCATCGTCCATCTTGATCTTCATGGCATCGTTTGCTGACATGCCAACGATTGCTTGGCCAGCTTCGTCAAAGCAACTAAGCCACAATGCGCCAGTGTGATCACCAACGTTGACGCTGAGCACATATCGGTAGTTGGGCTCGGGGAAAGCAGTTTGGCACTTCTCACACCACCAAGAGCCAGGGTTTTCTTCAATGACTTTCTTGTTACAGCCCGGTGTTGAGCACGCAGGATATGCGACGGTCATGTTCTTGACGAACAGGACCGACGCGCGAAGGCTCATGTATGTGGGAGTGTCTTGGAGATAGCTCTCTTCCTCAATGATGGCCGAGATTGTTTTTGCGTCGTTCTTGGAACTTCCGGTAGCGGACGCCATGTTCTGATGCGTGGAGAAGGTAGTATTCTGACCAACAGCGTTGAACCAGCCTCGCAGCTTATGAGCCTCATCGATATCAGGATCAACCATCATTGAACCGGAACTCAAGAGACTCAAACTTCGGCCGCCGAAGTCGGAGACCTTTACTCCCTTGAATGCAACAATGGATTCCAGCGGTGCATCAAAACTTTCAGCAGTCTTGCCCCAGATGGTAAGTCGCACCGATGTTTGACTATCATCAGCTAGGGTCAGTTCTCGCTTGCTGAAATCTTTGTTGGTGTTCTTTGAAGTAATGGTAGTAACCTCGCCGACTTCCTTCAACACACCAATCGTGTCGATGGTTGTATCCTTCTCAACTGAGTTCAGATCGCCAATCTTAGTGAAGTTGAACCGTATCTGCGGCTTGTTGTCCTGATCTTCTGCCTTCTCAACTTCAGTGTCGCGCTCAAATTGCAGCTCATAGTCGTTGGGCAAGTTTGAGAACTGTTTCTTCGCCAGCGTCACTCTGCAGGGCGCAGAGATGTAGTATACAACGCCTTCTTCAAAGACGGGATATAGCTTGTCGGCAACTTCTGTAAAAGCTGTCGCTCGAATCTCACCAGTGTCATCCAGCAGATTTACACTGAAAAGTTTGCCCGTTCCCTTCTGGTTGTGCCATTCCTTCATGTCGCTCTTGTGAGTGCATCGTGCTCGAATGGTCCACTTGTGTGCGTATGGCGAAAGAGATTCGATAGGGTAGAGGTGAGGATGTGATGAAGTTCCAGGGTTGCTCTGATGAGTAGGCAGCGAGCGCTGAGGTTGCGGAGCAGGCGTAGGCTTTGATCCGTAAAAGTTGTTGCCTGAAATGGCAGCAGGCTGTGCTTCGGCGGGTTTGCTGTCTAGAGCTTCGGGCTGTCCAATCTTGTCAAGTTCTCCATACTGCGAAAGGACCTCCAGCTCCATGATAATCAGGATGCTGACCATACGTTAGGCTAACAGCAACAGAAATGTCATAAGAGTACATACTTCTTGTCCTTGACACGTTGGGGGTTGTACTTCAGGAGCCGTACTATTGAGCCCTTCTTGAGCTGGCCAGAAGTGACGATCTCGTTGGCAGCTGCATACAGTGAGCTTCATGCGTGTTTTTCAGATTTCTCGTGCTTGACTTACTGGTCGCGATCATGGTCTGGATGAAGTTGCGAATGTCACTCAACACAACCCGGAAGCGCTGTACAGGATTCGCCTCGCCCGCCTTGGGCTCCATGGTCTTGATCTGCACACATTGCAGGACTGGGTGCTCTACAAAGCAGCCGCTCGGCTGAAAGATGCTCCTGCATGGAATTAGCTTGGCCCCGATTACGCTGCCCGCAGAGACTGACTGAATGGCGCCTTGTGTGATTGCTCCCTCTGCCATGTTGACTGCGGTGTATGTGCGTTGTGATGGCGTGAGTGCTGTCGTGTGTGGGTGGCGGTATAGTGAGGTTCACGAAGCGCGTCGACGCGTCGCGTCATGTGACGTTTTAGCCCCGCTCTAGCCGGATCCGAAGTGGCAGGGCGGGGCTACGTAACTGGCTAGCTAGCATCTGGACCCTTTGCTAAGTACCTGCAGCTCACCTACGCCAGAGTTCTAAACCGTTACATATACGAAAATCATGACTGACAACGAAGTCGCTACACGTGCGCCCGAGAGCGATGCGCAAGAAGATGTCCAACAGGACCCTCGAGAAGGAGCCGAAACCCCGAAGCCGGCTCCAGCGAGCCTCTTTCCTGGAGACACTAGAGCCCAAGAAGGACCAAGCATGGGTGTAAGTTAATTCGCAATGTTGTGTAAGGGGTGACTGTATAGGTCGATCATGGCCGCGGCTGTAGTGCACTCCTCGGTCTGTCGTGCTAGCCTTCCCGTATTCGAGACATGTTTACGGCTGTCTGCTTAGAACTATAAATACTGATTGAATAGGAACATTGCACGACAGACCGTCCTACCCCCGCTGGCGAGAAACCCACGGGTGATCTGACCAAGTTGGGTGATGTCGAATGCTATATTGCCAAACCCGCCGACTACCCGCACTCGCCCTCGAAACTGCTGCTTATGCTCACGGGCGGCACCGGCGTTAAGTCTACGAACAATCAGTTGCAGGCTGACAAATATGCTTCGGAAGGATTCCTAGTGGTTATGCCCGACCAGTTTGACAATGACCCAGCGCCAAACAGTGTCAATATGGCTGAGATCCCACAGGATGCGTCCTGGCTTGAGGCGGTCAAACTGAGGACGGCAGAAGGCATAAAGTCATTTATGATTGATATGTGGCTCGCCCGACATACACCTGAGAAGGTTCTCCCGTTGCTGCACAAGGTCATCGAGGGGGCCAAAGAGGAATATGCCGATGCTGTCGCGAATGGTGGAGGCATCTACGGCGTGGGCTACTGCTTCGGCGCAAAGTACATACTCATGCTCGCCTCTGAGCTTCCGGATACCGTGGCCTGGGGTCAAGAAGCACCGAAGGATGTAGAGCAAGGAACAACCAAGAAAGAACCCGTGCTTCGAGCTGGCGCTGTCGCACACCCGACTATGACGTACAAAGAGGATCTCGAAGCCGTCAGGTCTCCAGTCTACATCGCCGCAGTGAAAGACGACCCCATGTTCTCAGAAGAAGATGACTTAACCCCTGGCCGGAGAGCTATGGAAAACAACAAAGTTGAGCATGAGATTCAGGTCTTCTCTGGAGTGCCTCATGGCTTCGCTGTGTTTGGAGATTATGAAGATGCAAAGATCAAGCAGTCGCAAGCACAAGCTTTCGGTCAAATGTTGGGCTGGATACAATCACATTAGGGCTTACTCTTTGAACATGCGAAGGCTTTCGGTGATGTGGTATGTTCTTTCTCTGCAGTCAACGGTCTGTGCGCTTTTGCAGACATTCCTAGTCATGAATTGGCGTTAGGTAGGTAGAGTTAGCGGAGGTCATGTCAGAATCTCATCATGAATATCTTTTCTAAGTCATTTAGATTTTCTTATCGCCCTTTCTAGACTTATTTGCAGCGTGAATTCATCAGATACCCTCCTTGCATGTACAGCCCTGAAATATTCAAACCTGGCGGGTTTGCTTGCATAACGCCAGGGTCATACAATCAAGAACAATGGGCTAGGACCCATGTTCAATGTTCAATCTGCTTTGCGCATAGGTTTTGAACGAATGAAGAAAACGTTGCAACTGGACCCGGATATAAGCAGAGAGTAATGCCATGGACACGGTAGGAGGTTCCTGGATTCAAGCATCGTTGATGGATGTAGAATGAGTGGGCTTAGGCGAATAATTGTGTAGTTGGATCTAGTACAGGCTGTTGGGTTATATCAGAGCTGAAAGGTTTGTAACACTTGGGTCCATCGCAGATTAACCTAGCATTGGATTGGCGCATTAGGTTGCTGTGTATCCCGCTAAGAAAAAGCTGAAGCGCGGTGCTGACGTCCAGCAAGATTCATTCTGGACCCTGCATGACTCGCGCCTAAATAAATTCCTGACCCCACTACTTACAACCCCTCCACGCACTCTTCGGGATCGACATTCATAAAACAAATATACGCAAGATGGATGATCCGGCATTCGAGACTGAGACTGATCTGCAAACTCAAAGCATATTACTTGCTGCCGCGAACCACGACACTGCCTCCCTTCGCAATCTCCTACGAAATTCTTCTGCCAACGTTCAAGATTCCGAAACGGGCTTCACTCCTCTGCACGCCGCAATCGCCGCTTGCGAATCCGATGAGAATGACGCAAAGCAAACCAACGGCGAATCGAACGGAGACGCAGGCAATGCGTCTGGAGAGTCTACGGAAATGGACAGCGCCGTGAAAACGGTCAAGTTTCTTTTCGAGAACGGCGCGATATGGAACGATTTGGATTCGAACGGCGAGACACCAGGATGCATAGCGCATAGACTGGGTCTGAAGGAGCTATATGAGCTGTGTGTGGACGCTGGTGTCCGTGCAGAAATGCTACTGAGTCGTTTGGAGCAATACCAGCCTCTTGGAGACGATGATTCAGATGAAAACGAGGATGAAGATGAAGAGGATCACGAACAGGAAGAAGCCCAAGTACAAGAAGTGGAAGAAGGAGTCGAAACAGTAGAAGTAAACCAGGAAGATATCCAAGGCGACGAGTCAACCGAAAATCCGAACTATCTTGCTTCAAAACTCACATTCAACCGCGACCGATTGCTAGATGATTCCGGAAATGGTGTTATGATGGAGTGGGAGACAACCTTGATGCGCAAGTCTGCCGAACGCCTTGCACCCAAAGAAGGCCTACGCGTACTCAATGTAGGCCATGGCATGGGCATAATTGATGGGATCTTCCAGGAGAAGAAGCCAAAGACTCATCATATCATCGAGGCACATCCAGATGTGGTCAAACGTATGAAAGAGCAGGGATGGCATGAGAAGCCAGGAGTCGTGATTCACGAGGGTCGATGGCAAGACATTGTTCCTGGCCTTGTGGAGAAGGGCGATCTGTTTGACGCCATCTACTTTGACACGTTTGCCGAAGAATACAGTGCCCTCCGCGAGTTCTTCACCGAATACGTAATCGGGCTGCTTGATCCCGCTGGAGGCGCAGATGGTGAGGGCGGCAAGTTTGGTTTCTTCAACGGCATGGGTGCGGATCGGCAGATTGTATACGATGTGTACACCAAGATTGTTGAATTTGATCTTTTCGAGGCTGGCTTTGATACTGAATGGGAGACGATCCCTGTACCGGACTTGGATGAGAAGGGCGAATGGGAGGGTGTGAGGAGGAAGTATTGGGTATTAAAAGAGTATAAGCTACCAACCTGCAGCTTTATTGGCTGATCAAACGGAGTATTCTATAGAAGATGTCTGAGAAAGTAAAGCATTTAGATTCATTCTCTGCTGGTTGACAAAACCATATAGGAGTTTCCCGCATTCCATGGAGAGACTCGATTACGCTGTACTCCAAAACACCGCGCTACAAACAAACAAAAAGGGTACTAGTTACTGTTACCATCTATCCCGTTCATCAAACCGTGCACTTGTAGCAACTTGTTGTATCGGCTCTGCTGTGGCTCCGCCAACTGTTTTGCCGCTTCTGCTCCTGCAACGGGCAGCGTCTTTAGCCCGTCATTCTTTTGTTTCTTGGGAACTGCTTTAGGATCAAGTAGTCCAATCTGCACAAGGACCGAAGCCTGATCCCAGTACATATGTTCCGAGACGAGTTTGTCTCCTCTCACGGCCACTATGCTGACCATGGCGATCTCCACGCGTCTGTTTGTTGGCGGTACACCGGGCAGAATCCAATCCACTTCATCTGAATGCGTAAACGATACCACCATCTCGTCCACAATGCGATTGACGCCCATAGTCCGCGAAATCAGGCGTATTTCAAAGTCCGGAACCAAGCTTGGCACAAAGAACTCGCCATAAAACTCTGCCAACTTTCTCCTCCCCACACCGCCTTCCATTGTCGGTAGAATGGTGACATGCGGACTATCCTGCGTCATGTTCTGCGCCACAGCCATGCTCGCTCGATCCGGATCATCGTCTTCAAAACGCGCGTTCCAATGAGCATTGGCAATGGGTTCGAGATCCACGTTCTTTCCAAATCCTTTGCGGATGCTCGCCAGCGCCCTTGTCCAAGCTAGGTCGGCTTCTACTTCCGAGTATGCAGGCGACGACGGATCCAAGAATCCTGTAGCACACTTCTCGTACCGATAAAGCTTCCATTCGCACATTTCCGGCCTGGCGCTAGCTTGACTCAAGCCCGCAACATGAATCTGCAGCTGATGCGATCGTGGATACATGGTCTTTGGACTCGGTAGCAGCGTCGGGTAAAAAGCGACAATGGCACAGCATTTCGCCAGTGGTTTCTGTGCCGTCTTGAGAACAACGCTGGCGGCCTCGCCGTACGCGATGATGGCGTAATGTTCACCGAGCTGACAGAGCTCCGAGAGCTTTTGAAGAGCGTGGATGTATTCTTTTTGAGGCTGCTTGTGGGGATCGTAGGGTAGAAACTGCGCATCGTAGCCTTCCTCGCGCCAAGCGAGAAGCGCCTTTTCTGGTGCGGGAAGAGGGCTTGTCAAGTAAATTCGTGGAGGAGCGGAATTGAATGTCAAGAATCCGCCCCTTCCGGGTGCGGTATCGAATGATGTAATTGACATTGTGGGAGAACGTGACGGTGCGGAGGATGGTGCTGGCCAGACGCGTTGAGGTAGCCTGTCAAGGATCCAGTCCTCTGTTGCCTTGATACAACGCCTCAGAGTAACAATGGCAACTCGCGGTTAATAGCAAGCGAAAGATTCCCAACGGCGGTTAAATCTATTTCGGTTACGTCCTTTCAACCTTGATCATACCCCAGCCGCGCAACCAAGGAAAATCACATGAACTAGCTCGTGCTGCTCGGTGCATGATGACGTCATGTTGCATAATCCGCACCAGAATCCTTTTCGACATCGCACTCAAGTCGCTTCTGCTTGGTTATGTAGTTAACACCTGTTGTTGCAAGTAAAGTAGGCGAAGATTAGTGCACTTGTTTCACATTGTTTTGTGGGGAAGGTTGGAATGTCAACGCGCTATGTGAAGAGCAGCCAATGACAACACATGCTAAGACTAGTGACATGGATCTAGTGTGAAATTGGATTTTTTTTGGTAAAGAGTGATAGCATGCCGACGACAAAGTTGTATACTGTGATCGCATGAAACCGGTGAAAGTCTAAACAACTGATCTAATTGTCATACACAGGGAAAAACACAGGTAGTAGAATACATGATGTAAATGAATAGCTGCGCAAGGAGCCAGTTTGTTTTCACTTCAAGGCACCATTTTGATGCTTCATAGTTACAACTGATTGTGCCTAAGCCCTCAAAGAGTCGAAATCAACCTCAAGACATTATAGACGTGATCCTGATAGTGATACTCATCCTCTCTTTCATCATCATCCGCTTCTTCATTGAGCGCGAAGTAACGCAAGTATGGCTTAAGACCTGCTTCCGCTGCATTCGCTCCAAAAGTGAAGGGAAAAGCTTTGAAGAAAGTCATGCTTGTATTTTTTAGGCTAGAAATGGTTGATGCGGAATGAATGTTTTCGGCTCTGAACACTTGATACATGTCATTCTTGGAAGGGGTGTGATGGTGTTATCGTTGTCGATGTACCTTTCAGTCAAGTCCAAGGCCACATATATATGATTTCTGCCAATCTGAGGTACTCGCAAGGCCACCTACAGAGTCTCTCATGGTGCCGATCACGCACGGATGCGATGGTATAGTCTGGGTTCGCCTGATTCCTACGCATGACACGCCTGTGCCACTATAGTTTCATCCCAATGCACAGCCGTACACTCTGAGGCTGTGTGAATGAGGCTGAAAGTTTGCGATTAAAGAAGCGAGCGAACTACAGCTTATGGGAATTTCTGGACGCTTGCTGACGGTACCTATTGGCGCCAAGTTTTTGGGGGTGGCGTGATTCGTGCCCTTCACTCCACTGACATGACATTTCGTACCGATAAGCATCGGAATCCGACATATGCTGTGTCACATACTTTCTGGCCACAAGATGTGGTAGGCTTTGTTGCGATCGATTAATGCTCCAATCAATTTGGATGCCTTGCAATCTTGGCCTTGTTCGAGTGACTGACTCAAACCAAGACTCATACTCCATGTCACAGCCTCGTGTACGCGCCTGCCTGATGTCACAACCTATATTTTTCTAGTAATTGGCATTGCTACTCAAGAGTAATGTTGGCTTGCTTTATACACCCATTCATCTTCTCATAGTTGTTTTCGGTCTTCATGACTATTTCCCACTCACACTATGACGAGCGAATTTTGCATCCACGTACAATCGCATAGCCGTTACAATGTTCTTGACGCGTCAGGACGGCTACCATTCAGTGTTGTGTTTGGCATCTGTCGTCGTTCCAAATCCGACACGGATCCTCGTCCAATACTCATCGAGACCGCAGGGTCAGTGTTCGACGTGCCATACGCCTTAGCACATGGCTTACTTACCTTATACGAGGAACGCCCTGGGGAAGCTGCAACATGGGTCGAAGTAGATTCGAGTAAGATGGGATGGGTCGACAAGAGCAATGCAGACTGCATTTCTATCCCTTCTCCCATTAGCCGCACGAAGAATTGGAAGGATGATCTGACAGTCTATCTATGTCGCATCAATCTCAAGGGTGCGTTAGCATCAATTTTGCAGGTAGGGAAGAGGTACAGGATAAAGCTCACGAGTAAAGACCTTGGCATCAGCAAGTGGGCATATAGCGACCAAGAAGGATGTATAGCCGACCACAGTGAGGTAGCGAAGTTGGTCAACAGCTACTCCCACGGCCACGCAACATTCAAAGTCGTGGACAACCTGTCGTTTCCACCAAAAGTGGAGATGAGAATGCGTCTGGTTCAAGATACTTCATTAGAAGTCACCGTTGAAAATACTGCCAAGGAAACCATCACCGTGCAGCCTCGGGGGCATCAAAATTTTCTCGTTCCACGGGGCCCTATGGAACCAGAACCTCATATGCTCGACGATCGTCCACGGATTATCGACCCCTCACCGCAGCATCACGCCCCGATATCCAGCCTCGTGGTTCTTGACGCTGCGACGAGAAAAGTGGTCCGCGGACATGAAGATCGTAGCATTTGCCACTTGAGGGACCCCAAGGCCGACTTACGGCCCAAAGTAGATGAGTTGATAACATTAGAACCTCACACACCAGTCACCACCGTGCATCAAATTGACCGGAAAATAAAAGGACTACCGGATGGCGTGTACAAGATCCGCATGCACCCAAAGGGTTGCCGCTGGTGGCGCGGGAAGGTCGAGAATGAGGAGGGCGAAGATGGAAAAGTTCCAGCACGGTTATGGAAAGGTGCCATTGTTCCGCTCATGCTTGAGTCTCAAGATGAGTTGAGGGTGAATATTAAAGACGGAAAAGTAGATGGCACTTCGTGAGGTACTGCTGGCGGAAGGACTGAAGTTAGTGCATGTCCATTGACGTCATTCTCGAGTATGCATCACATGGCCCTCATGTAACACACACACACACACACGTACTGCAATGAATCTCATAGGAGTTTGTTTAAGTGTCTCTTACACTTGCTCATGAAAAACAGTCAAAATGAAGTCGCAAGCATTGAGTATGAGAGGAGAGGCAGCCGACGTCGGGCCGACAGAGCCCTTCTGATTCGACATGACGCCATGGCAAAAAGACGCCGAATTGACTAATCTCCGTCGCCTCCATTGATGGTATAGGTACAAGAAGAGCTACAGAATTCACACTTGGCGTTTCATCGCATCTTGCAATCTTCACAATGGCTTCATTTCTCCCTCGCGCAGCTTCCCGAGCTCTCCGCTGCTCCGCGCGTCCCGTATTGCGGGCACAGCGCCCAGCTACTCCACTACTCCGTCGCGGGTATGCGCTTCCAGCTGAGCAGCCACGCCTGAGGCTAGGATCCATTGGTACTTAGACCTCCATGAAATGCTTCATAAAAACGGTCTGCCGACTAACAGAATTTAGCTCCTAACTTCCAGGCCAAGACTACTCAGGGCGACATCGTGAGCATTTTCTGCGATGAAGCAAGGCCAACACGGACTGATGGCAAGCACAGGACTTTCACAAATTCCTAGACGGCAAATGGACTATTTTGTTCAGCCACCCCGCCGATTTCACCCCAGTCTGCACGACAGAACTCGGTGCCTTTGCCAAACTCAAGGACGAATTCGATGCGCGAGGCGTCCAGATGATCGGCCTGGTACGTCCGTTCTCTCCAAACACACCGAGAAATGCCCCATCCCCTACCCACAAAGCCAGCTTCACTAACAACATGATTACCAGAGTGCCAATGACCTGGGCTCGCACGACCAATGGATCGACGACATCAACGAGACGTCTCAAACCACAGTCCAATTCCCCATCATCGCCGACGCCGACCGCCACGTCGCCTACCTGTACGACATGATTTCGCAAGACGACCTCGACGCGCTGCAGAAGAACGGCGGCATTGCCTTCACCATCCGCTCCGTCTTCATCATCGACCCGGCAAAGAAGATTCGCCTCACCATGTCGTACCCCGCAAGCACGGGCAGAAACACGGCCGAGGTGCTCCGGGTCATCGATAGCTTGCAGCTCGGGGACAAGAAGGGTGTTGTCACGCCGATTGATTGGCAAAAGGGTCAGGATGTCATTGTTCCACCTAGTGTCAGCACAGAGGATGCGCGCAAGAAGTTTGGTGACGTGAGGGAGGTCAAGAAGTACCTGCGTTTTACCAATGTTGGTCAGTAAACGGGTGACTCATGCACCATAAGTGTACGATATAACACAAAAAAAAAACAAGAAAAAAAAATATGCTTTGAAATCAGTAATGGTGGCTTGCTTCAAAACTAAGTGATGAGTTGCTAATATGAATTTTGGAAATTATTGCACGGTAATTTACTGTTTTCCATCTTGTATGCAAAATTAAAATACAAGGGTATCATGCAGGCCCGCCTCCTCCTCACGATCCCGCTGGAGCTGCAAACGAGAGTCTGACAACTTTTCCGCCGTCGCCTCCTGCTTCCTTCTTCCAACCTAGCACATCGTCCTTGTTCTTCTCCCTATTCACCTCCCACGGCACCAAGAATCCGGCGTTGAGATTACCGTTCTTGACGCCCTGGATGGCCACCTTCTGCTTCGACTGCGCGATATAGGCGTTCAAGAAACCCTGGGTAATCAGACTGCCGCATATGCATTCCAGCTCGAGAATATCGAATTCGTGATTGTATGGTTGCACGTTGTCCATGCCGACAAAATCTGGGTCAATGTACGTCGACTTGTTTGTTGACGCGTGGTCCTGGAAGATGTGGCCAAAATTACGACGACCTGGGCCGCGATCCTGGGCGGCCATGGCAGCGTTTTTGATCCTTGAGCGTGCCTCGAGAAATCGGAATATCTGCACAGCTGCCCTGAGGTCGAGCAACGCAGCGGCCTTTGATGCTTCGCCTATACTGCCAGTAAGGACGAATACTTTCCGGAGTAGTGACCGCCATACAAGGACTTCACAATAGTTGCCGATAGGATAGAAGATGCGGTATTTGATCATGAACTCGGCACTTGGGTGCGAAAGGTCCAGATTGGTGATACGGCGGAATGCTTCCAGGTCGCCTTTCCGAATCGCTTGGGTGATTGGAGCGAATACTTCACGGAAGCCAGCGTTGGCTGGATCGTTGTAGATGTGTTCGTTCGGGAAGCGACCGAGAATGATGCTGGCAGCGACTAAGCAGACGGCAATCAAGCGACGCTGCTTTGGACATTGTCTATGGCAACCTCTGTAGGCTATTTCCAAGACTAGCTGAGCGGCGTAGAAGTTGGTGTTGCTAAAGTGGTATCGTCCGAGGTAGTAAAGATATGTTGTCCGCTCTGCAGCGGGATAGAAGTGTAAGGGCGGCGACGAATTTGAGATGTTGTTGAAGATGGTCTCGCAGCTGCCGAGCTTGTCGGCTTGGAATAAGGTCTTCAAACATATATTGGCCATCTTGTATATGCCAACCTTCTTCCCGTCAGGCCTGCCGTCCTTGATGCCTCCTGGCACGGTGTTGCGGTCGTTTAAGCATATGATAAAGGCCTGCCGCACAATGTTGGCAGCCTTCTCGGGTAAAGATTCTCTTTGCCCGTCCTCGTCCACATCAGTCAGGAGCTGCTGAGCCAAACTAGGATTGTTGTCCAAGCCAATTGCAACACGTGCAAAAACTTTTGCATAGTACATGATAGTGGGAAGCATCAGGATGCCCTTGGTAGGATGCTGCAATGCGCTGTTGGCGCGTCTAGAATTTTGTTTAACACCTAGGCATCTCGCATACGTATGGTCCAGAGTCGTTGCACTTACGGCTGGAGGTCTGTCATCATCTCAAACACCATGACGAGGTTGTTTGCGTCGACATCTCTGAGAAAGGTCATCCATCCAACAAGAAAAGTGACCAATGAACCCCAGGATTGCACGGGTCTTCCCTCTTCGTCCTCCGACTCTGCTGTCTCGGTCACCACACGCCTGACGAGATCCTCAAGACGTTTTTCCGAGTCAGAATTAGAAGCAGGGTAGTTTTGCTTTAACGAGTCTATGAGCTCCTGGTGATCTGGCGGCCAGCGGTTGGCCTCAAGCGGCTCCAGGAGCACGATTGATTGCAATTGGTTGGCATCGCCTGCTTGTATGGCGACGTTGACTGCTGTACACAGACGCGTCTCGACATTGTTTTGGTTCTGGAAGAATGGCATAGCTGCAGGAAAAACCCCCCGTGGATGGTTGGGGTGGAGTCAAGCTAAGCGGGAGAGCTCTTTGGGCCGTGGCTTAGGATGTTGAACAATGCACTAAGCTTGTTGCGTACTAGCGAAGACATCCAAGCTTCCTTCGCTTATCCCCCGCGTATCCCTGCTGTCGATTATTGCAAGCAAGAACATCTTCCCCCCGGCCCCTTATCTGCGAACTTTATTGATGATTTCGAGAATTGACGTCTGATCTATCAAATGTCGCTCACATGATCGTCCTGGTTCAGCGAAGGTGCATCAGAAGCTTCCTCTGATAGGCTCGGTAGAGTGTCGCGTAATATCTGACCGGCAACCTGGTACCTTTCACATGCCAGACCCACCCGCGGTGACATCACCAAACGTAATGCCTAAAGCAACACGCTGGAAAGATGCACGTTTTCCACGCGTATCCGACACTGGAGAGTATTAGGACCGGGGAGTGTGATTTTACTTAACCTGTGCAAGTCTCATCGGTCCGTCTTCTCTCGACTTCACTACTGTCCATCTCATTGTCCGCTCACCATGGGGTACTTTACTAGCTACATCCGCTATTTCATCACACATCCCATCCTATTCCTTTACGAAGTGATTCAATATGTCCTTGACTTGCTCCTTTCACCTACTCCTCCTCCACCTCACTCCACCCTTGCGCGCCCCAAAATTGCCATTATAGGTGCCGGGCTTACGGGCGTATCCGCTGCCTCTCACATTGTAGGCCATGGGTTTGACTGCCGCATCTTTGAAGCCGGACCCAAGGAGAACCTAGGCGGAATCTGGAGCCGGGTCAATAATACGTCTGGTTTGCAAATCCACTCGGTCATGTACCGCTTCCATCCGTCAGTGCACTGGAAGAAGGGATATCCAGACCGCCAGCAGATTGTGTCGCAAATTACACAGCTGTGGAAGCGATATGGGTTGGAAGAGAAGACCGAGTTTAACACCAAGGTAGAGAAGGTGTACAAGGACCCTCATGGACGATGGATTATCAACGATCCGAGCCACGGACGATTTGATGGTGTTATTGCAGCCATCGGAACGTGTGGTGATCCAAAAATGCCCAAGCTGCCTGGACAAGAGAAGTTCAAGGGGGAGATCTGGCATAGTTCGGACCTGGATGGCAAGGTGGCCAAGGGAAAGAAAGTCGCCATTATCGGTGGTGGCGCATCTGCAGTTGAGGCTTTGGAGTTTGTTGCGAGCGAAGAGGCGAAGCATGCATATGTGCTTTCGCGCAGTGAAAAATGGATTATCCCGCGGAACCCGTTCATTGACATTCTCCTCGCACTCAATATCTTTGGCTCGGAAACGATATTTTCTTGGATTCCAGAGTACGTTTTGAGACTATTCTTCTACCGCGACCTCTACGACATCTCTCCAGCGCCCAACAGTGGAAAAGGCCTCTACACGGAAACACCAATGGTAAACGATCAAGTGCTCGACCTCGTCCGCTCAGGTAAAGCTTCCTGGCTGCGCGGCGACATCCTAGGCTACGACGACTCTGGCAACGGTATCAAGTTCAACAAGCGCGCCCAAGGGGTCCCCAAGAACGGGCCTGGGTCTGAGAGACTGATTGAAGCCGATGTGGTCATCATGGCTACGGGATATAAACGCCCAAGCTTAGGATTTTTGCCAGATGAAGTCTTCAGTGAGCCGTATGACCCACCGAATTGGTACCTTCAGGTTTTCCCACCAGAGTACCCTTCCATCTGCGCAAACAACTGCACCTATGTCAACGCCATCGGCACGGTTGGAAACTACCACATTGGCATCTACACGCGCTTCCTGCTCATGTACCTGGTGGACCCGCTCGCGAGACCCAGGACATGGTGGATGAAGCGCTGGATCGACATGACACGCTTCATCAAGACCAAGGCCCCGGGAGGAGCATTCGATTTCTTTACCTACTCTGAGTTGATTTACTGGTTTGTCTTCACGATTGCGATCAATCCGTTTAGGTGGAAGTGGGCAGCATTTGTTCTGTGCGGAGTAGGAAAGGGATTGCCGCTGAGCGTGGTTGAGCAGGAGGACCGGGCAAGGAACGGACTGGGTATGACGCATGTGAACCATGACAGCAACGGATATCAGACGGATTAGTCGGGTTCGGTACCATATCAAACGGTCGGTCAGCCTAGCCGTTGATCGAGCGCAAATTCAGGAAACATTCAAGTTGGCTTCGAGATCCAGCTTCCCCTTGTGCCTTGGAATGACTGTTCAAAAACACAGCATTGAATTTTCTGCCGAGGTTGAGCTTGATAATTTAAACCCTTTCTTTTTGGATGAGCAGTGGTCAAGTGGTCACTGACGTGTATATCGAACACGCACGACATATTCTGGTCTGGCAGAAAATCCATGCAGACTTGAGGACGTGTCTGTCTTGACTGTGGCCTTGCAGTCAGTCATGGTCATTTGCACTCTTTTATATTCTTCTCCAGGGTCCCGACTTAGGGGTTAAATGTGAGGCACAAGACGGTGAGCGTATCGATATCGCAGATTGCGTGGTCGGTGCCCCGGTGAAAAACTTCGCTCTCCTTTTTTTTCCTTTTGCACGCACCATCAAAAGGGAAAAAGGTCGGCCCCTTTTTCCTTATTCTGGATATAACTTTGACGATGGTGGGGTTCGTCGGAAAGTTGTGCGGAGCCGGGTGCACACATGAGGCACGTCTTACCGGACACCCAGTGCATCGCCATGGCAACAAGCCAGGAACGCGTAAACATGAATCAGAAGCTGGGCTGAGATGGTGAGATGGAACCGGGTGGAAATGATGGGCAGATTGAGGATGTTTGAAGATGGCAAAGGTACGTCAGGAAGCGATATACCGTTGTCGCAGCAAGAGGTGTCGCGAAAGTCGCGTTTGAGCGGAGGATATCCCCCGCACGTAGCACGCTTCTTTAAGGCGTGTCACAGCGTCCCGTCGTCTCAGGTAGCGACCTTCCGAGAGCGAGGCCGCACGCGATCCACATGCAGAGGTGAAACTCGTGTTCCCTGGGGGTATAATATTGATAAAGGTAAATCCTTTAGTGGGCCGGAAGCGGTTGCGATGCGCAACAGCCAGACGGCGGTGCAACAAAGGATTTTCCGGTGTGTGTATGTGTGTGTATGTGCATGCATGTGGCGCGTACGTGCGTGAGAGTGGGTGTGTATGTGCTGACTCTTTATGTAAAGCGAACTCATCAAGGGCAAGCAAGCAGGGCACGGGTTTGTTTTCGCGGTGAGTGACCATCCGGGGCCGAGAGATGTCCTGTGAGGGTAGAGACGGCTACTTCCAACAAAGAATTTTTTTTTTCCTTTGAGAGCAAGCCGCGCTCTTCCTCTCTCGTTCTCCATCTCCACCGGGCAAGGCCGTTTCAGCGGCTCAAGGTCGGAAGCGTCCGGCCAGGTGCTGCACTCGTGACAAAGAGGATGAAGCCTAGCTTGCTGTCACAGTGCAGATTTTCAGGGTCTCGAAACGCCAAAGACCGTAGACGGTAACGCGGGCGGGTCCCGAGGTCTGGGGTATATGATGGGACCCTGAGTGGTGAGACGCGGCGACTGGGCGTGAGGTGCTCAGGTCAGGTGATAGCGTGCACACGGTTGTTTGTATACACCGGCCGTGGACGCGTCGCACCTAGCGACGAGACGATGGTTTCCATAGCGCGGCCCACAAAAGGAGGGGTCAGCCCGTTGGTGGTGGGGGGCGCGTGTGCAGCCGGGCCTCATGCCCGTTTATGAAAGGCTTTGTGCACTCGCCATGGCCTCAGACGCGCTGACGTTGCTCGCCTGGCCTGCAAACAGCCGCTGTTCTCGAACAATCGTTCAGCTCGCCTCTGTGACCTCACCCACCGCCAAACAGCCCACCCCGGCCTCGCCGAGTAATTGCCTGCTGACGTTTGTGTCGTGGTGTCGCATGGGCGTCTTTGTTGTTGATGTCGCCGTTGCCATCGAGACGAGGGGGACCTGTCGAGAGCAGTGACAGGCAGCCGAACAGGTTTGCGCAAGAAGCACCATGTCTATTCACGGCAACCCGGGCGGCTCGTCTCTCAGCCTTGTTGACTATGACGTTGGAGAGCGGTCGCCATCGCGATCGCATAGTAGAGCAGTTCGATCGCAGGCACACCACTACGAGGATAGCGTGTTGGGGCGACGCCAGGGAGGACCAGGGCGATCCAAGCGTGAACGAGCCGGCGTGCGGCCACTGGCAGCGTCCACGGCGCGTGCGACGTCGGGCCTGCTACACCCAAAGCAGCGCGAAAATCTCCCGCTCGTCCAATGAGTTGGCGTGGCAGGCAAATGGTCAATTGGCGGGCCGCAGCTGAAGAGGCATGACAAGGACGGGCAGATTCCAGATTCCCTGGCAGAGCGCGTGCCAAACGTGTGCCATTACCTGGCAGAGATGACGAAAGACTACGTAGCCAAAGCCATGTATGTATGTATGTATGTATGTACTATGCGAGCGGGCAAGCAGGCGAGCAGGGCCAGTGGGCTCGAGTGGGCTTCCCAAGTGGGCTCTCACTCTCTCTAGCTCTCTAGCTCTCTAGCCTGGCTCTGACAGGTTCTTGCGGCCAGTTCACGCGTCTTTTTGGCGAGGCGGTTGTTGGGGTATTTCTGTATGTAGGCACATGCAGAGCCATGCTTAGCCGCAGCGCATTGGTTTGGTAGCGAGTGGGCGGCGTGCAGTAGGAGCGCGTTTCCCTTGGAGACGGTCTCCATGGTACGCACACGGCGACCAGGACCACTGGATGGGCGCAGAACCAGTCCGAGGGGACAAATTTCTCTCGGCGGCGCGATTTTTAGGCGGGGAGCGAACTGGATGGTTTCACGTATCGACACTGGGCGTACAGGGAGCATCCATCTGCCATGGGTCTGAGCCGCGTCGAGCTAGGCGTTTGCTTCTCTGGCAACGCGCTGCAGAGGGCGACATGGACCGGCCGGGTGCATGGGAGCGCTGCTGGTAGTGTGTGTATGTATGGAGTATGGTATGTATGTAGACAGCGTTGAAGCAGCAGCCGTCAGACGCACACGGTGCCGTGGTAGAGGGACCTGCCACGGCTGACGAGAGACGACACGGAGCAGATATGAGGGCGCTGCGAACCGTTGTTTACCATGGTGTAGTTGGCAGACCAAGTATGGGCAAAGCAATCAATGGGCGTCATGCTCCTGCAGCCCAGCTGCACGCAAGCAGGCGAGCATGACATCGCGATCAAATCAGCGGCCGGTGTACCTGCGGCGGCATTAGAGACGGCGGATCATCGCAGCGCAGTGCAGCACAGCTTGGACACGCTGCATAGCCGGAACGAACAAAGTGCAGTACCCAGTATTCTTGGTCCTAGTCCTAGTCCTAGTCCTGGTCCCGTGCTGGTGCTGGGCAGTGAGGCCTCCGGTGTGTGCAAGCGCCTAGCTTAGCAGCCCATGCCCTGCTCGTCCGCCCTAACCTTCTCAGCGGGCTACCCCAGCAACCATGGCCATCCTCAAAGCCAGCTGCCTGACTAACCTAAACCCACCCTCCCTCCTCTCTACCCTTCTCTCTCCCAAGAAGGTCCAATCCCCTTCCTTAACTTGGCTGACACGACTCTTGGACGACGGCTCGCTTTTGCTTGGATCCCTCTGTCTCCCTCTCTCTCTCTCGACACCCATATAGGCAGTCGCTACCTCCTTCACCACCATACCCGTCCCGCCCAACGCGCTTGCAGCAGCAGCCTCATGTCCGGAGCCCGCCTATAGCCTTCTCTCGCCGTGTACCGCCCACAACAGCACCGACAACGACGACAGCAAAATATTTACTGCGAGCATCTTCAGATTGGAATTGGTTTTTCTGTCTTGTATGCTTTATCCTCGTCGCCCGACGCCAGTATATCAGCCCTCTCTCTCCGCCCGCACGCCAACGCTCGTTTCGGCCTGTTGCTCGGTACGACGGTAGCCCGCCCTCATCAACAACCACCACCTTCACCCTCACCACCATGGAGATGTCTTCACCTCTCGCCGCCATGCGTCCCCCTCCCATTCCCGGGCCCTGGGGGTACCGACGTGACCTGCCCCAATCCAAGCCGCTTTTCGGAGGTGCGCACAACCTGGGCCCCAAGAACTTCAACTTCCGCGACCTCAGCATGAAGAAAACCGGGGGAGACTACTTCGCCATGCAGCCTCGCCTGGGCTCGTCTCCCACTGCCAGTCTGGCCGCCGACATGTCGAGCAACCTGCACGTTGACCAGAGGTAAACTATGCTTGGTTTCAGACGCCTTCCGCTTTCGGTGCTAACGTCCTTTGTTACAGCCCCCAGCTCGTCACGCCCCGCCGGTCGCTCTTCACTTCCAACCTCTTTCAGCAGTTGGACACAAGGGGTAAGTGCCTGTGCCCTTGACAATGGCGACGTACAAGGCCTGACGTGCTCAACTAGAAACCTCGACCCCCTCTGCCCGATGGGAAGGCGTCACCACTCCACCAATCCCCTCTTCCTCGCCCGGCTTTGCTCCAGACTCGATGGATATCTCGCCTCTTCCCCACAAGGCTCCCTTCAGCTTCATCAACGACCGTTCCCTGCCGCTGCCGTCTCCCTCACCGGAGACCACTCCTGGTACCGACAGTGACATGTTGTCGTCATGTGACGACATGTCCACCCCTCCCGCATACCCTACACCAAGCATCGAGATCCCACGCCCAGTGTCCGCCGCCGAGTCAGTACTTTCACTGTATGCGCGCCCCGTCCCTGCTAACACCTTCTAGTCGCCGAAAGTCTGCCCTTCTGAGGCCCTCTCTCGCACGTTCCAAGAACTACTCCTCTTCCAACTCTGTCTCCTTCAAGGAAGAGGAAAAGCTGGACGACACTTCGGCTCCTCCACCCCCGCCGTTCCAGTTCGGATGTGGTGACTTCAGCCGCACCTCGTCATCGCTGAGTCTGGACGAGTGCTTCGCTGCCTCTCCTCCACAAGAACGCAGGCCCACATCCAACGGATCCCTCTTCGCCTCCTCCAGGCCCAAGCCTTACCGTCTCAACTCTACTGCTTCGTCTAGCGTGACTGGATCTCCCCTCGCCGCAATCAGAAAACCCGCTGGCCCCCCATCGCGTCGACCAAGCAAATTCCGACGTTCATTGAGCATGTTCGAGAGCCCTTGTGATGTGATGAATGCCAAACAGGAGCAGGATAACTACCAGCCCAGCGGCCTTCAGTCTGTAATGGATGTTGATGATGTCCACCCACTCAAACTTCCCCATTTCACTACTAGCGAGCCAGAGAGTCTCCCTCGCATCACGCGTGAGACATTGATTGATGTACTCGATGGTGTTTACGACCACCTCTATGACAACAAGGTGGTTATCGACTGCCGCTTTGAGTATGAATACAATGGTGGGCACATTGAAGGTGCTTTGAACTTTTGTGACAAGGAGAAGCTCGCCGAACGTCTCTTCCAGGCCCCTTCAAGTGAAAACACGCTATTGGTGCTCCACTGCGAGTACTCTGCACATCGTGCACCTCTCATGTAAGTCGGCTGGCTAGGTTGTGGTCTTGTTCATCAACTAACAGCAACAGGGCCAAGTTTGTGCGCTCACAAGACCGTAAAGAGAACGCTCACCAATATCCTTACCTCTCATTTCCTGAAGTCTATATCCTCGATGGTGGCTACAGTTCCTTCTTCCATGCTCACTCTACCCGCTGCTATCCCCAAAACTACCTGCGCATGGATGCCAAGGAGCATGAACAATCATGCGAGCGTGGCCTAAACAAGCTCAAGTTCAAGTCGCGTGCCAAGCTCAACCGTGCCACTACCTTTACCTTCGGACAGCCCTGCCAAATGGAAGACAGTCCTACCACCATGAGTCGGTCAAGAAGTGGAAACAACATTTTTTGCCTTAGCAACGACTCACTCGACGGTGCGCGGGCTGCCACTGCCCGTCGCCTAGCCTCTTACTAACAACTCTACACTGGCCATTGGCCGCAATAACGATACCAAATCAAGTCACGGCGGATCGATTCACGGCGTTATTCATGGTTGCTGCATCAGCATGGGATTCCCACAGCATTGGCGTTTTGTCCTTTTTCTCCATTTACCGGGGCGTTCAAGCGATTTCCTTTGTTCTGCATTGTTCTCGGCCTTTTCCACAGAGAAAACAGTCTGCATCTGATCTTCGGGGTGTCCTGTCCCCGTTTTCGTTTCTATACCCCATGTCGCGGAGCCAAGGGCCCGGGCATAAGTTACCATTTGTCGAGTGGGATTGCTGGATACCCACCTGGTCTACGGCGAGCGTTGTGCAGCATGAATCAGTCTGCCCGCAAGCTTCTTAGTTTCCTTTGTTCCTACTGCTCATCCTCAACCGGATTTTTCCTTTGGTGGCGCGGAGCTGAAAGAATGCTCGTGCCCTTGTTCTTTTGAACTCAAAATCTAAGAATCATCACGAAGACACATACACCTCTAGGCCTACGTGCCTCTAGTACGCTCATTACCAGCACTTCCTAATTTATCTCCTTAATCAGTTCTTTGTTTGCTATCCTTTGAAGTACTCCGACTGGATTGCTTATCCTCTGTCTCTTGGCATGGTATAGTTTGACTAGGAAAGAAGACAATGGAAAAAGATCACCTCAATCATTTGTTCAAGCATGCATCCACTTTGTTTGTTACTTCTGGCTACCGCCGGAGTGGTCCGAGTGGGACGCTTTCTTGTTGTTTCTGGCGGACATGTGATCTTGGGCCATGTCTGGAATGTCTGTTGAGGCTGAAAGGCGCTAGCTGTCTCACACATGCTTGCGAGCTATTGCTGTTGCCCGGAATTGTACTAGGTAGGACGCGTGAAGTCTGTACGCGTTTCGCGCTAATGGCGTAGCCCCGCATCTCCAAACATGCTTTCCCCACCAAACTTCTGCAATCGACGCTGCGTCGCATGCTGCACGCCAGCCCCGTGTGCGTGCGCCCATGAAATCTTGGTGATCGCCGTCGCCGTCGCCGTCGCCACCGCATCCTCCGTCGACGTCTCAGCCATACGCAACGCCTTGTGGCTGGAGACTTGTCGGTTGCTGCCATTCAGATTGACTCTATTCTTTGCTTTTGCCCCACTTCAGCTAAACCTCCGAGCTCCGAGCACTAGAGTACCGGTCCACGGGCCTCGGAAAGGGAGTCGCGCAGTCAACGCGTGCCACAGCACTTGCTGATGCCACACAATATCTTGGCTGCATAGTCAGACTGTGGATTTATCATCCGTGGAACGACCCATCTCTGTGTGCGCGCATATTGAAAGACCCGCAAGACAAAAGGCAATGGATATTGACGATTTGCTGGCCGAGGTTGCAGTCGATTCCACGCCCCAGGAATCACGCGACTTGCAAGAGCTGACAAGATGTTGGGTCGCCGAGAGAGTTGCGCCCGAGATCTTGCCGTGGCCGACAGAGCTCATGGACAGAGTGTTGGGGCGGATCGGGAAGCAGGTGAGTCAACGGGCCCATCACTCAAGCGTTGGCTCAACGGCGTGTGGCAGACAAGAAGCAATGGCCATCCGAGCTCCTGGCATAACACACGGTGCTGATGATGCAGTCAGATTGAACTTGTCGAAGACCAAACGGGCAACATGGACCCCAAGACCAATTTCAAGCTCATCATCATACAAACTGAACTCGAGAGATTCAAATTCCTTGTCCGGAGTTTTCTGAGAGCAAGGATAAAAAAGGTATGCCTTCTGGCATGATCCATGCACCCGCACTTTTGCGCCTTGACGTGTATACAGGTACTGATTGACATGGCGTTGCAGATCGACACACACCCTTTGCACATACAATCGCAACATACAGCCTCGCTCGAGACGCCCTCTCCCCTGCTCTCTCCCTCGGAATACCAATACCTCGTCTCCCACCAAGCGCTTCTCTCCTCACACTACACCTCCTCCTTCCTCTCACAGTTTCCCGCTTCGTTACAACGGCTCGACGACACTACCGGTGGCATTAGCATGGTGGATAAGCCGGATGAAGATAAAGCGGTTTTTGTGCGCGCGTTAAGGGACATTGGCGAGATCTTTGTAGAGGGAACCGACCGGCGGTTTGAGATGAAGCGGGGTGATGTTTGGGTTGTCAGGTGGAGTGCTGTACGGGCTTGGTGTGTCGGCTGTGGAACAGGAGACGTAGAGTTGATCTGACAATTTATGACTACAATAAAGAGTACAGGCTCTGGGGTGTGCGGAAGAAGAAGAGCAAGTGCTGCAACATATGCACGCCTGGTGCGTTCTGTGAGTGTACAAAACCTACGCACTCTACATTTTTGGGCGGAAAAACTACACATGTACACGTCACATTTTAGACGAGTTCGTCATTGTACTGGGAAAAAGACAACATTGGGGCGTTTTTCTGTCATATTAGCAAAGAAAAAGAACTAAGGCTGGACCAGACATACATGCCATGCCATGCCATGCCAGTGCCGTCACCACGGTAGTCGAACGACAGACTCAACAAGCAATAACAACCAACAATTGATGATCAGGTAAATGTCATTTATAAAACATGTAAATATTCATCTATGAAAGCAAAACTACTACACTCCTAAACTCCGAAACCGAGAGAGCAAAAAAGAAAAAGAAGAGAAAAGGAAAATCACTACTACAAATTTGATGTCCACCGCACTATACCCTGACCAACGCCTTGATCATCTGCCCAAACGCTGGCTGATCAATAATCTCCTCCACACTCAACTCTGCAGCGCCGTCCCACTGCTGTATCTTAGTGGCCAAGACAGCGGCCGAAACGAAATCGCCGCCTAGCTCGAAGAAGTCGCTGTGGTGATCCAGCGCGGTAGTCTGATCTTCAGAAAGACCCAGGATGTCCTGCCATAGAGCTGCCAGTTGGGTTTTTTGCTGGGAGCCATTGACGCCGTTGGTGTGGCCGTTGACGCCATTCGCATGCCCATTTGCATAGCCATGCTCGCTGGCCAAAGGCAGGCGCAGCTCAGTTGCACTCAGCAACACGTCTCCGACACGCCTGTCCCCGTCTTCACCGACGACTGCAATCATCTCGCACAGCACGTCGAGCACAGCGGCCCATTTCTCGCTGGCGATGGCGACGTCGGAGCATATCATGGCTACTTCCATAGCCTCGCCGCCCTGCTGGGGCGTCGTCTTGATGGCTACGTCGGCCTCGTCGGCTTCGGGACACCACGCACCCACGTCTCCTGCTTCGGTCGTCTCGTCGATGTTTTGGTGCTGCACGACGCTACTGAAGCGCGTGTGTTGCGGCCACGAGGTGCACTCCCGCACAAGGGTTCTTGTGCCAAGGGTGGCTTCGAAGGGGTAGCTGGAGGCGTGCTGGTTCTGGATCTGGTGCAGGAGACTGAGGATTGTTGTTGTGGCGGTGTTGTTGAGATCCACTCGCACGGGGATGATGTTGAGGCAAGGTCCCATGAGGTTCGTGAGCGATGGTGGGCGGCCGGAGACGACGTGGCCGAAGGTTATATCGGTTGACGAAGACAGGCTGGAAACGGTGAGAGACCAGGCGAGCTTCAGGATTGTGGCAAACGTTATGCCGTGTTTGGCTGTGATGGTTGACGGGGTTGGAATGGTCCTTGTTAGGAGCGTGTTGTAGATGTTCTTGTACGATGGTTTTTCGTCGGCGTGCTTGACGATCGGAGTCATGGTTGAGCCGCTGAGAAGAGATTGCCAGTACGCTACGGCTTCTGATTGTTTGGCTGGCGAAACGGCTTGATCCTGGAAGTACGGTGCCATCGATGAGGTCGGGCCTGCCTCTTGGCCTTGCAAGGCTGCTACCAAGGAGTTCAAAAGCTGCGGTAGACAAGAGCCGTCGTACTGGGCATGGGAGATGCGCATGATGAGTCGGTATGAAGTCTTCGAGCTAGCTTTGCCCACGACGAAGAACTTCAATAGTGGATCAGCCATGATCACTGGACGCTCGGCATCTTGTT
The DNA here is from genome assembly GCA_002161795.1 of Curvularia sp. IFB-Z10. Classification (NCBI taxonomy): domain Eukaryota; kingdom Fungi; phylum Ascomycota; class Dothideomycetes; order Pleosporales; family Pleosporaceae; genus Curvularia; species Curvularia sp. IFB-Z10. The sequence continues at coordinate 1,636,394 of JPSZ01000001.1, forward strand.
TGCAGATTTGCTGGGTCAACGATTCGATATCGTCTACGGCGTCGTGCCATTCAATTTCGTACGGTAGGTCGCGAAGCACTGTCTGGACGATATCTGCTCCATGCACAGCAAATACCGTACGGAGAATCTCGTGCTGAGCCACGAAAGCCTGGAGAGCCGCAGTGATAACCTTGGTCTCCGCATTGCCATCACGGTCCAGCCAGAGGTAGTTTCTGAATCCACGAGTCTTCATCAAGGCATGTGCCACGGCATTCTTCTGGAAGTCGGTTGCTGGCAGAACGTCGACGATGTTGTCCTCAGCAGTCTTGACCTGGGCCGCCAGCTCTTTCACAAGCTTGGCTTGTGGTTTGTCTGTGATAAGAGAGAACGGCTCGTAGGGTGCAACATCTTTTTGTTCCTCAGGGTGTGTGCGTCCCTCGACAACCTTGGCCATGTCTGACAGAACAGGACTCTCAAAGAAGTCTGTGACTGAGAGTTGAATGCCTCTCTGCGCGGCTGTCGATACCAGCTTGATGGCAAGAATTGAGTCGCCACCGATCCGGAAAAACTGGTCTTCGGTACCAACTGTCTCGGCGTCTACGCCTAAAGTTTGAGCCCAGAGATCACGCAGAGCATGTTCTGCCGGAGTTGACGGCTGTTGTTTCTTGTCTCCCAATGACGTCTGTAGACCATACTCAAGCAGCTGCTCCCTGGTGAGTGACGAGACCAGCTCCTTGAGCTTGCGGCGGTCCGTCTTTCCGTTCATTGTCAGGGGTACCCGAGAAATGGGTAAGAAGTAGTTGGGTAGCATATAGTGTGGTAGAACCCCTGAGAGCGATGTTTGCAGTGCCACCAGGTCTTCCTTGATCGGATCCAATGGAAGAACATGAGTTTCTCCAGCTGCGATAGCGCTGGGTTGGATGTAGGCAATCAATGCAGTCCGGCTATCTAGGCTCTCTGGGCGAGCTGAGTCGACAACAACGTGCTCCAGTGTAGGAAGTCTTGCCCGGATGGCGTGTTCGATTTCGCCAGCCTCGACTCGCTGACCGCGAATCTTCATCATGGTGTCTTTGCGTCCAACGAAATGAATCGTACCGTCTTCGTTGTAGCGAACCAGATCTCCAGTTCGGTAAAACCTCCTTGGTTTGTCGCCCACCTTGGCCCAAGCAGGATCGGTAACGAATGCAGCGGCGGTCTTCTCTTCGTTATGCAAATACCCTCTCGCGACGGTAGGTCCTTCCAGTAGCAGCTCACCCGTGCAGCCGATAGGCACAAGCTTGTTGTGGTCTGCAGGATCCACGATCCAGTTCAAGACGCCAATGGGAGAGCCAATATCAGCTGGATCACTGGAAGCTGTGGCTGGCGGTGCTCCCGAGGAGTAAATTGTCGTTTCAGCTGGTCCGTAGCATACGATAAGGTCCAGGACACTATGCCATTTGTCAATGATGGCTCTGGTACTAGCTTCACCACCAAGAACCAGTTTTCGCAGACTGGGAATACCCTCAGCGGGTAGCAGTGAGGCGACCGTTGGAGTCAGGAAGGCCCAGTTGCATTGGAATCGGTTGATGGCGCCGGTGAGGTCATTTAGACGCTCATGCTCAGAAGGCACACAGATACAGCCACCCCTTTGAAGTGTAGTGAAGATATCAGCCGCTGAGACATCGAACTGGTACGCTGCGAATTGAAGAAGGCGAGTAGATGGCCCAATGTTCCAGGCTGTTCCATGCGCCTTGCTGCTGGAGCAAAGACTGCGATGCTCGATGACAATGCCTTTGGGGAGTCCAGTCGATCCAGAAGTAAAGAGAACATAGGCTGGGTTGTGGGGGCTGATGAGAGGTAAAGCAGGGGTGCTTGCAAAAGGCAGGTTGGCGAAATACTGCTCATCAACAGCGATTATCTTCAGGTCGACTAGCTTCTCAAACTTCTTTGCTAAATGAGAAGCCGTCAACAAGACCTTTGCTTTAGCATCTTGAAGGATGAGCTGAAGACGGTCCAGCGGATGAGATGGGTCCAGGTTGACGACGGCACCGCCTGCCTTCATGACGGAGAGTTGCGTCACCACGGCCCATATGGATTTCTGGAAGTTCAGTGGGACTAAAACTTCTGGGCCTACTCCGTAGTTCTGAGCTAGCCTTCCAGCCAGTGCAGTTGACAATCGATCCAATTCGGCGTAGGTGAGTTTTCCGTCCCAGGCATCAACTGCGAGTGCATCAGGTCGTAGTTTGACTTGCTCCGCGAATACTTCGGGCACAGTTGTCTCCAGAACTTCTGGGTATGTGCTGTTCCAGTCCAGAATCTGACTCATTTCGTCGGTGGTGAGCATGGTGATGTCTTCCATCTTTGTCTCCTCCGTAGCTTGCTGGAAGCATGTCACAATATGCTCAAAGTGACGGAGCATCCTTTCTACTCGATTCTGTGGAATGATGGTCTGATCGAATCGGGCTTCAACGTGGACATCCTTTTCATCAAGGCTGCACTCCCAGACCAGCGGGTATGTGTCGAAGTTCTTCAGAGGGAGAGCCACTTCTTCCGCACCAAGTAGCTCCTCTGGCTGAATATCGAATCTTTGCGCCATGGGCTGAACAACGAAGAGGTTCTGGAACTGTACGGCTGCCGCAGTTTCTGCATCAATGTTGGCAATGTTCTGCAGACCGAAGTGCTCGAAGGGCATCATGTCCGTCGTCTGGTCCTGCACTGCCTTCAAGAAAGCACCGACATTAGCTCCTCCTGTAGGAATGCTCATTCGAACTGGCACTGTTGTGATGGTCGGGCCAATGATTTCTGTGATTCCGTCAACCGGACAGCTGCGACCCGAAAGGGTGGTTCCGAACACAATGTCGTTGTCTTCGCCGGCGTCAGCGTATTGGGCGAGTACATATGCCCATGCTGCCCTTAGCAACGTCGCTGTTGGCACATCAAAGACCGATTGTGATTGCATTGCGATAAGTTGATGCGCCACTCCATCGACTCTGTCTTGGTGAGTATGACTAGCCGCAGGAGGTTCCGGGTAGGCAATGGTTGGCTTTCCACCGGACAGAGACTTTATCCAGTAGGCCTTTGCTTCTTCATGAGTGGTAGAAGTGATGTATTTGACGAATTTGTTGAAGCCGGGGGCGCTCTCCGTTACGTTGTTTGTGTAGTAGGCACGGACTTGATTGAGGATCAGTGGTAGAGTCCAACCGTCGTAGATGGAGTGGTGTGCTGTCCAGATAAAGTGGCCATCGCCAGTGATACCATAGCGAGACAATGGCATCCCGAAAGTGAATCTTTCTCTTTCGTCCTGGTCAAGGTACTGCTGTAGACTGGAAGCTGTACGCCACAAGCTTGTCGAGTTGTTCTTGAGCACGACCTGGAGTGAGCGTGCGTTTCGACCCTCAATGATTGTCGTACGCAGGATGGGGTTGTTAGCGACCGTCATCTCCCAAGCCTCCTTGAACATTGGTAGGTCGATTGAGGCTGGAAGACGGAGAACCTTTCGCAGAATGTACGATCCAGGATTAAGGAGCGAAAGTGCCATGAGACCTTCTTGCAACGGTGTACATGGGTACGCATCCTCAATGGCATCAGGAGATACCTTGCCTTTAGCTTCGACGGACGCTGCAGTTGCACTTCCATCAAGAAGGCTGAATGGAGCAACTGTCTCGTTACCATTCTTGCGGCTCGACGACTTGCTGCTGAGCACGGCTGCCATGTCCGAAAGAACGGGATTTTTGAAGATATCTGCTACCGTTGCCACTCTCTTCGACGAAAGCACCATTGCTGCGATGGAATCGCCGCCCAGTTTGAAGAAATTATCCTCCGATCCAATGCGGGAGACTGGTATTTTCAAGGCCTCAGCCCAGGCGAGAGCGAGGGCTTGCTCTGCTTCAGTAGCCAACGGCTTCTTCGAGCTTTCTGTTTGTGAGTACATGCGCAGAAGCTCTTCTTGAGGCAAGGTAGCTATCGTCTCACGGAGAGTCCGTCGGTCAAGCTTTCCGGCAGTGGTCGTTGGCATCTTGCTGACGGGAATGTATAGAGCCGGAACTTCATACGGTGGCAGTGCTGCCTCGAGAGCCCTCTGAAGTCGCACAATCTCGTCCCGTAGATCTTCGGCTACTGGAAGAAGCAGGTCTTCTTCCGGAGGCGACTTGTCTTTCTTATCGAGACAGAAGAAAGCAGCGAGACAAGCTTTGTCTTGGAGGCCACCTGGAAGCACGATGTCCACGCAAACGCTACTTGCTTCTGGCAGGTTCTTCAGGGTATGAGTCTCGATTTCAGCAAGCTCAATTCTCTGTCCGCGTAATTTCGTCTGCTGATCAGCCCGACCAAGGTATACGATGTAGCCGTCAGCAGTGTAGCGAGCTCGATCGCCGGTATTATATGCTCTCTCGCCTGGAAGGAAGCCGGGACTCTGCAGGAATACACCGTCAGTTTTGGCTTGATCTCCTAAATATCCGTCTGCCAGTGCAGGACCAGAAAGGTGAAGCATTCCCACAGCTCCCAGTGGCGCAAGCTGGCTAGAGTCGTCTGGATTTACAATCCAAGTCTGGGAGGCAACTCCTTTGCCTAGGACATCGTTTCGGTCCGTCGCCCCTTCGAAAGTCTTCATTACTGCAAATACGCCTGTAAAATTGAGTTAGTATTGCTCTAGCAGTGAAAGATAAGTACTCACAGGTCTCCGTTGGACCGTATCCATTCATCAATTGAAGTCTATTTGCCCATGTGGTGATGTTGTCAGCCCCAAGAGCTTCGCCTCCAAGTATCAAGGTCTTCATCGTAGGAATATCTTCCGGTTTCAATATGCGCACAACCGACGGTGTCATGAAGGAAGTATTGACTTGCTTCCTGTTGATGAAGCTGACAATATCGCTCATCCTCTCGTCATCTGAAGGGAGGCAGATGGTTCCACCGTACATGAGAGTCGTGAAGATCTCCAGGATGCAAGCATCGAATGTAAAAGCGGCGAACTGGTACATGCGTGTGGAGCTGTTGCAGCCAATAAGGGCGCCATGGTGGAAGGTGCTGCTGTTTACTGCTCGGTGGCTCAGAACCACGCCCTTGGGCACGCCACTTGTACCAGATGTGAACAGACAGTATGCAGAGCTCTCAGGGGTGACATCAGGGAGGTCAACAGGGGCTGATTTCATGTCCACAAGGGTCTCAGTAGACACTGTTAAGACACCGTCCACTAGCGTCTGCATTCGCTTCGTGTTTGTCTGCGATGCCAGGACCAGCCGGACGTGTCCAAGCTGAGACATTATGGTCTTCAGACGGTCATCTGGATGGGCCATATCGAGAGGAACATAACTAGCTCCGGCTTTCATGATGCCGAACATAGATATAATGGCCCACACACTCTTTTCGAAAGCGATAGGGACGAAGTCGCCGACCGTTACCCCTTGTTGAATGAGTTGAGTAGCCAGTGTGCTGCTCTTGAGATCAAGCTCGCTGTATGAAATTGTACAATCGAAGGAATCGATGGCAACAGCTTCAGGGGCACGCTTGACTGACTCCTGGAAGACCGTGTGAATGCACTTGTCAACCGCTGCAGGTATATCTGAGTTCCATGAGGATATTTGCCTTCGGTCTTCGTCGTCTACCATCTTCAACTGTGCAACTGGGGCCTGTGGCTTATCCAGGATAGAGGCAAGGATATTCGAGAGGGCATTGCTGACACCGGCTGCCTGGGCATCGGACAAAATACTGGCAAAGTAGCTCATCTGCACATGAATCTTGCCAGCGTCGTCAGAGATGCTGATTGATATTGGGTACTCTGTCGGATCCACACCGTCAATGTAGCGAAGGTGCAAATCGCCAGCGAAAAAGTCTTGGTGTGGTCGTCGCTGGAAGCTGAGCACGGTATTGAACAGCTTTTGGCCAGACGATAGGCCAAGTTCGTGCTGGATCTCAGCCAGGCTGACATGCTGATATGGGAGAGACTGCAGGTATTCGTCTTGCAATTTCTCCAAGGACTGAACCGCTGGTTGCTGCGAGGTGATATCGAAGTCGATTGAGCAGACGAGCATGTTGATGAATGCTCCGACTGCTTCTTCGATACCCGCCACAGGGACTTCTCGACCAGACGCCAAGTATCCGAAACAGACTTGATCGTCTCCCGTGAAAGCTCGGAGAACCTTTGCCCATGCCAGCCGGAAGATGCTTGCCAAAGTAACATTGTGCTCTTGGCAGAAGCTCCGTACCTGAGAGGCTTCAGGAAGCTTAACGTCGATTTGGCGAAGAGGAGAGGGTTCTTCAGGTTGGGTATTCGATTCTGCGAGAGTTGGGAAGTAGCATGCCCTGACACCACTCAACTGGTTCTTCCAGAAGTCAATGGCAGCGCCTCGAGGCTGCGACTGGATGTAGCCAATATAGTCGCTGTATAGAGGACCAGGGCTGACATTCGATGGATTCTGGTAAGCCTCCACCCAGTCCGAAACAAGGATAGACATCGATGTGCCGTCTACCAATGCATGGCTGATCTCTAGCTTACAGAGAGTCAGTCCGGTGTTGGTGTCGTGCAAAATCGTCAGGCAATGCGGCGGCTGATCTGGGCTGAAAGTCTGTGCTTGAGTGTTCAAGAAGCTGACTGCATCTCCTTCGGGCGCGTTTACTAACTTAACCAAGGCAGAATGTTGCTTGAGCAAGAGCTGATCATATGGACGGTCGGACAGACCTTCCACAAATACGGTCCTCAGCACCGCTTGTCGGTCAACCACCATTTGCCATGCCTTGGCCAATCTTGTTACATCGATTCGTGCACCACGAACAGATGATACCTGTACCACCATCTCGATGTGGTATGCGCCATCCATGCGGTTCTGGGTGAGCAGGATGCCCTCTTGCATCGGAGAGCAGGCGTAAATATCCTCAATGTCGTCAATAATAGAAGAAGGCTCGAAGTGCTTCTGAAGCCCTTGGAGGCTGGTATACGATGTGTTCTGAAGCAGAGGGAAGTCCGATGGGGTGAGGATGCGTGCTGACTGCTCCAGCGTGCAAATCATATCGCACAGTGTTTGCTGATACAACTGTACCCAGCGTTCAATCTCATCGATGTGTTTCATCTTACGGTTGTAGGTGAGTGAAACGTGAGCTTTCCCATTGAGGACGTAGGTGTTGATATCGATCAACGAGAACCGGTTAACCTGAGGACCGAAGTCATTCTCGTTGAAAGGTATGATCTGCAGAAGGCTGGCGTCTTGACCAGGTGTGGTTTGCTGTTCTTGTCCTTGGTAGACACCCAGATAATTGAACAAGATCTCGACTGGCCAATGCTTCGCGAATGCAGCTCTACCTTCTGAGTTGGACATAGCTGAGTTGAAGTAAGACCAGCCTTTGCGTGGTAAGGATCGTCTTTGGTCCTTGAGTTGCTGGACGGTGCCCGCGATATCGCTCTTGAGAGGCGAGACATGCAGAGGATACATGGTAGTAAACCAGCCGACTGTCTCTGTGACATCGATACGAGAGTTATCCCATGACTCTCTTCCGTGGCCTTCGTTGAAGATGGCTGGGGGTGTGCGCGAGAACGCTTCTGCAAAAGATGAGAAGGCAGCAGCCAGCAAGATGTCTAGCGCCTCAGTCTTCATGGATGAGTGGCACCTCCGTAACAGTCCGTCAGTATCACTGGCATCTAGGGTGAATTTGAACTCCGCTATATCGCCCCTAAGGTTCTGTTCTCCTTGTATGCCCCAGTAGCTGTAGTCTGCTGCTGGAACTTCATGCAAGAGAGATGATTTGGGGGTAAGATGTTGACTACTATACTCGGCCTGAGCTTTGATCCAAGAGTGGAATGGGAACGGCTTGAGGGCGGGTAGCTGCGATCCCTCGCCCGTCAGCAAGTCCTCCAGCTGTCGAATGATGATCCGCCAGGAAACCAGGTCAATGACCAGGTGGTGGGCTGTGAGGAATAGAAGCTGTTTGCCGGTGGTCTTGATGTTTAGCAGCACGGCAGCGAATACAGGTCCCGTTTCGATGCGGTGCTGTTCCTGTTGCTTTCGAGCAATTGAGCGGGCTTCTTCATCCGAGTCGACAACGTGGCTTGCGAAGTAGAAGCTTCCTTCTACTTGCTTTGGAATCATTTGCGTCCAGTTTCCGTCTTTTTCGAGAGAGTATCGAGCTCGCAGCAGTGGGTGGTACTCAACAATCTGCCGTAGAGCATTCGCCACTCCATCCGCACTCTGCTCGGCAGTCACAGCCAGCAGGAAACTCTGATTGAATTGGTTTGCTTCTGGCTCCTGTGAGGACCTTGCGATTTCGGAGAAGTACAGCTTTTGGATAGGCGAAAGCTCAAAGGGAACATCCACCAGCTCCTCCTGCTGCACGATTGGGGCTTGATCCGACTTTTCAGCAGCCTCTGTGAGGCTATAGAGGTTCTTGGACTGCATGATGGCTTTTACCGTCAACCGCAGGCCCTCCTTGCGAAATTGGACGACTGTGCCAATGGCTTGAATTGAGTCTCCTCCAAGATTCAAGAAAGACTTGTTCAAGTCGACCTGGTCCAGTGGTAGATTCAAGACGGTGGCGACTACTCGCTGCACCAGCTTAACCTCGGGGCTGAGATTCTCATTTTCCACAATGGTCCCTTGGTCTACCGCTGCTGTGGCATCTAAAGCTTGTGTGTAGGTCTCATTCGATAGAGTCTCGATCCAACGAGCAACAGCCACACGATCAACCTTCTTCGACGGTGTCAAAGCCATTGACTCCACGATGAGCCACGAGGTTGGCACCATATATCCGGGCACACGACTGCTTAACTGCTGCTTGACTTCTTCAATCTGCTCAGCTGCTGCTTTGGCATGTTCGGGAGAAATTGGACGCAGCTCCTTGGACACCATGGTTTTCTCAGAGAATTTCTGGAGAGCAATGACTGCCGTAAGCTTCCGTCTGCAGATGCCCTTCTTTGGCACAGAGACGACAGCGAAACGGACAAGGTCGTGAGAAGCAACATGACGTTCAATCTCAGAGCATTCAATTCGTTGTCCGTTCAGCTTGACTTGTCCGTCTTGTCTGCCAACATACACGACAGTGCCATCCTCATTGTATCGAACTAAGTCTCCGGATCGGTATAGGCGGGTGTTGGGGTTATCTTGTACACGCCACGGCGGAGGTGGAATGAAAGCTTCTGCAGTCTTTTGCAGATCGAGGTAGCCGCGAGAGAGGATTGGTCCTTCGATCAGGAGCTCTCCAGTCGCTCCAAGAGGAGCCAATTTAGCTACATCAGTAATGTCGGCGATCCAGAGGAGAGATCCATGGCCTCCATTCCCTTTATTGATTGTAGCAGGCGGGTTTCCATGTCCAAGATCTGCCATACTGGTCCATACCGAGCATTCAGCTGGGCCAAAGCTGTTGATAACCCGTGCATGGCCTCTCCAGGTATTGACGACATCTTCTCGAACAAGCTCACCTCCCAAAGCCAGTATCTTGAGACTGGGAATGTCCTTGGGAGCCAACAAGCTTGCCATCGAGGGCGTGAAGAACGACCAGTTGACTGCGAGACGATTGGCTGCTCCGGCAGTGTCATTCAGTCTTTCGTTTTCAGATGGGATGCAAACACATCCACCTAGCGTCAATGTTACCCATATCTCAGCATTGGAGGTGTCAAAGGTGTAGCTTGCAAATTGGAAGACACGAGTGTCAGGTCCGATGCCCATCTCAGAGTTGTACGCGACGACTGAACTGAAAGAGCTGTGAGTGATCGTAATGGCTTTTGGCCGTCCGGTACTACCACTGGTCGTGCAGATGAAGGCTCCATTGTCTGGCAAGGACACTTCACTAGGGAGCTCCGAGTGCTCTGGGAGCTGAACCAACAAAGTCTCGTTGACAGTCATGACGGGTTCAATAACAGCTCTCAGCTTCTCGGCATATGTTTCGGAGTTAGTTAGGAGTAAGACCGGCTCGGCTTGTTCAATGATATTTCGGTAATGCTGAGCTGGATGGGCAGGGTCAATCGAAAGATATGCGCCTCCTGCCATGAGAACTGCGAGCATTGATACGACAGCCCACTTGCTCTTGTCAAACGCGAGAAGCACCTTCTGCTCAGTTGTAACTCCTTTGTTCCGTAGATGATGAGCAAGACGACCTGCGACGGAGATCAACTCTTCATACGAATAGGAACCATCCCAGGACGCAATGGCTGGAGCACTGGGGCGCTGTACCGCTTGACGAACGACCTGTGCATGGAGGAGGTCTTGAACCGCCGCCGGAACTGCTCCATTCTTGTTTCGGCGCAAGATGGTCTGCTTGTCTTCCGGCGTTATAAAATCAAGACTCGAGAATGGTGCAGTCGGGTCTTCCAGCATATTAGCCAGAATGCTCGAGAACGTCTTTGCGATCCGCGTGGCTTGCTGAGTTGTGTAATACGTCGACATGTAGCTAATATTTGCCTCGACGACTGCTTCACTGGCTGTGATACTGACATTGCAGTCATACTCTGTCGGGTCATGTGAGTGGACACATTCAATCTTGATCTCGTTTCCTTCGTCATCTGTTGAAAGTGGACGTTGGATCGATAGAACCGAATTGAAAAGGCGTGAGCCTGCGGAGGCGTCCAGAAGGCTGTGCTGGATTTGACTCAATGGAGTATGCTGATGAGGCAAGGAGTCCAGGTAGTTGCTCTGCACCTTTTGGATTGTGGCCAGTATACTGTCCTTGTTGGACGACTTTGCATCGACACGGCAAACCAGCATGTTGATGTACGGGCCCATGGCGTTCTCTAAACCGTCGAGCGAGATATCACGGCCAGACGCAAGGAAGCCAAAGACAACATCGGGATTGCTGCTATATGCCCGTACGACAATAGCCCACGCAGTTTGTAGAATGCTGGCCAAGGTGACTGCGTTGGCCTTGGAGAACTCGTGAAGCTTCTTGACAGTCTCAGCAGGAAAGGCGACCTTGACGGTCTCTAAAGTGTTTTGGATGGGTGCACTCTCGTCAAGCCGGAGCTTAGGCATAATGCAGGGCTCGACACCTTCATGGTACTGGCTCCAGTACCTGAGAGAATCCTTCAGCTGGGTATGTTGGTTCTCTACTAGCATTGAGATGTAGTTGCGGTAAAGCGGTGCAGGACTCTGGCTTTGGTGTTGATAGGCCGAAACAAGATCTCTAAGAATGATGGCCATTGAAGCACCATCAATCAAAGTGTGGCTGATCTCGAGATTGAAGAATACCTTACCATCTGTGACACTTTCATAGACTGTGAACCTGTGTGGTGGAAGACCGTCTTCATAGTCGATGGGGTTGGTCCAGGGGTAGTCCAAAAGTTCCTGGTAGTCGCCGACTTGAGTCTGTCTGGCACTGACTTGTTTTAGCACAGCCTGGGTGAAGAGAGCATTGATAGCATCATCATCTGCGTTGCTTGTCTCGACGAAGACAGTCCGCAGGATCGCGTGTCTGTTGATGACCTGTTGCCATGCCGCCTGCAGTCCCTCGACCGACACTTTGACGCCCGGTTTAAGTGTAGTTGCCTCGCAGACCGCATAGAAATTGTAGTTACCGCTTGCCTGTGCCTGTGCAATAAGCAGACCTTGCTGCATGGGACTAGCCGGGTAAGCGTCTTCCAAGTCGTCAGAGCCTGAGTAACCGATTCTCTTAACATCTTGGTCGAGAGCCTCCAGTGTGGCGTTTGCAAGCAAAGCAAATGGCTCGTCGCTACCAATCTGTCTGACTGGTGCAAATGAGATCGGGTTCGTTCTCTTTGCAAGGTCTCTTAGCGACTTGCTTAGAAGGACGTCCTTGACGGTGACAGACAGCCCATTTTTCCGGCATTTCGCTACGACTTGCATAGCCTGGATAGAATCACCAGCCATTCCTACAAAGCTCTGGTCCATGGAGATCTTTGACTGTGGCTGTCCAAGAACGCTGGCGACGATGCTTTGTATAGTGGTTTCTGTCGTTGTCAAAGGAGCTGAAATATTAGTCTCCTCCTCGAGGGCAGTAGTTGCTACTCCTGGAACATCGGTCATCTCCTGGACATATTGCAGCACACGAACCCGGTCTGTCTTCTCGTTGCGAGACAACGGCAGAATATCAAAGCAGAGCCATACCGAAGGCATCATGTAGCCCGGTACGCGTTGGCCAAGGTACGCTCGACCCTGTGATATCTTCTCGGCTGCTACCGAGTCATGCGACGGATCGATGAGCCGGATCGTCTTCGTGTCATCTGTTGCGGTAGAAGATTCGCGCAGAGCGATCACTGCCACTAGTCGCTCCTTGAGAGATCCACTTCGAGGGTATAGGACAACTGCATTGGCGATGCTGTCGCAGCGGAGGATGTTGAGTTCAACTTCGGACATCTCGATACGCTGCCCATGAAGCTTGATCTGCATGTCCTTTCGGCCTACGATGTTGAGAGTACCATCAGAGTTGTACCTGCACAGATCACCGCTGCGATATAGTTTCTCTACATTAGATATCTGCATGCCTGCCTCAACCATCCATTGAGGAGGCGGGATGAAGGCTGCGGATGTCTTTTCGAAATCGTTTAAATATCCGCGCGCAACGATAGGTCCTTGTATGAGAAGCTCTCCGACCTCACCAACATGGCACAGTCGGTCCGGGTTGCCAGCGTCCGCGACCCACATACGTGCTCCAATTCCAAAGCCGATATTTCCAGGGGAAGTGACGGGGGTGACAGGGGAGATCCCAGTAGAGTATACACTTGTCTCCGCTGGCCCATAGATGTCGATGAGGTGCACTTTGTCTGCCCAGGCCTCAACATTTTCCGCCCGGACAGCCTCACCTCCTAGGACAAGAACTTTAAGGCCCGGAACATCTGCTGGCTCTAGGAGACTAGCTACTGACGGCGTCAGGTAGGCGATGTTAATGTTCATCCGGTTGATGACTCCAGTCAGATCGTCTAGACGTTCCTCCTCGGTAGGGATGCAGACTGTTGCTCCCATCTGAAGACCTGAGAATGTCTCGCCGATGCTGACATCAAAAGTATATGAAGCAAACTGAAGAATGCGCGCCCCAGGTTGATCGTACTTCATGACGGGGCCGTGTGCTGCAGTGCTGCTCGCCAAAGCGTGATGCTCGAGCACGATTCCTTTTGGTTTGCCGGTTGAACCACTCGTGAACACAACAAAGCACGGATTGCTTGGTGTTGGCTGTATCCAGGTTCTCGGAAGAGTGGATTGCTTCTCTACCAAACCGTCAAGGAGCGACTGGTCAACTCCCAGGGCTTTTTCCACCAATTTGTCGAAGAGATGGACATACTGAGGAGAAGTGAGCGCTATCTTGGCGTCGCACTGCCGTAGCAACTCGTTTCTTCGTTTTTCTGGGTGTGTAGGATCCATTGAAACACATGCTCCTCCTGCTTTCAAAACCGCTATCTGGGCTACGGGAACCCACATGGACTTCTTAAAGCAGAACGGAACTAGCGTCTCCGGACCAACACCTAACTCGCTGAGATGAGCGGCAAGGAGAGAGCTGACTGAATCGAGTTCAGCATAAGTTAGGCAGCCGTCATGGGCATCAATGGCGAGGGCGGTTGGCTTGCGCCTTGCTTGTTCAGAGATAACATCGTGTATGCATCGCCGGTGATCTTCCCATATCTTCTCGTTCCATGAGAAGATTTGCTGCTTATCATTTTCGCTGAGGAGGTTGACTTCATTGGGCCGCTTTTTGTGTTCTTGAACGATGATCCGGATCATGTTCTGGAAAGTCTCCAAGACATTGCTTGCCATTTTGTCACTTACCTTTGATGTGTAATGGCGGAAGCTCAGGTGGACGTCTTCTCGAGCGACGGCAATGTTGACTGAAATGTCGTACTCTGTCAAATCAACTTCGTCCACAATCTCGAAAGCCACACTTCCCTCGCTTGCCTGAATGACTTCTCCTAGAGCGCTTTGCAAGGATAGGACGGTGTTAAAGAGCGCACCACGAAGCTGAAGCTCATGCTGGATCTCGGCCAGTGAGCAAAGCTGATGAGGCATCGATTGGAGGAAGGATTGTTGTACAGATTCCGCAAGCTGGAGAAGATTGCTGGATGCAAGCTCACCAAAGTCCAGTCTACAGACCAGCATGTTGATGTATGCACCAACCGCATCGTCAATATCCTGAACAGGAAGATCTCGTCCAGCAGAGAGATATCCGAAGCATACATCTTCGGCACCGCTATAAGCTCGCAAGGTCATGGCCCACGCTAGATGCAGCAGGCTAGCAGGAGTGATATTGTGTGTTCTGCAGAAGTCGTGCATTCCGAGGCTTTGATCGACTGATGCTGTGATTTCATGTAACTCGTTTGGCTCGTGAGAATCGTCATTGAGGACTGGAAAGTAGCAGTTGGAGATGTCTTGCAGGTACTGCTTCCAGAAGTTCAAGCTCACAGACTTTTCTTGTTGCTGTACATAACCAACATAGTGTGAAAATCGTGTTGTGCGGGTAAGATCCAGATCACCGGCATACGCAGCACTGAGGTCGCGGAACATGAGTAGCACAGATACACCATCGATCAACGCATGGTCAACAGCAGCCATGCAGTAAAAATGCTCTCCCGTCACATATATGACGAAGTCCACGCTTGGTCTCTGGCCTTTTTCGGTATCGGCTATGCTGTATTGGTGAACCGCTTGACGGACTTCGGCCTCGTTACGACATGAAACGATGCTGATTTGGGGTTCAACACTGTTCAATACAAGCTGATCGCAGGGTGAGTCATCCGAAAGGCTGGGGATGAAAACGGTTCGCAATGATGCATGTCGGTTGGAGATACTCTTCACTGCATCCTTGAAGCGGTCGATATCGATGCTCTCTTGCCCGTGTGGAAGAGTCGCCCGACACAAGATCCGCAACTCGTAACTGGCTGACTCTCGTTGTTGGCTCAGCAGAATACCTCTTTGCATCACACCGAGAGGGTAGACTTCCTCGATGTCTTTTGCCTCCACGGAAAGGCCGGGAAGAATTTCAGACTCAAATCTTGCGAGATCATATGAGACAGGATATGTCTTGATAGCGGCAACCCCATCACCAGTCTGGGCTCTCTCAGCCAATTCTGATAGTGACTTCGTCTCGAGCATGTCTTTCATTGATACGGTGATGCCCACGGATCTTAATCTCGAAAGCAACTGCATACCAAGAATACTGTCAAGACCATTGTGGATAAACGAGCGGTTGAGGCGAATGCTGGACGTGGGGACGTTCAATATCTCGCTACAAACCTGCTGAAGCTTCTCCTCAACAGGATTGACGGGAGGGATAGCGATCTCACTAACATCTCCCGTGACAATATGGTAGGTCTCATCGTCCATGTTGTTGACGAATTGGGCGACGGTTGAGCGGTTAAGCTTGCCAGATATTGACAACGGGATTGAGCTTGCGATGATCCATAGCGAAGGGACCATGTAGGGCGGCAAGTGTGCCGACACATCTTGCTTCACCTGTTCGATAGAGTCGAAGTGGCCCTGAAGAAGCTGTATCCCTGTGTCCGACTCCGGTTCGGGGGCTGTGCTCAATGATAGCACAACTGTTAACTGGCCCTTGCATGGGCCCTGGCGTGGTAGCAATACAGCTGCTCGCCTTACGGCCTCATGCTTGGCGATATGATGCTCAATCTCACCAAGCTCTATCCTTAGTCCACGCAGCTTAACTTGCGAATCTTGCCCCTTCCTACCCAAGAAATGGATGGAACCATCGTTGTTGAAACGGGCAAGATCCCCTGACTTGTACATTCGCCTGGCTTCTCCAGATTCGGTCCTGGGTAGCCATGGGAAATCGTCATCAATAAAAGCGGCATTTGTTCTCTCCGGGTCCTTGTAGTAGCCGCGGGCGACGATAGGACCATGAACAAGCAGCTCTCCCGGACATCCAGGCGGAACTAATCGGCGGTGATCGTCGGGATCCACAATCCATATCAGGGCACCAAGAGGGAATCCGATGTTGCTCGGGTCTGTATCTTGAGAGAGATTTGGCAGTGCTGTCGCAGCTACACTGCACTCCGTTGGTCCGTAGCCATTCGCAAGTTGGACATGGGTAGGTGCCCAGGTCTCCACGTCACTTTGACCAAGCGCTTCGCCGCCAAGGACCAGGAAACGCAAGGTCGGAACCATGGCAGGGCTCATAAGCTTCACCAAAGATGGCGTCAAGAATGCCCAAGTCACGCTGAACTCTTGAATGCAGTGAGCTGGTCCCTGTGAACGCGACACGTCCCCTGGGATACAAACACATGCACCAGTTATGAGTGAAGTCATGATCTCAAGCAAGCTGACATCAAAGGAGAAGCTAGCTAACTGCAAGACACGGTCCGTATCTCGCATTCCACTGGCTTTCCGTTGAGCGTACGAGCCGGTAAGAAACTGGCGATGTTCAACGCAGCAGCCTTTGGGTTTGCCGGTGGAGCTAAGGTGACGGTTAGTACATATTTTCAGCATATGGCAGTTCTGAATGCTTACCCTGAAGTGTATATGATGTACAATGAGTTGTTTGGCCTGACAGTTGAAGTGGGTAGTCGGCCATCCGGAAGGCTGTCGACTAGATTGGAGTTTACCGCGAGGACTTCTGCACCCGTCCATTCCCACATATCGGAGTATTGAGGTGCTGTTAGCATGAATTTGGCCTGTACTTGATTCTGGATTTCTTGAAGTCGAGCCATTGGGTGGGAGACATCGAAGAAGAGCATGGTCGCGCCTGCTCTAACCACCGCCATCATCGCCACAACAGCCCAGGCGGACTTTGGGAAGCAGAGCAGCACCACGTCTTCGGGACCGACAGACTTCGCTTGCAACACCAGTGCTAGCTTGCGTGACGCGCTCTCAAGTTCCGCGTACGTAAAACTCGCATCACTGGCCTGGATGGCCATATTTGTTGAGGTATGATTGGCTTGCTCCTCAAAGAGCTCGCCAACACATCGATCGACCGAGGCTGGTGCCACGGCATTCCATTCGAAAAGCTTCCTGGAACTGTGTGGATGGAGAACTTGAAGTTCAGAATAGAGGGCCGTGGGCTTTGTAATAACTTCGCTCAGGACCTGCTGAAATGTGTTCGCGATATCTGCAGCCTCGTCTTCCCCCATATATGCTCGTGAATATATGAGCTTCGCTTCAACAGCATCATTCGATTCGTAAAGGTGCAGGCGAACGGCCATGTCATCGTCTCCTGCAGGGATGATAGCATCGAAGATTACTGCCGTATTGCAGAAGGGACGGCCGTCCAGTCCCAGAAATAAGTTGTTGCTGTTGAAGTCTGAGACTTTGAAGTTTTCACTTCGGGCCAGGTCCTTTCTTAGTATGCTTCGAACAGTCTTCACAGTTGTGTCTCGGTCAACCGTTGCCGAACATAACCTCGAACAGCCCGACTGACTTGTCAATCCGAAAGATACAGAAGAACTTCCGGTGAACAGCTGCAATACAACACTCCATGCTGTCATTATATCCAGTTGAGTTTCTTCACTGGTTAAATTCTGATGATGTCCCCTAATGATCTCCAGATCAATGTTTTGCTCCGAGTGGCCAGGTCTCGCAACATTGTTCTCGATCAATAAAGGGAAATAACATGGTGTAGCATCCTCTTTCCATTGCGTCCAGAAGCGTGTGTTCTCTGGCTCGCAGCCAACTTCAACTTGATGAACCATGTTGTGTGAAGGTTAAGAGGTAAGTAATGTGATAAGAGTGTGAACAACGGGTTTGAGTTGGAATGAATGAGATCTTGGGTCATAGGTATACCAGTGCAGTACCATCTATCATGAACAAGCCGTGTTTTCTGGATTTACCGTAAACGATTCCCGCCCCTACCACAGTCCGTCTCTACTAGCCTCGCCCATAAGCAAAGACGCTATTTTTTTTTAGCTACAGTGAGAACCTCCACCCCAGCCGCAGACCCCCTCTGCAACCCTCGTCCGTAAGCAAAGATGCTCCTTCGGAGCTAAAGCAATAACCTTCCTTACGAGGGTCTAGGTACATGGTGAGGGTCTTCGTGCATGGTTACCGGCCCGCAAACCGGGCAACGCCTCCGGGATGGGACTAAAATAACCAGGGTGCATCGGGCAGGATTACTAGTGTCAGATGCGATATTGACAGGCGGTACCTAACAGCCGTGGGGGCTGCATGGAGTATGGATGGGTGGGACCTTGGCGCCTTGGATTAGGCCGCCCACGGGTCATCGCCGCTTTGGGATCCTTGTCCTACCGAGACGACGAACACGATCCTCCAAGGTGTACCATATGCATGCATGCATTAGATGACAGATCCACTGGGGTCCAGACACGTTCTACTGAGAGGATGACTGTGCAGCACTACCAAGACGTTCACAAGATGACTCACATCGCATAGCGCGCTGGTGCGCACTCCCGTACCGCCCGGTAAAAGAAAGAGTGCCCACGAATAGCCAATTTCTTCCGCGAATCATGGATGACAAATTTTTTGACAATATTGCAAGTGTATGATATCTGAGTGGCTAAGTGGGAAGTTCAATTGCATTCTATACGTAGGGGTAGCTATTTTTAGGTCTCCAAATCACAACTTCTCCATGGTTGACACCGTCACTGAACGATTCTGCATGACTGGTCGCAGTTTGTTCACACTCTCTGATACCGGCATGTCCTTCATCATGGCACGTGGCTTGAAACGAAGATATGGTCCACTAATACTTGTAAGAAAATGTTTGAAAGTGCAAGGGGCGGTAACTTACTCTTTGGAAGCCGTGATGTGGTCTCTCAACTTAAACTCATCTTCGATGCCCCATCGTTTGTCAGTAGCTTGTTGCTTCTCAGGGTCGAACTCGAAGTCCAGGGTGTAGACAGCATATGCGACTGCGAGGGTTAATTCGACAATCGCCATGTGTTTGCCAACACAGCTTCTTGTGCCGACAGAGAAGGGACAAAATGCTGCTCTTGCCGCTTCAATGCTCTTCCTTGAGGTGCCCTCGCTCTCCAACCATCGTTCTGGGCGGAATTCGAAAGGGGATGGGTAGTATTCCGGATTGTGCTGGATAGCGTAGATTGGGACGCCAAGTTCCACTCCGGGCGGGAACCATTTTCCGTTGACAGTAGCACCTTCGTGCACGACTTCCCGAAACAGTGAGGCCCCTGTAGGTGGAGACAAGCGCAGGGCTTCATCAATGCAGGCCCGCACGAAAACGAGCTTGCTCAGTTTCGGACCCATGCGGATCTCGTCTGCGGAGTCGAACAAAGATCTGACTTCATCTTGAACGCGTCGATAGGCTTGAGGTG
Source organism: Curvularia sp. IFB-Z10 (assembly GCA_002161795.1). Lineage (NCBI taxonomy): Eukaryota > Fungi > Ascomycota > Dothideomycetes > Pleosporales > Pleosporaceae > Curvularia > Curvularia sp. IFB-Z10. The sequence goes on from JPSZ01000001.1 coordinate 1,655,508, forward strand.
AATTTGCCAGGTAGTAGAATGTGGCAGACATGGCAGTTGACGATGTGTCTGAGCCAGCGACGCACAAAGTAGTGCTTTCCGCGAGCACTTCTTTGGAGGTCAGCTGTTGACCAGTAACGGGGTCATGAGCTGCCTTGAGTATTGACACGACTGTCATCGCGGCCTGAGGCGTGCAGTCGGGCTTCATGACTTTGTCAACCAGACCTCTAACAAAGATCAGAAACTGGTTGCGAGCCTGAATAGCCTTGGGAAACATCCAGCGGTCGATGCGAGCAAACTTGGGAATCACTGGACTCTGCAGAAGTACGCTGACGCGAACATTGGATCTGGAAGGATTAGTTGGTCAGCATAAAGTCCCCGCTATCAATCATGGGTTGTGAGACTAACTGTTCGATTGCATCAGGTATGGCACGGTTCGCTGTCGACCCCAGCAGATTGTAGCGCATGCCGAAGACAACGTCGCCCATGATGTCAAACGACAGATAGTTGAACCAGGCTGCCACGTTTTTCGGTTCATCTGTCCCTGACAGTAGCGCGAAGCACTTCTGGATGTGGGCCATCAGTGTCGGCTCATGGAAGCGAACAGCTGCATCCGACAGGCCTTGTGCGACGATTCTGCGGCGACGAGCATGCTCCTCCTTGTTGACCATGGTCAAGGTATTGGCAGCTCCATGCCTTAGAACTCGGTAGTTGGGACTGGACGCATGTCACAGTCAGCACAGCTTGCATCAGGAGGAGCCGTGTCATCTCACCTTTTCTGGAAGTTCTTTGCACCAGTTGTGTAGATCTCTTTCAGTGCTTCGGAATTGTTGAAGTTGAGTTTGTTTGGAGAGTACCGAACAATAGGCCCTTGACAATGTTTAGTTTGATGTCGATCACCACGTCAAAGGCGGGCATACCGTATTTTTCATGTTGCCGCCACATGTCGATGTGAATATCACCTTTCCAGGCATGATAGGCAGCATAGAGATCTGTGATTTTGGCCAAAAAGGGACCAGGATACTTGGCCAGAGGGTGCCAGTACAGGCGTCGAATGCAGAAGACGATTCCCTGTTCCCTGTCAACATGGTCCCAAGGACGCGGTACTGGCAAAAAGCAATCTTTTCAACATACTGAAACCAATCCGAACAACGTGCAAAGAAGCACGGCACGCAAGAGACTCTGCATCAAGGCCATGTTTGTTTTGTCAATGCCTGTACAACGATTTGAAGAGCAAGAGCACGAAATTTAATTTGGGAGACTGGTAGGTTCTCAGATGTGATTTGAAGGTGGTCTATGCTAAGGCGCGCCTGTTTAAGGCGCACTTGAAGACTTGGCTACCTGGATCAATATCCTCTTCCGCATTAGACGCGTGCAGTTTACTCACACCACCGTCCACACCCTATTAATACACATATTCCTTCAATAGACTACAGACATACGCTAACACAGAGGTCATTACGGCCCTCTCCTGGAGTAAGTAAGCTGTGTGACGGCATGCCTTACGGTCTGCATATGCACGTAGATCCTACGGCCGCTAGCGCTTGCGGCTTCACCCCTGCAGACGGATAAAAACACCGTTTTTTTTTTTTCAGCTACCACCTCCTGTATACAGTTAAGCGCTCACTTTCAAGGATGAACAGGTAGTCCGGTGTCAGCAAAAGCCATGTACATAAGCTGGAACCCTTGCTAGTACATCAGCCTCAAAAGACGTTTCTGCCTGTCAGGGTGGAGCTACATCCGCTAGTCACTCTACATACAGTGCACCAAGACCACATTTCTCGGCCCGCATCACATACTTAGTCTAGCGGGCAAACTTTCGACCCGTCAGCGTGGCGTGCATGGTTGTTGCGGTTCGCCTGATGGAAACGACTATTGTTGTCGTGAACTGCATACAGACGGACTACCATCGTCGGAGCGAAGGCCATTCCAGACGTTCTAAAAACATACCGCATGCAACAATGTGGAGTACTGACCAGGATGCACTGTCATGTCATGTGGCAATGCAAACTATGGATCTGACCTCAGCCGAACCTGCGGGACTGCATTTTTGGTATCAATCGTCAAGCAGCTGAACGCACGTGCGGGTGTGCTCGACGCCTAACTTTGATTTTTCCGACCCAGCTTACTGGAAGATACACATGCTAGACTTGTTGTCATTGAATTCACTGCTCAGAAGGCTGCAGCATACCAAACTCTCAACATGACAAACATGACAAACATGAACAGAAACGACGACGATGTCGCCCGGACAGTGCTCATTGAGCTCCTGGCCTACCAATTCTGCTTCCCAGTGCAATGGATCGAGACACAGGACCTCATACTGGGCTCGCAAGGCACAGAACGTCTCATCGAGATTGGCCCTACAACCACTCTGGCGAATATGGCCAAACGGACAGTGGACCTCAAGTACACCCACCAGGATATGGCGCAAAATACCCAGCGGCAGTTCTTGAACTTTCAGCAGAACATCGATGCCATCTCATACAATCAACATGTTGCGACACCAGACGTCGTACCCGAGCAACCAACAGCTATCGTTCCTCCGGTAGTGGAACACAAAGACACACCCACCACCATCACTGCAAGCGCCCCACAAGTCCTCCATGTTCCAATTGAGCCACTCCAAGATACACCGGTCAATCCCATCGAGATCATCTCCACAGTCGTAGCAGTTGCGTTGAAGAAGCCGATGGATGCTCTCGAGATGAACAAATCGATCAAAGCATTGGCTGGCGGTCGCTCTACCCTCCAAAACGAAATCATCGGCGATCTTGCCACCGAATTTGACGCCATCCCTGAAGGTGCTGAGGACTTGCCGCTCGAAAGACTATGTGCAGCAGTACAAAGCAACTTTGGAGGAAAGTTGGGAAAGAAGTCTTCCTCTATGGTGGAGAGACTGGTCAGCCAGAAACTGCCAAGCACCTTCCAAACCGCAACTGTCCGCAAGCACTTGAAGGAGAGATGGGGCCTGGGGCCAGGACGCCAAGATAGTGTTCTGCTCTGGGGCGTTACTTCTCAACCTGGATTCCGACTTAAGGATGATGGTGAGGCCAAAGTATTTTTGGACGGCATCGTTCACCTGTACGCAAAGAAGCATGGCCTTAGTTTGCCAGACACGAACTCGCTTTCAGTCACAGTCTCAGTTGCAGAGACAAAAGTTAGCTCTGAGACAGTGGCACTCCTGGAGAACAAACAAAAGTCGGCATGGCTAGAGCAGCTGCAGCTCTACTCGAGTTTACTTGGGCTAGATATGCATGTATCAGAAGCCACCATTAACGCACTTCAAAAACGCGTGTCAGACTTAGAAAACGAGTTGGACGCCTGGGCTAATGAGCATGGCGAATTTTACGCGTCTGGAATTCAGCCAATGTTCGCGCCTCTGAAAGCTCGGACATACGACTCGTGGTGGAACTGGGTGATGCAAGACCTCTTAACTTTTGTGGCTTTGGCAGCGACATCAGAGGCGAGCGAGGCTCAGCTTGATCAGTTGAAAGCGATGATCGTGAACCGGGCGAATGACCGTCTGATATCCACCCTCGGCTATTTGGTCTCTGCCATAAGCAGGGAGTCACTTGCACGCCGATTGTCAACCCTCTTAGCAGAATGCCAGGGCGCACTGAGTCTTCCTTCAACTGTCAGCCGTTTTGGTTCTGCTCTGGCTCCGTTTACAAAAGTTGAGGACGATGGCAAGATCGTAGTATCTGAGAAGCCCAGGCTCGGCGATCCAAACGCCGATGACCAACTGCTTAGACTAGGGCGAAAAGGGGTTACTAGTTGGCAATTCGATGAGGAGCTTTCCTCAGTGCTCCATGATGTGCTCCAGGGCACGAATGCTACTGGGCTCTCCTTTTCTGGAACAACAGTACTTGTCACCGGCGCTGGCGAAGGCTCAATCGGCTGTCAGATCGTTGCCCAGCTTCTCAATGCTGGCGCAGTTGTTCTCGTGACTAGTAGTTCATACTCGCCCAAGACGACGCGATTTTATCAGAAGCTCTATGCCGAACACTGCGGGAAAGGATCAAAGCTGATTCTAGTTCCGTTCAACCAAGCCAGTGTTCGCGACGTTGACGCCCTTGTAGACTACGTCTACAGCAAAGACGGCCTCGCCATGGATCTGGACTATGTGATACCATTTGCTGCGATCTCAGAGAATGGTCGAACGATCAGCAATATTGACGGCAGGTCTGAGCTAGCTCACCGTGTTATGCTCACCAATACACTGCGTCTTCTTGGGAATGTGAAGCAGCAGAAGATGAGTCGCGGTACAGTAACAAGGCCGGCTCAAGTCATCCTTCCGCTCTCACCTAATCACGGCTCTTTTGGCAGTGATGGTCTCTATGCCGAGTCTAAACTAGGCCTGGAGACTCTTTTCGAAAAGTTCCATTCCGAAGACTGGGCAGACTATTTGCTCATTTGCGGTGCAGTCATTGGATGGACTCGCGGTACCTCACTAATGTCAGACAACGATATGGTTGCTGAAGGCATCGAAAAACTAGGTGTCCGGACATATTCTCAAACAGAGATGGCATTCAACATTGTATGCCTGATGAGTGAAGAAGTCAAGCTACTGTGCATTGACAGCCCGCTAGTCGCCGACTTAAGTGGAGGTATGGGCGAGATCGTGGATCTCCAGCGAGCCACTGCAGATATCCGGGCTTCGATTGTCGAACAGAGTGAGGAGCGTCGTGCCCTAGCGCTCGAGGCTTCCTTTGAATTATCGGATGCCAGCGCTGGGACGAATCACGAATCACTGGCAAACATTCAATTCGCCTTCCCGGAGCTGCCTAATTGGGGCTCTGACGTTCTGCCTTTGACCGAACAGCTACAGGGCATGGTGGATCTGGACCGTGTCGTAGTAGTTGTTGGCTACTCCGAAGTGGGTCCATGTGGCAATTCTCGCACAAGATGGAACATGGAATTGAACGGTCCGCTTCTTTCGACTGAATGCTGTATCGAGTTCGCTTGGACGATGGGTCTCATCAAGGGCCATCATGGTGTAGTGGATGGCCAACCATTCTCAGGCTGGGTGGAGAAGGATACAGGCAAGCCCATTGCAGACCACGAGATCCCATCAAAGTTTGCGAAATTCATCCGCGAGCACAGTGGCATCCGCTTCGCCGAAGAAAAGCGTGGCGTTCCTGGCTGGAAGGGACGCGAAGTTCTGCATGAGATTGAGGTATTAAAAGACCATGACCCGATCGAAGTCAGCAAGGAAGTCGCCGCACAGCTCAAGCAAGCACATGGAGAGAGTGTGCACGTAACTTTCGATGATGCTACGGGTCAAACGAAGGTGGTGTTACGAAAAGGGGCCAAAATCAGTGTGCCCAAGCTGCTGGACGGGAGCCACACCGTCGCCGGCCAGATTCCAACCGGCTGGAATGCCAGAACATACGGAGTCCCCCAAGATGTGATTGAGCAAGTTGACCCAGTCACCCTCTATGCTCTTGTTGCTACCGCGGAGTCGTTCCAGTCAGCTGGCATCCTCGACCCTTTTGAGCTCTATAACGGCCTCCATGTAAGCGAAGTGGCAACATGCGTTGGTTCAGGCTTTGGTGGCGTGACAAGTATGCGTGAGATCTTCCAGGAACGCTTTCGCGATATGGACCCTGCGAACGATGCTCTGGCGGAATGTTTCATCAACTCTAGCAGTGCCTGGATAAACATGCTCCTCCTATCAGCAGCCGGTCCCAATCGAACACCTGTTGGCGCATGTGCCACGGCAATTGAGTCACTGGATACAGCTTGCGATCTCATTCAGACTGGAAAAGCGAAGTTCTGCGTCGTTGGTGGTTGTGATGATCTCCTCAAAGAGACATCCACTGAGTTCGCCAACATGAAAGCTACGATTGATCCTGGTCAAGATGCCATGAACGGCCGCGACCCCACGGAGATGAGTCGACCCACTACTACAACCCGCAAGGGATTCGTAGAGTCTGAGGGCGCGGGCATACAGCTCGTTACAACTGCCACTGTAGCACTGAACATGGGTCTTCCAATTCACTGTATCGTCGCGTTATCGTCCACTGCAATGGACAAAGCAGGTCGCTCTCTGCCTGCTCCTGGACGTGGGATCCTGGGCGCGGCCAGGCAGAGCATTACCAAATTTGATTCACCTTTGATGAACATGAAGTACCGCCAAAGAGCTTTACAAGCACGAATGCAACAAGTCGAAGACATGCGTGAGCTTCAATTGTCCTACCTGGATGAAGAGGTTGCTCAGCTCACGAATGACTCTACTATGGACTTCTCCGTCGAAACGTACCGCCTGCAACGCATCACAGATATTGAAAACGACGCTACCCGAGACCTGAAAGAGGCTCTTGACTTGTACGGGAATCGTTTCTGGATCCACGACCCACGTATTGCTCCTATACGCGGTGGACTTGCCGTTTGGGGCCTTTCAATCGATGATATTGACGTGATATCCTTCCATGGCACTTCAACAAAAGCGAACGAGAAAAACGAAGCAGCTGTAGTCAGCGAACAATTCAAGCACCTCGGTCGAACGGCAGGAAATGTCGTTCCTGTCATTTGCCAAAAAGCCCTTACTGGTCACCCCAAGGCAGCTGCAGGAGCTTGGATGCTGAACGGATGCATCCAAGCCATGCACGACAGGAAGATACCCGGAAATCGGAATGCGGATAACATTGATTTAGAGCTTCAGAAGTACGAGTACCTCGTATTTCCCAACAAGACCATAGAGAAGAGTGAAGATATCAAGGCCTTCCTTCTCAACTCGTTTGGCTTTGGCCAAAAAGGAGCAATGGCAGTTGGTGTTAATCCAAAATACCTGTTTGCTACGTTGAAGCAGGAAGACTACGAGTTATACGCGAGCAAGCGGCGCCTTCGAGAAAGGAAGGCAGTTCGACGATTCCATGAGGCCATGCATTCCCATACTGTCTTTCGGCCAAAGAAAGATGCCCCTTATGCTCAGGAAGACGAGACCGCTGTTTTGCTGGATCCGGAAGTTAGGTTTGGGGCGTAAACGAGTTTCTTCTGCGTTGAGAAATTTGCATAATTCCGTTAAATTTGATTTTATTCACTGTAATACAATTTCATTCATTTGCTTGTCTTTCCTGCGAACAGAACAAAAGGTCAAAGCGCCCATTCGAGACTAACGTACACGTGCCTCATCTGGTGATCTTTTTGCGATGATGCTGATTTCTACAAAGTCCCTTTCCCAAGGCATCAGGCATGGCTGACCAAGAAGAGTGTTCCTAAACTAAGAGAGTATTTGCTCACTAGCAGGCAACAAGATTCGCTGACAGTATTGTAAGCCATAATTTGTCACACCGGAACGCCACATTTCGATCCATATAGGCATGAGCAGTAGTACCGATTTAGCTCTCTCCCATCCAAAGGGGCCAAGACGGCTATTGTTACAATCTAAGGACTATACAGAGTCCTGCCTGCCACACTTCGGTACAACATCCGAGCGCCACATCAGGGCGTATTCCGCTCTGCAAGGTACTGCTGCGGTCAGGCTTCATGCAAGGACAGATAGTGGCAATACAACGGGCCCGCTGCCGATGGCTTATGCAGGTCAGATCGGTGGCGTCAGGCACGCACTTCAATATGCCTGTCTCACGCAGCTCATGTAGTACATCGAGATTTGATGAACTTGGTTTATAATCCCGTGCAAGGATTTAAGCGCTTGTCCAGGCCCCCTGGTCTAGGGTGGGGGTTAGGGTTGGATTACATGCATATGTCATAAGACCCCAATCCTACTCCTACCCCTGTCTGACAGGTTGACACTAGCAAGGGGTAGGGTTAGGATCGGGGCTGCACGGGCCAGAAGGCAGGGTAAAATCGCACAAACCGGGTTTTCTTTGGGTCTCAGTAATCCTTTGATCCTTGTTAACGTATTGAACCAGTAAGCCGGCGAGACCGGTAAGCTGGCTACCCCACCAAACCTGATACGAAATTTTACTACATGGCTCTACAACCACCAAAAATAATTCACCTACACTTACTGTTAGGCGGCCTATGACTGTGTGCGTTAAATCTGTGTGTTACCCTGAATATGGTACTTGACACCCGTTGGTGGCGTGCGCTAAAGACTTTCACGAGCCTGGCGCCAGTTAGCCTCCATGACTACAGCTCCAAGAATGGCGGCAACGCTATCTAAACGTAGCACTAGGCGGAGTTGAACCCGAATATGGCGATGGTGGTCCTAATCCAACTTCACATGTGGTCTTCCTTCTGGCGTCGGGTAATCCAAGACACGGCTCACGTCACCAAGTATCAAGACATATCGGTTGCGATGTAGTCCGCGTCCCCATGAGTGAACACCTCTTTTCCCATCTATGTGCCAGAGTTTTCGAACGCCAGCACTAACACAATGGACTCCGACATGTCATTTCGTTCCAACTCATCATCTTTACATTCGTTCTGTATGGCACCTACACCACAATCAGTGCGTTCCACACGGTTAGAGTACCTAAGCTTAGCGTACGAATGGAACGTTCCCGAGATACTGCACAGTCATATTGTCCAGTTATGGGAGAAATTCACCACAGAGCTTCGAATCAAAGCAAGTGGTATTGACGATCAGCCTTCCTCTGTGTTGGAGCTGTTGTACCAATTTCTACTACACATTATGCAAGACGAGCTTATTGGAACTCGCGGCTTGTTTCAACCCGACTGCGTTGAGCTTCTCCTAGCTCAAATAGAATCAGACTTTCTCAGAGACTCCAGTATCCAAAGCATCGCGTCCGATCTACCAGGAACCGCGTTGCAAAAGCAGAATGTCATCCAAGCGCATGTGGCCGCCACCCAACACATAGGACTGTCAAGCTTGAGAAAGACACCAAGAACTGCCATCTTCGACCACGACGCAAGCCAAACCACTCAGACTTACGCCATTTTTGGAGGCCAAGGCAACACCAAGGACTATTTACAAGAGCTGTGCGCTCTTTTCGAGACATACACACATGTCATCGAACCAATACTGACCACTGCTGAGGACACATTCCAGACCTTACTTCGGAACACATCCTCTTCATATATTAAGCACTTCAAGCATGGTCTAGAGATCTCGCGATGGGTACGGAGGTCCGAATGTGCTCCTTCGACGGACTACCTACTGTCGGCACCTATCAGCTTTCCTTTGATAGGACTATTACAGTTTGCCACATACGCTGTCGTCTGCTGGTCGCTCAAAAAGACACCAGGGGAAGTGACGCAAACCTTCAGAGGAATGGCAGGCCACAGTCAAGGCGTTGTTGTTGCTGCCGCTCTTTCGACGACCACAACATGGGAGTCGCTTCATTACGCTCTTGTCCAAACGCTGACAATATTATTCGAGATCGGCGTTGCGGCTCAAGAAGCGACTCCGAATTACGATATCCTGCCTTCCGTCTCTGCGGAAACCATCAATAATGGCGAGGGAGTTCCGACTCCAATGCTGAATGTGGCGGGGTGCGAATTGAAGCGCTTACAGACCTACATTGATGAGATAAATGGCTTTCTTAACGAGAGCCAGCGAGTCTCGATAGCACTCATTAACGGGAGAACGAACTTTGTTATAGCTGGGCCCACGCTCTCATTGTGTGCTCTGGCGAGAAAGCTACGCCGATTGAAGGCGTCTCCAGAAGAATTCCAGGACAAGAAGCCGTTCTCGTCGAGAAAACCGGAGTTCTCACTTCAGTTCTTGCCCATAACAGCACCGTTTCATACCCCACATCTCAAGAACACAGTTCCCGGCGTAGTGGCAGCGCTGGAGAGCGTGAAACTCTGCCCGAGCAGCTTCAGGGTGCCAGTCTACCACACTCATACCGGACATGATCTCAGGGATTCCAAATCGCAGAGTATTGTCCCTGACCTTGTCAAGATGATCCTATGCCAGGTCGTTGATTGGCCCTTATCAACTGGGTTCAAGGCCGCTACGCACGCAGTCGACTTTGGCCCAGGTGGCCCATCTGGAGTCGGTTCCCTGTTATCTCGAAACACTGAGGGAACTGGACTGAGAGTGATTCTTGCTGGACTTTCTGAAAGCGCCACTCCTGAGTTCGGAGATTTGGCTGAACTTCTGAGTGCCAAACCCACATTTAGCGCAAACTGGGCGGAGAGATACTCGCCACGATTGGTTCAGACCAAAGGAGGTATTCAGATCCGGAACAAAATGACCCGCCTCCTCGGCCTTCCACCTCTCATGGTCGGAGGCATGACACCGACAACAACTTCCTGGGAGTTTGTTAGTGCTATTATCTCATCCGGCTATCATGCGGAGCTCGCAGCGGGTGGTCTTCACACTGCAGAAAACTTCACTGATACTATCAAGAGCCTTGCTGCGTCGATTCCATCTGGCAGAGGTATCTGTATCAACATCATCTACGCCAGTCCTCGCCAGGTCCGGTGGCAACTTCCACTCATCCGGAAGCTTCGTTCTGAAGGGTTCCCAATCGATGGTATCACCTTCGGTGCCGGTGTACCTTCGACTGAAGCCCTAAAAGAATACCTAGATATCGGCCTGAAGTACATGTCCTTCAAACCCGGGTCGACCTCTGCGATCAACCAAGTCATTGCCATTGCACGCACGAACCCAGATGTTCCGATCGTACTGCAATGGACTGCTGGCCGAGGTGGTGGCCACCATTCTTATGAAGACTTCCATGACCCAATCATCAAGATGTATGCCAAGATCAGGCGATGCGACAACATCGTACTGCTTGCTGGAAGCGGCTTTGGTGGTGCCGAAGACACATACCCCTATCTCTCTGGAAACTGGTCTTCGCGATTCGGTCTTCAGCCAATGCCATTCGATGGTGTCCTATTCGGCAGCCGAATGATGGTCGCCAAGGAGGCCAAAACCAGTCAAGGAGCTAAGGAAGCAATCGTGGCAGCTCCCGGAATCGACAACGAAGCTTCATGGGAACAGAGCTACAAGACTCCAGTGGGCGGCATCATCACTGTCAAAAGTGAAATGGGCGAGCCCATCCACAAGTTGGCGACTCGAGGTGTTCTTCTCTGGCAAGAACTCGATGGAAAGATCTTCACCGTATCTGACAGGGCCCAGAGACTGCAGAAGCTGCTAGAGATGAAATCGTACATCATCAAGCGGCTCAACAAAGACTTTCAAAAAGTCTGGTTCGGACTTGACGGCCAAGGCAACGCTGTTGACCTGGAAGACATGACCTACGCTGAGATTCTTCGTCGCCTCATTCAACTCTGCTATGTTCGTAAAGAATCTCGCTGGATTGATAAGGGCTACAAGCAGTTAACGACCGACTTCATGCGTCGCATGTGCAGCCGGCTCCATCGGTCTGCGCCCCCAAAGGTCGACATGGAGAAACCTTTCCAGGCACTGCAAGAGGTACTGTCATTCTGCAAGTTGGCAGACAAGGAGGTGGTTACATATAGTGATGCTCGATACTTCTTACTTCTCTGCAAACGTCAGGGTCAAAAGCCACCCCCCTTCGTCCCCGTCCTCGACGAAGACTTTGAAACATGGTTCAAGAAGGATTCGCTCTGGCAATCAGAAGACCTTGCTGCAGTGGTTGATGAAGACGCTGAGCGGACTTGCATTCTGCAAGGCCCAGTAGCGGCAAGGTATTCCACAAAGATCAACGAACCAGTGGCGGATATACTGGGCAGTATTAGTCAACAACACATCTCCAGAATACTGAGAGAGGTATACGACGATGATGAAACACTCGTACCAGCGGATGAAACAGCAAACCGTCGTGGAGAAACACCAAACTACATCGACCTCCCGGAGTGCTGTCGTCTCAGTCGTCAAGGGTCCAAGACAATGATCTGCATAGATGAAAGAACATCTCAAGAAAAGCTACCGCACATTGATGGCTGGACTAGGGCTCTTGTTGGAGCCGACAATACGTGGCTCTCTAGCCTACTTATATCCGAGGACATTCTCCGGGACAAGATGGCCACCCCAAATCCCATACGGAGAGCACTTGCTCCGCTCCCTGGTATGCGAGTTGAGTTATTCGATGCAGCCTCATCGTCGGATTCTGCTCTCGTCGTCTACGAGAGGGCTTCCAATGTTGAACCGTCGCTGGAGATTCGCAAGGAAGGCGATCTAATATATGTGACAATGTTTGTGCACGAGTCCGTGGGAGGAGCCATACTGTGCTTTTCGTTCCGCTTCATACATCGCCCCGACACTCCTCTTCACCCTATTCACGAGGTCAGTCAGGGTCGTAACGAGATGTTGCAAGACTTTTATGAACGACTGTGGTTTGGCTCTGAGCCGTACCAAGCGAAGTCAGATGTCTCAAATCCCGACCTTTCAAAGCTCGTGATCGGGAGCCAGCCAACCAAGATTTCTCCGTCCTTGGCGCAAGCTTTCATGGACAGCATTGAGCAGCCAGGCCTAAACTGCATATCCAAGAGAGGTATACCTTTGGATTACTCTATCGTCATGGCATGGGAGGCCATGATGAAGGCTACCTTCGCCGGCGCCACTGGATGTGACTTCCTAAGTCTTGTACATCTGTCAAACAAATTCACTGTACTAGACGAGAAACCTCTCGACATCTCCGACTATGTTACTAGTACAGCCGAGATCAAAGCTATTCGAAATCTTCCAGCTGGACGAGCAGTCGAAGTCGTAGCTACTATCACCCGGGGCGGCCTTCCAACAGTGGAAGTTGTTTCAGAATTCCTCTTCAGGGGCACGTACACTGATTTTAGCGTCTGCTTCGAGAGACAAAAGGAACCCAAAATGGTAGTGACTATTGATCGTGCGGCCGACCTTGCTGTTCTCCAGAGCAAAGCGTGGGTGTCATTTGAGCAAGGCTTCGACTGCAAGTCTTTGCTTGGTCAAACGCTCGTTTTCGACTTGCACACTCTTGGCCATCTCGTATCTGCTACGAGCTATCGCAGCCTACAAGTTTCTGGACAGATATTCATTGAAGACCCTGAAACAAAATCGCTGCGTGCGGTGGGCGACGTGAGATACCAATCTATGGGTCCAACAAGCAGCAACCCGGTGATTGACTATCTGAATCGCTGTGGAGCACGAACTAACGTCCTCAATACGCTTCCAACACCGCAGCCTCTTGGTGAGAAGAACTCTCTCAGCATAACAGCGCCCCTCGACAACAACACCTATGCACGTGCCTCTGGTGACTTCAACCCGATCCACGTCTCTCAAACAGTCGCAAGATACGCCAATCTGCCTGGAACCATCACGCACGGCATGTACACCAGCGCCGCTGTGCGTCAGATTGTTGAGAAGGCCGCCGGCTGCAGCGAAAAAGTACACATGCGGTCGTACAAAGCTTCGTTCGTGAGCATGGTTCTACCGAACAGCGTCCTGGATGTACAAATCCACCACACTGCAATGAAGGACGGCCTGCGAGTCCTGTCATTCCAGGCTCTACACTCAGAAAGCAGACAGGTTGTCTTAGAAGGTGAAGCAGAAGTCGACCAACTGCTCACAGCGTACGTCTTCACTGGCCAAGGAAGCCAAAAGCAAGACATGGGAATGGATCTGTATGCCGCGTCTGAAGTTGCACGACAAGTCTGGGACGAGGCCGATAGATTCTATTCAGAAACGTACGGTTTCCTGATCAGCGACATTGTCAAGCGGAATCCTAAGCAACTCACCGTCTTCTTTGGCGGAAGACGCGGCAGGAAGATTCGAGAGAATTACATGAAGATGATGGTCGAGTCTATCGATGGGCGACCAGAACGCTTCTTCACGTCAATAATGCCTACGACAACAAGCTATACCTTCCAGCACAACGCCGGGTTGCTTTTCAGCACCGAATTCGCCCAGCCAGCTCTCACTGTCATGGAACGCGCTCAATTCCTGCACCTGAAGAGTCAAGGCCTGGTCACTTCAAGCGCACTATTTGCCGGCCACTCACTGGGCGAATACACGTCTTTGAGCACAATTGGAGAGATCATGCCGTTCCGAAACCTGCTTTCAGTGGTATTCTACCGCGGTTTGACAATGAGAAGTGCTGTCAAGAGAGACGCCAAGGGACGCTCAAAATTCGCCATGGTTGCGGTGAACCCCAGCCGCGCCAACACCACACCACCCGTACTTCTGAAACTCGTGACAAGCATCGCATCTGCTTTGCCTGAGGATCTGTTGGAAATCGTCAATCACAACGTCGAGACTCAGCAGTACGTCGCTGCTGGTACTCTGAAAGCATTGGCATGCCTTGGCGATATAATGGACCACATTGCTAAGAGCCGAAAGCTCTCTCCTGAAGACATGGATGCACTGGTTGTGTCAAGAGCTGCAGCTAGCACGGATCAAATGCCTGTTCTCAAACGAGGAGTGGCTACGATCCCGCTAGATGGCATTGACGTGCCTTTCCACAGCAGTTTCCTGCTACCTAAGATGCCCGCCTTCCGGCGCGTACTGCAACAATACATTGAACCTGGAGCTATTGATTCGAGACGGTTGGTTGGAAAGTACATCAGCAACGTTACAGGAAAGCCGTTTGATATTTCATATGATGGAGTTAGTTCATTGCAGAAGTTGACTGGAAGTGTTGTTTTGGAGAAATTGATGGTGGAGATGACGGCTTGATACTCATGAGGTAGCAAGTTGCTTGTTCGATTGTATATATTAGGGAGTTCTTGGAAGTCTACGTATGATACTCATTTTTTCAGACTTGACGAAATCTATCAGATCATACATCCCAGGCAGACGGTACCCAAAACCTCACAAGTCTTGAGAGCCTTATTTCTTCAAGATTTGCATAATTCTGCTTAACTTTGCCTAACATCGCCCATGTATGCCTGAGGCTGTTAACGACCAAAAAGAGTCTACTTCCTGTCATTTTCTGTCACGTGACGGCATCCATAGGTTGTTAGCTCCCGAAGGATCCTCGGATCCTCCACCACCTTTTGTCTAGCTTATGGATGCAGTCGATCCACTACATCAGACCCTTTCACAACACTTCTTCATATCTCGTTCCGGATCATCGCGCCATCCCGAAGGCTGCAAACGCCGTGGCGGTCTAGATGGTCCATGCCTAGGTATAGCATCCCACGGCACTGCGGCCTGGTCCGCCGGGATTTGGAACAAGTATGAGCTCCGGTAGCACGCCTTAAATGCATGAACCCATGCGAACTGTATGGTGTACATGGATGGGTGATGTTAGTATGCATTAGCGTGTATTAATCTGACTCATCACAATTACACGGGATAACCCGATGGCTTGGCTTACTAAGCTGTCGCCGTAGCTCCTAATGAGTTGCCAAGATTATTTTTGCCTAAACCCTACTTTACTAGTGTTGGTTGGGCTAGATCTTGCTCTACAACGCTAGTCACACCCCTGGACCACAATCGGCCCATCATTTAACCCTAACCAAACTTGCCCATGTACACCCGTATAAACCCCACACATCAGCACATGCAAAATTCAATACCCACAAGCTGTCATAAAAAGACCCCACATTGGATACGATCACAAAATCGAAACCGTCCTGTTTCAGACGCCGGCTATGTCTGAACCCTTGAGCAATCCCTGTTCACATCAGCAATGCATTCGCTACCAGACTTCAGTCATCTGCCTGTAGTCCGATCCTAGCGCTTCTGCAATTTTTAGACGCGCTCATATATAGCCCCGCAAGGTGTTGATTGCTTACATGAGATGTCAATATCCACTCAGCGCCAAGATGGACAACGCACTAGGGGCGAACACCTAGTACGAGTGCTACCTGCTTGCATGCGGAATACCACTCTGTCAGATTGGGCCGGATAAGGCGTCCGTAGGATTGTTTACTTTTGAAGGATCACATCGCATTCCTGCCCCGAAATCTCACAACAAGCTAATGCGGTCATCTTTTTTTTTCCTGCACACCGCAAGGAACACATCTCCGTGGACGCCCTATATGCATCTTACCCGCTAAGATGGTAGGATTCACCTCACAATCTGCAGATGCAATGCAGACATGGTCTCATACAAGACTCCTAGATTGAAATCTCTGACTATCCCCTGGTCAAGTTCTTCCTTCAGCCAAGGAACCAAGCTAACATTCTGAGAGGAAAAGGATGGGAATGGATGACTAGGACATGTCCGAACACCGCTAAGACACTAGAGGGGCAGTTAGAAATGCCTAGGGCCTTGGAACGCTGCTGACTTGCGTGCATGAGGCAGGCGGCTATGTAGAAATAATCCTTCGAAGACTCACGCCGTCGAACTGCCTGCGCAGCTAGGCAGTGAAACCCTTTCAGGCCTTCACGGAACAAGACGACTCTGAGGGTAGGACCGAGAAGACGAATGACCGGGGGGCCAAAATCCTGCATGAACTGAATATAGAATCGGATCGAGAGGGTTGCTAGGGGTCCTGCTGTATGGCTTGCATGACCAGTGCATACAGACAGGCAGTCAGCACTTACCGGTTCGACGTGTGAAAAACGCGAGACCCCTGTCGTCGTTGAGACTGAAAGCTTGCCTAGCAACGAGGTCAACAACCAAGTGTTTTTTTCTTCCTTCAATCAATTCACTCACCAATCCCGAGAACTCATCT
Organism: Curvularia sp. IFB-Z10; assembly: GCA_002161795.1. Lineage (NCBI taxonomy): Eukaryota > Fungi > Ascomycota > Dothideomycetes > Pleosporales > Pleosporaceae > Curvularia > Curvularia sp. IFB-Z10. The sequence goes on from JPSZ01000001.1 coordinate 1,671,948, forward strand.
GCAAGTCGAGCAACACCTGCAAGCAAGCAGAATCATGGCACCCCCTCCAGCTCCTCTCACAACCATTGACTGGTCCAAACTCACCCTCAATGTCCCCACTGAGGCTACCCCTTCCCAACCCATCCCCTCCCATGTCGAAACAACCTTCTCCTTGACCACGGAGCAATGGAGCGCTCCAACTGTACACCCCTCCCCCTACCTCCAAATCCACGGCCTCTCCCCTGCCCTCAACTATGGCATGCAAGCCTTTGAGGGTCTCAAAGCAACCCGACACTCCAACGACACCATAACCGTTTTCCGTCCAGACTTCCATCACCGCCGCCTCACGCATTCTGCAGCTACAATTGCGCTCCCTTCTCCTCCCATTGAGACATTCCTCGCGGCCCTCAACCTCCTCATCCGCTCCAATGCCCATCTTTTGGGCCCAGCAAGCTCATCTGCAATCCTCTACATCCGGCCCCTGCTCATCCCCACTTCCCCCCACCTGTCCCTAACACCCGTCCCAGAGACCGTCACGTTGGCTATATACGCCCACCCAGCGACAACGTACCTGGGCGTGCGCCCCATCCCGGCATGCATCTCAACTACGTATGACCGCGCCGCGCCCCTGGGAACCGGGCACGCCAAAGTAGGCGGCAACTATGCCTCGGGCATCGTGCCAGCCCAGGCCGCCATGAAGCGCGGCTTTCCCATGCAGCTCTTCCTTGACGCCCGCACCCGCACTGAAATCGAGGAGTTCGGCTCCTCGGGCTTCGTTGGTGTCACGGCCGATGGCACAGTCGTCATTCCAGATAGCAAGCAAGTCATTGATAGCGTGACGAGCGATACCCTGCAAACCCTTGCGGCAAAGGTTCTAGGGTGGAAAGTTGAGCGGAGGCGAGTCCCTGTTGAGGAGCTGGCGAGTTTCAAAGAGGTTATTGCTGTGGGTACTGCTGGTATGTGACCTTCCCTGCCCTCTTTTTTGCTTCTTTTTTTTGTTTGTTTTTTTCATCTTTTTCTTTTCCATCCTCTTTATCTATCTGATACTGATCTTATCTAGTGTCTGTTTTGCCTATTGCCAGCATCATAAATGAAGAGACAGGCGAGAAGTTTGTATATTGTGAGAATGGAGAGGCGGGTCCGGCGGCGAAGAAGTTAAATGAGGCTATTGGCGAGGCTATCAGGGGAACTGGGGAGGACAGGTTTGGATGGAGGCATGAGGTGACGTTCCCAGATGAGGTTGAGACTAAGGTCAATGGGAGTGTCGTGACTGTCAAGGATGGGGCCGAGATCAAGGTCGAAGAGTTGCAAGCTGTGGGTGTTGTTCCGTAGAGTAGTAGTGTTGTTGTTTTGTTATGAACATGATGTCCTCTCTATGATACGCCTTCTAGATAGTCAGGGAATTTATTTGTTGAAACTATATAATGCTCATCTACTTGGCGTAAATATACAACCGTCTTTTTCAATTTAATATGAGTCTGCGGTTGAAGCGGAAGAGGCTCTGGAGTAAAGGAGAGATTTGGAAGCTCTGCCAGGTCCAAAAAGCAATTTACGTTGTGAGACCTATGGCTGGCTTTTCGATTACTCATGCTTATCACACATGGTTGTATCTCGATATTTGGGTTCAGCAAGGGGGTATTAAATTGATTGACTGGTTACAACTACAAGGTGAATTGGGTAGCCGCAACCCATATTTGGGGTAGCTGATATGGTGGCTGGGGACCCACCAGGGGCGCAGCCCCAGCTCCACCACGAGCTTTCAACAATCCGAAGTGCTCAACGCAGCTAACCCCTGCATATTCTTTTTCTTAATCTATCTCTCAGGCACCCTGCCTGCTGTTGTGTCGACTTACAGGCGATGGAGGGAGTCAAGCGGACTGGATTTCTTTTTCCCAGCTCAGATACTAACGAGGACGGTACGCAGTATATGATGACGGCTCGGGACTGACTTCGCGACGGTTGTTGGCATCTGGTGGTGGGCGAAGACGGAGCGACTCCTCGTGAGATGGTGTGTCTAGAAAAGGGTTGACTGGGGCGGCAGCAACATGAACTCTTTGGTTCTTCGAGACGGGGAGCATTTCTTGATGGTCCTCCATCTCTGAGTCGTCTGCCAAGGGGTGGTGGTGCGGTCCGGCGTGGCCGAGCTTGCCATGGCAGTCGTCACAGCGACGTCTGTGACAGCAGCAGCAGAGATGGCGAGACAGCCACGAGCGCGGCATCTTGGCGTCAGGACCCTTAATGAAGCGACCAGGATGGACAATGTTCCACACGAGGAGGGCCAACCACATAGGTGTTGACTCCAGGACGTACAGAAGGGGCTCATTACTCGGAAGCGGGTTGCTTGCGCCTAGGCCGGCGGAGAACTCTGCGAGGCGGTAGACGATGCGAACGGTGATGGACAGCAAGCATATGTAGAGCGCCCAGATCAACCATTTCCAGCCACCAACCTTGTCCGCACTCAAACGCCCCATCCTCTCTGCCTGAAGCTGATCACGGTGAAACTTGATGACGAGTCCTAAGAACAGAACAACGAAGCCCTCCTGCATGCCAATACCGCCCATGTAGATGTCCAGGCCCTTTTTTTGTGACTCGGGACTTGAGCCTGGACCGGCCATTCCACCGCCGATAAGCTGAACGACGAAGGAAACAATGTCAAGAGTGACGAAGATGAGAGCGAGGACTGAAGGCGACAAGTAGAGGACTTTGCGAGAGGGCGAGTAGAAGTGGACTATGCGGGCGAAGACCATGTATGCGAAGGCGTTGACCCCTGAGAAGATGTTAGAAAGAAAGGAGATGGCTGTTTTTTTTTTGGCTTGAGACTCACAAACAGGAGCTACCAAGACTAAGATCTGAGCAACGAGTGCGATGCCGGAAGATTGCTGGTCTTTTGAGCCAAGAGCACGGAAAGCATAGGCGCCAGTCTCCCACAGACCGGCCGTGACGACGACCCAGCAGAAGCCATTGCGGTACACGGTTGCTTGACCAACGTGCACCAGTGTGAGGACGCCGAACATGATGGAGAAAGCTATTGCTGCGGCAAAGTTTGGAAAGTAGGGCCACAAGGAATTGCATGCTTCGGGTGGCACGTTGCCATTGACGCCAGGAGTGGCATATTCGGAGAAGCCAGGCGTACAGGTCTCAATGCGTGTGTAAGGTTTCCGCGTGTAAGGTTCTCGTGAATAGGGTGCTCTGGAGGGAATGACCACAGGCGGAATACTTGGGGCGTACTGGCCATCGCGGCGTTCAGGCGGCGGGGTGGCTAAAGGCAGCGAGGAGATGGCATCTTGAGCAAGAGAGGCTAGAGAGGCGGGGGGGGGGGGGGGGGGAGTGAGAGTATCATGGCATAAGCGGCACCGCAGTGAATGTGAGTGTGTGTGAGAGTATGTGTGTGGCGTGCGGATGGTGGGATAATGTAAGATGGGATTCTTGTATCTAGAGAGCAAAACAAAGTTATTATTGACACCAATGCGGGCAGTGCTGGTTGGGTTGTCGTGGCCACTGAGGCTGAGTGGATGAGTTCCAAGAGAATGGAAACGCAGGCGCCTGTGCCGTACGCTAGGAAGGCGCGTTTTTGTGTGACAGGAACGGGCAGGTGCAGTCATTGTTTCCCGATTGGGCGGTTGAGACAGGTGGTGTGTATGATAGAGTGGTGGGGCGGCAGTGGCGTGCATGGCTTGCATGCCGTGTAAGGCGTCCTCGGGCCTTGGAACCTAAAATACGCCTGTCTGTACAATAGACAAGCCGGGTATTCTGGTATGGGCAGATCCTCCTAAGCAGCGACTAACAAGCGAGGCTTGGCATGGACCGGCCCATGGTCGCCGTTGGCCAGCTGACGTGCAGCTTCTAGCCTCACCCGGCACTCCCTGGTCAATACCCATCCTTCGCTCGCAGCCGCACATGACTGCGCCGCCTCCTGATTAGAAAGCACCACACACGCCCACACACGCCCACTCGCGCTATGACCACCATCACGCTGGCACAAACTGCCCCCGCCCAGGCCAGCACCTCGCTACCGCAGGGCACAAGAATACCGTCCAGTTAGGCCCAGCAGTGGGGGCATGAACCACGCTGTAATATGAAGCAGCAAAAGACTGCCAGGGAGTTTACCAGGACCCGCTCCCACCAGTCACTGCAGCAACCATGCCCCTCTCCTGTCCCATTCACCAGGAAGCTGTCTTTGGCCCGGTCGTGGCAGAGACCCCGGCCTGCTACAACGGCTTCGACTTCACGCTGCTGTTTCAGGAGATCTTCTTCTCTCTGGTCCCAAACGTTATACTCACCACTCTTCTGATACCAAGAATCTCTCGGCTTCTGAGAAGAAGACACTGTCCATCTACCAGCAAGAGACTGGATCAGTACTGGATCAAACAGGTCCGTCTCGCACTCACTCCACCATGCACCCCTACTCACTGACATTTCCTACAGATAGCACATTTCATTTTCGTCCTCATCAACTTCGCCAAGCTCATCGTACTCTGTCTTCTAGCTCCGCGGACCCCTCTATCCATCCCCGCCGCCGTCGTCAGCTTGTTCGTGGCAACATGTGTGCCATTCCTGACCCATCTGGAGCACTACCGAAGTCCTCGCCCAGCCTCTCTCCTCTCTCTGTACCTCGGACTCGTGCTCCTCTTTGACATCGTCCGCACCCGAACACTATGGATCATCCAGGACAACCGCCCCTTCGCCATTACCTTCTCGGTCGGCGTCGGTGTACATCTGGCTCTCTTCCTGGCTATCAATATATGCTCTAACGCGGCCACCACCGACCAAAAACTTCCGCGTGAGACGCGCGCCAACGTCTACACCAGAGGACTGTTCTGGTGGCTGAATCCCCTCTTCTGGCTGGGCTCCAAAACCATCCTCGACGTTCCTCATCTCCCAGCCATTGACGCGGGCTTGCGCTCGCGCGACTTTTTCGACAAGGTATGGCTACAATGGACGAACTTACCTCGACGTACACCTGGTGCTCTCATCAAGCTGCTCTTCAGCTCACACAGAAACTTCATCCTCGAGGGCGTGTTGCCTCGTTTGGCACTGTCTGGCTTCATCTTTGCGCAACCGTTCCTGCTTACCAGAGTCGTTTCCTACGCTACCGCCACTCCTGATGCGAGGCTGGAGAAGCAGCTCGGGGACGGTCTTATCGGAGCCACCGCCTTCATTTACATCGGCTTGGCCATCGCCAATGCCAACGCTCAGCACAAGACATACCGGGTCATTGCCAAGTTGCGAGGTACCTTGATCTCTCTCATCTACGCCAAGACTCTGACCGTATCTGTCCCGACCGCACAGAAGGGCTCCGCCATCACCTTGATGAGCGCTGATATTGAACGGACTGCTAGCGGACTACGTTTCATGCATGAGTGTTGGGCCAGCTGCATCGACATCGGTCTCGGCATCTACCTCCTGCAACGACAGCTTGGACCAGCATCCGCCGCACCTGGTGTCCTCTTCCTGCTTTGCAGTGCAGTGGGGCTGCAAGTCGCTGCAAGCATGGGACAGCGGCAACGCCTCTGGCTCGAGGCAATTGAGAAACGTATCAAAGCAACCTCCGACACACTCGCCGCTGTCAAGGAAGTCCGAATGGGTGGACTGCAAATCGTCATGGAAAAGAAACTGCGAGAACTCCGCAAAGAAGAGATCAAAGCATCTCGAAAGTTCAAGAATGCCTTGGCCCTCATCGTCTGTCTGTCGTATACCACTGCAGCCATGGGACCTGTCGTCTCATTTGGCATCTATTCTCTCTTAGCCAAGAGAAACAACACCACGCCCGTGACAACTGAAATTGGTTTCACCGCTCTCTCCATTTTCTCGCTGCTGCGGACTCCTATGGCTATGATCCTGGACGCCATCTCCGGTCTGGTCGCAGCAATCGGCGCTATGCAGCGAATAGGAGAGTACTTGTCTGCCGACAACCGCCAGCCGTTGTCTTCGCTGACTTTAACAACCCTGTCGCTCAACACGGAGAAGGACGTCCTGTTACCCCTATCTAACAGCAAAGACGTCATCTCCGCCACACACTTCTCCGCCGGTTGGAGCGAGGAACAAGGTTTTGTCGTCCAAGACGCTACCTTTTCCATCCCACCAGGCTCTTTGACGTTCATTGTCGGCCCAGTGGGCTGTGGCAAGTCGACATTGCTTCACGCATTGCTCAACGAAACCACTTTCAATAAAGGAGATCTCCGAACGACTCATAACAGCGCCGCATTTGCAGGCCAGGCTCCTTGGCTCATTAATGATACTATTCAGAATAACATCGTCGCCACAAGCATGCTTGACCAGAAGTGGTATGACTTGGTTGTCGACGCATGTGCCCTTCGAGACGACATCGCACGCCTGACCAAGGGAAATTACGAGATTGTGGATGACGGCGGCTCGAACCTCAGTGGTGGTCAGCAAGCTCGTGTCGGCCTCGCCCGAGCCGTGTACTCCCAGCAGTCAATTGTTATTTTGGATGATGTTATGAGCGGGCTTGATGCGACTACAGAAGAGATGATTTTCACCAGACTGCTTGGACCTGATGGCCTACTGCGGAAGAACGGTAAGACGGTCATCTTTGCCACCAATGCTCTGCATCGTCTGTCTTCAGCGGATCACATCATTGTCTTGGCCGCTGACGGCACGATTGCTGAGCAAGGCCCTTACTCGAAGCTGGGGTCTTCAGTCTCAGCATACGTCCAGGCCGAGAACAAGGAGGTCGAGCACAACGAGGACAAGGCCGTCACTCTCAGCGTTCCGGTAGAAGCTCAAACCGCCACGCAATTGGAGGGGCAGCAACGGCGCACCGGAGACTTCACAGTCTACAAATACTACGCTCGAAGCGTTGGTATGCGCAATCTCACCATGTTCTTCTTCTGCGGAGCTGTCTTTGTGTTCGCCCTCATCTTCCCGCAATACATCGTCGGATGGTGGGCAGCGTACAACGTAAACCATCCAAACGGCAGACTGGGTCTATATCTCGGAACCTACTTTGGTCTCTCATGGATCGCCATCGCCGGCCTGGCAGCAGGATGCTTGGTGCTCATCCTAAATATGATGCCACGTGCTTCAACAGCCTTTCACGATGTACTTTTGCGGACCACCTTCGATGCACCGCTCTCACTCTTCGCAGGCGACAACGTTGCTCACGTTCTCAACCGTTTCAGTCAAGACCTTCAACTCATCGACATGGAACTACCTCTGGCTCTCTTCAATACTTCGATTGAACTGTTGTCGACGTTGGGCAATCTCATCGTTATTGCGGTCTCATCTGGCTATATTGCTGCTACCATGCCAGGCGTATTACTCGTCTTCTACCTGCTGCAGAAGTTCTATCTCCGCACTGCTCGTCAGCTTCGTCTGCTTGACATTGAAGCAAAAGCCCCGCTCTTCTCTCACTTCCTAGAGACACTGTCTGGGCTGGCCGCTATTCGAGCGTACAATGCCCAACAAGACTACCAACATCGATTCTTGGATAGGCTAGACTTCTCACAAAAGCCGTTTTATCTTCTCTACTGCGTCCAGCGCTGGCTCGTTCTTGTCCTCGACTCTGTTGTTGCAGGAATTGCTATCGTCTTCATAGCCATTGCTGTCAAAACCAAAGGCAACATTGCCCCGGGCCTGATTGGAACAGCACTCGTTAGTATCATCAACTTCGGCGTCAGCACCAAAGCTCTTCTCGAAAATTGGACAAAACTTGAAATGAGCATTGGCGCGGTCTCCCGCGTACGCACCTTCGCTCTCACAACCTCTTCTGAACACCAACCGACCGAAATCGCTGAACCCCCGCCCGACTGGCCCTCTCAAGGCCACATCGCCTTCTCCAACCTCACTGCAGCCTGGAAGGACCGCCCAACTATCTCCGACCTCTCCGTAGAAGTCGCGCCTGCCTCCAAAACAGCTTTTGTTGGCGCCTCAGGCTCCGGAAAGTCCACCATTCTCTCTTCGTTACTCAATCTCGTCCCAAAAACCAGTGGCACTATATCCATAGACGGTATTCCGCTCTCCATGATTCCCCGCCAAACACTGCGCGAGCGTCTCCTCACATTACCTCAAGCGCCCTTCCTGCTGCCAGACTGCACATTAAGGCAGAACCTAAATCCCTTCGCCCTCGCAAGCATATCCGACGAGAATATCTTCGCTATCCTCGCCAAACTCAACATGTCAACGCTCATATCCAACCTCCCGGGCGGGCTTGATGCGAGTACCTCGGCTGCAACATTCTCCATCGGGCAGAAGCAGTTGTTGTGTCTTGCGAGGGTCATTCTTCGACATCAACATGGTGGAGCAGGAAGGAAAATTTTGGTCATGGACGAGGCTACTGCGAGTTTAGATTTTGAAACCGACAAGGTTGTACAAGAGGTACTCAGAGAGGAAGTCTTTGGAAACCAAATGACGGTTCTCGCGGTAGCACATCGCATGGAAGGTATAAGGGACTTTGATTGTTTTGTTGAGGTTGCAGAGGGGGGACGGATACGAGACATCAGACCACATCTAGAGCGAAAGGTATGAGGTAATTCGGATTGAACAAACTGTCAAGGACCCCAACGCTTCCGCAACACTAGCTGCGTGTGATGGGCTGAACGCCCTTTGGAAAGTCACTGGATAGTGTTTTGGTGCAAAACACGCTTAGGCGTGATTAGACTGATTTTTACCAATGTGTAAATACTTGATACCTTAGACATGTAGTTAGTCAGCTTCTTTGTAAATATAGTCTTTAATCCTTTTGCTTATAGTTTTCACCGCTAGCTTCAATCGGCAAATGGTAGGGGTTTGGTACGGGGGTAGGGGTAGGGACCTCTAGGTCTTACCACGGTGATACTTGCAAGGCTATATTAATACCAGCTACCTATATCAGGCTATGCACGATTTCATAGCCTAGCTGAAACCAGGCGAGTTGACATGTATAGTACTTAGTAATCAATATATTCGTACTGGTACTTACTAGGTACCCCCTACCCTTAGCAGCTGTGCGACCCCTACCTAACCACAACCCTACCCTGGTGTGCATCCATACCTTCCTCCCCCCTCCCCCCTTCCTTTTTTTTACCCGCTTACCAGTCTGGTGAGTCCGATTTCTTTTTTGGCAAATAATCTCTATGTATGTAAGCGCCGAAGTCACACAGAACCCAGTTCAGCTGAACTTCCCGCCGCAGCCCTGCATGATGGCAACACGTCGGTACCAGCGGTAGCAGTACCCTTTGTTGCACGGCAGTCGCTTCGAGAGATGCTGTGTGTGTCCGCCGTCCTGGTTCAGTCACTGTCTACTGGCATCTCTGCGCTTCTTTTTTTTTATTTCAGGGGGTTCTCCCAGGGGGTGAACCGGTCGGCTGGAAAAAGGTGGGTATACCTACCTGTGGATCAGCTAGCTTTCTTTGTAGAGAAGTGTGTGACGGGATCGCTTCATCCTACGTACGTTGGTGGCTAAAGAAAGAAAGAAAGGATAACACGGCGGATGCGTCTGTTTTACGAGTGCTTTCCTGGTACTTGTGCGTTCTATTCTTATTCCGCAACTGCAGATGAGGGAGATACATAACACCCCGTGCTGTTTTTAGTAGCACACGCGATATATGTCGTTGTACAGGAGTTCTTTTTATTACTATGTTTCCATGCTGCTGGCTTGGTGAAGTCTCTGGGAAACACTTACCTAAAAGATATCATTAGCACTACAGAAAATGCTAATTGCAAACGTGTGCAAGGATGTGGAAAGTGATACTCTTCGTCGCACGTCTACTTGAATTGTAGCAGGTCTTCCCGCGACACAGGTGAAGGAGCAACGGCGCTTAGTACATAGATCCTTTTGTAGCGAGAATCTCTCAGTTGCTTCTTCTGCGGCGAGTGGTACTGATAGCCAGTATATTTATTCAATAACGGATCACGAGAAGAAAAAAAGAAGGAGAAGAAAAACTTGCTCTCAATTTCCTATGCCTCGTATGCACAAGATGTGTGAGTTTCAAAAACCGCATAAACTAGGTACACGGATTCTCAAGAAAAATAGGAAAAGCGGATTGGGGACATGTACACTAGCCAACTTGCTTGTCACTCTATGTGCACACATTTTTAAGTCTCCTCACGGACTTTTTTACCAGGACAAGACATTGTTCATATGTACTTTATATTGTCATGTTAGAAGAGGTGTTAGAGGAGGAGATTCCCTTTGTGGAAGTCATACGGTCGAGGGCGTATATGAGTATGTGTTTTTCTGCAGAATATGCACAAAAGACATACACACACATACACATTGTGAATATACAAATTCCTATGTATAGAGACACAATTCACTGTAGAGACAGAACATGTCAAACTTTCGGGCTTCTTGCACGAGCTGCAGAGACTGCATAGACTTGTAAGTAGGACAGAGTATAAGTGACATTAACGGTTTACTTCCGAGGAAATAGATGGCAGAGAGCTATAGTGGTAGAGGGGAAAGGGGACACATGGACAGCAATGCAAATGATCGCTATGCAATTCTTCTCCAAAGCACGTTTTCGAAAAACGTGCTTCCGTACAAGCACCTAATCTAATCTATATCTTATTACACAACCGTACTATAACCCCCACCAAAGCCTCTTCTGCTCTTCCACCGCATATACCATTTGCGACCCTCATCTGCCCAGAAAACGCAGCTCGCAACGGCAACCAGGTGCGCCAGGTCGCCCAGACCCAGCGCTTCGGTCTGGAACACACTTTGGAGCGGGGGAAAGTAAATCACGGCCAATTGGCCCAGCAGACTTCCCGCAACAGCATAGTTGAACATCTTGTTCTCGAAGACGCCAATTTCACCAGCGAGAACCGATTTGCTGGAAGAGCGGCATGTCAGGGCGTTGAACATGTCGAAGAGGACAAAGCAAGTGAACGTCATGGTTGTGTCGCGCGCTGTAACCATGTTGTCGTCGGACATTTCCCGGTAGTAGGTTGTGAGCGTGCCGAGCATGATAATGGTCGCGGATTGGAGGACACGTTGGATCAGAGGGCGTGTGAGGACGCGGGCTTGACGGGGACGTGGAGGAAGAGCCATGACTGCTGGGTCAACAGGCTCGACACCGAGGGATTGTGCAGGTGGGCCGTCCATGAGAATATCTAACATTCGTGGTTAGCATATAGTCAGGTTGAGGAAATGTGTAGGAGAGAGCTTACTAATCCACAGAATCTGCATAGCATTGAGCGGATTCTGGAAACCCAGGAATGTGCTGAGGAGAACTAAGCTCAGTGCGGCTGCACTGGTGCTAAGTTGGAATGTAAGGAAGTTCTGAATATTGTAGAAGATTCCCTTTCCTTCTTCGATTGCATTCAGGATTGTCGCAAAGTTGTCGTCCGTTAGTATCATATCGGCGGCTTCCTTCGCAACATCTGTGCCCAATCGGCCCATAGAGATACCAATATCTGCCTTTTTGAGCGCGGGTGCGTCGTTGACTCCATCGCCAGTCATTGCGACCACATCGCCTCGTGATTGTAGTGCCCGAACAATCTTCATCTTATGGTCCGGACTTGTACGTGCAAAGATCGAGGTCGTTGCGATGGCCTGAGCAAGTTCTTCTTCGCTCATCTGGTCTAGTTCGTCTCCTCGAATGACAGAGCGTCCAAGGGCTGAGTTTGCGGTAATTGGCATCCCCAGGCTCTTTCCAATGGCAACAGCTGTGGTTTCGGAGTCGCCCGTGATCATAATCACCTTAACTTTGCCAGCCATTAGGCGCCGAATGGCCCTATCCACACCCTTGCGTGGAGGATCGTTCATGCCTACAAGCCCAGCAAACGTGAGACTGCGATAGTGGTCATCGTCGCCAAGAGCCGAGTTTGTGGACGGGGCTGGAGAGGCTGTGCCATTAGCATTTCTCTTCTTTGCTTTGGAGACACCGCTTGCGAAACCAAGCACCCGCAAACCTTCTTGAGCCATGGCATCTGCTGCCTTGATGGCCTCTTGCTTGCGTGCTTGATCCAAAACTACCTCTTTGCCCTGTGCAGTGACGTATGTATCGCACCGATCAAGGATCTTTTCCAGTGCACCCTTTATATAGCTATGTTCGGAGCCGGGAGTATGACTACCGGAAGTGCTGCCGACCACGACACCCATCCACTTTCTTTCTGAGCTGAATGGTGTTTCGAACTTGCGCTCGCCAAGCCTCTCCCGCACGTCGTCTTCTCCAAAAGCATCTATCAGATCAAGAAGGGCGACATCGGTAGGCTGACCGACCCATCGACTTTTGGCTGAGGCGCTGTCATCTCCTAAAGTTGAGGAGAGAACAGCTGCTGTAGAAGCTGATGCAGCTTGGTCGCTTAACAGACGGCCGTTGTTGACTATGTTCCCGATCCGCAGGATAGTGCGTGTAGGTGAATCCAGATCCGTAGAGTCGTGCTTTACTTTGACGTCTGTGGGAGCAGATTCGCCAAAATGCCATATTTTTGTAACAGTCATATGGTTTGTTGTCAAAGTGCCTAGACAGGGTCAGTAAGCATACGATTGTAGTAAATATGCAAAACTTACCCGTCTTGTCAGTGCAAACAACATTGACCGAGGCCAGTGTCTCCACACTGGGTAGCCGTCGGACAATGGCGTCACGCTTGGACATCCTCAGTACGCCCAACGCAAGAGTAACAGTAACAATGATCGGCAGTCCCTCAGGAATAGCAGCGACAGCAAGCGACACGGCAATCTGGAAGACCTCGAGAAACTGCCAGCCCCGCCACAATCCTACCAAACCAATGAATGCAATGACACCAAATGACATATAACTGAGGTCCTTGCCCAAGCGATCCATAGAAAGTTGTAAAGGGGTCCTCGGGCTCTCAATCTCACCCAATGATGCAGAAATAGCACCAAATTCCGTGTTACCCCCTGTACCAATAACGATCCCTTGCCCATACCCCGATCTAACCAACGTACCCATAAAGGCGATGTTCTTCTGATCATTGAGTCTGATGTCTGCACCAACGGTTCCAGCAGCCTCGGACGCATAGAAGGGCGAAGACGATCGTTGGATCTCTGTGTGAGGTGCAATTATATCAGGCGACTTGGAGACAGGCTCGTTCTCTCCCGTGAGGTTCGACTCATCGATGCTAAGATCGGCAGCGTGTGTGATGCGAATGTCGGCCGGTATGCGGTCGCCAGTATGAAACAGCACCAAATCGCCTGGTACTAACAAAGTCGCAGAAATGGTCGCAGACTTTCTTTCAGCTTCTGATAGCGAGGCTGCGGTATCCTTCAGGTTATCCAGTTCGATGCTCTCTGTTGCTGTGCTATTTGGCGTCCGGCCGCCCCGCGATGGCTCCGTCCCAGCGCGTATGATATGTGCAGAATGTGGAACCAATTGGTTCAAAGCCTCGATCGACTTCTCGGACCGGTACTCCTGTACGAAGCCTACAGTGACGACAATGGTTACTGCCACCGTTATGCTCAACGCGTCTTCCAAATTGCCCATGATGAAGGATACTGCAGCAGATCCTAGCAGCAGCAGAATAAGTGTCTCCTTGAACTGCTTAATGAACCGAAGCCAGAGCGGCTCGGGCTCTTCATGCGGGAGTTCGTTGAGGCCATGGATGTGTATGCGCGCCGAGGCGTCCGACGCAGAGAGACCATGTGTGATGGAGGTGGAGAGTTTTTGCGCGGTATCTTGTGCAGACAGCAGTGAATATGTCGCTGTTATTGACTGTGCGAGTGTGTGTGTTAGCAGCATCTCGGGTCGCCGTGCAGTCCAGCCTGTCAGGCAGGCGCATGACGTACTGAGGTTGTCGCGCTGCGCTTTTGCGGCTCTGAAGGCTGCAGCATTGGCGATGTAGAGTGTGAGGACTTGAAATGTGCATTCGAGGCATCGTAGAGGGGCAGTGAGGGTGTCGACGCTTTTGACATGTTGGCATGGCCAGGAGACGACTGTTGCGCCGCGGTCCAACGTGGCCTGTCCGTCGACAATTAGCGTGTGGGGAACGATGGAGGCGTTCGATTATCGCATTGAGACTTTTGGTAGCAAGAGCACGCTAAGACGGCTGACCGGCAGGATCGACGATATTTGGCGGCGGCGGTGGCTTTGTGCTGTTCTGTCTTTTGGAGTTCGGAGTTGGTCTGGTGTATGTAGAGGGACTAAAATGTCCAAGCACTAGTACCCTTAACCAGGGTCGAGGGCTGCAGCCGTCCGCCGTTTAGTCCCGCGTTTCATCCCATAAACTGTTTGACGCAACACCTTTATCACCGTGCGACGGCATTGTTTGGAGCTGAAACAGAAAATTTGAGCTTCGGTCGTGTAGCACAAACCCGGAAAAGATAAGCTTGGTCAAGCATTGCAGGACAACTTATACCCATATCACGGCATTTGGGCTTGGCAGGCACATGTCCGACGCGACATATCAAGTCAGGGCGCGCCGTCGGCTTCTTACGAGTGATGTCATGACTGCGCCTCAGATATCGCTGCCGTGGCTGGAGACTGGATGAATGGTGTATTCTATTCCATCTGGTTGTGTATCCCTGGCGGTCACTACTAGCCTAGCCCCTAGCATCTCCATCACCACCTACTATACCGTAATCTGTACTCCACCAGGGAGTTTGTCAAGCCCTACGCGCGTGTTAGTGGTCTCCGTCTTGTGTGGCGATGGGTTGAATTCAGGAGTCACGAGCGGATCAGTACGCTCAGTGACAAGCTGGGAAAATCCAAACCGTAGGAAGTCGGATGACCCATAGGGCAATTGCTGGGTTGAGGCGTATTGTGCGAGTAGCATGGAAAAGGTAACAGAGCACCAAGGCATGGTCGAAAAATCTCCTGCAAAAGTGCTTGTTTGGAAATGGTGTGCAATCGGAAAGACTTCGTAGGCACAGTGTATCAGTACTTCACTGGCGCAGGCATATTCAACTCCCGGTCCGCACAACTCGCCCAATATGGCAATCTTGTAGAGGCGACTTTCAAGCAACGTAGACGATTCCGCTTGGCTGGTAATGTCGTTGTGTTAGGGCCAACGAGGCACGACCAGATTCATTGGTGCAATATCCCTATATTGGCTGAGTATTGATGTAGCAACTGCCGGGTCGCACAAGAACCTATTTGGAGCTTCTCACGAGTCCATACTTGATACTGAGTTGCGTTACAACGCGTTGAGCCGAAAGCAGTGTTATCGAAAAACCATCCGTTCAAGGCAGGCTATAGATCATTCATCCATCGGAAGTACTTGTTCGCCATGTTCCACTGGCGCAAATTCATAACACGACGACATGGGGAACACAGGCCCTGCGGTAGTAACACAATGTAGCGGTGTGTTCAGGTCTATCATGCGATAATGATGATACGGGTTCAGGTGGGGTTGATGAGATAGAAGGTGAAGTACTGTTGACGTTTCCCGGGACAGAGCCATGACTAAGCGAAAGCTGTTGGATCGTGGCTGCCACGCCCTGATCCCAGCCCTTACCAGCCTCGCATCATCATCATCATCATCATTCCACCACCAAGCGCATCCGCAACACCATCGTCGCCCAACCCTCGCCCAAATTGATTGTCATCCCTACGTGCGCGCACACTCTTGGCACATACTCTTGAGGCCACTGGCGCGTCTCCACCGCCTGCGCATCCCGTGACCCGCGACGCGTCGACATACACACGACGAACCGACGCGCAGCTCTTCCTCCACCCCGCCCACAACCCCCTCTATTCTACCACCGCCATGTTTCTTCCCGAAGATCTCCTCTTCAAGCAAGGCGCGCTTGCGCACGTCTGGCTCGCTTCGAATCAGCAGAAGAAGCTTACCAAAGCTCAAGTGTTGCAGCACAAGATCCCCGAGAGTTGCGAGGTCATTATTCGACCAGAGGTGGCTGCTGGCGGCCCGCTTGCCTTGCGATTGAACGCGCAGTTGCTTCTGGGTGAAGTGCGCATCTACCACAAGAAGGCTCATTACTTGCAGGATGACTGCAATGAAGCTTTGTGGAAGATCAAGATGGTAACCTTAGCTTTGACTATCCAGCATCGCCACCACTGACGCGTTTGTAGGCCTTCCGTCCTGGAAATATCGACCTTCCCGCTCAAACACACGTTGCCAACCCCACCAACTTGATACTGCCGGATCAAATCACCGATCTGGACCTGTTGGCTCCCATGCCAGATCCTTCTTTTCTTCTATCGCAACCACTTAGTGGCAGTCTTGACCTTGGAAATACCACCGTTCCGGATTGGGACAATAGCCAGTTTCTCTCTGGCAGCATTGAGCAACCGCGTATGGAGCCAATGGAACTACCCGACGATGACCTGAACCTGGATATTGGAGAAGACGACGACTTGGAGCCGCCAGCACCATTCGATGAGGGCACAAGTATTGAGATGGGCCGTAACGCGCCTCTGGAGCGCCGTCAGTCTGAAGAGTTTACTGGCTTGGACAAGGGCCTTGTGCTAGACGATGACGATCTGGGCATTGATATCGGGGAAGATGCTCCCACAGAACTCGCCCCTGCTCCAGAGCTGAACCTCGGTGACGATATGGATATCACCATGGGCGGAATGAACGAAACAGATGTCCCAGCAGGTTCGATAGCAGGTGACTTGCCCATGCGACAGCGTGAGGAGTCACCCCTCTCTGAGCTTGGAGAGGAAGAGGCTACTCGTCTTGAGCAGGAGGTTGCTGAACAGACTACCACCTTTGAGCCAGAGGAGGAAGAAGAGGAATCCATTCACCAAGCCAGAGCCAAGCGCAGGAGGGTCATTGGAGCCGATGCCGAAACGATGATATCTAGCCAACAGCTGAAGGAGCAACAGAACAACCGCGAAAAGATTCTCAAGCCTGCATCCTTTCTTCCCCGTGATCCCCTTCTTATGGCTCTGCTCAACATGCAAAAGTCCGGGGGCTTTGTATCAAGCATTCTTGGCGATGGTCGAAGTCAAGGTTGGGCTCCGGAGCTGCGCGGAATCCTTTCTCTGGAAGTAATCTCCCGACCAAGCCAAAAGCGCAAGCGAGATGGTATTAACATCGGAACCGAAGCCGAGGATGACGAAGCAACTGCAGCTGAAAGACAGAAGACTCCACAATTACAACTGGAATTCGAGCAAGACGAGCCAACTCTAGAAGGTGGTGATATTGGCATTGGCGGTGACAACACTATGCTTGGAGGATCTGAGGATATTATTCAGCTCCCCGATGAACCAGAGTTTCAGCAAATTGGCGAAGAGGAAGAAGACGTCTTCTCCCCTGTACCAGACAACTTTGATGACACGACCGCTCCTCTTATCCACCCCGCAGAAGGTGGCCCTGTCTCACTCGGTACAAAACACGCTGTCCACTTCCTACGAGAGCAATTCGGGCCTGAAGCCGAGGAAAGCGAATCAGTACGACAAAGAAGCAGCATCATCTTCCAAGATGTCTTTCCAGAGGCCAGAACATCACGAACGGACGCCACCAAAATGTTCTTCGAGATGCTCGTCCTGGCAACCAAGGACGCCATCAAAGTCGAGCAACCAGCCAACGACCTCGGCGCCCCATTACGAATTCGCGCCAAGCGCGGCCTCTGGGGCCAATGGGCCGAGACGGGTGCGAGCGGTGAATTAGCCTCTCAAACCCAAGCTGCCCCTACGGGAGATCCTGATGCCCCTGCTGAAGCCATTGTCCAAGGGCCATCTGAAGTTTCTGTATCTGCGTAGGGAACATGGAAAAAAGTTGAACTTTTTTAGGGGGAGGTTGGGGGGTAAATGAGGGCTTTGTTCTCATCTGGCAGGCGTTGGCTGGATACCCTATTCTTTTAGTATGACTTCTGCTTCTGTTACTTGCAACGTTGGAACACGGCTTTTTGGGGGATGTATTGGCGTTAATGTTTGGGAAAGGGGCTTTTTGTGTTACAAGGAAGAGTTGGGTTTTATTTCTGTGTATGATGAGTAGAAGGGTATTTGTATCAAACCTGAAAGACGCAATTCATTTAGTTGTATTACGCCAACATCGTAAACCAACCTCTCCGTGAACAACTTGGCTTGAAGTTTGAGAACAGACTTTATGGTTAGAGATTGCGGTTTGAACCTAGAGTTTAAGGCTTAGAGCTTCGGGGCTGTATGCTGAGGTTTGACTTCTGTTACCCGTCTTTCAAAAAGGCTTTATCCTTCAGTGGCAGTCAAAATGCACCTGGTGCGTCTCCATAGATATATATATATATAGTTATATATATGGGTTGTACCCCTTTTCCATGATGAGAGGTAGCACAACCGTCCCATAACATACCAACGGAGATATCTGTCTTCCGAATTTGGATACACTGTTAGATGTTCCGGTCGCTTTTCCAAGTCATCTGTTGCTCAGAAAGCAAAACTCTCAATTGTGTCTCACACTTTACCAATACGCTTGCCCGAATTTCCAATGGCGTATGAAAGAGCCCCAAAGAGGGTCCGGCGCAGCCTACCCGCCCGTTCTAATGCGCGCGGATACTTCCAGAGGCCTTTTTTTTAATTCAAAATCACGACCTACCGGCTTCAGAGAAGGACTGGGCAGGGCCTCTACTAGCCACTATGGGCTCTCGAGGCTCAGATGCTCGGCAGATTGATGGCGGGGGCGGGGGCGACATCAACGACATCAAAAGTCGCCGTGGTATCTCTATCATTAGCCAGAATGGGCGTTGACGTGAATTACACGTTTGTGCAAGTTGCAGTGGGGGCAAGAAGCCGTCGACTTCAGCGGCAACTGTGGAAACATGTGCTCAGGCGTTGGACTGTTTGCCCTCCAAGAAGACTTGGTTCGTGCTAATCCTGGGAAACGAACTGTAGGTCGATCATTCTAGAAAAGCCTATACGGTGTTGACTCCCCCGTTTAGGTTGATGTCCGAATATTCAACACGAACACATCGCGGATAATCGTCGACACGGTTCAAGTTGACGACGACGATGATGACTCCTTTCTTGAAGATGGAGACTATGCGATTCCGGGAGTCGAGGGAACCGGTAGTGAAGTAAAGGTTGCTTTTGTCGACCCTGCGGGCAGCATGACTGGAAGTCTATTTTCCACTGGCAGTCGCTGCGATATCATCAATGTCGATGAGAATGGCGACCACCAGTATTCAGTCAAGGTAACCTTGATAGACGCCGCCAGCCCCTTTGTTCTCGTAGATGAAAGGTCGTTACCGCCATTTCTCAGGACTGTATCCAAAGACTCAGCAGACTATTTGAAGCACATGGAGTCTATTCGGCGTGCAGGTGCTGTAATGATGGGCCTCGCTCCGAACATAGAGGCAGCTGCAAAAGTTCGAGGAACATCAAAATTGGTCATCGCATCGTCTCCTCGACCAGATCGTCCATTCGAAACACCATATGTTCATGTTCAGGCATTCAGCATGGGCAAGCCTCTCCCGAGCCTGCAGCGTGCAGGTGCTGCGTGTTTGGCATCAGCGGTATGCATCGAAGGAACCGTCGCACATGCACTCGCAAAGAATGCCAAAACGCAGTCTTCTTTGGCAATCAATCACACCAGAGCGCGCACCAAGTCCAAGCTCAGACGTGGGCGAGAGAGTTCATCTGAGTTACTGCCGAAACAGAAAACAGTGTGTCTTTCGCATCCGAGCGTATCTATTTACGTCGATGTTCGTGGCTACCAGCTCAGAGTCATTTGCTTTTGTTGATCGGTGCGTCGTCTCTCGGACAGCCCGGCGGTTATTCGAAGGCAGAGTTTACTATTACACCAATGAGCTAATAAGGGTGATTGCTGGGAAGCGTGTGAGATACCATCAACGCATACTGTATGAATATATTAGAGAATTCAAACAGACAAACTAACATGTTCCTGAATGAACAACTGACATGCCTTAACAATGGTGAATGAAACATAACTACGCTCTTTTGATAAAAGGAATAAGAGTCATGGTCCTCCGCCTCTATTGGGCTCAGAATTAGTGACGACATCACGCGCCAGGATCGGAACTGAACGCCCCCACTGCTTTCCGAGAAATTTTGGCTTTTTTTTCTCCCCTCAACCCAGTCATCAACCTTGGATGCTCACGCGCCATTCCCCCGCATACCAAATGTCAAGCCCAAGAAATTCTTCTCATACTCTGCTCCAATACGTCGTCTGGCGCAAGTCGCTACACGAACGCCCCTTTGCATCACACATACCACGCTGAGAAAGCCCGTTGCCACTTTTTTTTTTCCGCAGTCCATAGTGTGTGTTGATTAGATTCGACAGACGCAACGACACCGCTGTCAACACGGGCACAAACGCACAAGCAGTTTTGTGGCAACCATGTCTGCGACTGCGATGCAGCCGGTCGATCCGCAGAAATTGGGCAAGATTACATTTACAAAGTCGGACGACTTGATCGACGAGTGGCAGATAGAATACGACGAGTCAGCGCAGGCTGGTGATGATTTCGGCAATCTCAAGGCAGCGGCGCGCGATTTGGTGGATACGGATGTACCCGTTGCTTTTCCTACCGAGACAGTGTACGGACTAGGAGCGGATGCGACGAGAAGTGCGGCTGTAAGAGAGATCTTTGCTTGCAAGGGACGGCCAGCCGACAATCCATTGATCGTCCATGTACACTCTTTACCACAACTACGAGCACTGCTGGTAGGGAAGTTGGAGGCAACGGGTGATGGAAAGGTTAATGGCGAGGACCCCATACCGGAAATCTACAGACCAATAATTGAACGTTTCTGGCCTGGACCCATTACTCTCATCCTTCCCACTCCAGAGAATTCGATCCTCGCACCAGAGGTCACGGCAGGCCTTTCTACATTTGGAGCACGAATGCCGCGCTCTATCATTGCTCTGTCTCTTCTACGGCTATGCGGACGCCCGCTTGCTGCCCCTTCTGCAAACGCATCGACCCGTCCGTCTCCCACGGCTGCCGAACACGTTTACGATGACCTAAATGGCAAGATAACACGGATAATCGATGGCGGACCTTGTGAAGTGGGTGTCGAGAGTACAGTAGTAGATGGGCTGTCCAGTCCACCAGCGATATTGCGACCAGGTGGTATAACAGTGGAACAACTGCGGCAATGCCCCGGCTGGGAGAAGGTGGAGGTTGGTTACAAGGACAAACAAGCGGAAGACTCGAGTAAACCACGAGCTCCGGGGATGAAGTACAGACATTACAGCCCGAAAGCGTCAGTGCATCTCTTCGAGGCAGGTGCTGATCGCCCTACAGCCGACGAGCTGAAAAGCAAGAACAGGATAGGCATTGTCAGAACAAAGAGTTGGAAGCTTGCACTGGATCTGGACGCTGAGAAGGTGGAGTCATCAATTTCGAATGGATGGAAGGTGTGCTCTTTGCCGGAAACCGAAGTTTCGACAGATGTCAATGCCTCTTCGCTGCGACAGTCCAATCTTTTACGCTCTGTGATTCAGCACCAGATTCCACGCTCTGACCACTACATTGTAAAGCCCGAGGGCTTGCATGTTTGGGACATCGACCTAGGCGCAAACACCGAAGACATTGCCAGAGGTCTGTTCTCGGCACTGCGCGATCTCGACAAGAAAGGCGTGGAGATCATTTACGTCGAAGGTATCGATGACAAGTCGGGTGACGACATTGCCGCTGCAGTGATGAATCGACTCAGGAAGGCTGCGGAGATAAGAACTTGAATCAACGAAATCACGGGTCTTATTTTGCCCATTGTACGCATACACGTCTCGAGAATATTCTGGAAGGACTCGTGTACTTTGGTTGTGGGTGAGATGATGTGACACGCAAGGGATGTGCCGTGTTGGATGTGGATGAAAAGGTATCCAAGTGTATTATGTAGGAGTCGAAGAGACAGCAAACCCTCTTTTACTTTCTGTTTCGGCTCGTTCTTTATTGTTTTGTTTTTCGTTAAAATCTCCGTAGTTCATCTTGATACTCTTTGGTTAATTACCGACGTCGAGTCAAGGATGAAGCAGAGAGCAATTGCCAAGGACCTCCTGAAGGCGCTGCCAAGGGTCCAGCATCGAATGCAGCGCACCTATTAAGAGAGTTTTGCGGCAACAATGGTTGTGACTCGAACAAGAACAAGGTTTTAGTACTGTAAGGCGCGATGTCACGCAGTTGTAAAGGGGGGTGGAGCTAGCGAACCATTGCTACGGAAGGGCAAACCTAAGGATATGATATATGGTGCCGTCGGTGTTTCGAAAGATGCTAGGAACCAAACTTGCTGGGCACACACACTGACAAGGCTATGGAGGCGTCGAATTCGGATGGTAACTTCCGAGCAGGCGGATCATTTTTCTGCTAAAGGTCTAGACCTGGGAAGTGGGAAGTGGAGCCAATTACGTGGCTCGGCGTAAGCTGCTTTCTTGTATGTACAGTGGGCTTGGGCTCTTGGCTCCATTGGGTAGAAGAAGAGAAATGAAGAGCATATACTCAACAGCCGGTCGGTATATTACAAGATGCCGTGTAGGTGACGTCCAGCACAGCGAGATGCGTCAGGACTGCGCAGGTTGTTGGGGCGCTTATGCAGGAACTCGAGGGTGGCTTATCGATAGCACGTGCCGATATCAATCACGACGCATCTTACTGGAGGATTGCCCGCCTAACTGGCGAATGAGGAAACTGCCTGTGACATGGTGCGCGTAGAGCTGTTTTGATCAGGGAAAAAACACTGAAAAACTGGGGGGGAGAGTTCTGGAGCGCAAACTGGGAAGCACAGCAGAGATTTTGACAAGGACTTGGAGCCTGATGACGTCGACATAAGGCAGGGTGGTGGTCAAGGTGTGGTTGGCACTGACTGTGACTGTGACTGTGGCTGTGGCTGGTACGAACAAGCAACGAGAGCACATGGCAACGCATGGCAACGTTGTGTGTTATTGCAAAGGACCGTGCAGGCATGATACCGACCTCGTTTGTCCTTCCACCTCGTCTCGTCGCGTCCCATCTCTTCTCATCTCATTTCTTCCTGCTCGTGTTGCCAAGGGCATGAAAAAGGCCGGCGCAACACAACCTCTCCGGCTGATCTGCGCGGTAAAGGGACAAAGCTGGGCAACTGCAGCGTTACATGGGCAGGCTATCTTTAACCCACCTGCCCTGACTCGCTCCCTCGACACGCCTCGTCAACACCAACACTGCGCCTCGCCAGCGCACTGTTCTCGCGCCGAAACCCCCCAGATTCGCATCCCGATAGACCAACGCGCCTGGTCAACTCTTGTTTAAAATGGTCAAACACCTACGTAAAGCCATCAACACTCGTTCGGAGATGAAAGCCAGTGTCTAGAATAGTCGATCCATCCGCGCCGCCGCTGGGCGGCCCCACCGCTAACAGCTCGCGAAGGCCAAGAGGCTGAAGGATTCATCCCTAGCCCTGTCGTCGAGTGGAGCAAACGCATGCCCGCTTGACAACATGCCTAGAGCAGAGGCAAACAATCCAGCTCACCCGGCCAGCGCACCGCATCCTGTACGTGTGCTGCGACCATGGATACACCGCTCACACCTCGCAACCCCCCCTACGCATGCAACAAGACACGCTGCCTCAAAGACTCTCCGCAAACGGCATTTCGCCCCTGTTGGGCGAGGGGGGCAGCGGCTGTACCTGAGAGTGGCGGCTACGTGAAACACGCCAGCTCTCTTTACTAGCTTGCGAACGTAAGCCACCACTCAAGCCGTTCACATCGTTCCTCGACTCTGACTGGCTAGGGTCCCCCATTTCCACCCAGCCCCTGGCACGTTTGCTTGACCGAAAAAAGTCTGATGCTTCCGAATCTGTGTAGTCTAGGCGGGTGCATACGCGACCATGGAGCATCCATATCCCCCCGGCCGGAATATTTGAGCTGAAAATCACCCGCATCCCCATCTTTCCACCCTCACCTTCATTCCTTCGCTCGCACCAAACCCGGTCGTCGTCTGCCATTCCTTTTGAGCAACTTCTTGCTCGGTACATTCTCTTATCCCTTGACGGTTACGCTCCTTGCTCGACGTCAACAGTCCTTGTTTGCGCTCAGGTTAGCCGCATCTGCTTTTACTGCTCAACGATACCCTCAAGTAGCACGCGCAACACCTCAATAACAAGCATCGTCAACCGTATCAACGACAACAACCGACATGCCTTCCTCAATCAAGATCACTGGCCTCTTGGCCCTGGCTTCTGCTGCATCGGCTAGCCCCCATTTCCAACACCAGAAATTTCACCACAGGGCTGCCTACCCCGTTGGTGGATGGGGAGGTGCCTCCAACAGCTCCGCTTCTGCTGTTGGTCCTACTGGCACTGGTGTCTACGGTGAGCCCACCACCACCATGGGCACCACTTCGACATCGACCCAGACTGTCTACTCGACCGTTACCCTCAAGCCCTCCCCTAACCCTGAGGCTCACCAGGCCAACGTTGCCGACGCTTCTTCTTCTAGCGTCTGCGGCGGTACTGTCACTGTGACTGCCAAGGAGAAGGTCACTGTCACTGTCACCCCTGGAGGCGGTGCTGCTGCTTCTCCCACATCGTCTCCCGCTGGTAACGGATATGGAGCCCCCTCTGCTCCTGCCCCTGCCCCTGAGCAGCCAGCTGAGAAGCCCACGCCTGCTGCTCCATCCAAGCCGGCCGAATCCAAGCCTACCGACTATGCTGCTCCCTCCCAGCCTGCCAACTACGCTGCTTCCTCCAAGCCTGCTGAGTACCCGGCCGAGAAGCCCACGCCTGCTGCCCCATCCAAGCCTGCTGAGACGCCTGCCTCCAGCGTCCCTGCCTACAGCGCCCCTGCCTACAGCGCCTCAGCTTCTCCGTCAGCCAGCAGCCCAGCAGCTTCCTCGCCCTCTTACGCACCCGGCCTTGGAAACATGTACTCTGGTGCTAAGCGTGGTCTTGCTTACAACAACGCTGAGCTCTGCTCTTCCTTTGGCAGCAGCTTCGGTTTCGCCTACAACTGGGCCCAGTATGAGAACAACGACGTCGGTACCATGTTCATCCCCATGATGCACAAGCCCAGCGACTCGTCCGCCAAGGACTGGCTCGCCAACGTTGACAAGTCTGTCAAGAAGGGCTCCAAGGCCGTCATGGGCTTTAACGAGTGCGACATTGCTGCTCAGTGCAACATGAGCCCCGAGGACGCCTGCTCTGCCTGGAAGGAGTACATGAACCCCGTCAAGGAGGCCCACCCTGATGTTACCATCATTGGTCCTTCCGTCAGCAACGGCCAGGCTCCTCTTGGTCTCGACTGGCTCAGCCGCTTCCACGACTCCTGCCCCGACGCCACTGTTGACGCAGCCAACATCCACTACTACGACATCTACGACGACAAGACCATTGACCGCTTCATCGCGCACGTCGAGAAGGCCGTCCAGACCTACGGCAAGAAGGTCTGGGTCACCGAGTTTGGTCTCAACCCCGGCTCCGCTACCGAGGAGCAGGCCGCCAGCTTCCTCAAGGACTGCATGACTTATCTCGATGGCTCTGACGACGTCCAGGGTTACTCCTGGTTCATGGTCGGCGAGGGCGAGAACCAGCTTAACGCCGCCGGTGGCCTGTCGCCCGTTGGCAAGGTCTACGCCGGCTCTGCTTAAGCGCTCTTCTTCTTCTAAATCGCCTACCTTTTATTACTCTTCTTCTTCTTTTCTCCTTCTCTAGGAGGGATTTCTTGGTGATGACGGATGGAACATTGGAAAGGGCGTTTGTGTATGTATGTACATACCGATATATATATGTATACATGTATGACCTGATGTGCTCCATCTCTCTCTCCGCCTCTCTATAATTCACTCTCTTTTGTGTTTGTCTTATACGTCTTTGTTACCCCATGCTGCGTCCCGTGTACCAATGAAGAAAATTCAATGAAAAGATAATGTAATCAAGACTCACTTTACCTTTTGACTATGTTGACGCTGAGGGGAAAAATACCGAAAGTAAGAGTCTTCTTCTTCTTCCTCTCAGGGTTGGACTGCCAAATACCCAGACGAGAGTTCTAATGTGCTTCTGTTGTCATGTTGGAAAGAAGAAGAAGAAGTACCTGTCCCAAAGTAAACAGAATCTAGGTTGTATCTCATTTTCCTGTCTCGATAGTGATGCTACTACTTGTGCATAATGAAGATAGACTTTTTAGTGTTGCAGTTATTGTTGAATATCTATACATACACGCTCACATGCTCAGTCACCTCACCATCGAAATTTGTTAGTTTTTTGAATACAAAAGGGGAACCAACAAAAAAAAGGGGAGGCTCTCGGGAGAATGATATGGAAAAAGACGCCGCCGCCTCCCCAGTGCTAGTGAGCCTGGTTCTCCCCTTGTGTCTGTTGCATTGATTTGTTCGCTTTCTGCGTCCAGTTTGTCTTACACGCAAACATATAAGGAGCAGGTTATAAAAAAAAAGGTGGTATATATAATACAAAGTATGCCGTTGATGCGCCTGCGATGAACGGCACGTGCCCCCATCGTCCTATCCATTGTGTTGAACTTCCAGCTTAGGTTATTGTTGTTGCTGTTGCTGTTGCTGCTGTGCTTGTTGTTGTGCTTGTTGCAAGCTCTGCTGCATAGCATTCTGACCCCAATTCTGCTGCAAGCCAGCACTATTGGGAGCTTGTCCTGGGTTCGACCCGACGCGCTGCGGCCCCGGGGATTGTTTCATCTGGCCAGCCTGACCCTTCCACCCTGGAAATAGCTCTTGAAGCTTGGTATAGAGCTTGGCTAGCTCGTGGTGCGACGCGGGGACCGACATGATGGCGGGCCCGGGTTGCATTTGTTGGCCTGGCTTTGGGACCTTTTCGGCATTCTGCGCAAGGTAGGCAAGGTTTGCCTGGAGGCGGCGCATGTAGCTGGGGAGGGGGTTGTTAGCTTACGTCAGGTGCGCGCACGGCGACAGCAACGATAGTAGGCGGTACTTACTCTACATACTCCTTGGACGGTTGCGACTTCTCGCCCTCGGGTTTCCCTTCAGGCGTGGGTCCTACGTGGCCTGCCTTGCCCTGCGCCTGCAGGTCGCATACTTCCTTGATCAGGATGCTGTTGATCTCGAGGAGGGTCGCGACGCGGTCCTGGCTACGCGCCGGGTTGACGGGCGACATGGGCGAAGGGGGCACTGCCTTTACGGGCGTCTGCAACTGAGGCGGCTCCGACTTGATCGGTAGCTGGAGATTCATGGGCGTCTGGTGGCCGTTTGTTGGCAAGCTGCTGGGCGAGGGCTGTGGCTGGGGTGTCGCAAAGGGCGGCTGTCCAGTGACGCTGGCGGGAGAGGCCGTCTGGCGGTTCTGCGTAAACTGCTGGTGGGCAGGTGAAGGCATGGGCTGCGCAAAGGGCGCGCTCGAGTACGGGCTGGGCGACGACAACTGGTGTTGTTGTTGTTGCTGCTGCTGTTGCTGCTGCTGCAGCGCGGCTGTTCCATGAGGTCAGACAGGAGAATCAGACACGGAACGCGCGCGCGCGCATCACACTGGCTTACCTCGCTGCTGGAGATATGGGGCTCCAGGCTGGATTACGTTATTTCCCACGGCACCACCCATGCCCGCGAAGGAGGCCTGCTGGCCATAGTGGCCTTGTGGGTTGGGTTGCTGCTGAAGGCGCGCCTGGGGATCAAATTGGGCGTGTTGCGGGGAATTGGCAAACTGGCCGCCGTACGCATTAGGGGTATTGAAATCCATGGCCGGCACTCATTGGCCACGTCGCACAACTCGGATTAGATTGATCGGTGGGTTGATGGGAGAAAATGCGGTTCGTGATAAGGTTAGGATTCGGGCTCTACAAGGCCTCGAACCAGCCTGCAGGCCAGCCGAGCGAGTCATGGCCGGCATCAAAGCGTCCCTTGAGCGCGCGCAACGGCTCAAGGCGCGCGCAGAGAACAGCGCCGCAAAAGAACAAAGAATACTCTCACAAACACTCTCGCCATCAGACACACGACGGGCAGACACGATCAGCAATGCACGCACGCCATGACGCAGCGCCACGACCGTCCTCAGACTCATCACATCCCTGCCCACCCGACCCACATAAACGCTTGACATGTCGTCCGGGATGCGACGAGACCCGTCCAGAACCGTTATCAAATATCGCCGTCTGCAGTTAGCACCGGGTCTGTCCGGTAATACATCTGTCTACGGTAACGTCTGGCTGGAATTAAGGACGACGACGACGACGACGTGGAAGTGCTTCACCCACCGCTGCATCACCTGTATCACATACGCATGCCCCATTCAACAAAGTCACCTTGTATTTACTCGGGGCGAGCTTAGCACACCAGCAGCACGTCTGCTTTGGGACACTCTCCTCCCGCGGCCCTTGGCGACCTCGGGCTCATCACAAAGTCCGTCGACGAAAGAATGAGCTTGATAAACTAGGATCAGCCTCCGACACTTCATGCAATGTCTACCATGTAATGCTTTCGGACCGAACATATGAGTATACTACTATTGGAAGAGCCAAGCGCCGTGCCACTCATGATTCACCGAAGACCTCTTCTCTTGTCGCTGTCTCCTTGCGGCGTAATGCCACAAAGTACGCTTCTTTGGATTCCTGCGAGTGTTAGCGTCGAACACCGAGAAACCATGGTTGCATACAGCGCGTGACGACTCTGGCTTCTCTCGATGTACTTTAGCAAAGAGCCGTTTGAGCTTCGTCTCGAAATCCTTCTCTTCGGACCCTTTGTAGTACTTGCAGAGAAAGTGGCCTCCAGTCTTCAGCGTGTCAAAGGCAAACGTCAGGGCTGCCATGCATAAATCCTACCGCAGTCAGTCTAGCTCGCGGCTCAGAGGACGACTACTTACCATGCTACCCGTGTGGTCCCTGAAAGCATTGCCGCTGGTATTCATCATCCTAATATAAGGGTCACTAAGGCTCTTTTTGTAGAAGCCGCTCGTTTGGTCCCAGGGTGCTGACATATCGCTGAGTACCACATCCACTGTTCTTCCCCGCTGTGCACCCCGCTCTCTGAGCGACAGACTAGCCAGTGCTTGTTCGTCGCTATCCTTGTTCTCTGTTGGCTGTTCAATTGTTGGAGCATCTGCGCCATCCAGATGTGCCTGGCGCTCAATCTCAATGTACCCCCGCCGCGTTTCATCTAGCTCTTCCGCGGTGAGCCCTTCGCTCGTGCTTGAAGAAACCTGCCGCCTGGGTCGGCCCAGATCTGCATCTCGCACATATGCTCGCACCTGGTCTTGAATTGTAGGTGATAAGAAATCTCCTTGAATTGTCGAGACACCCCGAGGAGGTTGCGCTGGTATGAGATCAATGCCAATGACACGTCCATCTGGAGATGTACGATTCACAGCAACCTAATCAGAATAAGAGGAGCTTAGAAATATGGAGTTCAATAAGCGAACCTGAGACCATGATCCTGGCGCGTATCCCTACTGGCATTAACTTTAGTCATTCAGCACGAAGAGCGAACCTACCAAATCAACGACCGTTTGACCACGCTGGAACAGCTTGTGCTTCTCATTGAGCTGTAGTACATTAGTCACTGCGTGGTCTCGTCACAACGCATCCATACCTCAAGCAGTTTGAAAGCAGCACGGCTCTTCAAGCCTTGAACTCGGGCTTCTTTGGCAAAGAAGTCTCTGCCCTGTCGCGATTTCCATCTGGTTGACGACGAGGAAGCATATCGAACCGATGGGGCAAATGCTCGAGCACGAGGCCTACATGTCGTGCATGTTGAAGCAAAACATATGGTCGCTTCTGGACAAGCACGAGAGCCCAGTAGTAAGCTATCAGTAAGATATCGAAAAAGGCGACGTGATAACATTACGAAGACGTAGAGGAGGAGCTCCACAGGTTCGCGCTTTGCACGCAGATAATCTCATACCACTACGTACTTATCGATAACGAATGTGGCATCTCCATCTTCAACAACATGCAGTACACCCGCTCCAGGTTAATCAGCATTTCCAAAAGTATGCTCTCTCAGAACCGTGCGATTCACATGATTGCGAACTCTGACGAGACGATATCTCAGTCTATCCAAGGACAGTCGATGTTGCGTTTACGCTGTCTGGATTCCACATCCCGATATATTATCGCATCCTCCAGACCGACCTCGGGATATCCAAACTATTACGAATTCTTTCCACGGCCGATGTGAGCACCCCGCTGTCTCCAGAATTCCCCACAACATACTATTCCGGCCGGTCTTAGTTGCTTGTGTTCCGAGCAAAAGCCTTGGTGCATCGTCATAGCCGTGCCGGAGCAGCGGGCGCGTTCCGGTTGCTGATACCATCCCGTGTACAAAGGTAAATCATGGCTATGACTACTATTTGGCAGTACAGCATTCAGCAGCACCTCGTGTCACTGAACAGGCATAGTGGATGACACAGGGTAGGATGACCATAAAGAAACAATCCATCTCTTTGATGATGACAGCTGACTGAAAGGGGTGGTGGTGCCAGCTGACTGTAACGCCCTAGTAAGGGGTGCTGAGACGCGAGGCCGGATACTTCTAGAATGCCCTTGTGCTCCCACCCTGGTCAGCTTACGATGTGCGCATGTGTGGTCTTCATGTTCCAAGGCGATGCCATTTGATGCCATTTGATGCCACTCAAGGTCATCTTGACTTGGTGAGGCATGCGCTGTATGTGCAGGACATGGGCAGCGGGCCACCTCAAAAAAAAGCAATGACCGGAAAGGGACAACATGTGTCACTCAAGGGCCAAGTATGACATCGCGAAGTACCGGACTGGGCTGCCAGCGGGTACCGTGGTCGTATACAAAGGCATTGCGGAGGACATTCGTTGGCCGGCGGCGCGCTAGACTAAAATCTGCTTCGTCCCCCGGGCATCCTCAAATCTCCACGTCCAAACACCGCAACCGCATTGCGCCGCGAGACTCACAAGCAACGCACACCCAAAAGTGCGAACAGTCCCCATATAGCTGCCTTGCATGGAAGATCGAATTCACTGCAGGTTCACCGTGTCCGCCCATCCCACCCAACGAGCAATCTGTCTACACCTCCACAATAGTCACCTCCGATGACCTCGAAATTACGTTGCGCGGCCTTTCCTTTCCTTCGATAGAATCCTGCCCTTGCTCCGGCAGCATCAGACTCGCTCCGCCTACCAGCAGCGCGATACCCCGATCAGCGTAGACTCAGAACATGTCGAAATCCTCGGAGAAGCCGCAACCACAGAGGGCCGCCATTATGAGCGACGAGCCAGGAAAGGGCATAAAAGTATGTACCAGCGCCACCTATAACCGCAAAGACTACAATTGACACACGTATGCAGCCCCTTGGCACCCCGGACATTACAACCTTGCAGCGCATTCGACAGGTCTTTGCACAGCCAGTCCTCGCCTCG
The DNA here is from genome assembly GCA_002161795.1 of Curvularia sp. IFB-Z10. Classification (NCBI taxonomy): domain Eukaryota; kingdom Fungi; phylum Ascomycota; class Dothideomycetes; order Pleosporales; family Pleosporaceae; genus Curvularia; species Curvularia sp. IFB-Z10. Next base: position 1,703,006 of record JPSZ01000001.1, read on the forward strand.
TTTGTTGCCGGCGGTGTAGCTGGCGCAGTCTCCCGAACTGTCGTTTCTCCCCTCGAACGCCTTAAAATCCTGTTTCAAGTCCAGAGTGTCGGTCGCGAGGAATACAAAATGTCAGTGCCTAAGGCACTGGCCAAGATGTGGAGGGAAGAGGGTTGGAGAGGTTTCATGGCCGGAAACGGCACCAACTGCATACGCATTGTTCCATACTCTGCTGTGCAATTTAGCGCGTACAATGTCTACAAGCGGGTAAGTTGATCTCTGGATTTTCTGCAATTTCCTTCGTTTCCAGGCTAGCGCCTTGCCTTTTGAATTTGCGGGGAGAGGAGGCTAGGTGCGCATACAAAAGGCACTGGATACGATAGGTTGATGCAAGTTTCAGCTTGGGGCTGAAGTGGGCATGATGAAAGTCGGAGTAGGACGAGATTGGCAAAGTTCCACAGGGACAATGGAAGCTGGTACGACTCCCAACCACAATGGCTAACCTGCATTAGTTCTTCGAGAGCGAACCGGGTGCACCGCTCGACGCTTACCAGCGATTGTTATGCGGAGGTCTTGCCGGTATCACTTCTGTAACCTTCACATATCCGCTCGACATCGTTCGCACGCGCTTGTCGATTCAGTCTGCATCGTTCTCAAGCCTCAAGAAAGAGGCTGGCCAGAAATTACCAGGCATGTGGGCATTGTTGGCGAACATGTACAAGACCGAGGGCGGAATGCCTGCGCTGTATCGTGGCATTCTCCCTACGGTAGCGGGTGTTGCACCATATGTCGGTCTCAACTTCATGGTCTACGAGATGGCCCGCACCCAGTTTACACGCGATGGCGAGAAAGACCCTAGTGCTGTGGGCAAGCTGGCAGCCGGTGCGGTCTCTGGTGCTGTTGCACAAACCATTACGTATCCATTTGATGTCCTGCGACGAAGATTCCAGATCAACACCATGAGTGGTATGGGATACCAGTATGCGGGCATTGGTGACGCTGTCAAGCAGATCATCAAGACCGAGGGCTTCAGGGGCATGTATAAGGGCATTGTTCCTAATCTGCTCAAGGTCGCACCCAGCATGGCGAGCAGCTGGCTCAGCTTCGAAATGACGAGAGATTTACTCATGGGCAAGTGGAACTCGGGCTTCTTGTAAGACAACCAGTCCCAACGTCAGCAGCATGCAGGCGTCGCATTGCGAACACTCTTCCGGATAGACAGCGATACATCAACGACAAACGAACACCCCCTCCCCAGATTTCGGGAATGAACATGCGAACATGAGCCGAGTCGAACACGAAAGCCTTAGAAACATATACAAAAAAAGGAAGCATCAGCATTGCATTGGGATTAGCGCGGCTTGGAGATTGAATTTGGGGAAGATTTGGCCCCTTATGGATATATAGCGACGGCGTTTGACTGGGGGTCGTTGCAAACTGCACTCTGTACCAGCTTTTCTTTTGTTTTTCTTATACTTGCTTTTGGAGCCCTTGTTCCCCAGCCAAACTGGGGGAAGCTCCAAGAAGAAAGGGATTATGAGTTACACATAGACACATCTCGAGTCCGTCTGATACAGGACAGAGATGGTATACCTGTACAACATTGACAGCCTGGAGTGTGTGTGCGTGTATGTATGTGTCAGGAACACGCTTGCCGATAGAACGAAGTCAATCTACCACAAATAAAAGTTGTTAGTTTCTTCTAGTCCAATGCTGTTTTTTGGGGCCCATAACTGCCCCCATTGATTGTACCAAAATTGATCGAAATGTGAGGACACACATGTCACACAACTGCAGCTGAATCCAACTACACGCAAAATGAGGAAGAAAAAAAAGAGCATGCAGATCAATGCTACAGGGTAGGGGAGAACAAGCGGTGCATGCGTACTCTTGAACGGTTTTGAGATAGTCTACATGACGCAGCTGGACACATCAGCCACCCAAGACTGTTACCCGGAATGCTAGAAAGACGGTACAGTATTTACAACCCCCTTTTTTTCTTTCTTACAGAGCACCGTCCTTTCTCAGAGTCTCGTTGCCCCAAGGCTCGCTGGTCAAGCTGGTCAAGCCACCAGCCGGCTCGCAGGACTTCCGCCCGCTCAGTGGGCCGGGTGATGGTAGCTTGACACCACCGGCCGCGTACTGTCGTCCCTGCTCCTTGGCCAAGGCTTCGCCCGCACCCTCTCCGGTAAGCGATCCCTTGCCAGAACCGCTTGCCAGGCCCTTGTCGCCGGGTTGAGCGCCAGTCACTTGAGCCGCGTGCTTCAAGGCCTTGAGGAGGTTGACAGTCGAATCATATGTGAGATCTTCGTAGTAGTCGTCGTTGATCTGGACCATGGGTGCATTCGCACATGCGCCAAGGCATTCCACCTCGGAGAATGTGAAGAGGCCGTCTGGGGTCGTCTCGCCGTGGTGAACGCCCAACACGTCCTCGCACGCCTTCATGACGGAGTCACTGTCGCAGAGCATGCAGGGAGTCTAAACCATGTCAATACCATGGCCAATTCATGGATTGTAGTCCCTCAACTTACTGTTGTGCAGACCTGGACGTGGAACTTGCCCACAGGGTCGCGGTTGTACATGGTATAGAACGTCGCCACTTCGTATACACGCATTGGCGGCATCTCCAGTATCCGCGCAACCTCGTTCATGACACTGATGCTGCAGAATCCGTGCTGGCGCTGTCCGAGGTCGAGGAGTGGCATGACGGCGGCCTTTTTGTATTGCGAGGGGTACCGGGAGACGATCTCCTTGATGAGCTCCTCATTTTGCGCAGTGAATTTGAAGGGAATTTTAGGGTTGTTCTCGGGCGTGTCGCGATGCTGCAGACGGTATTAGCCCGTTGTCGTTGAGCGCTGCGTGCGAACAAAGTACATACGACATTGAGCGAGCCGCTCTCATTCCACGCGGGGCGCGAGACGCTGAAAGCCCGCCATTGAGTCCTCTGGAACTGTCGCGAGGCACGTGGGGCAATTCTGCATGCAAAGGGTACCAGTCTTGAGGCCATGGTGGGTTGTGCTGCGGGCGGAAGGCGATGGCGTCGATTGAAGATGTCAACGATGAAGCTCATCCCAAGTGCCAAGTCGTGCAGGGATTATTGCAATCAGCCGCCGCTGATTGGCTATGCCTAATGCCTCCACCCAGCACTACCCGAGAGCCTCTCCCTCTCCGCCATTGTCAATCAAGTCCTTCCCACCCCTCGGCTTCAAGTTGGCTGATGACTTACGCTTCTGCTCGATCGTGTGTTCCCCGGGTCTCCACGACTCTAAAGGCCGTGCTGCTCGATGCACACAGCACTCTGCCCTTGTTGTGGCGAGCCATGCATCCCCCACTACGGCTGAGCCCGCCACGTAGCCATCTCCACCGACACGGTCGCTTCTTGCTATGTTGCTCATGATCACCACACACTCGGATGCTTCATTTTTCTTTGGCCAGGCTGCTCTTCTAGGCTGCGGGGCCATGTCTTTGCTGGCAATCCCCCGATGCTATGCCTTAGCCGGCGAGCGAGGTTCGTTACCCAGCACGAGCAACACCAATCGACTGCGCCTGTGGCGGTCTACCACGTCTGATGCATGTGGGTCTGCCACTACAAGAGCTGGGTGCGCCCTGCGATCCCCCAGCGTCTTGGGAGAACATTCGGTGGGCGAAGCAATGCACAGGAAATGCCTCGCAGTCCCGTCACCGGTGGAACGACGCTGCAGCTCGTGGCCAATCGGCCGCTGTCCGCCTCACCCGCTGCGCTCTGCGCGGACATGTTAGCCGTTTGATGTGTTGTACGCATGTTTGTAGTGTCAATTTTGGCGTCTTTGCGCCTGCAGGATCACAGTGCTTGTTCCTCGAGCCGTGTTTCAGAGTCATTATGATACTACGTGTACAAGGCCGTCACTCTTACCGCACTTCACTAGCACACTTATGGCGGTCAACATCTTCTATGTATAAGTACCATTTGTCGGTGATTCGCAGACCTCCACTTCCTGTTTTCTCTCTCTCTACAATACATACACAACAGCTCTCTCATAACATCACACTTGCATACTAACGACTCGGCCTTGCTGTACATATCTGCCAGTCCACCCACATCCCCACCCTCATCCCCATCCACATCGAGTATGTGCAGGTTCACAATTTCCACGCTTGAATGCGGGCACCCACAAGAAGATCATGTCGACACATACGGATGCCCATACTTCCAAAGAAGTAACCTGCACTGTGACCGCGACAACCCGAATTACAAGGACCGATTCACCATCAAAACCTGGGACCGTGAGGGCATCTGCAACCGATGTCTCAGCGTAGCTCGGAAGAGAGAAGAGGAGGCGATAGAACGCGAACAGAGGAAATACGATGAACAGCGTCGCCGAGAAGCCAAAGAGAGGGAGGAAGAGTTACGCCGCGGAGAACGTGAGGTGCTGGAGAAGGGACACCGACAAGCTGAAGAGGAGCGACTCGCCGAGAGGAAACGCCGCGAAGAGGCTCAAAGAGCCCAAGAGAGGCAAAAGCGGGCGTCCGACGAGCGGCTTAGAGAAATCGAAAGGAAGAGTAGAGAAGAGTATGACCGCCAGATTCGAAACCAAGTGGAAAAGGACATGGAATACATGATGAGAAAGTCACGAGAAGAAGCCGAAAGGAGAGAGAGGGAAGAAGAAGAGGAATTACAGAGGGCCTTGGCTGAATCCGCACGACTGATACAGTCAGAAAGGAGTTCTCGAGATCACTCGGTAAGTGGAACTCTTGCGCCTTGCCTTATGCATACCATGTGTATGATAAGTCTGCAGAGCCTTTCGCTAACATGGGGCTTTTCCTGCCTATAGCCATCGTCAGGATCCAGAGACCTAAATGAAGGCCGCATCGAATCTTGGATCCACAGCACATCACGGACTAATACTACCACTACTATGATCAAAACCCACAGCACCGGCGACGACACAGACTACACTCCAGCATCTACCTCACCTCCGTCACCACCCGCTACTCCCCCTGTTGGAAAGGCTTCCTTGCCGCCGCCACCACCGCCACCACTACCCATCGCAGCTCCCAAATCCCCCACCAACAAAACTGCTTCCCGCCCACCTCCACCTCCAGCCCCTAAGCCGGCGGGACAAGTCAAGGAGATTAATTACTCCCTTCCCGCCGTCGGGGACCAAAAAATCGGTCGCTTCCGCCTAGGAAGTCGTGCCGTGCCTATCCACGAGTCTCAAGATATCCCGGAGACACCCATCACACCCGCCAAGCCCATGACACCGTCAGCACCCTCGCCTTTTGTGCGTCTGGGCGGTGCTATTCCCGCGTCTGACGTACCCATTGTCCGGGAAATCAAGGGCCAAGTCATGCCCGTACCGAGTGCTATGGACACGGCCAGAACGGGACTCAGGAAGTCGAGCGAGTCACGCAAGGGACCTCCTCCACCCGTCCCTAGCCGCACTGGTAAGGACCCTCAGCTAGAAGCTATGCTGGCCAAGCGACGAGCTTGGGAGCCAGAGGAAGAGGATGCCACCATTACACCTCCACGTTCGCCTTCAAAGGGACCATTGTCCCTGGAAGAGCAGAAGGCCAGGAGGATGACCCAGACCCAGTTTGACACCAAGCGAAAGATGGGCTGGAAGAATCACGAGGATGAGGACTAATAGTTATGGTCTTGATCTGTAATCTTGTTCTTGTTTTTCAAATTAAAAGAACCAATTAAGTAATTTGGAATCATTTGTGTGCTACATCGCTTAGCATCTTACTCAACGCTTGACTCAAATTTTCCCTTGCCCAATATCTGAGATGTGCTGCCGTTTGATGACGTGGTGGAGCAATCTTGTTTTTTTTTGTTAAGATGCGCGTTAGGCGGGGAGCATTTACCGTTTCAGACTAAGGTATATAGGATATGAGGATTGTAAGCATCTTCGTGACTATGCTCCAGCTTTCTCTCTCTCTCTCTCTCGTGTACACGCCAGCATGCCACTCGCCGCCTCACCACGCGTATCCACCATGACCACAGCACTACCCACGCACTCGAACACGAAGACATCGCGAGCAACACCGGAGCCGCGAACAACCAAGCCGTCAATACCGGACTTTGGAGAGTAGGCTTAACACACCGCTTCCTCGCACGGTCAAAGAACTAAAAGAGGGGGAGGGGGGAAGCTCCTAGCCTTACGCATGGGGAAAATACCCTAGGTAACTTCGAAAAACAAGCGATTTGGCTGGAAGATAATACTTTGGATTCTACTTTCCAAAAAAAGCTGACAATCGTTTATCTGCCCTGATGTTGAATAGGTTTTTTGTATACGCTGGAGGAAGAGCTAGGTCCAAGCGGGTAAAATGAGAAAAGAGAAAGAAAAAGAAAGAAAGAAAGGAAAAGAAGAAGGTGGAGTTAGGTAGGTATATTATGTAATTCATTTGTGAAATGTTACCACCATGATGAAAAAGAAAAAAGATATGCCCGAAGCGGATATTGTATAATGTGTATATAGATAGGTAAAAACACGTATAACACATTTCTACATAACAATGATTATTATTATTATCATCGTGAACTTCGTCTAACCATTATCTTGAGTCGAAACCGGCCAAAGATTCGAGAAAAGAAAAGAAAACATGTCGTGTCCGCGAGGAAAAAAGAAAAGACGTCATTCATCATTATCATCATAGACGTGCCCCGAAAGTTTCAATCATGGCAAAAGTCGTCAGGATATAGTTTGTGAAGAAAACAAAAAAACATCTTGTATGCAAGGACAAAAAAAGACACAAAACAGAACAGAAAGCATTAAGACGTGACACACTATCGGAATATGGAAGACAAAACACTCTCCAAAGTATCAGCCAGCTGGTCTTCGGGCCTCTTTTGCCCACGGTCGTCGAAGCGTGGTGGCAACTCAATCGTCGCCTCGGAAGCGTCTGATCCAGGAGATTCGTCCCGATGGCGCCTCTTGCGATCTCTACCAGAATCTCTTGTACCCTGTGAGGAATCGTCGTCTCTGTGTCGCCTCCGTCGTCTATGACTGTGATGCTCCCGATCGCTGTCATCTCTCTCAGGAGAAGCCTCGCGAGAAGGTTCCCGAGCGGGCTCCTCCTGTGGTTCTAGATTGAACTTGACGCTCTTTTCCTCTTCATGAGCTGGGCTAGGACTGCGGGATTTGTCTACGGGACCTATTCACGTATCAGCAATGCTGTCCAACGTTGACGGCAGGCAGCGTCCCAAACCCACCGCGTGCAGAAGCGAAGTTTTTGTGCTCATTGCCGACATGATCAGGGACTGGAGCACTCACATTGCCATCCGTACGACGGGGTTGACCGTAGTAAGGATCCTGGTGTTGAGGAGGTGCATAAGGATTTCCAACATGGGCATCATCGTGGGGCGGATTGACGTATTGCGAGGGATGGTTGGGCTCATGAGTGGAGTGGGGCGGAGGCGGGTAGTCGGCCGGATTGTAAGGTGGATAAGGGTTGTGGTCAACGGGTGCGCTAGGGGGTGGAGGGAAATAATTCGTCTCAGGGAAATAGCGTGAGTCATTGGTGTAAGCTGTGGACGCTGGAGGACTGTCATAGGAGGGGCTGTAGGTGCCACTTGAGTATGTCGACTCCTCCTCGCCTGTTGATTTTCTTGAGTATGCTAGTTTCGATATGGGCGAGGGGTGGACTCACGTCGTCTTTCGGCTTCCTTTTCGGCCTTTTTACGATCTCTCCTCTTGGTTGCTTCATGGGCAGCTAAACCGGCAACACCAGCCACTGCCGCAGTCTCGGCAACCGCTCGTGCCCGACTCTTACTCCGGCTACGGCTCTTGCCGCTCGAAGAAGAGGAAGAGTTCCGTCGGCGTCTACGGCGCGAACGGGTTCGTTCTCGGCTGCGGCTTCGACTTCGACTTCGACTCCGCGCTGGACGATCGGTGTAGATGGGATCACCGCCGTACTCTACTAAGACAGGTTCACTCACTGTACTTTGACGCCTGCTACGGCTACGCCCGGTAAGACGGGAGAGGACTGACCTCGATCTTGAGCGTGATCTTGATTTTGAGCGCGATGCCTCCCTAGCTTCCTTCTTAGCCTTTCGTTTCTCATAGAGTCCAGTGATGGCTGCGCCAGTAACACCAGCGGCAGCAATGGGTACACCCTGTCGGATGCGACTCGGAGAACGTTTGCCCTCACGCTTCCGAGATTTGCTGCGCCGACGCTCAGCGAGGCCGGCGGCAATAGCACTAGCTAGGCCAACTTCTGCTACTCGCTTGTTGCGATGCGCGGGGTCCATGTGCTTGCTCGTGCTACGAGACCTACTCCTATCTGATGCAACCGAGACGGACCTCGACCTTCTTCGGCCCCTCCTGTGACGCGACTTGCTCCTATGGTGCGACCTGCTGCGGTGTCGATCTTCTATAATCGTGACCGTCTCCTCTTTGGTCTTGGCCTTGTTCCTTTGCCCAGCAGCGTAGGCAAGAGCCCCAACGCCTGCGAGGGCGGCAAGGGTGCCAATCTCTCTGGCCCTAGACTTGCTGCGGTGACGAGACTTGTGACGCCTGTGCTCTCTGCCTCTCTCCAAGGAGACGGATCGAGACCGGGAACGGTTGTTGAACCTGTCAAGCGCTACAGCACTTACAGCACCTAGCGTGCCATAGCCAAGGGCGTTACCGATAGAACCTCCAGGTGCTTCGCCCTTTCTCTTGCGATGATGCCTAATAATCTGGCCTGCAGCGACTCCAGCAAGTGCACCTGCAGCGACGTCACGCTTGACGTGCGTTTCGCTACCACCCCACGTATCCTTCTCTTTGTAGTAGTAGACGTCATCGTCACTGTAGTAGTTCTGTTCCTCATCGTAACGGTTCCCGCGGTCAATTTCTCTGTATCGACGTTCATAGTAGTAGTCCTCCTCTTGTTGTTTTCGAGCAACCGGCCTTTCCTCTTCGTAGACGGGCTCCTGAATGCGTTCGCGAATGATGATGGGCTGAGGGGCCTCCTCCCGGATAATAATGGGCTGCATCTGCATCTGCATGGGTTGAGCGGCCTCGTTGCGGATGTAGATGGACTGGGGCTGGGGTGGCGGTTGGGGAACCGGCTCGGGGCGGAAATACTCAGTCGACCTCGAGTACTTCTCCAGCTCGTACGGCTGCTCTCGTGGAAAGATTTCCTCGTCACGCTCGTAGTCCCGTGAGATGCGGATTTCCGTACGTGCTGGAGAGGGTGCGCGCTCATACTCACGCTCATACTCGCGCTGGATGCGGTACTCGGAACGTTGCGGCGATGGAGAGCGTTCGGCATAATGGTAGTGGCGGACTTCGCGAGCAGGCTCAACGTTTCGCTCAATAACGTAGTCCTTGACAGAGCGGCGCTCTTCAAAGTCGTTGCGGCCGCGCTGAACTAGCCGCATCTCGGACTCGTATGTATCTTCCTCGAGGCTACGATCAGGGATTTTGTAGCGCCTGACGGTAGTATAGCCGCCACCGCCAGCGCGCGATGAGCCGGTATCCCATTCACGCTCGCGCTCCGTCTTCTTGTAGATGACGGACATGGGTGCGGCGAACGGGGTTGTGGAAAGTTGAGTAGTGGGGTAAGTCGTGGTCCAGGCGGAAGTGGGCGCAATGCGGTGTTGGTTGGGGGGTTTAGCCGACTCTGGTAAACTATAGGAGATGGGCAATGCTGGCACTTTTTGGTGGACAGCAGACGCAGGCGGGGTAATAAGAGAGTGAGAGTGAGAGAGGGGGTGGGTGGGGGAGAGAAGAAGAGAGGCAGGAAGGCAGACGACGTCAAGTGGCCTGGAGAGCGGATCGCGTCAGAAGACAAGGTTGGGTTCTCGACTGCCCAGATGCTGGAACTCAGCGCCAGATTGACGTCATGGGTACTCTGCCCGCAGGCCTCAACAGACGCATGCAATCAGACGTCGGCTTGGGCACGAAGACGCACAAGTCTCGAGTCCGCCGTGGCCAGCTACTGGTGTACTGTATAGGGCATAGGGCACAGTGCAGACAGGGGCAGTGTGCATGCCCACATGGACGTCGGCCTTGTCCCACGCTGCTCGTCGTGCAAATGCGCCTTCACCGCGCGCGGGTTGCAGCCCTACCGTGGAGCGAGGGCGGGAGAGCGGCCATCGCATCATGCGAACCGGTACCTGCACGCTGTCACATTCGCTAGAAGTTTCTTTTAGTGGACTCACAAACTCACCGGACGTTGCGCCATGTCTCCGCCGCATAGCCCCCACACGTGGACGACCCGCTGACACACGCCTCACGTCCATTGTCTTCTGCTGCTGACTGTGCTCACGAGAAGCCGGCAACAGTACACGGACGAGGACAAGAAAACAACAACAATAACAGCAATAACAACAACACTTCCCTTCTCTACTGTACTGTAGTGCTTACTGACGCCCAATAGTGAGGCGACCCAACATTTCTAGGATCACCCTGCTAGCTACATGCATCACCTTTTGCTCTTGATTCGATTTACCGTCCAGGCAGCGTCCTGAAGAGACATCAGACGACTTTTTTTTTTCTCCCTAGCCCACAGCCTCAGCCAGGGCTGTGTACATGGGCCCAATCTACCAGGGCGCCACCCAACGGGCTGAAAAGCCTTATCGTGACCTTGCGGATGCTTGCACGTGTAGACAAGAAGAGGAAGAAAAAAGGAAAAAAGAAAAGCGAGCAACATTAAGGTTTAAAAATTGTCCTCTTATAAAGTCATGATTTGCCATCATCAGCTCTCGACAGACTGAAACACCTGGGAATGGTTCTGTACAAGAGGTACATATCATCCGCCTCCGCCCCGACATCAGCTGCTCACCGGATTCATAATACCGGTAACCCTACTCCGGCAGGTGCCACGCAAAAGCCATGCGCCCTCCCGTTTGTATGCAGAGCTTGAACGACCACCCTTTGTGCCACTACCCTAGCTCTTACCACTCACCAACATCAGATAATCTTCATAGCTGCTCAATCAGCAGCACAACAGTGCATATGCCGTAGTTATCCTAAGCCTTTGTATTAGCGAAGCGAAGCGAAGCACAAGAACAATGTATGTACAATCTTGATCCTAAGAAGCCCAACAACAATAACAACACCATGACCATTGTTCCCGAGTCCCAACGCCCACCATTGTAACAGCTTCTTCCTACAAATGAGATACAAACACTGCTTCCTCGTTTTTTCCCACTCTATACACGCCGTATACTGCTCAAACGATACCATATACCCTCTTTGCGATAAAGTAGCAAAGCAGTCCAAACGTAATCAGGCCTCCGGTAATGGACCAGAACCAGTTGAGATTCCCCACATCCTGCCCCGGCACAAGACTAGGTTTGGTCAGCATGTCATCTTTGCGCCCCTGCAATGTTCCACACTTACCAGTTCATGCCCCAGATACCAGTCACAACATTCATTGGCAGCACAATAGTGCCGAGCACCGTAAGCTTGCCTAGAATATCAGACGTCTTCTCTTGGCGCTCATTCATCCTAATGTTGATCTGTGCCAGGTAGTTGCTGTGGGCACGAGAGAGGAGACTGGTTCCCTGGTTAGCTCCCTGTCTCAACCCACGTAATCAATACAACTCACTTCTCATAGTGGCTCAGGTTGCCAGTCATGGTGACAATGTGATCTTGAATATCGCCAAGATACATGCCGATTTCGTTGCGAGGTGCAATATCCCATTGCTCGTTGCACCTCTTGGCAAATCCCTTGATCACATCCGCCTTGTTGCCCAGTAGACGATACAGACTCATCACCTTCTTCCGGCACTCGCCAACCCGACGCAGCATGTCCCGGCCCGTGTCTTGCTGCGACTTGACCTCAGGTGGGTCCTTGTAATGAGGGTTGTTGTAGCTATGGCTCTTCTCCTTCTCCGCCTCTTGTTCCTCATCGCTCGAGTGCAGACGCAGAATAGCTTCATCAATGTCGTCGACCTCTTCCTCAATCTTCTGTATCATAGGCGCATATGCGTCGGTGACATCATCAATTATGGCATACGAAATCCAGTCAGGCGACAGGACTAGGTAGTCTGAGAGTTGGCGAATTCGACGACGAACATTGGCTGGGTGCGGTGTCAAGGAGAAGTGGAAGCTTATTACACCTTCTCGGAACACAACAACATACAGATTGACGGGGTCTAGGTAGTCTTCACTGTTCTCGTCCTGCTCAAACGTTCGATAGTTGATGAAGTAGTAGTGCTTGAAGAGTTCAACCTTCTCGCGTTGTTCCTGCATCAAGATATCTTCCGATGTCAGGGGGTGGATTCCGAACGCCTTGGAAATGACCTTCATCTCAGTCTCCGTGGGCGACATGACGTCTAGCCACCATGCCGGCCGCGGGCCATAACGCTTCGGCTTCTCGTCGTCGAGCCTCGGGGTGTCTGCTGCTGGACGCGGTGTGGTAGAACGTGTCTGTTCTCCAGAAGATTGCTTGCCGTCTACTTTCGAGGCCGATCGCGTCGTTGCTCGCGAACTGTACCCGTTGGTGCCTGAGTGTAGCATATCATCCTCGGTATCGGAGCTATCGCTAGTATCATCGAGGATTGGGGGATCTGGGACAAACAGATTCCTGAAACTTTGACCGGGCTGCAACAGTTCACTGATGCTCTGGCTATGGATAGTATTGTCAAAGGTTTCGTTGAAATAAGTGAATCGGTAGGGCGCATCGCTCGCCTCGCGATGCCAGGCGCGTCGTCTGGGACGCAGGCGACCCTCGACCATGAGCGGTTCGCTGACCTTGCGCATGCGCATGCCGTCCATAGTCCGCTGCTCCTTCTCTTGATTTGCCCAGGCCTGGAGTACGTCGAGGTCAGGCCAGCGACGGCGCCTCCGACGGCTTGTGGGCTCGCCAGTCGTGGGAGCGTTCATGTAATCCTCGTGTCCTATTTCGGACATGGCCTCATGTGGAAAGCAGACATCTTCAAGTGCCGTTGTGGTCATGCGACGTCTCAAGTCGCCAGCACTAGGAGGCGAGCCTCCATGCTCCTCTCCATCCATGTTGATCAACGCATCGCGGTTCCTGCTGTTGGACCTCCCAGGATCGGACATGTGGTCTAGGTCTGTTGGGAGCATGACATCGTCCAGCCCAGAGTGTGGTTCAAAGGCCGGGCTGGTGGGCACCGACGGAGGGTTGTTAACATCGTAGTCGTTGAGATTCGTGGCAGAGTAATGGTGCTGAGTGAAGAGATCGGGTCGGTGTTCAGGCATAGTCATGTGCTTGGGAGCAGACAAGGACGTGCCGCTCCTGCTGCGTAGGTTGCCGCTGTTTGAGCCATAGCTTGCGCCTGACCTGATATCGCGATGAGAAGAGCTCATCAAAGGGGTTCTGTCATTGGCCTCGTCGTCGTCATCATCGGCGACGTCGCTATCGTGCAGCTCCTCGGCGGTGTTCGAGAGGCGCGACAGGCCTTGTGAGTTTGCTGACTTTGTGGATTGCAGGCGCTGAGGGTTGGTGATGGACTGGCTTCCTCGAGGCGAATACATGGACGTTATCGGCACGCTCGGGCGACGCGTTCGGATGGTGGGCTGTTCGCGATGGTCGAGCAAGGCCTCGCTCTCAAGGCTGGTGTTGCTGAGATTGCCGTGCGTGCGGTAGAAGCTGCTGCCTCCTCGTGTCTGGCCATGGCTGGCGACGTTGGCCAGGGTGGGACGCTCATCCATCGAGTCAGCCTGTGGCAGGTCGGCTCCTGCAGCAAAGGACGGACGACGGTTGCGCCTCTTCTTGCCGCCACGATGAGTCTTCTTCTTTTTCGGTGGAGCAGAGGTGGATGCTGCCTCTTGCCCTGGACGTGAAACAGCATCGGATGCTGCAGCCGTCGCGTACGAAGCATGACCGGAATTCGCAGCGTTGGCGGGCCCAGGCCCAGAAGACGAATTCGACGGCATTGCGACAAGGTACGCGTCGAGATAGCGACAATGGCGGGGCTACAGTGGAGTGCTGGGGCGCAGATGCAGCAGTGGGCCACTCGGAAGCAGACACGCAGGCGTCTGGATGGTGAGGCGCAGACGAAGACGAAGACTGCGAGCGGCGAGAGACGACATGATGTTCACTTGGAGTCTGGCTGTGACGTTATTGGGGGCCAGTGCTCCGATCCATGTGCCTAGGCGCAGGCCTAGCTGCCCCAACTTTTCTGGCAGTCCGCATGTGTGAACCGCCGATGCGCAGTGAGCGGAGTGCGTGTGCTTTGATGCGCTGGTCCTTTGTGCAGTATGCGCATGCGAGTGATGGCAATTAGAGCATGACATTCACTAATATTCGGCCAAGGTGGTGCAACTGCTTACAATCAACAGCCGTCGCGTGCGCTCCTTCCTGTTGTGGAAGGGCCGGGGACAGATGGGCAGATACGGCAGTCGCGATACGGGCTATTGCTTCACCGTGGGAGCTGATTGGATACAAGCTGGCTGCTATCTGCGCTACACTGGCCCCGAAGCTTCCCTCTGTACATCACTAGTCATCCATACACATCTACAGGAACCAGTACATCGATTTCCGATCCCATGGCAGCCATCTTCTGTCATCATTTACAGCTCTACAGTACATATCGATACATTGGACCGTAGTTCTCCACCGCGACTTGATGTACCGCCTCCCCACGCGTTGCAGCTTCCTGCATCGCTGCCTTCTGCTGCGCCAAAGTCCCGTACTTTTGATCCATTTTCTTGTTCTCCCAAGCCAGCAGTGTCCTCAACAGAATAGCGAGTAGGCAAAACAGGAACATGAATCCTGCACAAATCGACTGGCCTTTCACATACAGAGGCCCCTCGGATTTTGGGTACAGTCGAGTCCCAAGCACCGGCCCGCATTGCCCGATGAGATTCGCGAGCATGATACCAGTACCTCTCCGCGTATCTGTCCCTTGGTTGTTTGTGATCCATGGCAGAATATTGCCAATGGCTGGGAAGATGCCGGCAGCAGCCAGGAAGACCCCAAAGTATCTTGCCGCCACAGTCTTGGTCGTAGCCAGGATCACATAACCAGCACCGCCGATTGCTGTCAGTATAGCAATCATAATGCCGCGCTGTTGTGTACGGTCGGCGATGTAGCAAGTCGCAATAACAGTAAGGAAAGCGACAAAGAAGGGCGGTGCTGTAAGTCCTTGCGCGTTGACGTGCGAGAATCCCATTTCAGTAAGAATAGTGGGCAAAAAGACCGGCAGTGATGAAAATGCTACATTGCCGGAGAAATACATTATCTGCAAACTGTCAGTTAGTCGATTGGCAGAATGTATTCGTTCCACTTACACCTAGAATCCAACATTTTACATCTAGTGACGCTTGAAGCATCTCTTTCCACTGGATTTTTCCAATCCGAGTCCCCGCACCCGCTTGTACCACACCACGGGCTTTGGCAACGGCCTTCTCCTCTTCAGTAAGAAAGCGCGCCCTCTCTGGACTATCCGGCAAGAAGAACCATGTTACAGCAGACATCGCAATCGTCGGGAGTCCCTCTACGAGAAACAGTACGCGCCACTTTGCAAACGAGGGATTGCCGCTGGTAATGCCGTACGCCAGCGCGCCCGAGAAGGTATTTGCTAGCGGTGCTGCCGACAGGAACATCCCACATCTCAGGCCGAGCTCGTCTCTGAGATAGAAGAATGATAACAGGAACGGTACCCCAGGTCCAAAGGCGACTTCTGCAGCCCCCATGAGAAAACGCAGCACCATCATTCCAGCCCACGATGTGGTTGCAGATTGTACACTGGAGACCAGGCCCCATACGAAGACGCATCCCGCAGCCCAGCGATGTGGAGGCACCACTTTCCACATAATGATGAGGAAGCCAAAGACAATGTAGGAAATGTAGAAGATTGTCAGAAGCCATTGGTACTCTTGACTACTGAGATGTAGGTCCTGTTCCATACCAGCGATGCGCGCATTACTGTATTTGTGTCAGTATCAAGCTTTGAGCGAGTTGCCCGTCTGCTGTGTTACCCAATGTTGGATCTGTCGAGAAAGGCAAGAAGGTACAGCGCTCCTAAAAGCGGAATAACATGCGTATCCAGTTTCCGTCGCACACGCTTCGCGATGACCGGGTCGATTTCTTCCGTTATCGGCAGATCCGTAAAACCATCCGCATCCTTATCCGCTGCTACCGAGCTGTTTTTTTCTTCATCTCGACTCTTACTGTCGTCGCCTTTTTTGGCGGTGAATAACGACATCGTGAGTCGTATGTATTCAAGGACCAAAAGGAAAGCGACCCAATGCGCAAACTGCAGAAGGGTTCACGCGGGGGGTGAGAGGGAATCTATAAGAAACCTAAGCTTTCCGCCCGGATGCTTCATCAGACTACCGAGATCACCTCCGGTGCATTGCGCCGTCCATGATAAGTGCATGGATCTACTGGTTGGGGTAAAGATGTGGGGTCTGGTGGAGCGATCGACAATGATGGACAATGCTATCCATTGGAAGCCACCCCACGCACACCGTAGTTTGGCCGAAAGTAAAGAACCTAGCTGCCCATGTGAATACTGAGTACTATATGAACGGATAGATGACCATTTCGCTGCACTTGCAGGGTAAGGTTACATGGCCTATCAATCTATCAACTGCTGTCAAGACGAAAGTAACTGTGCATGTGTTGTCCAGCATCCACCATTCATACGCATGACCAACAAAAAAACAGAGTTTAGTCGCTGAAGTAACATCATGTCATACTAATATAAAATTGCTCGTTTCTCTAATGCTGGAACCTAGTCTTACATACGCACTACCCACATATAACGCCGAAAACAAAGTAATACCTCTTCAACTCAAATGGAGATATGCTGCATGGTCTGCCCTTGGCCAACCTGGGGGCCCAGTCTTGGTAAAGGCTTATACTTGTGTTGCTGCACTGGCGTACGGCTCTGTCCTGGCAGCGTGTTCGTCCCCGGATAAGGTTTCTTCGGATCTGGCTTTTTGTGCTCTACAGGCGGTGTGAACGGCTTCGGCTGCCCAGCTTTTACAGCCGTCTTTTTCTCAGTAGGGTACGCAGGCTTGGGAATGCTGTTGGTATCTGGGAAGGGTTTCGGGAGGTTCTTGTTCAGGGCAGGTGTGGAAGAGGGTCCCTTGAACGGCGGGATGGATTTCGTAGCTCCACCGAGGGCTTTCCGTCCCCCGCCTAGAACGCTATCCGGGCCTTTTGCGGCGGTGGATGACAGACTGCCAACTGTGCTATTTGCACGGCCCACGACACCGCCAGTGACTTTGGATGCGTTGCCTGTAACACCGCCGACGGTCTTGTTGACGCCTCCGACTGTCTTTTTGGCCCCGCCAACAGCTCCTTGTACCTGGTTGCTTCCGGGGTACTTCTTTGCGCCTATGGGCAATCCGCTGGTCGGTGCTTTTGTACTGGCGGGTGTTGAGTTCGACCGCTTAATTGCTGGCTTACGGGCAGTCGAGGGCAGCGGCTTTGCCGAAGGCTTGTAAGTCTGGCCTGTGATGGAGTTGCCATAGTTTATCGCTTTCTTTTCTATACCTAAACCGCAGATCCAGTCAGCATTGCCAAAGCAGAGTAGAGGACAGCATTCAACAGGAATATTTGAGAGAATGGAAAAGAAGGAGAAGATCGAACTTACCGGTTCCCAAGCTCCTACCGCTGTTCTCAATCATGTCCCCAGCCTTGATCAATGCATTGCCGCCAAATTCGCCCGCCGATTTCTTGCCAGCATCCACGAAGCCCTCGACAGAGTTCCAAATGATGTTTGAAATGAAGCTCGTCATCTTTCTCCGGAGAAGAGGAAAAAAGAAAAGAGATAAAAAAGCTTGCGATCAATCTCTCTATTCCAAGCTTGCGCGACAATAATTGTTAAATCGCGATGCGAAACAAAGGTTAACGGTATATAGGGCAATTCCTAGATAAGGTAAAAGTACAGTAAAGTAGCAAAGTAACAAAGCTAGTTACGTATCTCAGCACAATTCCAGACTCTCAGCAAAAGGAAGAAAGCCAAAGAGACCCTGTTTGCTGCCGATCGGACAGCGGGCCAACGCCACTTTCGCAACTTTTGGAACCTGTTTCGCGACGCAGGGGATGGGGGGGCGAAGGGGGGAGGATTAGGTTACGCGCACCCCACCCCGCGTTTGTGCATTTATGACGTACGGTTTACCACAGAGTGGTACGCCCCAAGCAGAAATGGCGCGTGTCGATCATCGCAATGCAGGTTTCTAGACCCTCGACAGGTGCTATTGCGTGGCAAAAGGGCATTACATACTACTGCAAAGAAAAAAAAAAGGGTTGGTGAGGGTGCTTTCTTCAGGGTCTTGCTGTGGCTTGTGACTATGCGCAAGAGTATGAGAATCGTAAAAAATATGGGAGAACTATTGGACATGTTACATGTTTGGACTTTCATCATCCCGTATATTCGTACAGAGAGTATGCTACCAGTTTTTGAACAGACACGACTTCAATACATACGTACACCACCAACGCCACGTTTCAAGCTAGAAGAGGAAAGAAGGAAAAGGATACGTGGTAAACCAACAATGGCTGTCATACAAAAAAAGAAAAAGAGAAAGACATCAAGCGCCCTGCCTGGCCTTCTCTGCGCAAATCAACGCAATGATGCGGCTCAACTCTGCGCTCTGGGCAAACTGCTCTTGCTTTGTCTTTTCGTCCACATCCTCGCATGCTGCAATGTCGTTGCTAACGGTCAACATGCGGTTCTGAAGCGTCAGTAATTTAGAGAGCGTGTTGTCGAGGAACGGTGCACTGAAGGTGATGTTGGTAGGCGAGGCGCCGCTGTTGGGTATGCGCATTTCGAGTTTCCGAGGTGGCTTTCTGCCAGAGTTGGATTGTGCGGAGGACGAGCCGTTTTGGGGCTGTGGCTGAGGCCTGTTGGAAAGGGACGCTGTCAGTGAAAAACTCGAGTGACAGTTGGGATAAAAGCCTTACTTCTCGCGTTCGACAAAAGTCATGTTTTCTGCCATTTCGGCAACCCGGTTGGCTATTCTAGAAGCCATGATAGTGTAGGGCGATACGTGGGCTTGCGACGCTCCGTTGGTTGCTCCATTGACTGCACCGTTGACTTGAGGCTTCTTGGTCGCGCCTGTGCCGGCCTTCTTTACATTCTTTGAGGCAGTCTTGTTGGCGGTGCGCTGGACGGGCGAAGATGCTGCTGCAGCGGTAGGCATTGTGGCGGATGTGTTGTTTGTTTCGGATATGGTTCTGATGAATATGCGTCAGTTTGATCCCATACAAGTTGGTAGATGCTGCTCGCGTGTGTCGTTGGATAGGCTTGGAATGTCTTCCAATACTGCGCAAGGGTAGGATAGCTGTCAAGGGGCAACTTACCGCTAAGCTCAAATATGGATGATATCTATGGCAGGAAATGCAGGTGATGCTGTTGAGAGAAAGGGATAACTACTGCGGAGCCAGTGTAGGTTTAGTGGAGAAGCTACTGAACCAAGGAAAGTAGGAATAGTAGTGGTCCGGTATCTTGCTTTGTCTGACGATGTGGCACAGCGCCACACATCGACGTCATACCACGGCTCATAGACCAGGGTCTGGTGAGACGTAGGTGGATTAGCCGTCCTGATGTCGCGCCGTTGGCCCTGCACTGACGTCGCGGGTAGCCCGTTACTGGGGGTTGAGGCTTTGTGTTTTGATGTTTGAACATTCAATGTTCGTGCGTTTTTGATGCCATCCACCATGCCAGCAGCTACGAAGAAGCCGACAGTCGCTAGCAAGAAGCCGGCAGTCGCTACCAAGCCGACTGCTGCTGCAGCGGGCCAATCAGCGACCAGAACACCAGTACCAGCATCTGTCAAGAAGAAGAAGAAGGACGACCTGGGTGCCGGCCTGCGAATCTCCAAAGACAATGTCGATGCACATCCAGCTGGACCGCCCCGGTATGGCGAGTTGACGCAGGCGGAGAGAGCATTCACGTTAGCCTCGACCTTCTTGTCTGGAGTATTAGCGTAGGCATGCCGGTATCTCATCCTTGGAGTACAATTCAACTGATGCATCGCAGCATAAGCGCCTCTCAATTCCTGGGCGCGCCCTTGAAGCTCATCGATCCTCAGTTCTACGATGGCTACATGGCCTATACCAAAGAATGCTTCGCCATCCTCATCACCTGTTTGACCCAATGGTGGGCGCCAACTGTCGTCCGTGTGTCTGGCGACTCTTCCATGGTCGGTCAACTCATCAAGCGCAAAGACGGCTCCCTGCAATGCAACTTTGCCGACCGTATGGTCCTCATGGCAAACCACCAACTGTACACTGACTGGTTGTACCTATGGTGGATCGCCTACACGAACAATATGCATGGCTTCATCTACATCATTCTGAAGGAGTCTTTGAAGAACATTCCTATCATCGGGTGGGGCGCACAGTTTTACAACTTCATCTTCTTATCGAGAAAGTGGGAACAGGACGAAAGGACTTTCAAGAAACACCTCGCCAAGCTCAACAAAAAGGGGGATCCTATGTGGCTCATCATTTTCCCCGAGGGAACCAACCTGTCTCCGACTACTCGTGAAAAGAGCAAGAAGTGGGCGGAAAAGAATGGACTACAGGACATGAAACACCAGCTACTTCCTCGCAGCACAGGGTTAAAGTTCTGCCTCAATGAGCTGCAAGAGACAACGGACTGGCTTTATGACTGCACTATTGCATACGAAGGTATACCGCCAGGCCAATATGGACAAGACATATTTACGCTGCGTTCCTCCTTCTTTGAAGGCCGGCCCCCCAAGTCAGTAAACATGCACTGGCGACGCTTCCGCCTCGCCGACGTACCCTACCAGAACACGCACGCGTTCGAAGTCTGGCTGAGAAACCGATGGCGAGAAAAAGACTACATGCTCGAGTACTTTAATCGCAACAACCGCTTTCCTGCTGAGGACTTTTGGAAGGACCATCTGGATATGGATGCTCGGAGCGAGAGTAGCCGGAGCAATGGCAACAAGAGTATACGAACTGTTCCCCGACCTGCTGTGCAGATTGAGACAGAAGTCAAGAGCGGAAACTGGAATGAATTCGTCAAGATCTTTGCTCCTATAACATCCATCATGATGGCCTTGACAGTAGCCTATGGCGCCTCCCCTGAGGACATACCCATACCTGGTGGCAAGGAGTTCTTCGAGAATCATATGAAGACGTTGTTGGGCCAGGGTGGTGGTGACGCAAAGGGCCTACCAAGCCCCGAACAGCTGGAAAAGATGATTGAAGGTGCCGCAAAAATGGGTGCAGAACAAGCCGCCGACCCAGGAGAAGTATCACAGGTGCAACGCCTGACGCAAGAGAATCTCGCCAAGTTAGTAAAGGAAACCGCAATCTCAAGCGGCGCTGTGATGCCAAATGGCATGAGACGCGCAACTTCAGCCATACCCAGTATGCCACCGACAAAAACCATGCAAACTCCAACCGCTACCACCAACCCACCACTGCGTAAAGCTCAAAGCGCAGTTAACATGTCCACTGCAGCCGCATCAACAAACAAGAAACCTCAACCCTCACTCCTTAAACCCGGCACAGCAGCCCACGCCCGCGCAACCACCACCACCACCGCGCCCGCGAAAAAACAGGCCAAACAGCCAGCCGCCACCGGTCCCATGAAACAAGTAATGACCGCCTCGGGCGTCATGATCAACGTGCCCCAGCCCCAAGTCGAGCAAGCCAAGAAAACAACCACGCTGACGCTCAACAATGGCGTCAAGATCAAACTCGACAAGCACGACGTCGACGAGGCGCAGAAGCAGAAGAAAACGAACTCGCTTGTCACGGCGGGTGGGGTCCCGATTAAGATTACGCCTAGTGGCGGCGCGGTACAGGTGCCTGAGAAGGAGGTGGGTGCGGTGAAGAAGAAGACGGCTGGGGTGAGTGGTGGTGCTGCTGCGGGTAAGAAAGCAGCGGGTGGGCCGAGAAAGCTCTGAGTATGGGATCATGTATATTGTTTTATTTTTCTTCTCTTTCTTTCATCACAAGACGGAAGGAAAAGGCGTTTTTGGCCTGGCGTATCATGGGTCAATTCAGAAAGGCATACACCGTTTATACACAAAGGGAGGGGGAGGGGAAGAACATTCAGGGCGTTTTTGATATTTTTTGTTCCTTTTTGCTAGGCACGCAATACTATTATCCAGATATCATAACCATCGTCTGAAAAAAAACATATCAGTATGAACAGACAAACCGCCCATTTCACCTCTTCTTCTTGGCTAGTTCTTCCTGCTGCAACTTGTGCATCCTAGCCCTCGCGCTCTTACTGCCACCCATCTTGGGTCCTGAAATAGATGGAGCCGCGCCTTTTGCTGCCGACGCTGCCGATTTACGGGCAGCATGGTGCTGTCGTCTTGCTTCCATGGATTCAAGGTACTCTGTGCGGAACTGTTCGACAAGCGCGTCGTCGGTATTCGTATGCGTAGAGTTTGTGGTGGGAGGGGGGTTCGATGTAGCGGGCGCATCAAAGTAGTCAACTGATAAATGGTCAGTACAGGAACAGAAAAAGAACAGAGAGAGAGGAAGAGGAAGACATACGCTTTGCCTCACTAAGTACGGCCTCAACCATCTGATCGCGCTTCCTGTCTTCGTCTGTCTTCCCGCCCGCTCTCGGCTTGCGCCACCCGTAGCCATACTTGTCTCGCCTCGCCTTGCTCGCAGGCACTTCAGACTCGCCCGTGTCCAGCCGTCTCCAAGCCTGCTCGATGCGCGCAGAAGCTTCTGGGCCTAGATCTACCTCTTGCAGTCTGCCTTGGCCCGCTGCCAATCGCTCGCTATGCTCCTTATCTGCAGCGCTCTCTGTTCCCACTGGTGCGTGCGCAGCTGTTCTCGACGAGGTAAACGTATGTTGCAGATCCGGTGCGATGGCTGCTACAGCAGCCTGAAGATGTTGTGGTATGGGCCAGCCGTATTGACGATAGTTCTTCTCAGCCATGCGGGCTTCTACGTATTCCGACCTAGCACATCAGCGTCTGTACTTGCCACGCCTTGACAGTTTGGCTCTTTGGGCCGTCGCATGTTCCACTTACATTTGCTTGTCGTCGCGATCCACTACCTGTCCCGTTTGTGCAACAAAGCGTCCCGTATATTGATCTGGCCGTGGTGCGTCGTCCATGTGAACCAGCTCCATCCGGGGACCGTCCGCCTTGCGCGCGCTTTCCTTTAGGCGATCTCGTGGGCGCCTTCGATTGCGGAGTATCTCTTTCAGATTCGGGACCGGCTCTTCATCATCGTTGGCTTCGTTTGCGGGTGAGGGCGCGTGCGACAAACTGCCAGCATCTGGGGCTTGCGAGATCGAAGCTGTAGGCGCATCTTCTTCAGCAGCGACACGCTTCGGGTGAGTGGTCTTGCGGCGCTTAAAGCGTATGGCGGATCCTGAGCCTTCGTCTTGCGTCGTCGTCATGTTCGGGTGATCTGCAGTAGTTTGTTACGAAGCGTGGAGGCAGTCTGGGGGTTTCGACGAGATAGGAACCGAGGTCGCGAACGATCAAGGGTCCGCAACGTCATTGGCAGACACTCATCTCGCTGACAGGATGTAAGCCTTGGGATGAAGATCAGTACTGTCCTCACATCGTAGAGGTATTCTTCAACAAGAGAAGCATGCAATCATTCGGTCTGTAGCTTGAGAAAACGCGTCAGAGGTCCACACCGCACTCTCACATATGCATGACCAGATGGATGACCGAATCTAGAGCACCTACATGGCGTGATACTCAGCTCACAAGGGCAATTCCAAGCCAATTCGCGCACCAGTACTTAATACCTCTAGCCCTGTCGTTTATACCACCTGGAAACAGTCCTTTCCGCTCCCAATTGAATCAAACATACTGCACGGTTGAGCCCAGCTAACAGATCTCGAGTTTCAAGTGTTTTTTGTTCATTGCGATGATGATTTTAGGGATTTCTTTTAGCCTACCTGTACGAGAAGCCAACCACTCAAACGCACAAACGCCCTTGTCCTATTCGATACACTGAGTAGCGAAAGACTAAATGCTAGGGAATATCAGACTTCTCCATCGGTAATTTTTCACCCGTTCCTTTCAATGCCCTCGGTATCAATTTACATTAAACACATCCCTCCTAGGCCGCCGCAGATGACACAGTCTCGACCTCAACCTTAGGCAAAGGTGCCGACTTGCCGCCGAGGTCTGTTTGTCGTGCGTTGGGGTTCTTGGTGTAGTAGTTGGAGATGGCAGACTTGATGGCATCCTCAGCTAGCATAGAGCAATGCACTACAGCCAGTCAGTATTGTTCCACCAAGCATCATTCTGTACCAAGGAAACACTCACGCTTTACAGGTGGTAGGCAGAGCTCCTTCGCAATCTCTGTGTTCTTGATT
Organism: Curvularia sp. IFB-Z10; assembly: GCA_002161795.1. NCBI lineage: Eukaryota > Fungi > Ascomycota > Dothideomycetes > Pleosporales > Pleosporaceae > Curvularia > Curvularia sp. IFB-Z10. The sequence continues at coordinate 1,727,169 of JPSZ01000001.1, forward strand.
CGCGCCGCATCCTCCAATGTCATACCCCGGACCAGCTCGGTCAGATAACTTGAACTAGCGATCGCGCTACCACAACCGAACGTCTTGAACTTTACATCGCTGATGGTGTTGTTGTTGGGATCCACCCGGATCTGAAGCTTCATAACATCGCCACATGCGGGTGCGCCGACTAAACCGGTGCCGACATCATTGTCAGTCTTTGACATTGAGCCAACATTTCTTGGCCTGTTGTAATGGTCGAGCAGTGCTGCGCATGTTAGCTGAGCCTTCTCATACACATATGGGGATCGGAGGGCATCGGAGGGCATCAGTGCAACGATGGAATGAGCCTTCTAAGCTTCCCGACATCGCCACCATATGCGCCATCAAGCCAGGAAGACCAAGGGTGACTTATCTTTCTCGTGGTATTGCCGCTGTCCGATTGTGGATACTGCAGGTGCTGCTGTGCGGATGGGTGATGCGATGCTGGGTCTTGCGGCGGTTGCAAGTACTCGTCCGGCCTGGGCGGGCACAGTTGCTGCGACTCTCCTAAACATGATGACGATCTCGATATGCGCGGTTTGTTTGTATAAAAGTCGGTGTTTGACAGTTGCACTGGTAGCAGGTAGATGTTGGGAAGTGTGTGTAGGTGTGGCGAAGGTGTTAGATGGGCGACGGGCAATTGAAGTAATGTACGGAAAAGCGTGATCGGCGACGTAATCTGTGCGCTACCTACCTACCCCACGCCTATCACATGGAATCGAGACGCTTACTCTACGCGGCCCTTATCAGATGGAAACTTGTACCAGCACATTCCGCACCTCCGTTCCTATCTCTGCGCTACCAACAACCAGGAGAACAGAGCTATCGCCCTAGTACTCTCAAAACTCGCTCCTTTTCGCCGGGCCATGACTGTGAATGCTAATCCGAGACAACTCCGTGTCCGCTATGCTAGTCTGTGATGCAAGACCTAGACTCCCCCGTCTTACAAACGCCTGAAGAAATACACATAGGCAAACTTCTTCATCTCCTCCACATCTGCGGCTTTGGCAACCTTCTCGTCGTTGAACAAAACCCACGAAGCAGACTTCTCATTCGGCAATTGCTTGCGAACGAAGGCAACATAGTGACTGTAAAGTGTCAGCAAATGGTCCGTCACGTGTACAAGGCAAACATGTTTCAAGACTGTCTGACGTACCCAGCATGAATTGAGCTTCCCTTGTGACACACAATCGACTGCAACTGAAAGTTCGCAGGCAGCTTATCACTACCGGCCAATACCTTTTCCGTCGCATCGGCAGGTGCATCAGAGCTACCACCTTCGTCAAAGTCGCCGGATGCGTCCGGATGGCTGAACAACCAATCAACAGCTCGCTCCATGTCGCCGCCCGTCTCCTTGAGGGCCTGCCGCGCCTGAGGAGCACTGAAACCCATAGCACCCAGATTCTCAATCTTTTCGGGATCAATCGCGGACGTAGCGGCCGAGTTTCCACCAGAGCCGGCGTTGAAGTCCACAGGGTCGTCAATGTCGGGGTCCTCCATGTGCGCGAACAGCCAGTTGGATGCTGCCTCAGCGTCTTCGTTTCCAGTGGCATGTAGCGCTTTCTCACACCTGACCCTGGGGAAGCCCATAGCTTCGAGCATCGATAACGCCGCCTCGTTAGGCGACCACTTGCCTAACGATCCTCCAGCTGCTCCCATCTCAACATCGTCTAGGAGGAGTTCCTCACCTTCGCTTAATCCACTGGACTTGTAGGCATCGAATGAGAATGGCTCGTCGTCCACAATGACAGGCACATCCTGCTTCGTGGGCACCCAGTTCACCAATTCGAAACGTCTCGCGTTCACTGCCAATACTGACGGAAAGGTCTTGAACATACTCCTCTTGGTGAACCCATCCTTACTACCGCAAGCACTGCAGGTAAGCTCGACCAATTCTTCCGCCGTGAATATGTCAAGACATTCCTTTATTGAGACAGGTTCAAACTCTTCTTTCTCTTCTTTTTTGCCATTGCCGTCTGTAACGTCCATCTGGGATTCTTTTGGTATCCTCCGAATAGGGACGGGAATCGAGATGTTTTCCTGCTCGTCTGTCCTGTACCGCACACGCTTGCAGCCAACACATTGTAACCGCTGTTCCATAGTAAATCGAAAAGCATCGACAGGATCTTTGTGCGGTGCAACATGCTGAGACCGGGATACGAGCTTGAGTACGTGCAGGAGCAGTTCGAACGCGTCTTGTTGTCGCATCGTTGAGAACTCGGCATGACCTCGTCCGATCAAGTGCTTCAGCATTGCAGGCGCAAGACCGCGCTGGTGCGGGATTTCTGGACTGTGCTCGTTGGTAATAACGTCGGTGTCGGGCTTTGAATAGCGACCTGAGATCATACCATCGGCAATCTTGCGTAGTTGAGTTTCCAGATCTTCTGCAGGAAGCGCTGCATTGGGTGGCGCTTGATCTGGCAAGTAGTACCGCTCCTTGAATTCTGGCATAGAGAACAGAGCCTGCAAAGTGCTATTAAGATAGCAGCTATTGCCCAAATTCTTCAGACCCGTCAATTCTGATCCAAATAATGGTTGCAATTCCTTGCCATCCTCTGTCACCATAGCAAAGTCCCATCGCAGATTCTGCTCGACTTGCATTTCAGTAAGACTCTTCTCTGTCTTTACCCTGTCCCTGATGTTGATACCCCAGTGCGCCAAGTGGTCCGGTAGCTCTGGATCGATGCGCTCCTCGTCACAAGCATAGCAGTAGATATCGGCTGTGCCGTCAGCAGTGAGGGAACCAAGTTTGACTGCAACAGGATGGCCGGTTGACTTTGTGTGTCCAACGCCATGTGAGTTGCCACCAACGCCACCAAACTGTTGGCGACCGCAACCTAGATTACCGCATGACAGACAAAGCCATAGGTTCTCGTTCAAATCGCACTCTGAACAGTGACCCAACTTTTGAGACTCGATTTGCCGTGCTGTATCCTGCTCCAGGCACAGCGTATGCTCGCAAGCTGTCAGCTCTTGCTCCCATGCCTTGACCTCCTGCTGCTTGGCAAACGTGTTCGCCTTGAGGACCGCGTCGACGATATCTGGAAGCTTTCCAGAGGCTCTGTCGACATCATCAATCCCACACTCGTAGCACTTGATTTGGGTTGTAGTGTCATAGCGGTCCGATTCGGTTTCAGCTGCGACAGCAAGCTTGGTCATCTTCTGGGGTGGCTCGTCGCGCTGGATCCGCTTTCGCGTACGCTTGATGTTGAGGACAAGTGGGTGGGTTGTAGACGATACGTGAAGGAGAGCATGGTTTCGATCGCTCGTGCAACCTCCGTTGAAGCAGTAAAGGCACACATCCAGGCCGGTGGGGTCGTCGATCGAGTCGAAGCACTGGGTACAGTCTTCTCGGTACACCGACTGCATGGGACCTGGGGGCCGCAGCTCTACAACATGTTAACACAAAGCTCATTAACGCGAAAGCTATATAACAATCATGTCCAAGGCGGCAGGCAAACGGCTTAGGACATTGCCACCTTGGATCCTTTGCTACATGTTCGCTTTGCTTGGGCGGGCTAAGAAGAGAACTGACCGGGCGCGTCGACGTGCTTGCAAGCCATTTCCGAGTGCGAGCTGTTTAGAAAAAAGGAAATAGTGTGGATCGCCTGCGAGGGTTTGCTGAACTCAATCTTGGAAATGTTTGGGACGACATGGGAGGGAGCTACGCTAGGTCTACCGAAGGTCCCCGCCGCGGGGCAAAGCTAAGTGGGGACCGTGCCACTGACGTGACACACGAGCAAAGACAACAAGAAAGGGCCGACCAGCTCCACATGACTAAGAAAGGTCTCCCATCTAGATAGTAGAGGTGCATGCTAAACATTGGTAGATGGCAATCAGCTTCAAAAGTTGAAGTATCGATTCACCGTATACACTATTCTAATACACTGCCAGACTCACGCCTACATCCATCTCATTTTCCCTGCTGCCGCGCATTGACAGACCAGTTTTGAAACTGCGTAAACAGCACAGGCTGGAGAGGAGACTTCTTGTCCGCGAACCACTGCTTCTGCGTCTCCGCATATATATCCACTACACCAGCATAGTTTGTCTTGTCCATACCCACAAGCACCTTGACGACGTACAGGCTGGCGGAACCACATGCCTCTGCATGGACCTTAGCCCCATTACCCAGCTTTGCTTCTTCATGAATACCCCTTAACAGCTCCCACACAGGTTCTGTGTTCTCCGGTTTTGGTAGAGGGGCTTTACGCTTCGTACGTGTGTCGAAGAAGGTCTTGAGCATCTTGGCTGCTTTGTCAGCCGTCTGCTTGTTTGCGTTTGCGCGAGTGCGGCGAAGCACTGGAAGTAAAATGTTGAGTGTGAGCGGATTCGAGTATTGCTTCTCCATGTATATGGCGAGCAGATCAAGCACTCTCGACTTGAACTGGACCACATTCTGCTTAGCATCCTCTCGCTCCTTCTTCTTGCTCGTTGTTCTGCTTCTCTCTTTGAAGATCTTGCTGAGGTGTGGGTCCAGCGCCATCATCTGTTCATCGTCCATGTCTGACTCGTCTGAAGTCTCTTCTGCCGCATCGCCGTCGACATTCGGCTTTGATGTCTGAAGAGTCATGGCCAGCATGTTGTCAAACCGTGTCAACTCTGCGTCCTCTTCGCTGTCCTCGTCGCCACTTCCGTCACTGTCACTATCGCTGCCACTGGAGTCGGACTCGGAGGCGTCATTGGATTCTTCTCCATCGATCATCTCCACGTCAGAATCCTCTTCATCATCATCGTCATCGTCGTCGCTTGATCCATCTTCTTCTTCATCTTCACCGCCTTGGTCGAACAGCTCCCTTTGGCCTTCCAGGTTCTCTTCGGTATCCAGGATGTCAGTCAGTGATTGGAGTCCATCAGCACTGATCTCCGAAGTAAAGATAGAGAAAGCTTCCTCCCCTATGCGACGGAACAAGGTACGTGTGTTGCCTGAGAAAGAGAGCACAATCTCCACAAAAGCATTCTGGCCGTCAGATGCGGAAGACTTTTGCTTCTTTGACGAAGCTTTCCGTGATGCTTCAAAGGCTTTGTACGAAACATCAAGGTCGTCAAGCATCATGATAGCATCGCCTTCACCATTGTAGACTTGGAGGAGAGTCAACGAGTACAAAAGCATGAAGCCTTGGGCTGCCATTTCGTTGCCAGCTATGGAGCCCTATAGTTCTAAGTCAGTCAAATGAACAGTGGGAGTAGAAATCATACATACAGCTTCAGAGATGCTACCAAGGGTCTGTGATGCTTGTTTTATGGTGCTCAGAATCGATGCGTCTGCTTTCAAGGCAAGTTCCAATTTCGTAGACTTGCCACTCTTAGTTTTGATCATGTCAACGACCATGAGCGCAACATCTGCGCGGTTGCCGAGCTTTACATCAAGCAACTTGGTCAGACATGAAGATAGGCGTTCCTGAAACATTGTCTGACTGCGATCGCTGATAGGGGGAAGAGGCATTTTCTTAGTTTCCACATTTTGAGCAGGGACAAAGTAGGCAAATTCTACCAGCGTCTCCAAGGTCTCTCGGAGCCAGTTTGATTTTCTCTCCTCCACAGCGCGACCCTCCTGGCGATGAGCAACCTCTTTCTTGAAGACCTTTTCGTTGAATTTCTCGTATCGTTTATAGAATTTGACAGCGCTTAGCAGTAAGTCTGCTATGGCTTGGCGACGGCCGTCAGCGACGGCCTGGTCCTCACTCTCTGGACGCAGAATCAGTGACTTGAGATGGCGTACGATCTTCATCAAGCTCTTATCGTCCGCTGATAACAGAACTTGCTCAAGTGTCTTTGTCTTGGTGATGCGGTCAAATTCAATGCTGCCATTTTTTGATGTTAGCGCAACAAAGATGGGCAGAGCTGTTCCATCTTCCTGCTCAACCCGAAGTTGGACCGAGTTCAACGCCGCTAACGCCGCTGAGTGAAGAAATCTGTCTTCCTTCTTGCTCTGGTTGATGAGAGTTCGCATGAGGTTAGGGCTGAAAAGTGCTGATACAGTCCAATCAGGCACGCGTGTAATCATGCTACTTAGTAGCTTAAACCCCCAAGCTTTGCGTTCGTGAGACGCAGCAGAAGAGAAGAGATTACCTATGTTTTGTTAGTTGTGCAGACAAGCGACAGCCCGTTAACGATATGAACTCACCATCCACAGTATCAATCCAGAATTGTGGGAATTCTGGTTTGTTGTTGGCATCTTCTTTCGCTGTCGCATCTCTGCGTAGGATCTCTGCAAACGCTAGGTCCCAGGTAAATGATGGGTTGGGATTTGTAGTTCCGGTCTTTGCAGCTTCTTTCTTGCCATCTTCTGAATCGTTTTTGTTGAAGTCCTCCTTCAAGATTTTGGCCAGACGAGAGCGCTCCTTCTTTGACAAAGGATCCTTGGCATGCCAGACACCCTCTGGAAGGGCTTCGGGATAACTTTCCTTCACGGTGAGCCATACAGCTACACCTTCAGGGGTAGAAATGAGCTGGAATGAGTTGAGGCGTTCAAGTAGCTCCTCGGCACACTTCTGATACTGTGACTGTCCCCTGAGGCTCCTCACAGCTTCAACAAGAACCATACCGCATTCTTCGCGTAGCCAAGGAATGTCGCGCGCCATCTTGTACACTCGGTCAAGCAGATTGTTCCAGCAATCCAAGGCTAGTTCAGGCTCAATAAGAATGGATGATTGCATAATAGCCTTGAAACCGAATAATTTTCCGATTGTATGATCTCTTCGTTCCTGTAACCATTAGCATTGAGAACTCGCTCCTTCACGGCCGTATTCTTACTTTTCCGGGCACATTGCCTTTGGGCTTTGTCTTCTCCTCCACCATCTTGATGATGGATCCTACGTCGAGCTCCAGACCTTCAATCTCGCTCTTCTTTTCTCCAAAGATCTGACGCAGGAGTTCGGTGAGTGTAAGTGAAAATCCGACTCTAGCAGCTTTGCGTTGACTGCATAGGCCTTTTATCAGTCGCACTAGGGCTTCCTCCACTTCCTTTGCCGCTGGTTTGTTCTCAGGCGAGAACCTAACAATGATTTGTTTGGCGGCCTCGAGGCGAACGTCATCTTCTTCTGCCGCCAGATCCACGTACAGCTTCGAGAGGTTCACTTGACCTTCAATGCTTTGTCTGCGTCGCTTCGCGGGAGCCTCGTCCACCTTTTCAACTTGATCCGCATCGCGCTCCCTTTTGCGTGCTTTGCTACCCATTTTGCCGTTAATCGCCAGTGTACGTGTGTGGTAAAAGTTCACGTCGCGTCAAGTTCAGAAAAGTCGAGCACGGCTGCGCCGAAAATTTGGGTGCTAACCGCATTCGGTCTAAAGCTACAGGGACCACTTGAGTAGTTGCAGAGCCTGGAGGCTAGGAGAAGCTTGTACGTCGATACCTGTATTACTGTATACTAGTAATGTAATTTTGATATTCTATGAACGTATGGATAGGGAAAAACGACTCCAGCAGCTGGCGACGTCACCCTGGCTTGCATTCCGATGGATGTACACCACTTACTTCTTACCAGGCTAAGAAAGAGTTGGCGATTGCACGTGAAAAACCTGCATGTAATGCTCCCTAAATTCTAGCGAGATCTTGCTGTACTATAGGAGCGTGGCTGCGACCTGGATCTTATGATGGTCCGCTTCAAACTATACTCACATCTCATCCATGTCGTCAAGACCTGTAAAAGCACTAAGCGGCCTTGTTGGCCTAGCTGTCTCCCGATGAGGTTGCTCTTCTGCTGGTTCCGCCGGGGCTTCTCCCAAACTCTCCTCTTGGCCTAGAGCTTTCTTTCTTTGCTCTTCTAGATAAGCCGGTATGTTGAACTCGTCTAGGTTATTACCCTTCTCGCGCCAGTATGAGAGACGGTAGAGAATGCCGTTGCGAATCTTTTCTGTGCTTGGCCAGGGGTACCACGCCAGATTGCTGGCCTTGAGTTTCTTCAGCCACTCCTCCTCTTCGGCCGTGATGTCGGGCGCAGCTCCGTCAGCATCTTCACCCCCCTTGTGTGCGTCGGAGCCATCATTGGGCAAGTCCATGGCTTCTGGCACAACGGCAGGTGTGCTGACGCCATTGGTGGGGACCCCGCTCGAACCTGCCTCATCATCGTCCTTGTCCGTGGTAGGGACACGTTCGCGATATGTGGGTGGCACGGTGTACCTTGAGATGTTGGTTGCATACTGGAGGAGCTCGTCAAAGGGCACGGCACGCGACTCTTGTGGGAATGTCGTTGCGGGCGTCCTGAACAGCTCGCGACGTAGTTCTGCGAGCTTCTTGACTGAAGTCTTGAGCTGCTCTTCAAGAGCGTCTGCCTCTGCACGTAGGGTCTGAATGCGAGTATGGTTTGCTTGGTGTTTGGCGACTGCAACACGTTAGCTCGCATGGCCGGTGGAGAGGATCAAATGTGTTGGCGCACGCTGGTCGAGGCCCTCGCTCAATTGGTCGTCAGCGGCCACGAGGTCGATTGCGGCCTGGGTAGCCGGGTTGTAGGCAGCGATAGAGTCAACCAGCGTCGTCAAGGCCCGTTCGACTCGGCTGAACTGCTCGCTGAGAATTTCGTCCATGGTGTGCGGGCGCGGCGGTGCGACAGGCTGGCGTTGTTGAGATAGGTAACAGTAGCAAGCTTCACGCCCGCCGTATTTGGCGCGCTAGGAGCGTTGTCGAGACGGACCACGCGCACGCACGTGACCGGAAGGGGTCTGCGAACGATGCGCAGGGTGGCGGACGGGGGCATAGGGCTGCAATCGATGCAGGCCGGGCGCCTGATGCGTACAGCTGAATGGCCAGCGATGCTCAGCCCAAGTCTTCACACGCCAGCACTCTTCTAGGCTCGTGGGGGATTTGCACGCAACAGGTGCATGCGAGCGCGGGACATGACGACGCTGTCGTCGGGGGCGCCGCTGTTTTTGTGGTAGACCGTCTGGACCCGGGCTGCTGTCACTCGCCCCGGGTGGTAGTGGCCCTGAAGCTCCGCTGCCATCCTGCGTCATATATCCTGCAACTCCCACTGCCGTCCGCTCCCATATCATATCATATCATAGTAATCATACCTCGAGCCCCTGTCTAGGCTGGGTCACGTCACGCATCCACGATTGTCGGTTCCAAGAGCGCTGCGCCCCTTGCCTGCAGAAGCATTGCTAGAGCCCCGCCATCGATTGGTCCGCCACTACTATCAGCTACAATACTTTGGTGCTGCTCAGCCTACCAACACCTTACCACTGCCTAGCTGCTTCTTTCCTACATACATACTCCCGCGCGTTCCTAGAAATCTCCACTCACGGTACTCCAGTCCTCGTCCAGCCATGGGTAAATCGTAAGTTGGCTTCTCCCTTTCCTTGTTGCTTCTGGAATGCGGGGCGTCTGCGCCTACCGCCTCAACGCCAGATGTCGCCTGCCCTTTGCCTCGAATACACGCAACCACAGGTAAAGGCTGCACGCTGGTCGCGACCTCACCATGGCCTCTGTACTCAGCCCCGAGTATTCGCGCCCCCATCTCGCTCTCGAACCTAGCCCGCGTGAGCATGCAACCGCAACCGCAACTCGATACCCACCACAGCAACGAGAAGCATGCGCAAAGACAATCCACGCCTTCAACGCCTTTGCCGGCACACGGGATACCCTTGCTTGAACACGGCCACCCGCCGCTCAAGTTTGCGCGTCGCCATCACGGCCATGCACCCCACCTGGGCGAGACTGGACGTGCACACTACAGGGACATGCAGAGAGTCGCCTTGGCGAACGCCGTGCGCGAGTTTGAGGAGAGCCTGGGACTGTGCTGTCGCATACAGTGTTTGGAGATACAGAATCAGCAGCTGATTGTGCCACGTTACAGCCAGAGTAAATTGTCCCAGCAGGAGCTGGCCGACCTGCAGAAAGCAACACACTTCGACAAGAAGGAATTACAGCAATGGTACAAAGGTGCGCATAGAGTCTATTGGGTCAAAACGGCCTGCGGCTGAGCACATCCATCTAGGCTTCCTAAAGGATTGTCCATCGGGCATGCTCACCAAGGAGGAGTTCCAGAAGATCTACAAGCAATTCTTCCCGTTCGGCGATCCGTCATCGTTTGCCGACTATGTCTTCAACGTCTTCGATGCAGACAAGTCAGGCACCATCGATTTCAAGGAGTTCATCTGCGCACTGAGCGTCACTAGCCGTGGCAAGATGGAGGACAAACTCGACTGGGCGTTCCAGCTGTACGATATTGACGGCGACGGCAAGATAAGCTACGAGGAGATGCTAGCAATCGTAGAGGCCATCTACAAAATGGTAAGCACCAATGGGCGCCACGACAGAGCCATGTCTAACGCATGCAGGTTGGCTCCATGGTCAAGCTCCCCGAGGACGAAGACACTCCCGAGAAGCGCGTGAAGAAGATCTTTAGGATGATGGACAAGGACGAGAACGGCAGCTTAGATATGGCCGAATTCAAGGAGGGATCCAAGCGCGACGAGACCATTGTTTCGGCCTTGTCTCTCTATGATGGTCTTGTTTGAAGAGGAGGGTAGATACCCAAGGTCATTTCCTATTCTTGTTTCGTTATAGTCGATATCAGAGCGTGTTTATGGGATTCGGGCATGCCGTCGTGCCCTTGCTGCCAGGGGTGGAAAAGTGGAAAACGTCGACTTCGCCTTGGCGTAGGGGACATCATGATTGATGTAAATACAGCTTGAGCAATTCAGCTCCTCGGAGTACGGGATGCAACCAATTAGATTTCCAAGGCCCTGAATATCTGTGCGCCCTGGCTGCCGGCATTGTCAAACGCAACTGTCGGGGTCCTCAACGCTGTGTGGGAGCCAAGCAGGACATGGATTTACATATACCATCCGCCGCCAGATGGCCAAGCGAACGATTAAATCGGTCCTAACATTGCAGGACCCCTGTCTACTGAGTTGGTGGCCCATGGCTTGGCACGCGCGTAGCTTTCCTAGGCTTCTCTCACGTAACCGTGGAGCAAGGGACGTCCTGTGTAGCTTCAGATAATAACACATTGCCATTACTCCCCAAACTTCCCGCATAGCTGTCGCCTGACTGCCATGGACAGCCTACGTGTCTAGAAATCCTCCCCGCAGCCCAGAACCTTCTTCTATTGACTATTGGCGACATTGTCGCGGCAAACGCTACGTTTCGGCATCCCGCCCAGCTCCTCAGCCCGTAACAATCACAACCAACTATTGCACACCTCTGCTGGATGGACAATCAAGTACATAGGATGCGGCAGTCTGGTTTATCCACCTCTGGCGCTTTGCTGGCGTCATTACTAGCCATCGCACCCTCGTCAGCGTCGGCCTTCTACTTTCCAGGAACCGCGCCGACATCCTACAAGCTCGGAGACGCCGTACCGCTACATGTCAATCGCCTCACACCGGCCGACTCGCAGAACGACCCGAAAATACGATCCGTCTTCTCCTTCGATTACTACTACCCGCCCTTCCACTTTTGCCGCGAAAAAGATGGCCCCAAGGAAATCCGTGAAAGCCTGGGAAGCATACTGTTCGGCGACCGCATACAAACAAGTCCTTTTGAACTGAAAATGGGCGTCAACGAGACATGCAAGTTTCTTTGCGAAGCCCCGTACCCAGGCCCAGATGCGGCGTTTGTGAATGACAGAATATTTCAGGGCTATGACCTCAACTGGTTGATAGACGGACTGCCGGCGGCGCAGTCATTGCGAGAACCTGGCTCGGACCAGATCTTCTACCAGCCTGGCTTTGCATTGGGCTTGGTGGACGAAGACAAACCCATGCTTAATAACCATTACGACATCGTCATCGACTATCATGAGGCTTCACCGGGTAACTTCCGTGTTGTTGGTGTGCTGGTGGATCCATACTCAATGGCCGAATCGAAGAGACAAGGCGATGACCAGGCTACGTGTAACGGACAAACACCAGTTGTTCTGAAAGAGAATGACGATGACGATAACCTGGTTGTTTTCACCTACGGCGTGTACTGGCGAAGCAGCCCCACTCCCTTTGCGACTCGATGGGACAAGTACCTCCATGTCTACGACCCTAAGATCCATTGGTTCTCCCTTATCAACTCTGCTGTGATTGTCGTGTTTCTCGTTGGTATGGTCAGCACGATCCTCGTCCGTACTCTGAAGAAGGATATTGCGCGATACAACCGCTTGGATCAGTTTGCGCTCGAAGATTTTGGCGAAACGGGTGACGCAGATGATACTGCCGATGATTCGGGTTGGAAGCTGGTTCACGGCGATGTTTTCAGACCCCCAAAGAACCCGCTACTTCTGTCAGTCTTGCTCGGCAACGGGGCCCAGCTCTTTGCCATGACAGCGCTAACCATAGGTGAGTACATCGGGTCTCGGCGTGAGCATTTCTTTACTGACATGCATGATAGTATTTGCACTTCTCGGCTTCCTCTCACCCAGCAACCGCGGTGCTCTCGGAACCGTAATCATCATCTTCTACACACTCTTCGGCTTCTTTGGCGGCTATACCGCTGCGCGCATCTACAAGTTCTTCCATGGAGAATCTTGGAAACTCTGCTTCTTCTACACTCCGGTCGCCTTGCCAGCAATTGTTTTTGGTGTCTTCTTCCTCATGAACCTGTTTGTTTGGGGCCGGGGCGCATCGGGAGCCGTGCCATTCACTACAATGCTAGTCGTTGTCATCATCTGGTTCATCATCTCAGTCCCGTTGAGTCTTGCGGGCTCTTGGATCGGCTTTAAGCAAGCCGTTATTGAACCACCTGTTCGCACGAATCAGATCCCACGCCAAATTCCACCGGCGGGAGGCTATTTGCGCCCTCTTCCATCTATGGCCTTGGCTGGTGTGCTTCCGTTTGGTGCCATCTTTGTTGAGCTTTATTTCATCATGAACTCCATCTGGTTCTCAAAAGTCTACTACATGTTTGGTTTCCTGTTCCTCTGCTTTGGGCTTATGATCATTACTTCGGCGGCGGTTACGGTGTTGATGATCTACTTCCTTTTGTGCGCAGAAAACTACCACTGGCAGTGGAGGTCTTTCTTCACAGCTGGCGCCAGCGCCTTCTACGTCTTTGCTAGTTGCCTGCTATACTGGATTAAGGACGTGAGCTGGACGAGCTGGACTAGCGGAGTAGTGTACCTTGGGTACTCGGCCTTGCTGAGTGCGCTTGTATTCATCCTTACTGGTAAGTACACAACGCCGCCTACCTGGAAAGGAACAACAATCTAACACAAACAAATAGGCACAATTGGCTTTTTTGCAAGCTGGCTATTCACACTCAAGATCTACAGGTCGATCAAGGTGGACTAGGGTTCTTCTTCGGATTATAAGGGGGACTTTTGGATTTAAGGGGAGGGAGTTTTTCTCGAATGACGCAACAGTACCTGTTAGTAGGTTGCACAGAAATTATAGATAGATTTTACATCATGTTGTTTGCGTCTATCAATGCATCATAGCGTTTGACGTGGGGGTCGTCCCCGGTTTCCTGCACAGACACAATCTTTGAACTTTACATTAGTGAAGAAAACTACGTCACGGGGACTGAAGCCTTTTAGGACGATAGGTGTATAGCTGAATACATTATGGGGTGAGTTCATTGATCATTACTACATGCGTTTAGTCGTCGGGGTCTGGGTATAGCTGGCAAGGAAATAGAAAATACATAACAAACGTGAAAAAGACGTCAATGACAAACCCCTCGTTATCTAGCATGCATGACAAACTCGGGCTCATGGTGGTAAGCCTGGGCGCCATTACCATTACCATAGCCAAACGCCGTCTGCTCGTGCATAGCAGGCGCGTGAACCTGGTGAAGGGGACCACTGTTGTCGCTCCAGGAAGGGTGCTTTGCGATTTTCACCAGGGCGAGGAAGCTGAGGGCTTGGAAGAAGGTCACGAGGTATGAGAAGGCGAAGGAGACGGCGGGGTGGAAGGAACGAGAGGCCATGTTGAGGGCCAAGAGTACGATGACTAGGATTATCCAGGAGAGCATGAAGGCGTGGAGGAGGAATACCCAGCCGATTAGGCCCTAGGGATGTGTTAGTAAGAAGAGGTGGTGATGGAGAAGGGGTGAGGGAGGTGGTTTACCCCGCCAGGTAGATGGGCTCGTCGCAGCGCGAAAATGGTCGTAGCTGCTAGGACTGTGGATAACACGACGCAGATCAAGTAGAGAGCCCGAGCTGCCATTGATACTTTCTGTGTAGAGTCTACTAGGCCCTCGTCTTCATCTCGGTAGTAGTACACGTCGTTGGAGTAAATATAGTTGGTGAGAGCTATGTAGGCGATGTAGACGGCGGCCATGACGCCGAATATGGCGAGAGTAATGACTTTGAACGGCATTCCGACGGAACCAAGCTTTTGGCGTAGCAGGCTGTTGAGCTGGAAGAGTACAACGAAAAGCAGGCCCAAGCAGCCCAAGTGGTAGAGCACTGTCGAGGCCATGGAGATACTGTCGTATTCCGTGGGGTCTGCGACGTCGCATTCACTCATGACGAGATTAACGACCCTGAGCATGAGGGGCCTTTTTTTTGCATTGTCAGTGATCTAAAATAGATGGAGAAGGGGAAAGGAAAGGGAAAAGGAAGACCTACACAATTGCGAGTAGCAACGAGAGTATATAGACCGGTCCAACCAACTTCTTGCCTGGACCGCTCCGCTTGCGACCGACACAGAAGGCAAAGGATATTCCGATGTACATTATTAGGAAGAGGGCGTAGTAGGCGAGATCTGCTTGGCTGATCCAGGTTGTGAATGCGGTCGGGCAGGTTTGTGAGTCGCTGCTACTCGAACTACCGCCACTACTACTACTACTACTACTACCACCACGTCTTGGTGCCATGATGAACGACGGGCAATACAGTAACTTTGGTCAAGAAAAAGCAGGAGTCCTCAGGGAAGGAGAAGAAAAGCTGGCTGCGAATTCAAAACAATTATCGTCGCGAGAAGAAGGACCCAACGGCAGCCTTATGAGTCCTCTTTAGTCGCGCAGCTGAGCATCTGATTCATGCTGCGCCTGGTGGGCTTGCAGCAGTCGCTTCGTCCTCCCATTTGCTCAGCGAATCACAAATGGTCAAAAGCGAGCCAAGAGATGGAGAATAGGATTTAGCTGGGCGGCTTGGATGGAATATGTCAGGCTAAGGCAGAAGCGAGAGGCCGCAGCGGCAGTAGGAGCAGGAAGGCTAAGCCACGGCTTGCTGCAGCCCATGGAACGTGCAGGTGCGTGTACCTATTGTGCCTTGAGGAACTGCGAAGTCGATTGGCTTTGCGATCAAGCAGGAGAGTCGCCGTATTGAATGTGGCGCTTGAGAGTGGTCTAGACGCCGTAACTCAGGGCTTGGTCGCAAACAGAATGGGGGTGTGGGGGCCGTCTTATGGGTAGCGGCCGCATGCGGGCAACACCAATAATGGAGAGGTTGTATATATCGTATGCATACTCGGGTCCTATTCAGTATATTAAAGGTCACGACACAGCCTCGGGACGGAGTGGCTCGTAATGCACGTGAGGCACGTGAGGCACGTGATGTGGCTTGATGCAGGAACCGACGCGCATGCACAAGCGCTGCTGTGGTGCGGAACGCAGCATGACATCATGTCTGTTTTGGGTTGGAGCAGACCTCGCAGACTCGTCCGCTCTTTCGCATGCGCACCGGCTTGTCGGAATACTGAGCTGTCAGCTGTCGCGATATATACTTTCATCGGCTTACCTTACCCAAGTCCCGTCTTACTTGATTGTTTCAATCGTGCCGGGCTTGCGAAGCTTCCGTTCCGATGATCCCGTCCCAAGGAAACATGTGTCCACGCTACTGCTCCCTTCCAGCAGCCTGCAACCAGCTCACCCACACATCTCATCAACAAGTGTACATTGCAGCATTCATCACAATTCTTCCCAACGGCATAGCGAATGATGGAGAACAGCCATACGCCTGCCTGGAAACACGATAAGACTGATCTGCTATCTTCAACGGATGGGAGATCGGCCATGTCCCACGCGCTTAGGGGGCTCTCGACGCGGCCACCCATCAACCGCGAAGACTCATGGAATCCAAATACTTCATCCAGTGCCTTGGATGTTGATGGGGTACCTAGGTCAAGGAAGCAAAATGAAGAACATGTGATGGAATCGCGAAGCCGTAGCACGACAGCTATACCTTCAGATGACAGCGGCTCAGAGTCGCACTTGAACGAAAGGCGCAGTAATCGCCGAAAGAGCATCGAGGTTGTCCTAGAGCAGGATTTGAGGAAGGGCGAGTACAAGTTTACCGCCAAAGACCCTGTGTTCCAAGAAGCACTGCAATCTGGGTTGCGGCGGGAGGCTGAGAAGCTCAATACGAGGAACAAGAACAGGCCAAGAGACCTTGTCTTCACGCAGCAATACACGACATTTGATCGCCAAAACGCAACCGCTTCCCAGTCCCCTTTCCATGGCTTCTTCAGTCTTTTCTGGATTGCCATGGCCTTGCTGCTTGTACGCATAGCAGCAGGCAACTACCGGACCAAAGGTTCCGTATTTGGAGATGCAGAGATCCTGCATCTGATGATCGACAAGGATCTTTTCGTCATGCTGGCCACAGATGTTGCAATGTGTGGAGCGACTAGCTTTGGTTTCTTCCTCCAAAAGGCTATCGCAAAGGACTACTTGACGTGGAACGGTTCAGGGTGGATTATACAGTCACTGTGGCAAGTCTTCTTTACTTGCACTATCATCTGGGTTACCTTTTGGCGCAACTGGCCCTGGACTCATACCGTCTTCATTGTTCTACACGTCTTTGTGTTGCTGATGAAGCAGCACGCTTATGCGTTCTACAACGGTTATTGTAGGTCTTACCCCTGTAATGTGCAAACTCGAGCTAACTGAGTGCAGTATCGCTGGTTTACAGACGGCGGAATCTCTTGCAAGCTATGTTACACGACCTTGATGCTATGAAAGCACAAGAGGGCCCTGCTGAGACGACGCATCGTCAAGAGATGCCAATCGCTACCGCCACCGACAAACCTAATGGAGGCAACCTCGCCCGTCGAGGAGGCATGGGACCCAAGTATTCCACGACTATCTCCGAAGAAGAATCGGAAATCGCATCTATTGGCCAGGCTATCGATGCCGGAAATCGACTCGACTCGGAGCAGATCGAGACGTATCGACGCGTATTGAACACCGAGATTACAATACTCGGCGAAGAGTTACGTGGCAAATGTACAACGTCGGACAATGTTTACCCTAACAACCTAACTTTCCGTAATTTCCTTGAGTGGGCGTGTTTCCCCACGCTCGTCTACGATTTAGAGTATCCCCGCCAGGATCGCATCAACTGGTGGTACGTTGCTGAGAAGTCGTCAGCCACACTGGGTGTTATTTGGATCATGATCATCATTTCGCAAGCTTACATCTACCCTGTCGTTGTGGAGACTGTGCGACAGAAGGAAGCTGGCATGTCATTCGATGAGCGATGGAAGGAGTTCCCATGGGTTGGTAAGTAATCTTTGTTACCTGCTGAAAGCTGTCTCCTAACTTCATCTTCACCAGTTTCCGATATGCTATTTCCTATGCTTCTCGAGCAACTCCTGAGTTGGTATGTCATTTGGGAATGCTTGCTCAATGTGCTGGCCGAAGTCACGCGGTTCGCCGACCGAGGTTTCTACGGCCCATGGTGGAACTCAGTCTCCTTCGACCAGTACGCTCGCAACTGGAACCGACCCGTCCACAACTTCCTGCTCCGACACGTTTACCATTCTTCGATTTCCTTCTTCCATCTGTCCAAGATGCAGGCGACCTTCTTCACCTTTTTGCTGAGCGCCATCGTGCATGAAATCCTCATGTTCTGTCTCTTTAAGAAAGTCAGAGGATACCTCTTTGCATTCCAGCTCACACAACTACCGCTCGCGGCGTTTAGCAAGACAAAGTTCATGAAGGGGAGAGATACGCTAGGCAACGTTGTATTTTGGTTTGGTCTTTTTATTGGACCTAGTCTGATCACGAGTTTGTATCTTGTCGTGTAAACCATACAAGGCGCATAGCGCTTGGATTGTAAGATTGTTAGCTATATTAGATCACATGTTTATGGGCATGTGTACTGGTATCATTTTCCATGATCTCGAGCGCTCCTATCTTTCTCCTCTTTCAATACTTCCAAAACCCTTCTTGTTATTCTGTCTCGTTCACTAACATCAACACGTCCGTATGCATCCTGCGCTTGTGCGAAGATCCTTCCTTCCCATCCATCACCAACATTAGGCTTTCCTAAATCGCTCCAGCAATCTTGTACTGTCCCCCCGATGTTCTTGAAGAACCCTTCTAATCCCGCCGGCCCGCCTCCGGCATGATAGCTCTTGAACGGTCCTGCAACTGCCCATCGCGGCCCCATACTACTCTCCACGATGCTGTCCAGCTCTTCAACCGAGACGACGTTTTCATCGACGAGATGAACAGCTTCGCGCAGCAGCGCAAATGCCAGTCTATTTGCCACAAAGCCCGTCGTTTCTTTCTTGATGCGTATGGGCACTCTTCCACGATCAACCCAAAACGCCTGCGTCCGTTTGATAGCTTCTTCTGCCGTGTCTGGCGAAGGCACAAGTTCGAGCAGCGGCATGATATGCGGGGGATTGTACGGGTGCACAACAAGCAGTCTCGACTTGTCCTTCATGTCCAGTGCTTGCTGCGACGCCGGAATACCCGAGGTACTGCTCCAGAGCAAAGCATGTTCTGGCACGTGCTGCTCGACTTGGGCCCAAAGCTGCTTCTTGAAGGCTAGCTTCTCCGGTCCGGATTCCTGGACGATGTGGGCTTCCTCGACGGCTTCGGCCAGCGAGGTCGCAATGCGTATGTTGGCGAGTGCGGCTTTGGCGGGCTCTTCGGAAAAGAAGGAGGGGAGGTTTTGCTCGATGTGTTGGTCGAGATCGGGCCGTGTGTCGTAGATGGTTAGTTGCGATGGGCTGAGCAGGTGGGAGAGGTGGTAGGCAGCAAAGGATAGACCAATCGTTCCAGTGCCGATCAAGGTTATCCGAAGGTCTTTGTTCGAGTGTACTCTTAGGATAGGATCGTGCTCGGATGCTCCTGATTCGGACATGTTTGAGTGTAGGTGTGTTTTGGTTATGAGTGATGTTTCTAGAGTTGGGAAGTCACTCTTTATCAACGAGTAGCTCGGACAGGTGACTTCAGTATGAGATATCAGGTTCGATTAAGAAGTGATCTACCATGTGGCAATGTGACAGCTCTTACATGCGCCTGTGTAGGTGGTGTTATTTGGAAAGGTTTCAGTGGAGACGGCGATCTTACCTAACTACTTTTGGATGACCCGGGTAGCTTATCCAACCCCGCCTTACGGTATACCTTATCCCCGCTCTTCCATCGAATCGAATACTGCATATCCGATGGAGATGGGCTGCGCCGAGGATGATTCCTTCTACTTGCCTATTAGGCTTAGAGGGACCGCCCATCTATTAATACATGTCCTGGAGAATCACCTATCGCTTTGCGCCGTTCATCTTCGGACTGTATCGCTTCTATTCTGGCTTCTTGCCTGTTGTTTTGACCAAGGCTGTGTCTGTGTGAACATTTAAAGTGTTTCTTGCATCAAAATGGTAATCTTCAAATCAAAGCAACCACCTATCGACTGTGTGTAACCCGACTGTGTACGTGTTTGGCAATACTCCCTTTGCTAACAAAGATAGTACCTACCGACTTGACGGACTGGGATTGGCTTTTTGACTCACATTATTCGCCAATTAGCAAGCATCCTCCAAGCGAACTTGCCGGCTTCCAGAATGCTATCACGAAAGAACGTGTGAACTGGGCCGATGTGAAGAAGTATTCTACATACATCTCCACGGCTTTAGTAAAGAAGTACGGTCTCAAAGAAGGCGAGACGATAGCGCTCTTCAGCCAGAATACAGTATGGTACCCGGTAGCAATGTTTGCGGGACTGCGTGTAGGCGCGAAGATTAGCGGCGCAAGCCCAGCCTACAACGTTGAAGAAATGACGTTTGCGCTCAAAACCGCGGATGCAAAGTTCTTGATGACTACGCCAGGAAGTATGGAAATTGCATCGGCGAGCGCAAAGGCCGCAGGGATACCACAGTCCAATGTCTTTTTGCTAGAGGGCGAACTACCAGGTTATACTACGGTCCGGGATTTGATTCGGATGGGAGAATCATACGGCGACTCCGGACAGACGGCTGCGTTCAAGCTTGCCCCTGGGAAGAAGAACAAGGACGTCTGTGGCTTTCTTTCCTTCTCGTCGGGAACGACGGGACTGCCCAAAGCCGTTATGATCAGTCACCATAACGTTATAGCGCAATGTCTCCAGATGCAGCAGATAACACCAGAGACACATAAGAAGATAATGGCCGTACTTCCGCTTTTCCACATAACAGGCTTGGTTCACCAGATGCATCTACCCATCCTTCTCAACGCCGAAGTTGTTATGCTTCCGCAGTTCACAATGGAGAAGATGCTAGACATCATTGTCGAATACAAGCTCGGAGAGCTTTTGCTGGTACCACCAATCATCATCAGACTAGTTCGCGACCCGTTGGTAGACAAGTACGATCTCAGCCACGTCACTCGTTTTTCATCTGGCGCAGCTCCGCTATCGGAAGAGATCATACACCAGCTGCAGAAGAAGTTTCCCAATACAGGGTTCAAGCAAGGCTACGGAATGACTGAATCATGCTCCTGTATCACCGCTCATCCACCTGAAAAGTACTCGTACAAGTACGCCCACTCTGGCGGCGCGATTGTAGCTTCTACAGAAGTCAAAATCATCAAGGATGACGGTACGGAAGGAGACGTTGGCGAAGATGGGGAAGTGCTTGCTCGCGGACCCCAGGTCGTGATGGGGTACCTCAACAACGAAAAAGCTACCCGAGAGACGTTCGATGCAGACGGCTTCCTGCACACGGGGGACCGCGGATTTATCGACGAAGAAGGCATGATTTACATCTCCGACCGCATCAAAGAACTCATCAAAGTCAAGGGGATCGGTGTCGCGCCAGCCGAGCTTGAAGACTTGCTTCTCGGCCACCCCAAAGTCGAGGATGTCGCCGTTATGAGCGTAAAAGACGATTACTCTGGAGAACTGCCAAAAGCATATGTTGTGCTCAAGCCCGGGACGGAGGAGAGTACGGCGGTGGGCAAAGAGATCATTGCATATGTCAAGGAGAAGAAGGTAAGGTACAAGTGGGTCAAGGAAGTCGAGTTCATCAATGAGATACCAAAGAGTCCTTCTGGAAAGATTCTGAGACGAGTATTGCGCGACAAGGAGAAGGGCGGCAGGTTTGGCCTTGTCGTCAGAGATGAGACGAAGGCTAGATTGTAGATCTTGATACACCAAATTCAGTTACCGAGGAACGCTTGTCCGAAAATCAATGTTTTCTGGAAAAATATTGAATAAACATAGCGAGAACGGACCAACCAGGGAATTACAGAAACGCCAATCTAAGCACGATCATGTGTGCAATTGAGAGACGCACGTTGATTCCTTATTGCACTGCAATGCATGCGGTGTTTGTACAGCAGCCGTTGGGATAGGATTTCTGGTAATGGAAGGAAGCAAACGTCTAGGCTAGAACAAATGCATGTTGACATGACGAACTATAATTCGAGCCAGTGGCAAAAAGTTCTGCTGCGACGCAAAAGAAGATCCAGCGCAGCCGTCGGAGAGGCGCGAGAAAGGCCGACATGGAACGCTAATCGGCACGCTTGTCACCCAAAAGGAAGGAGAACGACTTGGTCAAGCTTTTTTGGCCCTCGGCTTAAACACTTGTTTGCCAACTTGTCAAAAGCTTATCTTTCTTACCAATGAGAGCTACACGTGCAGTCTTGCCTTGCGGCCCGGAACATGCGCCCCCATCCGGCGCGGAATAAGGGACGTGGCTGGGGTAGCATGCACACGCGTACCTTGCCTTCAGGGACATATAACATGCCATTCTCGCTGCTTGACAAAGGGCATCTGCATCCAAGGCCTTCCGACAATGCGATCTCTGACATACAGTGTGATTGTGGCACTCGTCGCCTCAGCTTCGGCTTGTGAAGGCGATCACAGCTGCTACGGGCCGCTGAAAGATGACGTTGTTCTAACCAGAAACATCCGGCGAATGCAACCCGACGCGCAGAATGCGACCACAACTCCGAAAGGCCCTCTGGAGTGGGGGCAGATCAACTTCCTACACACCACTGACACCCATGGATGGCTGGAAGGGCACATCAAGGAACAGAACTACGGTGCTGACTGGGGCGACTTCGTCAGCTTCACAAAGCACATGAAACAGAAAGCTCGCAAACTTGGTGTCGATTTGCTTCTAGTCGATACAGGGGTTAGTGTCTGCCATCAAGGCCCTGGGGACGAGTAGGGCTGCACGTACGAAGAGAAAGCGGTGACCTTGCTGACGCGGTAACAGGACCTGCACGACGGTGCTGGGCTCAGCGATGCGACAACCCTCAACGGCAACGTCTCGAATGCCATTTTTGAAAACATGGACTACGATTTGTTGACTATCGGAAACCATGAGCTTTATGTGACTGAGATTGCCTATGAGACTTTCAGCAACTTCTCCAAAGTTTACGGAGACAAGTATCTCACCAGCAATGTTCAAATCATCAATCCGGCCACGGGCCGCTTTGAGTACATCGGGGCTCAATACCGTTACTTCACTACAGAGCAAGGTATGTCGCACAATCCAGCCGTGAACAACACGCTGACATACCAAAGGTCTTCGTATCATGGCCTTTGGCGTGCTCTTTGACTTTACTGGAAACAGCAACGTTTCCAAGGTCATCAAAGCTGCCAACATGGTCAAAGAACCATGGTTTCAGCAAGCCGTCAACTTTACCCAGCCAATCGATCTGTTCGTGGTGACTGGTCACAATCCTGTGCGAACCAGCGTATCGAGCAGTTCCATGGGAACTGTGTTCAAGGCCATTCGTAGCATCAAGCCTGACGTACCCATTCAGTTCTTTGGAGGTCATACCCACATTCGCGACTTCACCGTCTATGATGACAA
The DNA here is from genome assembly GCA_002161795.1 of Curvularia sp. IFB-Z10. Classification (NCBI taxonomy): domain Eukaryota; kingdom Fungi; phylum Ascomycota; class Dothideomycetes; order Pleosporales; family Pleosporaceae; genus Curvularia; species Curvularia sp. IFB-Z10. The sequence goes on from JPSZ01000001.1 coordinate 1,750,095, forward strand.
GGCCACTGGTCTCGAGTCTGGTAAGTCGTCCCAAAAGTTCTTGATTCCACACGCCTGACAAAAGTTTAGGCCGTTACTGTGAGACTCTAGGTTGGCTTGCAATGTCTGGCATCAAGTCTTCCAGTTCCAAAGCCAAGCAAAATCCCAAAGGTGTACCAAATCCCTCCCGCGCCGCAGTTGCACAATCAAGCAAGCAGACTGCGCCTGAGAATGCTTCGAATTCTTCGGTTCGCTATGCGCGGAGATATCTCGATTGGAACCGGAACACATTTGCATACCATGCCGAAGGAAGCCAACGCTACACTTCGTTTGACACCTCTGAAGGTCTCAAGGTCACATCCGAGATCACTTCAGATCGAGCCAAACTAAACTTGACTGACCTCTACGGCTGTGCACCAGAGACATACTGCCAGTATTGTAAGCCATTTCTGGCCGAAGGCAACATCTTTAAACTTCTTCAAACCGCGCTAGCTACGGCCGTGGTGAACGAGACACGTAAAGACATCCCTCGACTCATCATAATCAATACCGGCAGCGTCCGTTTCGATCTCGCCAAAGGCCCCTTCACGTACGACGACTCCTTCATAGTTTCTCCGTTCAAAGACGCTTTCCAGTACATCCCAGGTGTCCCCTATAAGCAGGCATCGAAAGTCATCGATATCCTGAACGCGGGTCCCTTCCAGAAGAAGAAGCGAGACCTTGAAACAGCCGACTTTGGTTTCAGCCCTATTCTTGCAGACCGCGATACCTGTATCGACCCGCCACTCACTCATCACTACGAAGGACAGGTTCGCCGCTCCAAGCAAGGCGGTCGTCTTATCCGTCGCCAGTCTACTTCTCCTACACCAGGCTACACCACAAAAGACGATTTTGGTACCGACGGAGACGATACCGTGCATTCACGCATTCCAAACTACTCGCAGCCCAACGATCTCCAAGCAAATGCTTCCTTCCCGCTTGACGGATCCATGCCCGAGACCGTTGATCTCGTGTTCCTGGACTTCATCGCGAGTTACATTATCGATGCCCTGAACCAGCCGGATGTTGGCGGAACTTTCTCCTTGAGCCAGGTCTCGTATTACATCGACGAGAAGTTTACTACCAACAGCTATTTGCCAGCGTATGCAAAGATTTCATGGCAGGACAATGTGCCGAACTGTCCTGTGGGCAAGGGGATTGGAGCCTCGTAGGGAGGAGTACTGTAGTGTAGTAATTGACATGGTAAGGACGTATGTAATTCTTTATATGTTTTGCAATAGGCTACCTATATACCGTACCGATGTGAGAATGAGAATGCCAACGTACTAAGTCTTGGCTTATGTAGCCAAACTGCCAGGGGTGTGGTTACACAACAGGATATTGTTATGCCACCACCACCCGTCTGGGTGAGGTGCGTTGGTGCCGGCCTCTGTACTTAACGCAGCTGCTACTCACTACCGGACGATGAATCTTGTAAATCAGTTTCTATGATACCCTCCGATTCTTTTATTACTAGCTCTCCGTCAGCTCATACGACAGATGAAGCGATGCATTCCTGGCTAAATGTTCAGGGGTAACTGAACTGCGCCTTACACCCCAGGAACGCACAGACCATGCATGCAGATGCTCAGCCTCAGTCTTGTTCAACTTCAGCCAAGAGTGAGTTTTTTTGTTACAGTTCCTTGTGTAACTCTTTCAATAGCAAGTATCGACCTTGAGCCACGCATCTCTTCATTCCTATTGTGAAAAACATGGCAGACCACGTCCCCATGGTTGCGATGTTTGCTAGTGTCATTTCGGTCGCGCGGCAGACGTATCGCCTCCTCTCAAGCTTTTCTTTCTTCACTAAACACTACGGAGTCACCGGGCTGGTACTGTGTTTCTTCGACAACTGCAACATCTGGCGCGTTCAAGTACGCATCTTGCGAAGCAACAGCGACGCGGACGCCATCAACTTCAAGAGAGCGGCGCAGGACGAGTGTAGCATCATAGCTGTAGCAGTAAGCGGCACATGGATAGCTTTCATGCAGCTAACAACGCGCAACTGACTGTTTTAGAGTACGATTTTGGCCCAGATCGCAATCACAGCGCTCTCTTTGGATAACCTCAGCCGAACACCTTGGGTTACCCGAGGATGCTTCACGTTCAGCCTCGTCTCATCAATCATCGCTGTGTACTACGCGACGAGACAATACTGTCATCTCGGTAGATGTCTGGATGCCGAAGATGTACGAACATGGATCCGTGGTAGGGACGTGGCGAGTGGGGACAAGGATCCAATCCCGCCATGGATGTCACATCTCAGTTTCAATCGCGGCTCGATTCTGGGGACACAACGTAGTAATTTGCCTTCGGTTGCCTCCGTTTTAACCGTCTCCGCTCCTAATATCCTTCTCGATAGTTCGCTCAACTCCTTCTTAGTAGGATTGGGTGTCTATCTTGGCTTCATTTGGACACGGGATCTTGACGAAGAGGCAGGCGCGCAAGGTAGTCTCGCAGTCCTCATTACATATATGGTTGGGTTGATGGTTTGTTACTCGGTCTTTGCACTGTCTAATGCTGTTGTAGCTGACAAAAGTTACATCAGCGAAGCAGATTTGATCGGAGAAAAAGATACTGTTCAGTCTGTCTTCAGGTTACGCAATAGGGATGATGAAAGTGAAAGGAATGGCGGGAAACATTCAACAGTGCAATGTGTTTTATCCCAGGAGATGACATCGAACATGGACTCAGACACAGGTGCATCTATAGATGCGCTTGGAGGGTTATCTCAGGGACAAGTGCAACGAGACAGCGCCACCCAGAGTATGTCGGTTCGGGAGGAGCTCACCCAAGTCTTCCAAGAAGCCGCCAGATTGCGCAGAGAGTCTGCCAAATTGGATGAACGTCTTGCCCAACTCCTGGAGAAGCTTGGAAAAGGCAGTGGAGAGTAGGTCCGGTTCCGTCTGAAGAGAAGGAAAGTTGTATCTATATGGGACCGTAATAGAGTTGAGGGATGATAGCGGTGTTGCAGGACAACACCGTGATTCGTACGCACACGCCATCAATTTCCGTACAACTAGCATGTATATTGTAGGCCTTGTACGGCATTGAAGTGTTTGGTGTCAAAAGAGAGCAATGTTCTCGATGTGCTGCAGCTCAGCCTCACTGTGTATTACAAATGACGTGTGTGGGGTCGGCGTTGTGCCCCTCCGACAGGGACCCTGACAAAAAAGTTCGCCGTCCCAAGGCGCAAATTGACATTTCTAAGCACCACAAGACGAAGACTCATACAGTATATAACTGTGCAGGCAGCAAAGCACTGCAGGCACGAAATACTTTGCATCATACTACATCACACCAGTTGAAAGCGAGAAGCCCGTAAAATGGCTATTCCCAACCCCACTTCGAACCAGCCCCAGCACGACGAGGAGGACATTGACGTACACGATGTGGACAACACACTAGACGCTGAAGAGGCAGAGGAGATTCTGGAGGATGACGGCGATGTGCCCATGGATTCGGATGACGACGACGACGGTCGCCAGGAGACCGAGATGGAAATCAACCTACAAAACGACTCGGTTGCACACTTCGACCAGCACAAGGACAGCATCTTCTGCATAGCACAACACCCCGTAAACCGCGAAATCATTGCGACAGGAGGCGGCGACGACGTGGGCTACATCATCGATGTGTCACCAGCGGCGGCAGTACAACCGAGCAGCGACGGCCAGCCCACTGAGCGCGAAGGACTGAAGAGCATATTCACACTGGACGGACACACGGACTCGATCAACGCCGTCACTTTTACTGGGCCCAAAGGCCAGTTTGTGGCGACTGCTGGTCTGGACGGCAAGCTGCGCGTGTGGCAGGGTGTGCCTGACGGCAAGAAATGGAAGTTCCTGGCAGAAGCACAGGAGGTGGAGGAGATCAACTGGCTTGTCTCGAACCCTTCACCTGATCACCCCAACGTTGTTGCGCTCGGCGCCAACGATGGCTCAGTCTGGGTGTACCAGATTAGCACAGAAAAGGGCAACGAGCTACAGGTCCTGCAAGCATATTACCTTCACACCGAGTCGTGCACAGGCGGCGCGTGGTCCTCTGATGGCGCATTCCTTGCAACCATCTCCGAAGACTCGAGCCTGTACGTCTGGGACGTCTTCGGTGAGGCAGCGGCGCAAGGCCTGACTGCGACAACCGACTCGCAGGCCGTAGTTGGCATGACGGGCAACGATGAACGCTTCCGCGTCGAGGGCGGTCTCTACTCTGTGGGCATCGCGCCATCGGGCACATTCGTTGCCGTGGGTGGTCCAGAAGGCCAGATTCGCATCGTCGGTCTGCCCCGTCTTTCTCTCGCTGGTGCGGCACAAGCATCAACATCGGCTGGTGGAGGAGGCGCAAAGAACAAAGCTGGAGGCGGCAAGCAAGCTGGTGCCAAAGGCGGCGCATCATCAGCAGGCCAGGCTGGACAGATTTTGGCCAGTCTGCAGGCAGGAAGCGACAATGTCGAATGCCTGAGTTTCTCTACTGCACCGCTCACGCTCATGGCTGCCGGCAATGTCGACGGCTCCATTACCCTGTTTGACACTGCACATCGCTTTGCCGTGCGAAGGCGGATAGAAGACGCCCACGCCGACGACGAGTCACCACAGGCTGTAGTCAAGGTTGAGTTTGTTGCAAAGGAAGGGCCAGGCGGATGGTTGTTGACCAGTGCGGGATACGATGGTGTTTTGAGGCGCTGGGACGCACGCGGTGGAACTGCAGCGGCTGGCAAGGGACTCGTGGGCGAATGGAGGGGACACCGAGGTGGTGGTGAGGGAGGTGGCATCATGGCATTTGTACAGGGAGATGGAGAGGCGGTTGTCACAGCTGGTGATGACCATGTTGCACTCGTCTTCAAGACGCCTTTCTCTACATAGAAGAACCGGTTTCTGAATGTTACTTTTTTTTGGTATGGGGAAAACACCTACCCCAACTGAACATTATATATCATCTTCTTTGAATGCATGTTGCATGGCCCCGTCCCCACCCGGAATCATGACCTCCAAAAGTAGCAACATGTCCATCACTTTTCTTGGTTATGTCTTGATAGATTTACACACCCACGACACTTCTTCCATCGCAAAACACAAAACCGAAATAGCAAAGAACCGTTTTGGTTGAAACGCACCGGCTAAAATCCCCACCATCATCAACACTTTTTGCTCAAACTTGCTCTATTGGGACGGGCTGTTGGTGCCCATGCCAGTGGGTTTGAAGTCCCCCCCCTCCCCCATGTCTGGCATCGGATCGCCTGTCACACAGGAAAGCTCATTGGTTTGTAATACCGTGTGGCTTGAACCTTATTGGAGTTGGGGGGACATGGGGGTTTTGGTCTTGTAAAACCTACCACGTGACTTGAAGTCATCTAGGGAGATGGAGAGAGGGAGAGAGAGTACCTGTTGTCGTGAGGGCGAGAGCGATATACCTGAGACTACCTACCTACGTACGTAGGTGCAGTAAGCAGAGACGAGAGGCAGAGACGAAGGAAGATGACGAGTCGGCTTACTTGATCGAGCTGCTCGCAGCGGAGCAAATACATCATGGCGTTTCGTGTCAGGGACGGGTGGGGAGGTGTTGCGTCGTGGGGCGTTCTGGCGCCGATCGCCATATTTACTCTCCGCGAGGCACAGTGAAAAGCCACTCAGACACTACGCCTACTACAGAAGCTGAGATTGCAAATTCCATCGGAGCAGCTGCTCCTTGTTAGTCGTCGCGGATGTCTTTTTCTCCATGTCAGCCATGTGTGGACGGGTACGGTAGCCGTTTTGTTGGGTGCGTGTATCGTGTATGGGGGGTATGATCGCCACTGGAAGCACATCTAGCTTGTGATTGGCCACGGCGCAGACATCCGCACTTGTTGGGTAGGTCATGGGCGCCAAACCGACCAAACCCCCCGCTCTTGTGCCATGGCCCGCGCTTCCGCCTTTGGCAAACACTCTCTAATTATCGAAACCGTTGCAGCTCTTCCAAGTAGATATGCCCGACGGTTTTTCCCAGCCCACACGTAGCGCGGCAGCATTGTGGCGCCTTTCGGATCCTTCTCGTCCTCTTTTTTTTCCCTTCTTTTGCTTATGTTGCTGCTGGGTGGTGAGAATGTGACGTCATATCGTCTGATAGCCCACTCGCGTTACATCAATTCTCCTTTGAACTTCCTTTTTACACGAACGCCCACCTCCACTTGTTTTTGTCGCGAGATGCTCAGGGTACTCTACGTACATGCGTGCGCCGACATGGCCGTGTTTCTGGACGGACAATAACAAGGATCACACGGGCGGGTTTCTTGGTTGGAAGAAAAAGAAGAGACGGACCGAGTTGGCTTGGACTGGTGCAGGTTAAGCGAAAGAACGGGCATGTTGCACTCGCTATCGGTTTCTGAAAGTTTGCGATGCTGTGGCTAGGGCATAGAGGGAGCGGATTGTCCCTTTGGGTAGCATGGGACAGTGGGAATTGTCCATTATGCAGTGTTCAACGTCGTTGGTTGGTTGGTAGGCGATGCTCTCCGTAGCCTATCACACAACGTGCGCTTGCTTGCATTCGCAGAGACCCAACGTTTCCCATGAATATTTTTTTTCTCTTTTCCTTTTCTCTCTTCTCCTCTTTCATGGCCTAGAACTCGACGTTGGGACCCGGTTTTCCTCGTTGGCGCGTACGCACATGTCCACGGACCTAAACGTGACTTGCATACTAGCTGGTTCAAAGTGGGTCGGACAAGAATGATGGCTGGAGCGGATGGACAGATGGAATAGGCTTTTCCGCGGAGCTCGCGACGGTAGCGCTACTGTCTACGGCCACGAGCCCCTGTCGCGACTCGAGATCCGCACTTCCAAGATTGTTAGAGGAGAACCGTGGTACTTGGCTCCAGTATGTGTGCATGCAATTGACCACACTCAAAGAGGGGAAAGAGGCGCAAAGTTTGGTTTGACAGTGCCAAGCGATTACACTAGACATTCCAGGTTGGACGGTTTACCCCGTACCGTGCCTTCGCTCAGCCCGTCTCCACGCATCAGGCTCCCCCCCTCATCTCTCAACCTGGTCTCGTTCCATACATTTGGTTGACGGATAGGCGTGGCAGGCTGGGACTTTGCATGTCACAGCACCCGAGCCACTACCCCAGTCCCTCATGTACGTCATGTTCCATGCTTCTCTTTACCCTTTTTCTCTTACTCCTACTTTGCTCATCCCAGTCGCCAGCGATCGATATCTCCGAGTGGAGTCTGATGAACGCATCTCAAGCAAGGGTGCTACATATGCACATGCAGTTCGTATCTTTTTGTTGAGTGGGGTATTGTTGTTGATCGATTGCGGTTGAGATGGATTCGACTTCGCGCAACTTTCTCAGGAAAGGGTCTGACTAAGCGAACGGAGCGCCGCCCCGTGGCCAATAGGGAATGGCAGATGCGAGACGTGAAAGAGAGTTGGCAAGGGTGGAGAAGAGTGACAAGTGCCACTTTTGAAAGCCGTTGGCATGCAGCAATCCACTTTGCTACTGTATGACGTGTGAGGTTGGGAGAGGGCGCAGGAGCTGTAAGCTCAACTCAACTCAGCTCAGCCTCGGTTGGAGTGCATGATGAACATGCCAAAGACGGACATGGTTTTTTGATTCCCCCCCACCAAAATCGTGTCGAGAAGAATACAATGCGATCAGACTGAAGCAAAAACGTGCTGTAAAGTCATGTACATGTTCCAATTCGCACTGTGTACCAATATCCTGTACATAGAAAGAAACAAGATACAATCATCCCAACACAAAAATACCTCCATTCCTCTTACACACACTACACCCGTGCCTACCATTTCGCCTCTCCCGTATCGCTTATCTGGAAGATCCTACCCCGCTTATTTACGCTTATTTCCCTTATTTCCCACCTCTTGCTCAATAGTATCTCTCCCTATATTCACACGCAAAAGCCATGTCATCGTACCGCCTCTCTCACACTCTCTCACACACAGATGCATGCCTGTCTCGCACCCCTACGCAATCCATGTTGACATGGCTATCTATCCACCCCCCGGCACGGACACGTGTTCCGTGAACCAATGAGAAGCCTGGTGCGTTGCGTCATCGTACCTGTCAGATATCAAAAAAGGGTCGTCGGGGAGGGGGAGGGGAGAGGTGGAAAAGCTTGAGTGAGGCGTGGTACGTATGTGGGGTTAGAGGGGGGGGATAGGGTTGTTGCCTGCCCGACTGCCTGCCTGTCTGCTCGCTGCGCCTAAGCGGGGACTAGTCTTAGCTTATTGCTTTCGCCATGAATGCAAGCATTTGGATCTTGGTGCAGATCAAGGATTCATCGAGTCAAATTTTGGAAGAAGCAGCATCACAGACCAAGTACGTGTATGTGGCTAAATGTAGCTTGTGTGTTATTGCAGCTATCTAAGGAAGAGTGACAATGGTGACCATCATCACCCGTTTCTTTGGTATGCCAATCAATATTGTCGTATATGCAATCGTCAAACGCCCATGTCAAGCATTTGCTTAAACGCCAGTTCGTCAGTCATTGGTGCCGCCGTGGGAGTCTCCCAACCGTAACCGGTCATTACAGCATACGTAGGAAGGACTCTGAAAAGTCAAGAAAATAATATAGCTTTTTGAGTTGCTCGAAGTAGGGCAAAACCTCGGGGTATCGTAAGAATCGTTGAGAGGGAAGTAGAAAGCGTGGCCATCGCTAGCGTGCTCGCGTACCAGAAAGGAAAGTCAGGCGTGACGCAGAGTAACGCGTCAAGTGCAGAAAGTCGTGGTGATCAGAATAGCCAGACTTGCCTTCTACATGCCCATGTCATCCATGTCCTCGTCGGTAAAGTCCTTGAGCAGCTCGAGTCCACCCATATCATCCGTGTCCGCCGAAGTCATGGATGATGCCATGCTAGGCTCGCGGGCGCGTTGGCTGTTGGAATGGGAGACGGGCATAGTGGGGCTTTGGTGGATACTTTTGTGACGTGACACTGAATGGTACATCTCTGACGCCGGAACTTCCATACCGAGCAGGCCACCGGCACATCGCGCTAGGTACTCGTCAACCGCCCAGAAGCCACAGCCAGCGTGACGTAACACTTCATTCTTGAGACTGAGTACCTCCTCGCGTAGCAGGGCAACGTTCTCCTTGAGCATTTTGTTCTTGGCCGAAAATTCGCGGGCGCGGCCTTCGAGACCGTTGATGTACTCCTTCTTGCGCTGTCTGCACTTGTGTGCAGCGACGCGATTCTTCTCCAGGTGGTTCTGACGGGCAGATGAGACTTGAAAGGGATAGCCGTCGGCGGTGTAGGCCTCCACCATCTGTGGCTGAGATTTGGGCCTACCCCGCTTGCGCTTCGGGGGCTGCGGGTTGGCATCAACGTTTTCTTGCTGGGGTGGTACAGGAGCGCTTGGCAGCGCAGCAGCTTCCTGATTGGTAAGCGTTTGTCTGCTTGTGCGGCGTCGCTTGGGAGAAGGCGCCTCTGGCGGGGTCATTTGCGTTGGACTGGGCTCCTTCTTGGGCCATGGGCTTGTTTCGTTGCGAAGTTGCTCGACAGGAATGGAGCCTTCGCGCTCATGGCGCATGGGGTGAGTCGGGGAGAATTCTTCAGGCGGAGTGACTTGGCCGTATCGCTCCAGAGCGGCGTGAGTAAGGAGGGAAGGGGGGATGGAAAAGGCTTGTGTGGACATGGAGGCAGGGTTGCTGAAGGCTGTGGCCCACTTGTCGTGTGGCTGGTGGTTCATGCCAGAGGGGTGCAGGGCAGTGAAGGCATCGCCGGCCCAGTCAAGCTGGGGCTGTTGTTGGATCTCCGTCATGGCGGGGGCAGGACAATTGGCCTTGTTGGTGTGTTGATGCAATGTCAGGGGAGGGGAAGGGCAATTGTCTGTATGGGAGAGTGGTGTAGACAGAGGGGTTTGGAGGGGTAGCTGTGCTGAGAGGGAGAGGTAGTTATATGGGCTCGGTGTGGAAGGAGCAGGCGGCAAGGATAATGTCGGCAAAGAAGGACCGTTGGGGAAGCGGAGGGAAAGACCGCAGACGAGTAGCAAGGTCAGGGAACAGACAAAGGGTGCAGCAAAGAAGGGCCAGGAGGTGTGACGGGGCCGGGGAGAGAGACTGATATGGGAATTGAGCAATTGTCTTGCTCTCACAACATGCTAAACTTGCGAAAGCGATTGCAAGGGACACTAGTGCTATTTCCGACGGGCCGGGGCATGATTGGGCGCCCGTGCGCCGAGTGACGTAGCGCCGCTGGCAGATCGACGATGAGTACTGCCATCGGCCTAGAAGGCTATGTCCACTTGGGGGCCACAGGGATGCTCCAATCTCGATGCTTTGATGCTTTGTCGATGCCTTTTCGCCTCATCCCATCCCTTCCACTGTCTGTAACTGAGCCCGGGTGCTGTTGGTAGCACACGCCGCTTCTGGGCGTGGCTTGTGTGGCTTCCCTTGTGGCTCCTCGTCGGCCTCTTACTCACCACCATGACCACACCCAGCACTGTGGCAACTGTGTCGAGAACAGCCTCTGTCCCCGCAGTGCACCGCCTGTTGCGAAGAGGACATGCTCCGCGGAGTCCAAGACGCACGCACATAGCTGGCTTTTCGACGAACTCTATCCAAGCCAGAGGTGCGCGCCGTGTGCAGTCCACAATTGGCCAGAGCTCCGCTATGGCTCGGCCTTGATATCCATGCCGGCATAGAATGGGCCATGCGTTGATAGGCCGAGAGTAACGGCCACGACTCTGACATGGCATTCACCAATACCGTCTCCGCATCTCGCTCACGACGCGTCTCTGCTGAAGCTTGAACGCCACCAATCTCACTTGTGCCAGGTACAGTCAAGATAGCCCATTTACTGCAGCAACCCACTGCGACTGGTGAAGTCACGGCACGTCAAAACACGGCACGCGTCTTATGCCTCATTGGAAACCGAGCGGCCCACCATGCATGGCGCACTACGCTACTCGTCCACACAGCCGCCCTCTGCCACGGTACGGTGCTCTACACACAGTAACGCACGGTGCTTGCCGGATGAGGATACTCGATGTGCATATCGCCATGCTCTCGACAATTCTCTACACATGTCGTCGTCCTCGTTGTCGTCGTCTACAGTCGGCTGGCAGCGCTCCTCGCATCACGGGTCTAGGCAAAATGCGCGCCGCGCGTAGTGAAAAGACGCACCCATATTAAGCGGGATGCCTGTCGTAAGCGGTCGCCAGGAGATAGCGCGCGCAAGAGATCGGCCACGGTCATGTGCTAGCCTGTGAGCTGTAACAGGCAGCCGAGGTGAAGGTCGATGGTCGGCCAGATGGCGGGATCGAGAGGGGCTGATCGAAAAGTCGCCCCTGAAGATGGGAAAACTGGCAAAATCCCATCCTTTTTCTTGCAAATCCGATTGCGGCCCTAGCTTAGCTGGCTGCCTCCCTGTCGAGATTGCATCATTGCACGTTGCACCAGTGCCCAACAAGGTGCGGGATAGGCATGAGGCATGCGGGAAAGGAAAACGGTAACCCCACTCCCACTTCCACCTGCGCGTCCAACAGTGTTCAGCTCAAACCGTCCACTAGAACTCGGGGCGCCTTGGTGGCACGTCGCCGACTTGTGCAGCACCCGCAAGACCTCTGACACTGGCGTTTTCTATATTCTTGCACGAGTATGGAATTGCAGCAAGCAAAGCACATGACACGATTGCGCCACCACACTCGTCTGAGAAAGTCTGTTGTGAAGCTGTACCAGAAAGCCCCCATTCCCTCTCTTCTCCCTGACCAGTCGCGTCTCCACGAACCAAACCAAACCAAACCAGCAGCATCGCAATACCTCCGAAGTAGCTCCGCCACCCGCCCTTTCCCCGCCGCCCTAATGCCAGTATGTGTCTACTCTGAACACGTCTGAGCCACATATCGCTCGGGTGGCAACAACTACGTACAATTGTCTGCCCCACTACTCCAAAATTGCTGCATGGCAAGTTGCTTTCCTTCCAAAACTCCCTATTTCTCCAACTGCATGTGAAAATCTCTGCCACGCTGCTGCAATGCATACATCTGGGTCACAAGTGGAGTAACATCTACAAGGATAGAGGAGCGTATGCGCTTCGCTCTAAGGCGTATATCCAGGGTCTGATAGTCTGATGCCTATAGCCATGCTACCCCGACATACCTGCAAGCCTATGGCCGCAGTCATGTTAAGAAGCTAAGCTTGTAAAGTCCTGCTGCTGTGTTGCTCGGTGTTTCACCTTGCCACGTGCAACGATATCATTAAATGAATGAGTATCCAGCACCGAGTCATCACCTAACAGTCCCTGTCCAGTTCATCGCTGTTCACCTCTCACTCTAGCTTTTCCTACTTTTCAATGAATAGAATTGATACCCAGGCATACAATGTGCAAACCATGCTCAAATACATAGCTTGTGACAAAGGCCGTCGGCTGTCGCTGTCGCTGTCGCCGTTGTCGTGAACAAGCGTGCACACGCCTAAAAGGTACTAGTGTAGCCGATCATGTCTTGGCGGGAAGCGCAACGCGCACCGCGTCGTCGGCGCAACAGTGCTTAGACGGCTGCCCATTCACGCTCAACACCACGACAGCCCCACCATGTGCTGAAGAGCACTATCGCGATCGCACACACGAATACACGCGACCGCAAATCTTCCTCTGTCAACTCGCACGCGCCGCCGTAGCCGCGACCAACCGCCGTCATGGGTTACATCAAGCAAATCACCATCCAGGGCTTCAAGAGCTACAAGGAGCAGATGCAAATCGAACCCTTTTCGCCCAACTGCAATGTCGTCGTCGGTCGCAATGGCTCCGGAAAGAGCAACTTCTTCGCCGCTGTGCGCTTCGTCCTCGGTGATGATTACCACAATCTCGGTCGTGAAGAGCGTCAGGCGCTACTACACGAGGGTTCCGGTTCAGCCGTCATGTCAGCCTACGTCGAGGTCTGCTTCGACAACACGGAAGACCGCTTCCAGACCGGCAAACCCGAATTCTACTTGCGCCGGACAATTGGTGCAAAGAAGGACGAATACTCGGTCAACCGCAAGAATGCTACCAAATCAGAAGTCATGCAGATCCTCGAATCCGCCGGTTTCTCGCGATCAAACCCTTACTACATTGTCCCCCAAGGCCGTGTCACAGCACTCACCAATATGAAGGACTCGGAGCGACTCAAGCTGCTCAAAGAGATTTCCGGCTCCAACGTATACGAAGAGCGACGCGCGAACAGTCTGAAGCTGCTCGCCGATACCGACAGTAAATGCGCCAACATTGATGGAGTCGTCACGACCATCAACGAGCGCTTGGACGAGTTGGAGGGTGAGAAGGAAGAGTTAGAGGCATGGAGCCGAAACGACAAGGAACGTCGCTCTTTGATGTACACACTCAAGTCGCGCGAAGAGGCCGATCTTGAAGCCTTGATTGAGAACATCGACCATCTTGAAAACCAGGGCCGTGAGATGAAAGAAACAAACGAGGCAGCCTTTGTCCAGACGGAAGCTGAAATTGCACAAATCGACACAGACATCAACAAGCGGAGAGGCGATCTCGACGTCTTGAGAGAGGACCGTGTGCAGTCTGAACAGGAGCGCAAATCAGCAACACTGGAAAAGGCCAAGATTGAGCTTGAGCTCAAGGCATTGCAAGACAATCAGTCAGCCGCTCAGCGAACGAAGAAGTCGCGCGACACTCAAATCAAATCACTCCAGCAACAAATACGAGCCCGGGAAGCTGAGCTCAATCAATTGCTGCCTGAATACAACGCAAAGAAGGAGGAGGAGGAAGCGGTCCGAGCACAGCTATTAGAAGCCGAAGGCCAGCAAAAACGGCTAGAAGAGAAGCAGGGTCGTACGGCCTTCTACACAACCAAGCGACAGCGAGACGAAGCCTTGCGAGCTCAAATAGAGCAAGCCAATGGTGATCTCAGCCGCCGCAAGGCTGTTCTCATGCAGACAAACGAGGAGATTGCTCAACTTCAAAGCGACATTGAGCGCATCGAAAGCGAGATTGCCACACTCAGGTCAACCATTGAGAGCGAAGGAGATGTCAGCGTCGATCTTGCGGCCAAGGTCGAGCAAGCCAAGGACGCCTACAAGGCCGTCCACGACGAACAGACGAACCTCTACAGAGAGGAGAACAGGGTCAACACCCAGCTCACAAACGCTCAGGCAGAACTTCGTAAAGCAGAAAGCACCTTTTCCCGGCTGCTTGATCATGGTACCAGTCGCGGTCTTGAATCACTCCGTCGATACCAGAAAGAAGGCGAGCTGGAAGGTGTGCATGGAACCATCGCAGATTTACTCGATGTCAGCAGTGACTATAGAGCCGTCACCGAAGCTGCAGCAGAGGGTGCTCTCTTCAATGTTGTTGTAGACAATGACGAAGTCTCGAGTAAACTTATCGACAGACTCATCAAGGATAAGGGCGGGCGCATTACCTTCATTCCTCTCAATCGCATCAGGGCCCATGACCTGAATCTCCCTGCCACTGGGGATATGCAGCCGTTGTTACCGAAGCTGCGGTATGACGAAAGATTTGAGGAGGCGTTCAAACATGTCTTTGGCAAGATTGTCGTCTGCCCTGACCTGACTGCTTGCAAGAAGAATGCAAAGCAGTACAATGTTCGCGCATATACTCTGGACGGAGACAACGCCTCGCGAAAGGGCCAGTACCGGGGAGGCTACCATGATCCTACAAAATCCAAGATCCGTGCCTACCAAATGCTCGCTGAGATGCGCACGCAATACGATGAGTTGCAGCAGCGCAAGCGCGACATTGCGACAGAACTTGAGCAGAAGCGCCAGCAACTTACCGCAGCTCTGAGTGAGGTTCGCCGACGCGAGCACGAGAAAGACAAGGGCGAGAACAGCTACGCGCCAATGCGAGAAGAGCTACGGGCTAAGCAGAGGTCGCTGCGAGACATTCAGGACACACTGGCAAGGAAGCAGATGACCGCCACGACACTCCAATCTGCCATTAACCAGCTCGGCGCCCAACAAAGTGACTGGGAGGCTGAGATAGCTTCCAAGTTTGAGAAAGCTTTATCGAATGACGAGGAGCAGATGCTGGCGACTTTGCGAAGTACAGCACAAGATCTGAAGCGACAATTCGCACGGGTTAAGCAGGAGCGAACTACCCTAGAAACCCGAAAGGTTGAGGCTGAGCTTGATCTTAATGAAAATCTGCACCCAGAGCTCGATAACATCCAGGCGCAACAAGGCGGCGCTGGCGGATCAACTAGCCAGTCGACAAGGTTACGGGAGTGTGAACGCGCATTAGACGATATCAACCGGACTATTGCCAATCTTGATCACCAGATACAGGAGACCGATGCTCAGATTGAAGATATCCGTGCGCAACTGAGCGAGCTGGAGAATGCGAGAAACGAAAAAGAGGCCAGCAATCGACAGCTTGCAAAGATGATGGCCAAGCAAGAGCATGCCATGTCTAAGAAGGACTCGGATCGCAGCCGCCTCACAGATCGACTAGCCGAAGTGAAGCGGGACATCAGGGACTTGGGTACTCTACCAGAAGATGTCAATCGGAAATACACCAAATGGGATACCATGAAGGTAGGCTGCTAACACCTCTCATACAAGGAGTCGCTGCGAGATACTAACTATGTCAAAGGTCACCAAAGAGCTCACAAAAGTCAACCAAGCCCTCAAGAGCTTCGCACACGTCAACAAGAAAGCTTTCGAACAGTATGAAAACTTTACACGCCAACGCCGTACCCTGACCGAACGTCGTGCCGAACTCGACACGTCGCGCAAGTCGATTGAGAACCTCATTGACGTGCTTGACCAGCGCAAAGACGAGGCCATCGCCCGCACCTTTAAACAAGTGGCCGCCGCTTTTGGAGAGGTCTTCCAGCAGCTTGTGCCCGTTGGTCGCGGTCGTCTAATCATCAACCGCAAATCCGACCGCGACGCCCGGGGCAACGCGTCTGACGACGACGAGGATGACGACGAGGGCCAAGAGACACAAGGCAAGAAGAGCAAAGTAGAAGAGTACACTGGCGTCAGCATCGCCGTCTCCTTCAACAGCAAGCACGACGAACAGCAAAAAATCGGCCAACTCTCCGGTGGCCAGAAATCCCTCTGCGCCCTCGCCCTCATCTTTGCCATTCAAAAGTGCGACCCAGCTCCCTTTTACCTCTTTGACGAAATCGACGCCAACCTCGATGCCCAGTACCGCACCGCCGTGGCGCAGATGCTGCAGCGCCTGAGTGGCCATGGCGGCCAAAAGGGAGACGGCGGCGGCCAGTTCATCTGCACCACCTTCAGGCCGGAGATGGTACATGTGGCGGATCGCTGCTATGGCGTTAGTTATTCGAATAAGACGAGTAGCATCGATGT
This sequence comes from Curvularia sp. IFB-Z10, assembly GCA_002161795.1. Classification (NCBI taxonomy): domain Eukaryota; kingdom Fungi; phylum Ascomycota; class Dothideomycetes; order Pleosporales; family Pleosporaceae; genus Curvularia; species Curvularia sp. IFB-Z10. The sequence continues at coordinate 1,766,393 of JPSZ01000001.1, forward strand.
TGTGGAGAGGGAGGCGGCGCTCGAGTTTGTCGAGGGCATGCAGAAGACGTAGCTGTGTGTGTGTATGTATGTGTGTGTGTCCAATGGCTAGTGTTTTTTTGGGAATGGAATGGGGGGTTGGCTACGTATGTATCAAGACAGAGAGAAATGGAATGTAGGTTTTGTAAAGTGTAAAGATGGGTCTGGTATGTGTGTCATGTTTGCTTTGCTTTGCTTTGCTTTGCTTTGCTTTGCTTTGCTTTGCTTCCCTTGCTTTCAGTAGCTATCACGACAAAACACGCTTCTATAAAGGTCCTGGAATTAATGTGGCGTTTCCCATCCTTTCTTTATATTCTTTGACTCTTTCTCTCTCTTTTCTACGCCGAATTGAGATATCAGAAGGCTTCCCACGTGCTATCTCATGTCTCTTGTTTGACTTGAAAAAAAATGCATGATGTGACTATGTAATCCTATGTTACGACCCCGTTCTTGGCAGGTTTCTCACACGACTGGATACCAAAAAGACCTGGATTCGCTCTCTCTCTCTCTCATACACTGCTTGTTCAAGCTCCCACTCCCTCCTCTGACACAGATCTAATACTATGGCCAGGCAGGCATTTGTCTTCGCCGTGCTATCCATGCAAACCGAGGGAATATCTTCTTTTTGCAAACAAGTGAATCATGCGCTATGAACGGGGTGAACAGAGATCTGGGTTGTTACTGTGCATGGTAGAAATGAATTAGTTTAGCCCACTTGAGGAGAAAACGCACACTCAAGGAGTCGCTGTTTTGTGAGGTGCATTGCCTATCTCAACGAGGCTTGCTGGTGTGATGTGGAGATTAACCTGGGAAACTAGCCAATCTAGCGGACTCCGACTACAGTGCATGTTTTCCCATCGAGATGGTGGTTCTTGCAAAAGGGTAGGAGGGTTTTTGTGTTGATAAGCTTGCCAGTGCTCGATGGCGGTATATTGCGTCTAATGCAAGTGCACTAATGCCAGACATGGACTTGTTCGTCCAGTGCTCAAAGTACCTAGTAGCTTGCTCTCGTTGGCTAAGTTGAGGTGAGTGCAGTGCCACTAGGAGTAGAGGCAATGCTATGCGCATGTATGCAAAACCAATTCGATCCGCCTGCAGATGTCGCGAGGCCTGTAGGATGGTCGCATAGTAATCTGCCAAACCTAGGAAAGAAGTCGTGAGATGGGGTGCTACGATATCGAGTAGGATAGTAGCGGCACTGAAGTACGCCACTGTAAGTGCGGTGAAGGCGTCGTGGAAATGTAAATCTGCTTGGGTTCCGGTTTCCCAAAGCACCGGTGTATCCATGTCCGCTGCCTGGTCTTTATATTCGTGCCATAGTGACTCGATCTCGGCCTTGATCATAACGTAGGTTGCAAGAGGAGAAGATTGCTGTATCTTGCCATTCCTCTGCTTTGTGTACATTTCTACCAATGTCGATACATGGTTCATCACTCTCTGGAAGATGGGAACTCGGTTGTATTCCAATGACCCTGATAAAATTTGTTGCACCTGAACCGACGCTCCCCTGTCACCACCAGTCAAGTGGATGAATGCCAGTTGGGTTCGCAGATGGTAGAAGATCTCACATAAGGCGCCTTGTGAGCATTGCTTTGGTTTGGTGACCTGAAGCATTCCCACAGCGCCGTAGATGTGGGCACAGTACGCATCTGCACTTGTGGCTTGCATGGCCTCAAAGAAGCTAAACAGTACGCTCGTGGATACCATGTGCACCGTAATCTCATGTGTGGATGGCGAACGGGAGACCAAGCCTGTGTGCTTTCTCAAGGCTTCCCCATACACCTTCCACGAGTGCTGGGCTAGGGCGAGGTTGCCACTTTCAACAGCGCAGTACGCAGACGCGGTAGCTTGAACAGCCAATACTAAAGCGTCGTTGGTGCCATCCGTATACAGAATAGGCAGACTGTGCAGCCAAGTTCGTGGATTCCGAATGTCTCTGCTCTCGCCCTCAGATGCGAAATAAGCCAGGAACCGGGCGTAGAAGGCCTCGGTCACGACGGACCGCTGCGAAATGCTTGGTGGAAACATGTCAGCAGAACATGTCCACGACCAGGCAGACATAACGGCGCTCTTGGTTGACGGTTTTGGCTGGCGCTTCCGCATGCCATGTTTGGCGACGCTCGTCATATCCACTATCAATGGGCCCTTTGGCAGTCCGGGACATTTCCGACCGGTGCGAGTGCACATGAGGCATTGTGGAAACGTCGCGTCGCATTTGATACGTTTCTTTCGGCAGGCTGTGCATGCTATCGTTCTCGCCGGCATGTATATAGGACGATAGGGTGTCTCAGTATATGTGCTGCATAACGTGAGAGGGTAACGGCGTGATGTGGTGGTGGGCGGGACGGGATGTCTGCCTCGGGCGCACACGCTAGCCCTTGATGACGAATTAGCCCATGTTTCCCTAGAAGGTAACGCGCATACTGTGTGGGCCAGGTCACCTGGTCATTATTAACATGAACTTCCAAAGACGTCCATGGAAGGATTATACACCCTTATACTCGAGGCCTGACGCAGATCTGCAGGCGCTTGGTGTTTGGACAACAGAAACAGCTTGTGGCTTGGCAACTACACCATGTATGACGTGTGTGTGTATGTGTATGTACATACTCATGGCAAAACTTCCACCAGGCCGTGTCTTTCAATAGCCCACAACTTACTGAAAACGTCCTAGAATCTTGATGCTGTGTTGGTATATGTAGTTTTGGCCGTTTTTTTTGAAGTAATATGTCCTTGTGGGGGATGAGACGTCACCCATTTTCCGTGTGTGGCATCCGCCGGCCTCTCCGATCGCGATCCCAACGGGGGCAAAACCGGATCAAAAACTGCAGACTGCGCGTGCAAAAAAACCCCCATTACTGGCATGAAGTTAGAGCAGATTGATATTGGGTTCGCCGTGCATATTAGTCATGCTTTCCTCCCCCAAGGAAAACCGGCTGGCCGTCGCCACGCCTGAATAACTAGGTGGCCCAAGATCGGAACCTGCTCCACCTATCACCCATCTCACAATCAGGACACCGTCTTGGCCGGCTCTTCAGCAGCGTTAACGCCTCCATTGCCCTCGGACATCAGCCCTCTCCAGGAAAAGCATCGTATGCCTAAGGTGATACATCAAACCTTGCGAAAAATTGCGCCGTCCGCCCTTCTCAGCCCCATTCCATACTCTGGCCAGCACACCTCACATCCGTCTCCCCTCGCACGTTCATCTTCCCCGAATATCGGTCTCCCCTCGCGCATCCCGCGGAGCTGGGAAATAAGCTAGATATAAAACGGCAGCACGCGAGCCGCATCGGAACTAGTATTGTGTGTTCTTTGATGTGCTCCAACGCCTACCAGCCTTCGCGATGCAAGCAAACCCGTACCAGTCGTCGCATCCTGAACATGGCAGGAAGATTGCCATACCAAAGTTGCCGCCACGCTCCGGCAAGGAAAAGCAGGACAAGATTGAAAAAGAAGACCGGGTGTCAGTACCAAACACCCCGTGATAGTCTACAAGCTGATAGGATTTTATAGAGCGAGAGCATGCAAGGCCTGCCGCAAACGAAGTATGCCGCTACTCTCTTGGGTTTGAATCATCCTACTGATCCTGGGTACAGAAGTCCGGTGCTCAGGCGAAACGCCGCGTTGCGCCTCTTGCGACCGCGGCAACTTGATCTGTGTTTACGACTCTGCACGGCGCGATCGACTTGCTGAGTATGTTTCCGAGACAGCGCTGTCACGGAGCTTCATGCTGATAGTTCAGGGCCATGCGACTGAATCAAGACCTCTTCAGCTTCCTGAGGACGCTAGAAGGGCGCGTCGACGACGCAGACAAGAAGGCCATCAACGAAGTTTTGCAGAATGTACGTCCAAACAACTGTGTCACACGTCTTCGCAACATGACACAAAGAAGACTTATTGATATTGCTCTCTAACAGGTAGAGGGTGACCTTGTCTCTTTGGATTCCGTTCCATCCGTGAAGGCATTGGGCAAAAGATCACGTGAACAATCTTCGGGAGAGAAGACATCCAACAACGCCGACCATGGTGAGGCTTTTGTTACCGCGTCAGTTGGTTCCAATGAAAATCTTGATTTCCTCGATGAGGATTTGATGCGCAACCGCCAGGCGAGAGAGACTGGCTACATAGGCCGGAACTCCGAGGTACAATGGCTGAGGAGCGTTCAACGCCAAGCTGAACGTGGAAGTGCAAATCCTGACCTTCAACAACACGGTCCTCCTGGTGCAAGTTCAGAGGCCGTCAATGAACGAATCAAGGCTTTGCACGAACGCAGACAGAATATCAAGCAAGGCTCGATGCAACACACGACCGATACGACCTTTTACCTGGACAGTGACGACATTGAGATCGATATCGCGGTCGACCCCTACGAGTTGCCGGACCCAGGAGTTGCTGAGAATCTTTTCAACTGTTATCTCGAAACCGTGCATGGTACTTTTCCACTCATGCCCAGCAACTTCGAGGAGCAGTTTCGCCGCTATATCCAATCGGCAAAGCAACAAAACCCGTATGAAATCCCCTCAAAATGGCGTATCACTATGAACCTGCTCTTCGCAATCGGTGCGAAATACTCCCAACTCATTGGGGCTTCATGGAGAGGAGATGAAAGAGACCACTTGATCTACATGACCCGTGCACTGCATCTTCTGCGCCTAAATGACCCACTTGTGTTCATTGCAGCACCCACCATAGACAGAGTCCAAGCCGTAAGTTGTTTTTATTCCTATGATTTTTAAATGTAGCTAATCCACCGAACCATAGACTGGTGCCCTAGCGTTTTACTTCCTTGCGATTGGCCATGTGAGCAGAGCTTGGATCATGATCGGCATTTCTATCAGGCTCGCCTTGGCCCTCGGACTCCACCTACGCAACGAGAACACCTCACTGGACGATGCTAAAAAGGAGCCACTGGTGAGGACATGGTGGTGTTTGCACGCTATAGAGTGCTTGGCATCGTCCCTCACAGGCCGCCCTCCAGTCATTGGCGATGCGGACTGTACCGTGTCCATGCCAAAGTCCATACCTGGATCGCCGAGTAATGACACCAGCACGTCGGGACAAACGTCGCGCATTCGTACAAGCTATGGCTCACCTCAATCGAGTGCGAGGAGTAGCACTTCTCAGTCAGACAGAGGTGCTGATGACAGTGTCGACCTGGTCACGTACATCAAACTAAACCTCATCTCACAAAAGGTTCTTCTCAGCTTATATTCGCCGCGAACTGCTGCGAGATCTTGGGAGGTACGTCAAGGGCCGTGTTGCTTGGTCACTTTTCCTCGCATGTGGTTGGCACTTGGCTTTGCTAACAACTATGACTACAGCATGTTCAAACCAGGATCACAGAGCTTCTAAATGAACTCGAAGAATGGGCCAAGACAGCTTTACTATATGATGAACTTCATTCCAGCAGCTGGACCCAGCGATCCGAGTTCAATCGCGAACGCTTCTTATTCAAGATCTACTATTGGAGCACGAGGATCCTGATCACACGGCCATGTCTCTGTAGAATAGAACGACGCATCGAATCTGAGAGCAATCGCTCAGCCAACTTCAATGCTAAGATGGCCGAAGCGTGTGTTTACGCGGCTCAACAAATGACAGCATTGTTCCCTGAGCAACCAGATACAACGTTTATCTACTCTCGGGGGCCATGGTGGAATATAGTCCACATCAGTGAGTCTTGTCCTATCTAGTCGATGGTGAATGTTACTGACAACAGATGCAAAAGTCATGCAAAGTATGGCTGTTCTTTTACTGGAGATGGCTTACGAAGGTCAAAACATGAAGGACGACAAACCGGACATCGTATCATGTATCAAGAAGTTGATGAGCTGGCTCCGTGCCATGCGAGTCAATGACCCTGTTGCCTCTCGGGCGCATGATGTGGTCTATAAGATTCTCAATACATCTACTTCTGGCCTACGAGATCAGGTGAACGAGCTGCTGTATGATGATAACAGCCAGCCTCCGCAATCGCGGCCATCGGAACACCAACAAGAGTTCACCTTTCCATCTCAACCAGACGCCTGGGATATACCTGTCTATCCTGAAGGGTCATCGCAGACTTTCCCACCTCCGTTTCTCCCCGAGCAGTTTTCCAACCCCATCTATCCTTTCCCAGTTCAACAGGATCCTTCCATGGCCTATTCGTTTGGAAACCCTTTCATGACGAATTTTGACCAAGGCCCTCCCATTGTCGACATGCAAAATCTCTGGTGGCAATCAGCACCCTCTGACAATCTGGCTCTAGACCCTTCTGGACTGGCCCTATCCCAGCAACAGCAGGTTCCCCCTCCAGTCGATCAAGGGATACAGTACGATTGGACGCAGCAGCCAGACGAGAATGACAAATTCGGCCCCGCGCGTCATTAGCAACTGCAAGGAGCGCTTTGTGTTCATGATATCCATAGACTTGGTTATTCAGTTAACTTCCGCGTTGTTACCTAGTTGCATCTCTGGCCTCTACCTATTCTTGGAATGGTATTCGTTGGCGTCTCTTTTTTTTCCGAGTCGAAACACGACAAGGTGGTTGAGCAACAAGAGCTTGGCTTCAGACCGAGTCCAGACAATTTCAAAAGGCATTCTTGGGAAACGGATTGAGTACAGTTGATTGACTTTCGAGTCTTACTGCTACGTTCTGGTGGTTACTTGTACTGAGATAACTGTCTTTCGTGAGCACTAGCGTGAAGGACTCAGGACGCCATTTTTATTTGGATATGTCTCGTCTGACTGCGGCAAGTTTGCGAAATTAGATTTTTCCGATTTTGAAAGATCTTTGCCTAGGCTTCTTCATATATACTTGCTATAGCTCGAACAAGGCTGCTCAAAGGCTGTGATCACGCGATTCTGTTCGCTGATCTCAGCTGTAGGTGAATCCAATGCGATTATGATGCCAAGTGGTGTTGCCATAGTATTGCTGAAATGTGACACACTCGCGTCGTGCCCAAGACTTTCCCGCGGGTCGTCTTCGTGTTGATCATGGCTTGATGAGGCGTTTGAGGAACTCGAATACTCGACCCTGGCTCTGGCAAAATGCATCTTTTTCCTGGGAATTGCTCACCAACCCACCACAAGCTTCAACTCATGTTGAAATCAACGGGCACCTCTAGCCATGTTCCTATGGGCGTTTGGCTGTTGATAAATTGAACGAAAAGCCTCCCAGCACAACATCGATCAAATGAAATGTTGTTTATCTCATAAAGTGGTTGTAGGATTAGGAAACTACAAATAGCGTCTTGGCAGCTGCACTAGGTACCTATCTGGCGCGGCCCGACCCTGGCGAGGCTGAAAAGCCGTCAGCAACTACCTACTGACTTTCATCTCGTGTTCGGTATTCTACTCACGGTCCGCATCGCTTAAACAAGGAGGTAAAACCGCCTCGTATGAATGGTGCTTAAGATCCGTGCCAATATGAGGGTCAGGCTCTTCCCGAGTGATATTGCTACATTCCCAGTCATGGCTATTTACATGTGATTTCGACTGAGCCTGTCGTTACTGGCGGGTGCTCTTCTTCAATGCTACGCAGAATCTCCTATGGAGCGGATCGATGGACCTTTGCGGGTTCGCGACGTCTCCAGCTGGCTTGTCGTGGTGTGCCATGGATTAAGACACTTATCAAGGCGTCGAATGTTGGAGTGAGGAATTTTGGCAAGTAATGCCTCAGTATGCCAGAAGGATGTCGTCAAAGATACTGTAGCAGGCGATTTGCAAACCACTTTTGCTCTTATCACGGACCAAGATAAGATTCTTGGCATCATGCTCGACTTGTTCAGTCTTGGCCGTCGTAGCACTTTAATATTGCGACTCAGAGTTGGTTGCTAGCGTTGAAGGCCCAGGGCATGCAAAGGGTAGTCCCCATGTTGTCTATCACGTGACCGTCTTCATTGTTGTCGTCGTACATAGATATGGGATTAGGGTCTACGTTCCTTTTGGCGTGACAGCCATGTGACCAAAAGAGCACGTGCGTGTATAGACTGGTTGGTGTTACATGATTGGCATAGCTGCATGCAAATGCTACACCAGACCGTATGCACATTGAACAAGCTCCGCCAGGGTACGCGACGCGCTGTAACCACACTACCAGCCGTCTTCATCTGCGCATGGCGTATGCAAGACACGCAAGACGCGACGCGGACATGACTGGTGGCCAGGTGCGCGCGCATGGTGGGAACAATGTACCATATCTCAGCCTTGCCCCGGGTTTCCCAATACAGAGGGTATAGATGCATCGCTGACGACAACCAAGTCACGTACATGTCTGCCTAGCAGACAGTTGGGAAAGTATCTGCCATGCGGCCTTGACAAATAGAGGCATACCAGGCGCAGCTGAATGAGCTGGCGGTAATGGGCTTCTGCTCAGAGTGCAGGGCTAGAGTCTTCTTTTGCTTGCTTTTGGCAGGGTTGGCCTGTCTCCAGATAGGACTTTGTGCACGTCCGAGGGCCTGCCAGCCTATCAAGCCATGGCCTTTGCACCAAGGGAGCCGTCCCGCACGTATCCAGACTCCGGGGAAGCGTTTGCGGCGCCGTCTGCTCCCCTACCCGTTGCTAGGTGCGTGCATGTGTGCATGCGACTCAAGAGTCACGGCCCAAAAAGTAATCGACGTCTTCGTCCCCCTCCACACCTGGTCCCGCCAGTTTCGCCGCGTCCTCTCCCCTGCCGTCCCCACCCGTGCCGTCAAAGTATATAAGCTGCGTCGCGTTCCCTCCAAATTTCCCTCGTTTCCGCAAAGCCGTCGCAATTCTCTCGGTATGCGCTTTGCCTGCCTGTCCAAGCTCCCCCGATCAGCTGCTAACAAGGCGACAGCCTCTGTAGTCGCCGAGGACATGGCCCGATTCTAGACGGATTGCCTCCTCTGCGGGATGCTTAGCCATCGGCATCCATGGCTGGGTTTGGAGACCCCAATGCGCATCTCGCACCGTCCGCCAGCACTGCGCCTTTACCACCACCACCACCAGCGCCCTCGAGACGATCGCTCCCCAACGGACCATGCAATTACCGCGACGCCAGCTTAGGACAATGTGGATGTGATCAGTTTTGGGACAAGATTAGTGCCGACCTTCATGATGAGAGCACAGAGCATCGCCCTCGGAGCGAGCGCTCAACGTGGTGTGTTTGCGGTCATCATGCGTGCTTCCATTTGAGAGCGTCGCGTGCGCCAGAACGGCGTGCGCCTTCAATATCTGCCCCGCTGCCGTCACCCCATGTGTTGTGTGAGGGCCAATTCCAGATCTTGCCCAGGGCGCAATGCGATGCGGGTGCTGGATTGCGCCAGGTTCTGCCCGATGGGAACCAAGCTGTGATGCGCCATGAATCCTTTACCTCACAGTCCAGCAACAGCCAGCGAAATCTGCGACAGACTACGCTAGTTCACGAGCCGAGTCGCATAGCTCAAAGTCAGGACATTCCATCGCAGGCTAGCACGAGCGGTCTCCCTGGAATTCCTTCCGTGTGCTTGCTATCTCATGAGCGGCGTCCAGTGACTAACAACGAAAACAGGCATGGTGTCAATCAGTCGCAGCACACGGTAGCGGGCCTTGGACTTTCGGCCATGCAGTTAGGGAGTATCGGCCAGATTAACCGTCAGCAGTCGCCTACACCGACCATCCCAGATGACATCAACATTGCTGGGACCCCTCAAAGCATCCACAACAGGTCTGACCATGCCTCGGCTAGAGGGAACTCGATCTACAAAGACATGAGTGCCAACAGTCCGTCACGCGGTATTCTCGAGCAGATTCTCCCTTTCAATCGCAACATAGAGCTTGACATACCCGGCGATACCATCCCAAACACATACAATCCCGAAGACTGTGTGCAAAGCGCTACAGAGATTGCAACTCCAAGTGCTGGAAATACACCAGACCTGAGTGTCGCTGATCGGGCGGTACAGGACGGAAAGAATTTGATTGACGCATGGGCAAGGATGACTTCAGACATGCAACAGCAAGCGGCTAGCTCACCAGAACGGCCGACCAATGCCACAGTGCCCACACAGCTTTTGCTGGAAAGCTCTCCTTCACTTCCCCAGGAACAACTACAAAATCTCTTGCAAACAGCCTCTCCTCAGGGACTTCAAAAGCTTGTGTCTTACCTCGCCCCGCTGCACAATTTACTAAACTCGATACCCAACGTAGCTAACACTATGCGAGACCTTGGAAGCCGCCTCGATATGCTAGAAAACGGCTCCTTTAACTACGTCCAGCCAGAAGACTTGAATCAAACCCTTGAGATGTATGAGGGTAGGCTTATCGAGGTAGAGCACCGTATGGACGAGCATGACAAACTGCATCAGACTATAGATGACCACGGCAGCATCAGCTCCTTCAGTCGAAGGCGCATCGACAACGCTGGCACGTCTTTTGAATCAAACCACTCTGCTGACTCCACCACATCATCGGCTCTAATACTCGCGGCCGTGGATCGCAAAAACACTGAGATGGAACTTGACCACATCAAACAAAGACTGGATGTACTAGAAGCTGCGGCACCACCCACATCGCTGGCTCCCTGGGAAATCGAAGTAGTGCTACTGCCATGGGGCCCTGATTTACGAGGTATCTGGTTCTCGCCAGATGAACCAATGCATGACGCCGACAAGACCACAACCCAAAACTCTGAAGAATGGACTCAAGCTCGGAGCTCCAGGACTAGCACGGGCATGTCCATGTCGGAAGTCCGTGGACGAGACACGGACTCTAGTCCTTATCCGGGTGCTCCAATGATGGGCAACAATCTAGTACTCAACCAACACGAAAGCGGATGGAGCAGTCAAGACATTAGTAACTGGGCCTCAGGCTCTACTGGCGACTGGTTGTTCCCCAAAGCCTGCGGAAGCAACAACCTCGTCTACAAGCGACTTCAAAGCCGTGGTTTTGTGCGAGACATCACACTGAGAGGTGCTAGTGCCAAAGACGTACAGGAAACGCTGTCCAGTGCTTTCAGTGACGTGTTTGATCATCTGCAGTACAGTGACAGCGATGAGAATCCTATGATTGCTGCCTACCCGGGTCTTCGGGCGTCATACATACCATTACGAAAAGTACTGAGGGAATCACGGCTTCGTTTTCTCACGCCTGCCGAGATGTCAAGCTCGGCATTCTGGACAGCTCAGTTTCTCGCATCCGGTGTCATGATGCGAGTATCTGGAGGAAAAAAGAGGCTATATGTTACTCATCGCGAAGCCTATACACAGCAAGTCGATCGAAACGAGTTTGTTGTCATGGAACAGTCATGGCCAGAACTCCGACAACTACCTCGCTATCAACCGGACAAGGTCTCACAAATGGAAGGCAATGATGAAAACAGCAAACCCCACGTCCCTGAAGCGGATGCTAAGGAAGCATGCTGGCAATTCGTTGAGGCCTACGATGCTCCCCCGGCCAGTGTGCATTCTTCATTCGGTAGCAACCAGTCTGTCCAACTGTCTGTGCGACCAGCAGGTCGGCAATGGCGGCGATCAATCACGCCAAGTTCTATCTTGAAGAACAAGCAGACGCATCCCATTTCTCCGCTGAGTGAGAATCATCCCCAACGTCCATCTTTCCATCGAAACCGCACAGTGTCCACTTCGGTCATGGATACATTTCCACCTAGCTCGGCCAAGCGTCGCCTCAATGCGTCTCCGATAAAGCAGTCGTCTGCTCCACAAACGATATCACGCACACCTAGTCTGATGACGAGGCTTAAGAGACGCCGCGTAACAGATTCATCATCGCCAAGACCAGACGAGGACGCTCGGGTAGAGCCTCCGGCTCCAATATGGAATGCAACCCCTCGGCGTTCGCGTGAACCGCCTTCACCATTCTATTCTTCACAACCTGCGTTACCAAGATCCTACTCCGACATTGCAAGCAGGCCAAGCCAACGTTCTGTTGCTATGACAGGCAAATCAACCCCCTTTGCCTATGCGACCCCACACTCGGGGCCTTTTATGGGTAACGCCGGCTTTGATGCCTACAACAATGGTGGTGACACGGAGCCAGACGACGACAACGACGCGTACGACGGTGATGATGGGGAGCAAAGCTGGCATGGTGTCACCGATGGCGAAAGCGTTTCGAGCTCTGCAGCCAACGCTGCCATTGGTGCGCAAGAAGGCGCAAGTTTCTCAGGCGACGACAGTGGCTTTGGCAGTGACAACGACGACGACAGCGATGCGCAGTCGGAAGATGTTGAGGACCATGCACAACGACATCAAGATGATGGAGACGAGGACGAGGACGATGTGTTTGACTCCCTCCTCAGTGTTATTGAAGATTGAACATGCTCGGCGTGCTCGTTTCACGCAAAAAAAGAAGGATATACAACGGACTTTTTGCAATTCAGTCTAGCGCTTGCTTTTCCTTACCTGTCCTAACAATCACCGTCTTCTCTCGGGTCCTGTCATCTCTTTCTTTTCTTTTCTTCTTCTTCTCTTTCCCTAGCAATCGGGGTTTTGTATACTATGGAAAATTGGGCAGCATGTATAGCACAGTGTAGCGTTTAGTCATGCCAGTTTCTCTCTCTCTCCTTAAGGCGGTTGAGCTGAATAGATTCCCCTTTACAGTTACCTCCCGGTGTTTTTGAGGCTGTGGAAGAGTGTGATTGTAGTGAGGGCTTGCATATTTGTATACTTTGCTCGGATGGTGGGTCTAGAGGATACACTCAGTTAAAGCCGTTTGTACTCTGCGAATATGATTTTCTCCCGCCAATGCATCGTCCGTTAATTGGCGGAAACACTACCTATACATAATGCACGTAAACCATGTCCTTGTACAACGTCCATGCTTCCTCGTTTATCGCTGTTCCAAACCCAGAATCCATCCAATCTCCGAACCAAAAAAAGATTTGTGGGGTGCATTACCTAGCAGGGTGGGGGGTGGTTCTTTTTTCCGCGCCAACACCACCACCGACCTTAGCCCGGGGGGGGCCCGCCAAAAAAATTTCTATCCACCACCACAACACCGACGACCCCAAAGCACACACACACACAGCCCCTATCAAGCAAAAAAGAATGGACTCGCGGGGAATCGAACCCCGGACCACTCCCAGGCGTAGTCCTGCGCTGTTTGAAGGCGGAGAACCAGATGCTAAGGGAGTATTATACCACTAAACCACAAGCCCACGATCTTGCGCTTTGCAATTGAAGCTGCTTTTGATGGAAGGAGCGAGAATTCCAGGACACATGTTCAGAGTGAGAGTTTTTTGACGAAATGGGGGCTTGTGGGTAGTGTGTGGGACCCGCCCAACTGGGGGGGAGGGCTGGAACAATGTGTTGCGTGAGCGCTGAGCTGGTCGGGCTCAGCAGTGGGAAAATATGGCTGCTGGGCGGAGTTGGGGGTTTGCGATTGAATGTGGATTAGTAAAGTCAAATAACTGCAAGGGACAGTGTAGCAGGGACTGTTTTTTCTTTGCGTGTCAGATGGCTGGGCGGATAGGAGAATGGTCGATGAGACGGAAAGCGCATATATAAGTTTATAGATGGTTATCTACTTGCTGCTTATAAATGCGTCTATCTTGCTGTATCTCTTTTAATCCTTGTCAGTACTTTAGAGATTAATCACCAGTCCTAGATGTCTTTATAAATGCGGATTGGCTTATTTGGTTTACATATTCATCAGATAATCAAATGCTGCCACAGTGCTCTGTCTCGAACTCAAAAGTGTCCGTTTTCCCCCTTGAAACCTGCCCTCTGCAAAACAGAAGTAATGGAGTTTCGTTGTGTTTCATTACATGGAAAATCTATTAAACTATGCCGCATATGAATGGGGTCGAGCACTCTGAGAGCGCAGATCGTACCATCGCTAGCAGCCTATCTAAGCTCAAGACTTGCTGGCTCTTACAAAGGCTTATAACAGTATACTGGGCTCTGCGTCTCCTACCCTCTGCACTTCGAGCTGCGCTACCGGGTCAACTACCTGATAAGCACCTGCAACCATAGGCTTGGATGTGTATCCCTCAGATAGCCTAATATTATATTTGAGAAGCACATGAGCCATCGCCAACTTGAGCTCATTACTCGCAAAGAATCGACCAGGACAGATATGGCGACCGCCGCCGAACACGTTGAAGTCTTGACTAGACTGGACGAACTGGCTGGATTTGTCACCCTCTTGCCGCTTACGCAGAAAACGATACCCGTCAAAGTCTTGTGGATAGAGCGCCGAATCCCACAAGTTGGTCGAATCTACCATGATGTGCGAGCCGCGGGGTATGACCTTGCCATCTGGAAGTGCTGTATCCTTCAAGGCCACACGTTCAAGGCTGACTGGAGTAGCAAAGTCAGTATGGTTTTTCTTCTGAAAACCTCCGAAGCGCTATACGTACCCAGTGCGGCTGAGCGCCTTTGCGACTCTTTCATAACGCTATCTAGCAAGACCATGCCTTGCGTTGCAGCAACTGACATTCCGTGTTCTGAGATCTGTTCCGAGATCTCACTTCTGAGCGCCTCTATGATATCCGGGTGAGAAGCCACGTCGATCAAGATTTGTCGGAACAGCTCACTCGTAGTGAGCATCGCAGCGATGGCTAGGGCTAGCTGGATGTCTCCTGCCTCCATTTTACTCGAGGCAGCTTGTGTCCACGCAAGTGCATCGTTGTAATGCGGCGCCGTCTTTCCATCGAGCTCCGCCTTTTTCACCTCTTCTGCTCTCTTGCTAATCACTTCTTGCATAATAACGCAGGCTCTTGCTCTGTACTGGCGACAAGCATTGGCATTGGGCAAGAATCTCTGCACGATGGGCCTCGACCAAGATGGATACCCTTCCAGTTCGCCCACAGCTGAGAAATAAGCGCCTACGTAGCTTTGTACGATGTTTAGCCACTCTGAGTCGCGAGCCAGATCCGGACCAACGAAAACCGAAGATGCTGCACGAGCGATAACAGCCGTTGTGTCTTTCTGCCAGTCAATGCCATGCCAGGTTCTTTCGTTACCCCAATGGATACGCAGAGCGTCGGCTAGACTCGCATTTACGACGGGCATGATGCTGTTATTTTGGCCTAGCTTAGTTTTGATCACATCAAGAAGCATATCCCCTTCAGAGTGGAGCGCAGTTTGCCCCTCGAAGCCCGGGTAGCCCGCAAAGAAATCTTGCCGAACAAGCTCTCGGTGATCCAGATCTTTGTTAGATTTAACCCAGCCAGCAAGCGATGATGGAAGAACGATTTTGTTGGCGTGAGGACGTGCGAGGATAAAGGGTCCATGGTACTCTGCTAATCCTTCAGAGATCAGCTTAGCTGTATTCGTCGTATATTCGCGGTAGGCATTGACAATGGGAAAGCTAGATTTAGGCCTCGAGTAGGCCCAGTATATGCCGCCCAAGACGGCCAGAACCGTCCAAAAATGGAAAGATGAAATAAGCTCAACAAACATTTTGATTTGCAGTTGTACAGCATCAAGAAGAAAGCCAAAAGTTTGATTGTTGCCATTTGATCAACCTTTGGTGATATATATACTAAATTATTTATTAGTGCACCAAGATTGAAGTATTAGAAGTATCATTACCAGTCAGTATGATTTAGTATGACTCATTGTAGCTAAGCCGAATTAGTAAAAATAACTAGCGCAATTTACAGGGGTTACCCTACTGCGTTTTGCAGAAAGACTTGATGCGAGCCAGCTATACAGCTTTTGTTTAGTCGGGCCGTTGCAGCGCCCCTTTACTTACTCTTAGCTTCGTATATAGCGTATATATGCACGTATCGCTAGTACTTTAGTCATTTAATGAAACTGACGCATATGACTAAACTGTTTTCCTGAAGAGATACTAAGTATGATTTACTATATTCAAGTATATATAGGATTCTCGGAGCATTTGCGGCAGGAACTAGAAGTAGTCGAAACGAAGCAGTCTTGAAATAGACGATCAAAACAATATGGAATCTGTAGCACGTTATTGCGATATGGATATATCTCGAAATGAGGACAACGGAACTAGCGAACCAGAACATGATATATCTTAAAGTGAATGTGGCAGATGAATGCTGTCATTCTTTTTCGAGTCTAGACGTAAGACGAAGTTGTACACAAAGAGGAATATGTCTAGTCAATGTGTACTCGACCATGAACATGAACAGGTATTAAACTCTTCTATGCCAACCGTAAACCATTCTCCTCGGGCTTGAACCACTCTCTCAGCAGATCATCCAAGATGCCATTGGCACCTTGCTTGGCCTCTTCACTACTCTTACCCTGACACTCAATGTAGAGCTTGATCTTGGGTTCCGTGCCGCTTCCTCGAACTGTGAAGACGGCTCCATCGTCCAGCTCGCAAGTGATCATCTGGCTGGTCGGATCTATTGGCAGATCAGGCTTGTGGTCCTGGCTCTTAGAGTCATAGCCTAGAGTCAGATCTCGCCAGCGTACAATTTTGCGGGATCCAATAGTATCAGGGTACGGGCTACCCAGTGCGCGAATGGCTGTGAACACGGATGTAGTCACTGAGGGCGATGGCGATACGAGATAGGTGTTTGCATCCTCGAAATAGCCCAGATACTTGTAGAGCTGCTGTAGCTTGGCGTATGGGGTAAGGCCTTGTGAAGACCATTGTGACGCGGCTGTAAGGAAAACCGCTGCAGCGCTAATAGAGTCCTTGTCGTGGACAGTCTGTGGAATCATGTAGCCCAGCGCTTCCTCAAATGCGTACACGACATCGTAGCCCTCACTCTCGAGCTGGCGCGCTACATTGCCGAGCCACTTGAACCCAGTCAAGGTTTCAGTGAACTTGAAGCCTTCCTTTTTTGCGAGGGCTGCAAGCATCCGAGAGCTAACTGTAGAAGCCAACATAGCAAGCTTCTCTCGCGGTTTTGAAGTAGGATAGCGTTCGAAGAGGTAAGAGCCAAGCAACACTCCAAGTTGATTACCGGTGAAAATGTGCCATTTGTCTCCCACCTTCTCCGCTGCGGCGAGTCGGTCTGCATCAGGGTCGCTTGCGAGAATGAGGCGCGTCGAGGACTTCTCTGCTGTTTCGATCGCCAGATCCAGTGCCCCCTTTTCTTCTGGATTAGGGAATTTCACCGTCGGAAAGTCAGGGTCTGGCTGCGCTTGAGCCTCTACGACACTCATTTGAGAAGCGACTCGAAGTGTTTGGGCACATCGCTGCATTGCAGGGAGACCAACGCCGTGCATGGGCGTATACACAAACTTGAGTTCTGGGTCCATCTTGATGTGAGTATGCTCAGGCTGCGCTGCGGAAAGAATAGCCTTGTGGTATGTGTCCTGCACCAGGCCTAGACTTCCTTCGACCAAAAGGGAGTCTTCTACCACTGAAGTGTCCCAAGTGACAGGCTTGAGGTTCTCCAGGATGGATTCTGCAATACCACTGTCATGCGGGGGAATAATCTGGCACCCGTTTGACCAGTACACTTTGTATCCGTTGTCCTTGGCTGGGTTGTGGCTGGCCGTAATCATGATGCCAGCTGCAGCTTCAAGCTGGCGCACACCGAAAGGAACCATGGGTGTATGGCTTGGCTCCTCATACCACCACACCTTGATGCCCTTTGCTACAAATGCGGCTGCAGTGAGTTTGGCAAACTTCTCCGAGTTGTGTCGCGCATCCCGACCAATGACGACACCTCTCTTCTGTACATTTTGTTCGGTCTTCAAAAGGTAGGCAGCCAGTCCCTGTGAGGCTTGAATGACGGTCAGAGAGTTCATGCAAGCGAAGCCGCCCTGCATCGGTCCTCTGAGTCCGGCGGTACCAAAAGCAATACGGTGTCGCAGCCGTCTTTCCAGCTCCTTGTTGTCACCGTTGACCAAAAGCTTGTAGATCTCGTCAGTCGTCGTTTTGTCTTGATCCAGCTCCAACCACTCGCTTGCTAGCTCTTTGATATCTTTGGCCATGTTTGTGAACAGTCTCCCTTTTGCGGGTCGCGGCTGTGCTATATGCGTATCCAGAGGAGAATCGAAGAAGAAGGTAAAGTAAGTAGTTCACGCAGTATCTGCCGCCTAATATTGTGGGGTGACCTGGCAGCCGCAGTAAAGACGTGTAAATCTGGTGACGACGGAGTTGGCCGAAACAAAGCGAAGCGCATACCCAGGTGGGGGGAAGGGCAGCCCACTGTAGACCACACCAAACTTTGCATGCATATTTCACCTTCCAGAACGAACACTATGACCTTTTACTTACGCACACCGTACCTAGAAGACTAGGGTTCCAGGTTCCATGGCCGCCCCCCGAGCTTCGACACGTGATTGCTCTCAGTGTGGGCGTTGGACGCGGGGCAAGACAACCGGCCTACCTAAGAGCGGCGCAGGGTCCTCCGACACAAGCTCCCTCTCTAGCCTCATCAGTCCACCGTCTCCTGTTCCACTGACCGGCCCTGGCATTCTTTGGCGCATATCGCTACCATGTACCGCTCCTTGTGAGTTGTAACGTAACTGATCTGTACTCGGTTGTGTCTGTCAATTGAGCCCTGCAGTGCGGCTCCTATAACTGTGTCTTTTCTGCGTCTACTCACACCGCATCCTACCGCATCGCATCGCATTGCGCCACATCATGGCCACTCGTACAGATGCCAAGTCAAAAGTACTCAGTCGGCGAGAGATTGAGGCTCAGATCGCCAATGGGCGCTCCATTGTCATTGTAGACAATAAAGTCTTGAAGGTCGATGCCTGGCTGCCGTACCATCCGGGCGGTGACAAAGCCATCCGACACATGGTAGGACGCGACGCAACCGACGAAGTCACTCGGTATGTCTCTCCTGTTATTTAAAGAAAGAGGGCAGTGCTGACCTAGAGTGTTTAGTTTTCACTCCGCACAAACACTCGAGTTCATGCGCCGCTACCAGATCGGTCGAATCGAGGGACGGTGGATCAACTTCCTGCCACCGATACAAGGAGGAAAGTTCAGGACACAGGAAGAGTTGAGTAAACTCTCAGAGGAGGAATATGCGACATCAGCCTCTTCCTCGGACCAAGAGACCACTAGCTCCTCCTCTTCTGCAGACAACAGCCCCCTGTTCGAGCCAGTAGACCGACCCGCCGATTCTCTCCGTAAACGCAATGGGAACAGCATCACCAGAACTTCCTCAGCCTCCAGCGTCTCTTCAGCTGGGCTTGACCAACAGTCTCTTCCAAGGATGTCACTTCTGGACAGGCGAACGCAGGAAGAGCTAGACCTGGACAAAGCCAAATACCCATCTCTAGACTTTGTCACCCAGGACCACATCACGCAAAAGTACCGTGAGCTGCAGATGCGGATTCAGAAAGAAGGGCTCTACAAATGCAACTATGGCGCATACGGCATCGAATGCTTGCGCTATGGCTTCTTCTTGTGCGCGTTTCTATTTCTGTTGCATGCAGGCTGGTACATCACCAGTGCCATCCCACTCGCATGTCTCTGGCATCAACTCACGTTTGTGGTGCACGACGCTAGCCATATGGGTATCACCCACGACTTTACCACAGACTCTACCATTGCAATGTTCGTTGCATCTTTCATGGGTGGCTTGAGCGCTTGCTGGTGGAAGTACAACCACAATGTCCACCATCTCGTCACGAACCATCCTGAACACGACCCGGATATCCAATACATTCCCCTGTTTTCCATTACGCATCGTTTCATGGAAAGTCTCACAACCACCTTTTACGAGTGGGTTATGGAGTACGATGCTTTTGCGAAATTCATGATTCGGATCCAGCATTATACCTATTACCCAATCATGCTCTTCGCACGCTTCAACCTCTACAGGCTGTCTTGGGTGTTTTTGCTCTTCGGAAAAGGACCTAAAAAAGGTCTGGCGTGGTGGCATCGCTACTTTGAGATGGCGGGCATAGTCGTCTACTGGGCATGGTATGGCTATGGAGTCGTGTACAAGTCTATACCAGACAACTGGAGCCGCTTCTGGTTCGTGCTAATTGCACATGCCCTGACCTCACCACTCCATGTGCAGATCACACTGTCTCACTTCGCAATGAGTACTGCGGATATGGGCATTCACGAGTCCTTCGCCCAGAAGATGTTGCGAACAACCATGGACGTCGACTGCCCGCAATGGCTGGATTTCTTCCACGGAGGCCTCCAGTTCCAGGCCATCCACCACCTGTACCCTCGCATCCCCCGACACAATCTGAGGAAGACACAGAAGCTAGTGCAAGAGTTCTGTAACGAAGTGGATATTCCGTACGCACTCTATGGTTTTGTGGATGGCAACAAGATGGTCATTGGGAGACTGGCGGACGTGGCAAGACAGGCAGCTATACTTGCCGAGTGCCAGCGAACCATTATTGCGGAGGGTGATTATGGGATGCACTGAGCACTACAGACTGTTGCCTTTACAATCAGCTTACTGAAATCTACTAGACTTTGACATTACTAGATGACTTTCTTGACGAAACAAATTGTTTGACCTTTATCTTATCAGTGTCGCTCCGCTGTCTTGACGTAGGCGTGAATTCCAGGCCGAGGTCAATGTTAACCGCTTCTGCAAGGTATGTGCCAATCATAGATGTCTGCACAGATCCTTTTCTGTCCGGATGAAGAGCCGGCTCCGAAACAAGGTCGAATGCAAGGTGGAGGCTGTCAACCAAGGCGTCCGCCGCGTTCCGCCTTGGAGGCATGTCTGTGGCTGCACCCCAGCCCGGATATCATGCCACCAACACGGTTCGTACTGCACATATCCGAACACAGATTCTTCAATTCATCTAGATGACCTGATGATTGCTAAGAACTGTCTAGTGTCCAATGCCACACAAAGAACGCAATGCTACTAGCGTGTTTTTGGACAAACCCCACTTTGTGGTGGGCACACCAGACCATGACGTAACTCTGGCAGCTATCAAACGGAGCTCGTATACGCCAAAAACGAATTTGTCGCTATGATGAGACCGTGGTGCAGCAGCAGCAGGGCCAATTAAACCGCGTCAATGGGGCAGGAGAGTGTCTCCGGCCTTGCCGCTTGCTAGTTTCTACCCTTACCTATCCGGTTGCTTAAAGCACCTCTACCCTCTACTCTGTGCAAGCATCCTTTCACCTTCTAATCGACGACCAAGCTATCTTCCTGTTCCTAATTCTTAATTCCTCCGCTGGTCGCTCTTGCGATACGATCATCTCTCCGAATATACAATTGAATCATCGAGCTGGGTTACGCGCAAAAACGTCATCTGAATCCGAAGGCAGCACTGGCTTCTCATAACAAGTCATCATGGATGCTATGGTAGCCAAAGCCCCGGCGGACCCCGAGACTGTCACCGAAGATGTTGAACACCTAAGCCTGTCTCCGTTCGGTCCCGCGAGGGCTTCGATAACTGAGCAGCCTCTCAGCAACGATGAGGTACGGAAGATGACCGACTACTTCCATGCCTCTCTCTACATGTGTCTGGGCATGATTTACCTGCGGAGAAACCCTCTCCTCCGCGAGCCACTTACGCTGGACCACATCAAGCGACGGTTGTTGGGCCATTGGGGCTCAGATGCTGGACAGAGCTTCACATATATCCACATGGTACGAATGCCTAGATATCGCGATACTGAGATTGGTGTGCTAACTAAATCTTCCTGAACAGAACCGTCTCATTAAGAAATACGACTTGGACGCCATCTTCATCTCTGGTCCTGGTCATGGTGCTCCAGCTGTTCTATCGAACAGTTACCTTGAAGGAGTCTACTCTGAAGTCTATCCGGAAAAGGGCGAAGACGAGGAGGGTTTGAGACGTTTCTTCAAATACTTCTCCTTCCCAGGTGGAATCGGATCCCATGCTACGCCGGAAACGCCTGGTAGTTTGCACGAAGGCGGTGAGCTTGGCTACTCCATCTCGCACGCTTTCGGCGCAGTGTTTGACCACCCGGATTTGATTGCTCTCACAATGGTCGGAGATGGCGAGTCTGAGACTGGCCCTCTGGCTACGAGTTGGCATTCCACCAAGTTCCTCAACCCAATTACAGATGGCGCGGTTTTGCCGGTACTGCACTTGAACGGCTACAAGGTACGTTTGTACGATGCGTCTGCGAAACAATTTGACTGATCTTTTATAGATCAACAACCCTACGGTCCTCGCTCGTATAAGCCACAAGGAGCTTGAAGCACTATTTGTCGGTTACGGATGGACTCCTTATTTCGTCGAGGGAAGCGACATCCCATCTATGCACCAAGCCATGGCGGCTACCATGGAACGCTGTGTAAACAAGATCCGTGAGTACCAAAAGCAGGCGAGGGACTCGGGCAAGGCTTTCAGGCCTCGTTGGCCAATGATCGTACTCCGCACACCCAAGGGGTGGACTGGGCCCAGTAAGGTTGATGGTGACCATTTCTTGGAAGGGTTCTGGCGCTCGCACCAAGTCCCTCTCACAAAAGTCTTGAAAGACAAATCCCAACTCAAGCTGCTTGAGGAATGGATGCGCGGATATGAGCCTGATAAGCACTTCGACAAAGATGGCAAGCTTGTTCCTGAGCTCAGGGAGCTGGCACCAACCGGCAACAGGAGGATGAGTGCCAACCCGGTCACGAATGGTGGCTCGGTCCGGCACAAGCTTAACCTGCCTGATTTCCGTGACTACTCTATAGAAGTCACAAAGGGTGGTGTGGCCAAGGTGGGCAGCATGTCTAACTTCGCTAACTTCCTACGCGACGTGATCAAGCTAAATCCAAAGGACTTCCGCCTTTTTGGCCCTGATGAGACTGAGTCCAACAAACTGAGCAACGTGTACGAAGCGGGACAAAAGGTATGGATGGGCGAGTACCTCGACATGGATAAGGATGGTGGCAACCTCGCTTTTGAAGGTCGGGTAATGGAAATGTTGTCTGAACACACTGTAGAGGTAAGCCAACTAGTTGGGGTATCAAGGAAAATTGACTAATGATATTCAGGGCTGGCTCGAAGGTTATGTCCTCTCTGGACGACACGGATTGCTTAACAGCTACGAGCCTTTCATCCATATTATTGATTCCATGGTCAATCAGCACTGTAAATGGATTGAGAAGTGTCTCGAGGTTGAATGGAGGCAGAAGGTTGCATCACTTAACATTCTCCTCACATCAACCGTCTGGCGTCAAGACCACAACGGGTTTACCCACCAAGATCCCGGCTTCCTGGATGTGGTGGCAAACAAGAGCCCTGAGGTTGTTCGTATCTACCTCCCACCCGATGCGAACTGTCTACTTTCGACCATGAACCACTGTCTACGCAGTGAGAACTACGTCAATGTCATTGTTGCCGACAAGCAGGAGCACCTGCAGTATCTCACTATGGAGCAAGCTATCGCACATTGCACAAAGGGCGTTGGTATCTGGGAATGGGCAAGCAACGACAAGGACGAGGAGCCTGACATTGTCATGGCATCATGCGGAGACGTCTCTACGCATGAATCTCTGGCGGCAACAGCTTTGTTGCGCACTTATCTGCCCGAGCTCAAGATCCGTTTCGTCAACGTAGTCGACCTCTTCAAGCTGATCGATGACGAATCACATCCACACGGCCTGAAGGCACACGAGTACAGGGCCATCTTCACGGACAATGTACCCTGCGTCTTCAACTTCCATTCCTATCCCTGGTTGGTCCACCGTCTGACGTACGGACGCAAGGGGCAGCAGAACTTGATCGTCCGTGGATACAGGGAGAAGGGCAACATCGACACGCCCCTTGAGCTGGCTATCCGGAACGGCACTGACCGCTACAGCTTGGCCATCGATGCTCTTGACAACGTACCTAGACTGGGCAACAAGGGGGCGGCGACACGGGAGAAGCTCCTCGATGAGCAGATCAAGGCGAAGAACTATGCCTTCCACGAGGGCGTGGATCCCAAGGAGACGGAGGACTGGGTTTGGCCTTTCTAGATTCATCTCTGTGCATACGGATGGAACAGTATCCTCTTGGTATGGGTTGATATGAATCGATGTAGCCTTTCCTTTCTGTACTTTGACGAACAACATGAATTCGAATGTCTTTTGTAACATTCCTAAATGCATTTCACCGCTCATCTTCGTGCCACGTATACCCCAAATGTGATCACAGTTCGGAAACAAAAAAAAAGGGTGACGAGCAGAAAGATGGTTATAAATGAGCAGTTGGATTGTTTGGTTTCCACAAGGAAACAAAAAGTAATGGCAAACAATGCAAGGGCAGCTCTGTGCTGCCGAACCCAAACGCCACTACAATGCATATATATATACCAGTTCGGCCTTTTGCGGCCGAGCATACCACCATAAAACACCAAAACGCCATGCTATGGGAAAAAAGAGCAGCAAAGAAGAAGAAAAAAATGCAAGAAATGCAAAAACAGGAAGACAATAATGGCTTCAAGGCTCAGAAGTCGTAATCCACGGCAAGCCTCAGCCCCAGCCCCAGCCTCATATTATCCACCGTCTTGCCACCAACACCCTTGAGCATAGCCAACGACTCCAGATCCAAAATCTCAGCGTCATCCATTTCAACCAGGCAGTTCACGATGCTGTCAGCCTTCTTTGCGCCCACGCCTTTCAGTGCTTTGATCTGGTTTACGTCGCGAGAGTTGATAATCTTGAGCAGGTGAGATGTCCGGGGTGTGTGTAGAGCAGGGTTCGAGGAGGAAGATACGTCGGCAGAAGCGGCAGAGGTGGCAGAGGCAGCGGTGTTGTCACGGAAGATGGGCAGTTTCCTAGTCGTCTTTTTCGGTTTGCGGGCAGTGGCTTTGGGTTTGTACTGGAAGCTGTCGTCGGAGGCATAGGAATCGTCGTGGTCAGAGGGCGGTGGCTGGGCAAATTCTTCATCGTGGTCGTCTTCATCCTCGTCTCGGTAGACTATCTTTGCCTTTGACGTTTTCTTCTCCACTTTCAGCGGAGCCATGAGTTTCGAGACAGGAACTGGAGATACAACGGTATGGGATGGCAGATTGACAGGCACAGATACGTGCTTCATAGACTCTTCCTTCTTTGCTCGTATCTTTTCCTCAAGCTTCTTCATCTTGGCCTCCAACTTCACATTGTCCGGGAAGTAGGGTTGCGCAAGATGGTACATTCTCAGTGCACTTGCATCTTCACCGCGAATGTGATGTTGCTTGGCCATCAACAAGAACTGTAGGCCTTGCGATTTTCCGTCTTCCTCTTTCAGTTCAAGACGTTGCTCAAGCTCGTCCAACCGCTTCTGCAACTCGGCCGATAGTGCTGGAGCAGAATTACTAGCATCTTGTAGTGCCTTCTCTGCAAGCCTCTCATCAACCTTTTGGGCGATCAGAGCTTCGATTGACTCCTTTGTGAGTGCAGGCGGATCGTTTCGTACCCGCGAAGCACTTTCAGTGGTTCGGAAAGTCTTCGTCGGCCGGGATGCAAAAGTGGTACTGGGTTCGGCTGCTCGCTTAGGAGCTTCTGCTCGTCGGATACCCTGGTTCTGTGTAAGGTTAGGAACACGAGAAGCAGCCTTGCGGGAATCAGAGTATACAGAGAAGGCCTTTGTAGGCTTTTCCCCTTTCTTCTGCTTGTCCGGGTCCGAGATGGTGGTGTTGGTGGCAGCCACCAGCGATCGAAGTGGTTGTCGTGCCATGGTCGCTCCACCAATGCTGCTAGATGCCGCCAAAGGCTTGACTGCGGTCTTGTACATGGGGTCGTTTTCCACTTCAGCAACCTCGATCTTCTTTGTGCGACTGGCAAAATTCAACGAACTAATTGTGTCGAGATGGTATGCGCGAGTAGGCGCGAGGTTCAGAATCATGACTGTCAGGCCCTTGTTCTGACCCAACGATAGAATCCTGGTCATCTTGGACTCGCGGTAAGGTATCCTACTGGCCTTCTTGTTCATAGCCTCCACACACTGTGCTAGCACGAATAGCGACTTATTAATAGCCGAGCTCTCGACCAGGCGCTCCTTGTTGTTTTCTGTTCGGCGGTTGTCCTCTGATCCTGCAAGGTCAATACACGACGCACGGCTGACGCGAATAGTGTTTTCAGTAGTCTGGGTAATCTTCACACAGAGAACGGCATGGGATCGCGACGAATGCGCGTTGAGCTGAAAGACTGTCAGTGACGCGCAGCCAGACGTATGTAGATAGGTTGGTTACCTTGGTAGCAGACGTGGACCTGTTCAAGTTGGCCTGGTCGTAGAGCTGCTCAAACTCCTTGAGCGTCGTGCATGGCTTCGAGGTCAGACCAACGACGACAGTCTTGCCGTGGTTGTCCCTGATGGGCAGACCCGATGGTGTTCGCTTCTCTGGTGGCTCGAACAGGTCGTACACGCGATCACAGTAGATCTCGAAGTACTCTAGCGCGACCTCTACCTGGGTTGCCCCGGCCGAGTCCTTCTCGATCTTCTTGCATCGCCGGTATATGGCGCTCAACAGGCGAGGGATGACACCTCGGTCGGCCAGCGACTTGCCTCCACGCATCGTATGTGTCTTGCCGGTACCAGTGCAGCCATGGGCAAAGATGGATAGATCAAAGCCATTGAAGAGATGCTTCACCGTTGGCGCGACTAGCTAGAGGTCAATGCCGGCGCGCGTGCCTGTTTCTAGATGAATACTCACTTTCAGCATCGAACAGCTGCTGCTGCGTGGCGTCCTGCTCGTAGACGGAGCTGAATTGGAAGCTGAAAGACTCTGCATCGTTCTTGGGACTGGGGATCCGCACAACTGCCGGGATGGACTCGCCCTCAAGCTTCTCGGCCGTGACGATGGTGTCTTTATCGAGCTCCTGTTTCAAAAGAGGACGTATCCTCGCGACAACACGTACGCTCATGGTGGTGGCCCGCGGACGGCAATGGTTGGTGAAGGACAACAGAAAACAACAAGCCTAAATCTACAGAGAAGAGAATGCCGGGCCTACCGTACGTGACGCTGCAGGTCTGCGTTGTCCAAAGGGCCCACTCACGCGCATCGCGTTTCTGGTCTCCCCCCACCCCCTGGTCGTTTTTCGCCTGTTACCTGGTCAACCCGTCACCGCCGGGACGGAAGAACAAGCGGCACGTGCAGCCCCCATCACCTCCAACCATCATCGGGCCCCGATCGATCGTAGCCGTCGAGAATATCCATCGCTGCTATTTCCAGGTTACCCATGGCCGTCGTCATCCATGGTTATACTTGGGTGTAGAGGTCCTTGCGGGCTGTCTAAGCATGTCTTGGCGCATTATCGGTGCTGAAAGCCCCGGTGGCTTCTTCGAGGAAGCGGGAGTCGGCAGTACATACCTCGAAGCCAGGCACAGTATCCGATAGCGCCGACGAGCCTCATTATGCTAACGTACTATTTACAGCGTGTCGGCTGCGGGCATAGAGGGCCCAGAATCTTCCGGCGAAGCGCCTGGCCGTTGTCGCTGTACTATGCCCTGGCGCCATCTCATTGGTCCAGCGATGAAACGTCCACCCAGCGCATCAGAGCTCCACAGCCACTCTTTGCATACTTACCGTATTTTCGCCTGGGTCTCGAGTAACCTGTCTAAATTACTGGCTGCTGCGACAATGCTCGGCCAATACCACTCTTTGTCCCACTGTCTGCTCAAACCGTGCTCAAGGCGGCTAATGCAGCTTCAAAACCGCTGGCTGCCCGGGAGCCATGAGACCCTCACAGTAGCCATCTGAACGTCTAGACTGTCATTTGCTTGAGACCAACTGTTTCCTGTTTCTTTGCGTGCATTGTTTCCTTTTCGTTGCTTTTCTCTTGCCGATCTCTTCTCTTTAGTATCCATTTTTCCTCAGTCTCTTCATTCAGTCTGTCGCTTTCTTTCATTGTTTTGCTTCCAAGCGCTGGTATCGCATCTATTGGTATTTTCTTTCTGGTACTCTAATCCTAGAAAAGCCTTGAAATGGCTCTTGTTTTCAACCTACTGCTGCTGGCAGCTTGTTCGACATACGTAGTTGGTGGGCCGGTCCCAAGAAACTACCAGAAACCACAGTAAGACACTTATTTTTTTTTTAAACATCCCAGCAAAATCACTCACTAAACGCATCTAGGTTTACTGGCTACTTCAACACTTCTTCCACAGTCCCTTCAGTGTCTGAACAGAAAACTGTACAAGCAGACACTGCAATCGTAGTGGAGCCCATTCAGGAAACAATATTCACGTCGATAGCGCCAGCCATCACCTTTGTCAATCCCGATGGCGAGCCACTCGTAACCCAGGATCCACAAACGGTCTTCTCCACATCATTCATCACACCCACACCAAATCCTACGACAGAGAAGTCATCGAGCGCACTGTCAACCTCTGCCACTACACCGGATCCAAGACAAACACCTGCTGAGAGTAGTCCATTACCCACTCTCTCTTCTATTGTCTCATCAGCATTGTCGAGTACAGTGAAAGCTGTCGAGAACAGTACAGCTAGCGAGACTAGTCGGCAAATCCCCAAGTTTACGTATTCGCCCGCGGAAAAAAAGACGTCTACATCCTTGGTCTCACCCACTAATGTGGCCAGCGAAACGCCAGTGCCTACCTCTGGAGGAATGCCTGGCTTCCAGCATCCCGGATCAGCGGCTCCAAGTCTGCAACAATCAAACAGCACCTTCAGCCCAACCATAGTCGCTTCAACCGTAGTGTCATCCATTGTCCCAAGTGGCTCACCTGTAGTATCGTCCTCGAGGTCAGATGCAGGCCTTGAGGACATGACATCACGTAACATTGTCACATCTTACACTACTGTGTATCCGTCAGTTCCATTACCCGACGCGGCTACAACGGCACCTGAGACGCCAATATCAGGATCAGCCACGCCGACCCAGACGCAGCAGTCTAACTCTTCATCCCAATCATCGTCTGAAGTGACTGAGCAGCCGACTTGTAGTGAATGTCAGGAGGCAGCGCCCTCTGTTACCGGCTCACCAGCTCAGGCTTTGCCGTCGGAGTCTTTGCAAGTCCCACCAGTAGTTATCGTCACGTCTTTCACCACAGTCATGGCCAGCTCAGGGTCTAGTGATGTGCCCCAGGTGCCGGCCACTTCTTCGGTACCTGAGCCTGTGGTACCCAGCTCATCAGCCCTCTCTTCTGCCTCTGAAGCCACTTCGTCACTAGCAGAGCCAACACCACCCGCAGCTCCGACTAGCTCCCCTTCCTCCTCTTCATCGGAAAGCTCAACACTAGCTAAGCCGACTTCTTCCTTGGCGCCGCCTCCAGAGCCTCCAGCGCAGCCATCTTCTTCTACTACACCGCCCCCGGAGACCTCAGTACAGCCATCCCCATCCTCAACTCCGTCCTCCCCAGAAGCTCCTGCGCCAACATCAAACGTCACGCCATCTCCATCAGTACCCACGAGCATTCCATCGACTTCGTCGCCACCGCCGCCATCATCACCTGAGCCAACGCCTTCTTCTTCTTCTTCCTCTTCATCATCATCATCTTCTTCCTCTTCTTCAACGACAACCTCGGAAGGCCCACTCATCATTACCCCAATACCACCAAGCCAGATATTCACGGTGACTGCGACAGCGACGACGACAGAGAAGGAGACAATCAGGGAGACAGTTACTGTAACTGCAAGGTGAACAAACCAACTGTTCTTGGAAAGTGGTTGTTTATGCGAGAGAAAAAAAGAAAAAAATAGAGCGATGTATTTACTAAGGAAAGAGAAATAGTTTAACTTGATACCCAAAGATTCAGAATATTCATTTACTATCACATATGCTTAAAATTCCCTTTTGTATTATCAACCACTCAAGTGAAAAAGTCCAAATCGTTGTCATTACAATTTTTCTTCCGTATCCAAAGAAAAAACGGGTGCAAGTATACTTGATCATTCACTTAAGCGCGCGATTACACAGAACCTCAACGAGATTCTCCTTCCGGCATCATCGTCTCATGTTAACATCTCAACGTTTCAATACCCACCCTGCTCTCTCCTGCCATCCCCTTCCACACCTCCGTCGCCGTCGTCGCCGTCGTCGCCATCTCGACTAGCCTTTGCCCCGCCAGCCGCGTCCGCAATACCCTGGGCGTCACCTCTCAGCTTCTCAAAGTACGCTTTGACGTCTTCCGCACCCACAGCCTGACCAGACTGGGCAAACGGCTTCAAAAAGGCAGAAACCTTGTCTCTGATGTGCGCATATGCCATTGCACCTTGGATAGCGCGTACACGGTCCATGTTGTTGAATGCTGCCTCGCCGCGGTCGAGGATACTGCCTGTGCCTACTGACTGTGCGCCTTCTTCACCATCTTCCGACACAGGAGGTTCGTACGTCTCCTCTTCCTCGAGGAGCTGCGGATGCATTTTTAGTTTGGGGTAGCAATCATCGCAATGACAGAGATGGTCACGGAAATCGGGTTTGAGAAAGAGTGAAAAAGGCGTTGTAAGAGCGGTTTCGGGAAGCGGGGGAAGGGAGGCGTGTTTTGGCGCTTCTGCTTGCTTGGGTGGTGTGGGAAGAGCCGGGGGGTCCTCAGGAATGCTAGAAAGGGCGCCGTTTGGGTCTTCAGACTTCTGGCGCTTAGCCGGCACGGGGGCTGCTAGGTTTGAGGTTGTCTGTTGCTCTTCATCCTCATCAGATGCTTTGCGTTTCTTGGTGTCAATCTTTGCTTGCTCTGGGGCAGCGACTGCGGCCTTTTGTGCATGTGAAAGCGCAATAACTTTGTCGTGGTATACTGGTGGGAGGAACCCAGTCGAGCCAGCATATTTCTTGATCCACGGATTAGCCGCAACGCACTTGTAGCAGAGAAAGTGATCAAAGTCATCTTCTTCGGGAAATCCTGGAGGTAGCGGCGGGTCGTCCTCGTCCTCGTCTTCGCCACCGGCTGCTGCAATGTCGTTGCCGTCAACACCATTGCTGTTTGTAACCGCATCCGCAATGACCGTTTGATTTGATGGCACCGTCTCTGCTGTGCTCCCGTTCGCCTTGTTGTTTTCCTCTATAGTCTTGTCGATGTCCATGCCATCCACGGTACCCTTCTTTCCTTCAGTCTCAGGCTTCTCAATCATTTTGCTGTACTCCTCTCGAGTGAAGCCAACTAGACATTCGGGATGCCACCAATCCTCACCGCAACCACCCTCGTCACAGCTTCCAAGTCCAAGGCATTGGAACATGGTGCCCTTCTCTTCGTGGGGATCGTAATCTTGACCGCAGCCACAAAATTTGTTCTGAAAGTTCTGGTTGTATTTATTGGTCTTCGCCGGCTCTTCTCCTGTCACCTCGCCTTTCCGCCCGGTCTTCGCATTCAGACGAAGTGTACAGGGCGTCATATCTGGTATCCTTGTAGTGCCACAATCGCATATGAAGTTGCGTTTATTGAACAGTTCGACGAGTGTATGCTCGCCATGGCATGAGATGGAGCATGAATAGCAGACGCCTGCTGGTGTGTACTGTTGAGCGGACGAGGCGGGCGCAGGGTTGCACGTGAGGCATGCGTAGAGGCTCTGTCGTAGAGGACCAAGGTCACGCGTACAAGTGTCGAATTGCTATTAGGTATCAGCATGGGCACATATGACATGGCATGCGTACTCACATATGGAAGTGCCTCGCGTGCTTCGGCCTCGAGGCTGAGCTGCTCTTTAATGAAGCTATTTAGATGCGATCAGTAAATCGCACCATGTATGATTGATAGAGGACTTACTCTGCTGCAGTCTGGGAACTTTCTGATGCTTGCGACAGGCTGCTGGAACGCGGCTTGGAAGACATGCTTGTAGACTGTGAATCCGCCATGACAACGGAGTAACGTAGAGAGATATGTATTCCTATTATGTTCAAATAAGTGCTGAACAGGTGTATGTGCGTCTTTAAATCTCTTCAAACAGCCCAAAGGAGCTGATCTGTTATGATCGCGGGTTGCGGAGGGTGGTGAGCAGTATCTCCAGGCACAGGATGCGCCAGGGCGCTGATTGGTTGCAGCAAAAGCACTTTACGCGTGGAAAAGGAAAGCGCGACGCGGTCGTGTTCCTTGACCCTCTCCCACTCCTCTGCCACCTGCAACCCCGCACTGCTACCCCGAATTACTCTACGGTAGTTTGTTTTCTATGCGAGAATTGTGCATTGAGTCAACATGAGGTACGGATTCCACACATATACGCACGACTCGTAGACCGAGCGCCAACCTTTAGCCCCTCTTTACCGCCGACACCACAATACTAACAAAGGCTCAGTTCACCACCACCACTCCGCTCCAACATGTCGTCCGCAAATCGGGGCGCTGCCCCTACCAACAGAAGCAACAAGCGTGCGAGAGACGATGAAGACCTTCCTTCCTCAGCAGTGCACCCGCCGTCCAGTCGTAAGTACAGCGCAAACAAAGGAAATAACAAACAACAAACAGCTAACAGCTAACAGCCATGGCCTCGTCCCCACCTGTGCTACCAAATGACGAAGATGCGGATATGCTCGATGATGACGATATCATTCGCGACGTCGACGACCTGGACGAGGACGCGGAAGAGGCTGAGGGGATCGATCTGTTTGCCGATGATTTCGAGAACGACTATGTAGCCCGTGAGAACGATGCCTATGAGGGCCAGGGCATTGATGATGAAGGCGACTACGAAGAGCTCAGTCTTGCTGAGAGGCGAAAACTTGATGCAAGCCTGAACGCCCGTGATAGGGAGGCAAGACGCCGCATGCCTGCTGCTTTTTTGCCGGACGACGATGAGCAAGACGGTCTGGCAGGTCTGATGGGACGCCGTCGTGTTCGGAGACACCGTTATGATGAAGAAGACGATATGGACATGGTTGACGATATCATGAACGAGGAATTGACACTCGAGGCACTCACCGACGTGAAAGCTAATACGTTGACCGACTGGGTTGCCCAGCCTCAAGTTGCCAGGACAATTGCGCGGGAGTTCAAATCTTTTCTGACCGAATACACGGATGAGCATGGTCATTCAGTCTACGGTTCGCGCATCCGAACGCTGGGTGAGGTTAACGCCGAGTCCCTGGAGGTCTCTTTCGACCATCTGGCAGAGCAGAAGGCTACGCTAGCCTACTGGCTTGCCAACACGCCGACCGAAATGCTCAAGATCTTCGACCAAGTTGCCATGGAAGTGACTCTTCTTCACTACCCAGACTACGAGCGTATCCACTCTGAGATCCATGTCCGCATCACCGATGTACCTGTTCAATACACCCTTCGCCAGCTTCGTCAGTCACATCTGAACAGTCTTGTCCGCGTCAGTGGCGTAGTCACTCGCCGAAGCGGTGTTTTCCCACAACTAAAGTATGTCAAGTTCGACTGTACCAAGTGCGGTGTCACGCTTGGTCCCTTCCACCAGGATTCCAATGTCGAGGTCAAAATATCCTTCTGTCAAAACTGCCAATCACGCGGTCCCTTCACAGTCAACTCTGAGCGTACAGTCTACCGCAACTACCAGAAACTCACCCTACAGGAGTCTCCAGGAACTGTTCCAGCCGGTCGCTTACCGCGTCACCGCGAAGTCATTCTTCTTTGGGATTTGATTGATTCTGCCAAACCTGGAGAGGAGATAGAAGTTACAGGTATTTATCGTAACAACTACGATGCTGCTCTGAACAACAAGAATGGATTCCCTGTCTTTGCCACCATTCTCGAAGCAAACTACATCGTAAAGTCTCACGACCAGCTGGCAGGCTTCCGGTTGACCGAGGATGACGAGAAAGAGATCCGACGGCTGTCTAAGGACCCGCGCATCGTTGACAAGATCATCGGCTCGATTGCGCCAAGCATCTACGGGCATACGGACATCAAGACCGCTGTGGCGCTCTCGCTCTTTGGAGGTGTCAGTAAAGAAGCACCTGGTCGCCATTCGATTCGTGGTGATATTAACGTACTTCTCCTTGGAGATCCTGGTACCGCCAAATCTCAGATCTTGAAGTATGTTGAGAAGACGGCTCATCGTGCAGTTTTCGCAACTGGCCAAGGTGCCTCAGCTGTTGGTCTCACAGCTTCCGTTCGTCGTGATCCTATGACCAGTGAATGGACTTTGGAAGGAGGCGCTTTGGTGCTTGCGGATAAGGGCACTTGCCTCATTGATGAGTTTGATAAGATGAACGACCAGGATCGGACGTCCATTCACGAAGCTATGGAGCAGCAGACCATCTCTATCTCGAAAGCTGGTATCGTCACAACACTCCAGGCGCGTTGTTCGATCGTAGCTGCAGCCAATCCAATTGGTGGACGTTACAACTCCACGATCCCTTTTTCACAAAATGTGGAGCTAACAGAGCCTATTCTGTCTCGATTTGACATTTTGTGCGTAGTACGCGACACTGTCGATCCGGCAGAGGATGAACGCCTTGCTAAGTTCGTTGTGAACTCCCATGGCCGAGCGCATCCCCTCGTTAATTCAGCCTATGGTTATTCCGACAAGGCTAAGGCATCACAGAACGGTGATGACCAAATGGAAGTCGATGGAGACGCTCCAGTGAAGGAGGGCGAGATTCCACAGGAACTTTTGAGGAAGTACATTCTCTATGCTCGGGAAAAGTGCAGGCCCAAACTGTACCAGATTGAGCAAGATAAAATTGCGCGTCTCTTTGCAGACATGCGTCGAGAGTCTATGGCAACTGGAGCCTACCCTATCACTGTAAGTTGAGAAATCCCAAAAGATTGTTTCACTCACTCATGTCACCAGGTCCGTCATCTTGAGGCTATATTGCGTATCGCAGAATCGTTCTGCAAGATGCGCTTGTCCGATTACTGTGCATCAGTAGATATCGATCGTGCAATTGCTGTTGCAGTCGACTCTTTCGTTGGTTCACAGAAAGTCAGCGCAAAGAAGGCATTAGCAAGAGCCTTTGCAAAGTACACTCTCAATCGACCTGGTGCAGTTCAAGCCCCAACTCGAGGAGGGAGACAGACGCAAAGAGCAGCAGCATAGACGAGATTTCTGATGCATCTTGGTGGAACCTGACAATTTTTACGTGGGGAGGAGTTCACGGCCGTTGTTGTATAATGACGGGTTATAGTGCAATGATACCATGTTGAGCAGCGTTGTGTAAGCAATAGCATTTTGACTTAGTACCTATGTCTAAACGTTTATTTCCAGTCAGGAAACCTTGTGCAACCAATTTCAAACGTCACGATAGGTTGCATGGGCATATCTGCGTATCGTGCTGCTGTTGTGCTTTCTTGCTTCAAACATACTGTAATAGGCTGCGCCAGCATCAAAGTGACACTGCTTGTCAGATTTCTAACATGGACTAGCTGGGAAAACGACATGCTCAAGGACGTGCCGGCTGAGTCATCATTCCAAGTTAGTGCAAATCTTGGCGTCGGCTCGCGCACAGAATTTTGAGAGCGCGCTACCTTGAACATCTACAACTCACGACCGGAGCACAACAACCACCCTTAGGAATTTCCCAGATAACTTCCTACGTGCAACGATGGCCCCCAAGAAGAACAAGAGAACCGCCGACTCCATCAACTCGCGCCTGGCGCTTGTGATGAAGTCCGGTAAGGTCACCCTCGGCTACAAGTCCACCCTCAAGAGCCTCCGAACTGGCAAGGCCAAGCTCGTCATCATTGCCGGCAACACTCCTCCTCTGAGGAAGTCTGAGCTTGAGTGTAAGTAAAATTGTTTTCGCTATTGTAAAGGCATTGCTAACATTGCACCAGACTACGCTATGCTTTCCAAGACCTCTGTCCACCACTTCTCCGGAAACAACGTACGTATACACTCCATCCACTCTCATTGCCTAACGACGAGATGTCCATACGATGGAACCCCCTATACATGAGTCCCGAAATTCTCGACCTACGATGCAAGGGCAGAATTGGACAACAACGGAGGGGGTCTGATTGTACTGGGTTGTCTCCGAGGGCCGGCTCTGAGAATTGGCCCGAACATGGCCATGGAGAGCTGTCAGCTAACTTAATTGAAGATTGAGCTTGGAACTGCTTGCGGAAAGCTCTTCCGTTGCTCTGTCATGTCCATCATCGACGCTGGTACGTTTTTATTTGGCTTCCTAACACCTACATGGTTCACTAACAGTCTGTAGGTGACTCTGACATCCTGAGCACCAACACCGAGAACTAGAGCGGTGCAGCACGTGGGGAAAAAATCAGTTAGACATGATACCTAGGGTGTGGCGTATGCTTGGCCCCTGATGATATCCAATGAATGACCCAAGATTCATGAGCCATTAACGTCCGATCATGCTTTCTGTGATGTGACTCATTATGACTAGACCGGCTGTGCTCGAACTGCGCCGTCGGGGTAGCGCATGTCTAACTAGTTGTGAACATGCGCTCATCAACATCACCGATCGCGTACTCAAATTCATACACAAGTGTTATATGTGCTCAAGAACAATCCTTTCGAACAGGATGTCGCTCCTCGATTGGAGAGATGGAGGTCTCCCTTCTCGAGACATCAGAGATATGCAGGCTGTTGCTTCAAAGATGCGCAAATAGCGTAATGTTCGCCTTCTGTTTGCCACGGATCCCCAGGATTGCACTTGAGTGGCGGTGGCCTGCTTGGAAATCAAGGCGCTCGCTTAACCGGGTCTTGGCGTGTGGTGCGCAATATTGTGATTAGCAATCATGCCCGACGACTTCCTTCGACTTTGCCCTCCGACACCTCCCCACTAACACTCAAATAAAGGGTAAGGTACGGCTGTCGCATTTATTCCCCCTGGCAGACGTTTGACTGATATCCTCATCAGTTCGCGCATTCGCCCTCGTTTTTTACGTTATCCGGACGTCCGCTCATTGATTTCAAAGCAGGAAGAACCGTCACAATGGCCCGCCGTCCCGCCCGTTGCTACCGCTACTGCAAGAACAAGCCCGTACGTCAGACTGGAAATACAGCGAGAGGAGGACAGTAGGCTGACTGGGTTACAGTACCCCAAGAGCAGGTTCAACCGTGGTGTACCCGATGCCAAGATCCGCATCTTCGACCTCGGTCGCAAGAAGGCCAACGTAGACGACTTCCCGCTCTGCATCCACTTGGTCTCCAACGAGTACGAGCAGCTGTCCTCTGAGGCCCTCGAAGCCGCCCGTATTTGCGCCAACAAGTACATGGTCAAGAGCGGAGGAAAGGAATCCTTCCATCTCCGTGTCCGTGTCCACCCCTACCACGTCGTCCGTATCAACAAGATGTTGTCGTGCGCTGGTGCCGATAGATTGCAAACGGGTATGCGTGGTGCTTTCGGCAAGCCCAACGGTCTTGTCGCTCGTGTCAACATCGGTCAGATCCTCATGTCCGTCCGGACTAGGGACTCTAACCGCGCTATTGCTCTCGAGGCTCTGAGGCGTTGCCAGTACAAGGTACGTGCATATCCACTCGTTTTGCTGGTGCTTTGAAACTAACTATCTCTAGTTCCCTGGTCGCCAGAAGATTATCGTCTCCAAGAACTGGGGTTTCACCCCTCTTAAGCGCGAGGAGTACGTCCAGCAGCGCCAGGAGGGCAAGGTCAAGATCGACGGTGCCTACGTTCAGTTCCTCCGCAACAAGGGTAACCTTGCTGACAACATCCGCCGCTTCCCTACCGCTTTCGAGGCATCTGCTTAGATTCTGAGTTGAGAGAGATGGGTTGCTGTGCATGACGATCATGGGTCCAATGGGAATTCGGTTACGGCGTGATTTGTTTTCTTCATCAGTTATGGATGAAGGCTGGAGGGAGAACCTCTGCGGCATGTAACTGTAGAGAACGACCAGGAACAGCCCGACAATGACAAATGATACAACAACAACAACAATCGTTTCGCGCATGGCAGCTCTAGTGGCACGTGATGATGCAACAGAGCGTAATGCATTGTATGCCCCGTTCAACCAGTGCATCCGCATGATAGGCCAAAGTGATTAGGGTCGCTGAGTGTTAGATGGGCCATAGTTCTTCATGTCACTAGTAAAAAGAATAAATAGGCAATGATATGCTATTTATTCGTATAAATGATTCTGCTATGCTAATTGTGCTGTAAATGGAAAGGATAGAAAGGAGAGTTAGCAAATGCCCAACACCTCGCATGTGATTTATGCGAATGCTATTCCAAACCGAAACGAACATTAGACGCCAACGCCAGCGCCCCGGCCTTCAGCTTGCGCTTTGGAAAACTGTTGCAAGAGCTGCAATACTCCACCACGGTTGTTGCCTGGCGCTGCTGCTGTTGCTGCTTCCTCATCGTCGTCGTCTTGAGCCAGACGACTTGTTCGCCATGAGTCACCGAGCATACTTTCTTCTTCAATGCGCGTATGCGATGGGCCAGGTGCGTCCGACACTGCTTGAAGAGGCGTACGGTATCGGCTAGCCGCTGCTTGACGAGGCGAGCCACGTAACATTGATGCCGAAGAAGGCTGATGGTGCGGATCAAGAAGTATGGAGCTCATGGGCTCATCTCTTGCCGTAGGCCTATGTCTTGGTGTCCTCTGCTGAAGGTTCTGTCGACCGGGTTGTCCTCTACTTGATGCTCTTGCGCCCATCTCCAACGGCTGTGCAGTCTGCGACATTGTTCCGAAGGTGTTTGGAAACTGCGGTGGAGGGTGGAAGTTACTTCGTCCTTGCAAACGGCTATTGTAGCCGCGCCCAGAATTCTGGTACGTGTCCAAAAAGCCGTAGTACGAGGCCATCATCTTGTTGTCTTTGGCCATGAAATAGTCTTCACGGAGATCTGGGTCTTCTCTGCGAGCGCCGGTACCGTTTGCTGGAATATTGTTGGCATTGCGGGTGGTCTTTGTGGACGGGAACATGGAGTAGGAACATGTCACACCCAGGCCGTCAACGACAATCGAAAACTCCCGGAAAAAGTCTACAATGCGCTCGCTACAATTGGGTAGTCTGAAGATGAGCAGGAAAGGTGTGATGACCATACTCAAGATCTCTTCGGCGAAGATAAGGATTTTAGGTTGGTATAGTTTGGTGAATTCAGCGCGGACCTCGTCGGTATGTAGTCTATCACGCCACGATTCTGGCTCATAGCGGGTGTGATAGATGACGTGGCTGAGATAGTAAGATGGGTCTGTGACTTGATCTTCCTGGGGACTGCTTCCCCGTGCGACGCGGTATACTGTAGTGAAGATACCAATCCAGAAGATAGCTGTGTTGCCAGGTGTGATTTCGAAATTGAGGAATAACTCGGACTCGAGAAGTGTGAACACTACGAGAACGAACGCAAAGGCACCCGCAATGAACGCGACAAATGACGATACTTGCTCAGTCTTGTCTTTTGGAAACTGAGCAAGGTAAAGATTCGCGTATGGATAGGCCATGTTACGGCGACGGGCAAAATAGTGAGGAAGCTCGTTAAACTCACGGAATTTCCACTGAGCAAAAGTTGTGAAGTCACGATTGCTGAGCTGGCCGGGATCCTTGTGGTATTCAGTAAAGTATTTGAACAAGTATGACGCCAGCACAAAAACCACGGCAAAAGGCGCACAGATAATACTGATGATGCCAGTCCAGAAGAATCGCGTCCTCAATCGTTTCACGAGCTCTCGACGATTACGTTCTTTGAGGAAGTCTGGGTTGAATTGGCCGTTTGGTCCGCTGAATACAAAGTCCATGATAGCAAGGTTGACATGCCATTTAGTAGTCTCGGAGAAGATGTAACGATTGCCTAGGAAGGGAAGAGGAACCGTGACATCAAGTATCTCCTTGTTGAATAAGGCGATGAGATAGTTGTCACGACGCATCAGGCGGCCTGCGATGTCAATAGCATCCAGCCGTTGTCTGCTTTTCGAGTCGAGCAACTTGCGCGTTTCTGGCGACAGGTTGGAAGCAGTAGCCAAGTTCAAATCTCGCAACGCCATGATGCGTACTACCACTTGTTGCCATTGTATCGTCTGAATGTCGCAGTCGGGAATATCAAGTAAATAATGATAAAAGTCGTGCATGGCTCGGAGCCGGGGTATGTCTGTGACCATGTTGTAGAATGAATACAGCCAGTATATGACGAAGACCCAAAGTGCTAGTATCCAAAAGCCGTGTATCCTGCCTGTCGTTAGCTAGGATTTGGTGGTATCGAATAGAGAGACTACGAACCTTGCAGCACACTTAGGTACCAAAACCTGGCTCATCTTGTTGCTTTGATGCAACTTGGAGTAGTCTATGCACCATCCCAGAAATGTCATGAAGCCCACTACAAAGGCGGTTTGCAAAAGCGTCAGGACCCTCCTGAGAAGAATCGAGTATATGCCGCAGCCAACATAGTATTCGTAGACCTCAGTCATATAGTTATCCAGATCCGTCTGATTCACCCACAACCACAGAGCTTTCTCCCTCGGGTCTGCGGCGAAGTGTCCGGGTCTACTGGTGTGTCCCCAAGGCTGTGTAGGTGCACTTCTCCTATCGTCGTCATGAAGCCGTTGCTGTGTGCGAGTGGCGTCCCACTGAGCCCGTGTCTGTCGCGTTGATGGGCCTGGCACAGGCATGGGGAGGCCTCTGTTGTGCTTGCTCGAACCCGGTGCTGGTCCATGTCCTCCTTCAAGAAGCAGGGATTGGGGGACGTCGTCGTCATCGTCCAAAGACACAGTGCGGGCTGGTGCAGGCTGTCTCCATGCTGGCATGCGACTCGCTGTGTTGATGCCTGGAGGCGCGTTGCGCTTAGCATCTGGAGATACGGCGCGGCTCTCAGTTGTCATCTGACTGGAAGACGCTTCCTCGAGCAAGTGTGCCAGGTCCTGCTCCTCAAAGCGAGCACCAAAGTTCTCTTCGTCTATGTCCATCTCGTGTCGCTCCTCGGTTGAGACGGAGTCGCGACGGTGTGGGGCGTTGAGGGGTTCGTGTTCGTGGGGTTCGTCGGAGGCAGAAGGAAGGAGTCTAGATAGCAGGTTGGACGCCATCATGGCCC
Organism: Curvularia sp. IFB-Z10; assembly: GCA_002161795.1. Taxonomy (NCBI): domain Eukaryota; kingdom Fungi; phylum Ascomycota; class Dothideomycetes; order Pleosporales; family Pleosporaceae; genus Curvularia; species Curvularia sp. IFB-Z10. The sequence goes on from JPSZ01000001.1 coordinate 1,806,961, forward strand.
ATGTACGGTGTTGCGCTCAGGCAACGGGCGGGGCGCGTGGCCGTGCTGCGCGGGATGAGGGCACGGTCTGAGGGCGAGTAGGGTCAGAGGACCAAAGGCGTGATCCCCAGAGGTTGATTCGAGTCCATGAGCACTGGCTCAAGCGTGGCAGTAGTTGTATCAGCAGGATACAGGTGGGCGGTGATGGATGCGGCTATCATCGAGCGCCTCATTGACATGGGATTCATGCAGGTGACGCGACTGCTATCGATAAGCTCGGCTGCACCTGCCGCTTGCCTGCCCGACATGACACCTTTCTGGGCCAAAGGTCACAACACCCATCCAGTCATGGCGACGAGCTATTTCCACGACCGGGCAGTTCCAGCTTCTCAAAATGGCTCATCTCCCTCGACGCCGTCGGTGGCCCTCGGTTCACGAGGCACGAATGCGCTCTCCAGCCGAATCACGAGTGTGCTCTCCACTCCGTATGCAGATCTAGAGATCCGAGATGCCTTGGAAACCCTGGATGCACGTCGAGTGCAAAACTCCGCAGAGACGCGTCGCCAGCTTCGTCTTGATGTGCAAAAGGAAGTGATACAGTGTAATGGCGAGATCATCAGCGACTTTGGCCAGGTTGCCGAGGTACGTCAGAACGCAAACTTGAAAATTCATCTGCTAAAAGCCCCCAGCAATTGAAGCGTATCGGAACTGCCATCAGCAGCTTGAATAATTATTGTGCTGATATGCGAGGTCATATTGAGGCTGCAAACAAAGAGACCGATCCTGTCTTGGAAGAAGCCACCAACCTCATAAACCAGAAGAAGCAGGTCGAATCCAAACAGCAAGTTCTCAACGCATTCACTTCTCATTTCCTGATCACCGACGAAGATGTCACTGTATTAACCTCTACCGCGGAGCCTGTCAACGAAGAATTCTTCCAGATCTTGACTCGTGTAAAGAAGATCCATCATGACTGCCAAGTACTACTTGGAACTGAAGATCAGCGACTGGGCCTGGAGGTACTGGAGAGAAGCTCCAAGCAACTGAACTCTGCTTTCCAAAAGCTTTACCGATGGATCCAGCGCGAGTTCAAAACGCTGGATCTTGAGAATCCACAGATTAGTGCATCTGTCCGGCGATCTTTGCGTGTGCTGGCTGAACGACCGACCCTGTTCCAAAGTTGTCTCGATTCGTTTGCTGAAGCTCGCGAGTCGATTCTGTCCGACGCATTTCATGCGGCATTGACCGGTTCGACGTCAGAAAACCATATAGTCACCAAGCCCATCGAGTTTCACGCTCACGATCCGCTTCGTTACGTGGGAGATATGCTGGCTTGGGCTCACTCTACGACAGTTTCAGAAAGAGAGGCTCTTGAGAACCTTTTTATTTCAGACGGCGAAGAGATCAAGCGCTCCATCCAGGCTGGTTTGGAAAGCGAGCCGTGGCTGAGAGTGGACCAAGACGCAGAGATTTTCGACGGGCGAAAGGCTCTTAATCAACTAGTCAGCCGTGATCTTGCAGGTGTAGCTCGTTTGTTGAGGCAGCGAACGGAGCAGGTCATCCAAAGCCATGATGATGCAACCCTTGCATACAAGATCGCAAATCTGATTGGCTTTTACAAAGGAACTTTTGCCAAGCTGTTAGGAACAGACTCGGACGTCTTGGATGTCTTTGACGTATTAGAATCTTCTGCTATGCGGCAGTTCCGCGCCAACATGAGAGATTATGTTGCTAATGTGCAAAGCGATCTTGCTGTGGCGCCAGCCGACCTGTCTCCTCCTGAATTCCTAGAAGACGCACTACAAATACTCAAAGTACTTGCCAAAAGCTACGATACATCAGTGGCTGCAACAGACGACGACGGTCAGGGCTTCCAGACGGTACTTTCAGAAGCTCTGGACCCTTTCTTGAGCGGTTGCGAGAATTTGCAGAAGGAAATGAAAGAGCCCGACAATGCCATCTTCGCCATAAACTGTCTATTCGCGGCCAAGGAAGTGCTCTCACAATATGCCTTCGCCAATGAGCGAGTGAGCGATATAGACGACACGATTGAAGAGAATGTCGCTAAACTGACGGACTACCAACATCAGTACCTGATCAACGCGTCTGGTCTCATTGCTCTTATTGATGCGCTTGCAACAATCGACGACTCGGACGAGAGCCTGAAGACAGTACCCAATTTAGAAGCTTTCAAGCCAGATGCATTAGTCTCTACCAGTCAGCAGCTAGATGAATTTCTACCATCTGCACTTATTGACGCATCGGAGAATATCAAGCGGCTGCGCAATAGGAACATGATACAAGACATCACTGAAGAAGCCGCCGGCAAGTTTTGTGAGGATTTTGAGTTTGTAGAGAGCAAGATAATAACTGCGGATGAGCTGATGTACGATGAGGAGGACGAGGAGCAGGAGCAGGAGCCTAGGTTGAGAGATTTGTTTCCTCGTACTAGTGGTGAGATACGGGTGCTGCTCAGCTAGGGATCCATATACAGAACACATAAGAATCTCCTCGGACCTACGGTCCGTAATCCATGCCGTCAAAGAATGATTCTCGTCAAGGGCATACGTAGTGAAATATACCATACTAGCTATGACGTATCTATTGGGGCTTCTTCTTCTCCCACTCTTCTGGCGTATGGCACTTTGGCGTCCACGCATGTATCGCTGCGATTTCCTCTTTCAGCGTACTGTTGACTAGTCGGTGCCGTGCTAAGGTCGTCTTCTTGGTAAACTGTGGCGATACAATGATAGCCTCGTACATCTGCCCACATCCGCCTATCCGCGGGTATCAGCGTGGTCCTGTGACTCAAATACATCTTGGAACAAAAGAAATTCTGCAGCACCAGGCCATGTCTGTAGCACCTTTCTTTCCCTCGCTTGTTTTTTTTTTCAATTTAGAGACTGGATTATGACGTACCACTCAAATCCTCAATCTCAACGTAGGTCGCGTTCAGTCCGTCTTCGAGCTTCTTCTTGATTCCTTCCATAGTCACGCCAGAAGTGGCCTGTGTGTTGACTGCCTCCGCATCTGTCCTCGCACTCATGGCTTTGGTATCTTCGGGATCGATTGCAAGGGTGTCGAGTGTTTTGTAAAGTTTGTGTCGGGGATCCATGTGGTGGAAGATGTGATATTCATTCAGTGTTCCTATCTTCGGATCTGATAAGATTTGGCCTCCCGATCAGGAAAAGGGCAGAAGACAAGCGGGGAGGGGCTGATGACGCACGTCGGTTACGAGTGCAGGGGTGGCTGGCGCGTTCCATTGGGATTGCAAAGCGCGCAGCTGTAAGTTGCAATTGTTCACCTTGTGGCCGTATGTTTACAGCTACGGCACGAAGATTCGCAATGAGCGCGACTACTACTTGTGCGCCGTTCTCCAAGGCGGTCATAGGGGCGATGCGGAAGCTGTAGGTTTACTCTTTGACGTGCTGAATATTGTCCCTTTCCATGTCGAAAGCAGAAACCAAATATATGCGGTATTGCTCTATCCAAGTACTGATTGCCACAAAGGTATCCGCGAGAGCTTGCAGACAATTCTTGGGATAATACCGGATTGCTGCTCGAAGCACCGTTCAATGCGTCTCGCCGCCAGTCAAACACCGTCCTCCTCACCATTGACCTTACCAAAGCTGTTGCTGACGAGGCCATCGCACTCAATTCTTCGATCATCATCGCGTATCATCCCATCATTTTCAGAGGCTTGAAGTCACTGACCCTCGCTGATACACAACAACAATCGCTACTACGATTGGCTAGTCACGGCATTAGTGTGTATTGTCCACACACGGCATTGGATGCAGCACCAGGAGGACTCGGAGATTGGCTAGCAGACATTGTTACAGGCACAAAGAATGTGAATGCGTCTTCAGGCACGGATGCTCAGTCGGAGCCTTCCAATCCCACGGCGGAAGAAAGCGATGATGATCCCTTCGTTGAGCAGAAGCGTCCAACTTTTACGCTGAACCACCACCCAAGCCAGCGCACTCTGAATTTTGGCAAGCCGGCCTCTTCGGCGGTCCCGCTCACTGCTCCACACAAGCGGGAAGTCATCAGGCCTCAGGTGCCAGAATTGGCTTCACATCCCAACGCTGGCATGGGCCGCATCGTCAGATTCGATCACCCGCAACCCCTCCCTGCCCTGCTTGATCGCATAGGAAAGGGCCTTAACAACCCCAAGGGCTTTCCAATCGCCATACCCCAAGATAAAACAATCTCTGATATCGAGATAAGAAGTGTAGGCATCTGCGCAGGCTCAGGCTCAAGTTTGCTCAGTGGCCTGGACGTCGACTTGCTCTTCACGGGCGAGATGGACCATCACTCAGCGCTTGCCGCAATTGAGCAGGGACGAGTGGTCATTAGCCTGTTCCATAGCAACTCTGAGCGCGGGTTCCTGTCCGAGGTCATGAGTGTGCAACTGGAGGATGCAGTGGAGGAGGAGTGGGCCAAGGTCAGAGAAGAGTACAAGGGCAGTCAAGAGTTGGAGGAGGCATTGGCAGACGGGGACTTTGAGATTGCGGTTAGCGAGGTCGACAGGGATCCGTACGGCATTGTGGTGTTGAAGAATGACGTAGAATAAGCAGAGAAAACACAGTATTAGGCACCGCGAACGACTGCAGCATCGTATGTCCGCGAACGCGACGTTCAAAACTCTGGAAGGAGCCAATCCTGTTGCGAGTAGCGGGCCACTTTCGGGATGTTCGCTAAGCAAGTGTATCCCGGGTCGTCCCACATTAGCCGAAGTACCATACCGTTCAACTGTCAACGCACAACAGTGTCACGTCAAGCAAATATATTCTAAACGAAACCAACTTCCTCCATCGAAACTTAAAACCGAAGCGCATTCAGCGCTTTCGCAACATCCTCCGTGGCGCAATTGGCTAGCGCGTCTGACTGTTACAGCACCATGTAGCTTATCAGGAGGTTGAAAGTTCGAGCCTTTCCGGGGGAGTTTCTTTTTTGCCTGCCGCCTAGATCAGCACATCGCTCCTAGGCATGCAGTGACGTGCATTCTTTTTCACTTTTTTTTTCTCGTTAAGCTGAATTCACAATTCGAGCTACTTTCCAGCACTGCGGTAGGTACTCCAGTGTAGATCAAGCTCGACTGTCATTCTTACATAAAAATCAACATTGCGCATCAACCTGAATAATCACACACGGTTTCGACATGGTGTCGTACAAGCCAAAGTCACTGACAGTCCTCAGGCAAATGTCCTCGAACCTTGCCTTGATGGCAACTGTTCCTGCAGTGTGCACTTGCCTCAGCCCGACCTCTGGATTGTTGCCCGGCGACTGCTGTTCAGGGCCCAGTGAGGGAATTATTACTCTAGCCAGAAGCTTCCTGCGCGATTGACGCGGTATGCCCTCCAGAACAGCATTACCGCTTCCCTCTCCTATTTCTCCTTGACCACTACCAGTCGGACCTGTCAGAGTAGTAGTAGTAGCAGCAGTAGCAGCAGTAGTAGTAGGACCTGGATTGAGACTTTTGCTCAACACAGTCTCCAGCTCGTCAATCACCGGCTGCGATTTCCAAAACTCTGTTCGATTCATCTGGCCGTCGAGTCGCACGATTTCTGGCTCGTTGTCGGATGCGAAGCCGATGACTTGTACGGGCTTGGTGCTGTCACTGTCATTGTCTGTAGCGAAACTGAAGTCTGGTTTTTCCTCGATGCCAGGCAGGGGGATGTCGGAGGGGAGCATGGCGATTGTGGTTTGGGCGATGCCGTAGGCGATTCGCTGGTGGATCATGGGCATGATGTGGTGCTCGATTACGGATTGGATGTGTCGTGTGCGTGTGGTGCTTAGCTGGCCGAGGATGGTCTGGCCGTGTGAGGAAGATGTGTTTGGTGGCAAGCAGGTGTATGCCGAGTACGGTGGTGGAGCATCGACGTCTTTGTTTTGTGACATCTTTAGGAATTGAAAGTATGGGATGAAAAGGGGGTGAATCTGGCGATGAAGCGTCTAGTTGGAGAATGTTGTACGACTGTGGGGTTCACAAGCAAACCAACAGGTTGCTGCACAGTCCCGAGTTCTTTTCACAGCCTACTTGCGCTCGTTGCTGAACCACAGGTTTGCTGGTCCGATGGCAAAAGCTGGGAGAGGCATTAACAGTTGTGTCCGGATCGCGGCAAGTTCAATGTCCAAAAAGGGCACGGTGGTTCTGGAATCTGCCCCATCTCAGCCTTGTAGCATTGAGGGCTTTTTGATTAGCGCAAAGTACTGCCACAGTTGTGGTCTCGTGATGGGTCGCCTTTGGTTGTTGGATGCGTGGATGCTGATGGCTAAGCGAATCAGACGGCATTTAGTCGTGAACATCCAAGACACTCGGTCTGAGGACCTCGGCAAAGCAAAGATGATGTCGCCAACATGGCGAGATGAGGGGTGGCCTGACATGCTCAGCAACTGCACAGCGAGGGCTATGCTGCGTTTCTGGCTACTCGTACTTGATGCTAGGCTGAAGCCGCAGTCGTCGCTTCTCGCGTTCCCATACTTGAACGACCGAGCAGCGCCCGGTAATAAGCTGCGCAGTGTGGCCCTGGATGCTTTAGGTCACCGGCGTGAAGGGTAAGCTTTCTAGAATACGGCTGCTGTACCAAACTGGGCTCCAAAGGCGGCTTGCCATGGCTGTGGAGATGTAAGGCAGACTCGACAGGGCTCCGACTTCCGCGAGCGATTCTCTTTTAGGACTAGCACTGTTCTTGAAGGGTATCTCTCACCACTGTTCGGCAAATACCTTCACCGGGCTGGGCACATGTGCTTGCTGTCCTTGCAGTGACAACACTTGCTACAGAGCATTATGAATGGTCTCGAGAGAGTATAAAGGTACAAGTACTGCGCCCATTTAGCCTTCTTCACCATACAAATCCATCACCACTACCTCAACCTTGGTATAAAACAGCATCCTTGGTTCTTTGTGAACTACTTTCCAATTCATCTTGGCATTTCCACAACCATTAATTCTTCTACCTTGTAATCTTTACAGAGCCTACCGTCTATAAAGTTTGCGCTCCAGCACCATAATTTCGTTTGAGTAAAACACGGACGATTCCATCGATCGAGCATCTATCGAGATCTTACATTACCTTCATCGACACTTGAATCAACCTCACTAGGGTACCACTGAAGACCAACCGCCATCATGTGGTATCATGTCGCAGAGCCCAACTCGTACTTGGTGATTACGGGTGTGGGAATTGAGAAGGTGGTCATTAAGAAAAAGGCTTTCGTGTACCCTTTGCAGAAAGTCTCCAAAATCTCCATCACACCTTTTGACTTCTCCATGTCCCTCCAGGCCATGACTATTGAGAAGCTTAAATTCTCTCTCCCAGCAGTCTTCACAATTGGTCCCGCAGATAACCCGGAAGCACTGGAAAAGTACGCTGTTCTGCTTACAGGGGAGAGTGACGGCAGGCCGACACAGAATGCGTCCAAGGGAGTCGTTGCCGTAGCCGAGGGGCGCAGCCATGTCCAGGACATCGTCAAGGGTATCATTGAGGGTGAAACACGATCAATCGTCTCCACAATGACCATGGAAGAGCTGTTCCGCGAGCGTAGAATCTTCAAGGAGAAGGTCATTGCCCAGGTGCAGTCGGAGCTGGATCAGTTTGGTCTCTGCATTTACAATGCCAACGTCAAGGAGCTGCAAGACACTCCCGGCTCAGAGTACTTTGCTTTCCTCTCGCGCAAGGCACACGAGGGCGCTCTCAACCAAGCCAAGGTCGATGTCGCTCATGCTCGTATGCAGGGTGAGGTTGGAGAGGCTGAGAAGCAGGGAAAAACCAAGCAGGAAGTTGCCAAGATCCACGCCCAAACCGCTGTCCTTGAAACCGAGCGCAAGGCTGAAAAGGCCACGGCGGACGCAAAGTTCACCGACAAGGAGATTGAGATTGGTCGGGACCTCAACGTAGCCCGAATCAACGCTAAGCGCGAGGCTGAACGTCGCGATGCTGAGCTGCAGATGGAAGTCGAGAAGAAGAGGGCGCTCATGGAGCTTGAGCGTCTGCGAGCGACCAAGGTTGTACAAGCGAAGATTGAGAAGGAGTCTTCGCAGCAAAAGGCCGACGCAGAGCTTTACGCCCAAGAGAAAGCTGCAGAAGGTAAAAAGTACAGCGAACAAGCCGTAGCCGAGGCGGTTGCCTTCCGCCGCCTGCGAGATGCCGAGTCCAACTTCCAAGCCAAGGAGCGCGAAGCGGAGGCCAACTTCATCGTCTCCAAGCGCGCAGCTGAAGCCGAGTACTTTGCTCAAGAGCGTCAGGCCCAAGCCGAGCTCATCACCCAGCAACGCAAGGCCGAAGGTTTATCCGCAATGGCAAAGGCCTACGGTGACATGGCCAACGTACTCGGCGGACCTCAGGGTCTGATGCAGTACCTGATGCTCACCAACGGCACCTACGAAAAGTTGGCTCAGGCCAACGGCCAAGCCATCAAGGGCCTTCAGCCCAAGATCAATGTCTGGCACACTGGGAACCAGGAGGGTGGGGGTATGGCTGATCCTGCAGCTCCAATCCGCAATCTCTTCCAGAGTCTGCCGCCTCTCCTAAGCACTATTCACGATCAGACTGGTATGGCGCCGCCCACATGGTTGGCTCAGATGCCGCAGAACGGCGACATGAGCAAGATGCAGTTGAGGAGCGGTAGTGGGATCTCGTAGAAGGCGAGACGAGCGGTGGTTTTGGGTCTCTCTAGAGACGCAAATGGAGGGACCGTTTTTTTATCGAATGAAGATGGAGGGGAGGAGCATATGTGGGTATCCCAGTTGTACAGTTGCTTTTAATACCTAGGGTCAGCTGCGTGGCTAGGAGTTTGGAAGTTTGTTGTTGGTACGATCTAGTCTGCTTCCAAATGCATTGCTTTTAGCGATATGTTGAATAGATAAGATATAATGAGAAAGGAAAACATAGCTTGCGTATGTGTTTGCCGTCCATGTTGTGAGATCCAAGCTCATGAGCTATTCTGATTGAAGCATGGCAACCGATTAGGATAGCCATCTTGAATCCGTGGTCGTCCAAGTATTGTTTTACCGGAGTACATGGCCTAGGTCAGGGGAAAAGCATAACACCCTGCCCTGCTGACCCGATAGCAGACGGCTCTCTGGCCGTCTCTACCGCAGCTCGAATCGCGTATTGCTTTCGATAGGATTGGCGTCAAAGGGGCTGCTCCACCTTAGGTCATACGCAGCGATCTGTGGAAGGATGGGCGTCTAGTTTTGGCTCCGGACATGTCGGCGCAGGAGGATGTAGTTCCACATAACGAGACTGGAGACGATGAACGGGTAGCTGAGTCAAGCTTGTCTGTGATACAGGCGGCAAGGACGTACGGCATAGTTCCCCGGTCTCCGTGATTTGACTGATGCCGCGTAGACTGAAACTAAGAGAGACGGAAGGAGGCGATGAGAAAAACAAACAATGGAATCAATTAATCCGCAACCCGAGGTTCGCTACGAGACAATACCTAGTGTTAGGCCCACCCTTGGACAAGGACATGCACAGTCGGATCAGATGGAACAGTCAACAAAACACACTCACCCCTTGATCACGAACCGGCGTTCAGGGCCTATGCAAGAGTCTAGTCAAGCCTTCAATATTGCAACCTCTCGATCGGTAGCTCCAAGGCGTGCCATGGTGGCCACAGGGATATTGGCAACGATGACAAACAGACTCGCGTCCAACCTTCCCCATTCGTCTCCACATCCACAAGCACAGGGGAGGGGGGGAGGCGCCCAACACGCCTCAAGCTGAAACTTTCGACGGATCATACGCTCGACGCGTGTACGTCAGCATGGGGCGAGATGGTGTCGTGAGGACGCGAGCAAATAAGCCGGAGAGAAATGCAAGGGAAGGGAGGCAGGGAGGGGGCGCTAGGCACCGAAACACTGGGAGGGGGGAATGGGATCAACATATTTCTCGAGGAGTTGGTTTCCCTTGTATTGATTGATTCGCAAGCCACGCACGCGTAAGCCTAGCCGCACACACACACTGTTGCAGGCCACCACAAACGCGACTACACATGTCCCATTGCATGGAAACCAAGATGAATACCGTACCATGAATGTCGTGCCACCAGCAAGAACCCTGCAGTCATACCACGACACACCATGGGAGCAACAAAGGGTATGCGAGTGTGTAGCCCCAAACTGAATCATCAATGCACACTAGGCGGTTTCCCCTCATCCCACCCTAGCCCAGCGCTATACCGTATCGGGCCCGGCTATCGCGCCATCGCGACGCGTCCCACGCGTTCGCGTAGCCACATGACGCAAACTTCTCACGCGTCGCTCGTTACGAGACAAAGAATCTGTCCGTCTCTCAGCCACATTACACACACACAACACGACACGACACGACACGACATGGCACGACACGGCACGCGACAAAGGGCGGGCTGCAGTGAGCTGAGTGTGGTAGTTGAAATAAAAGAAAAAACACTCACACCCTCAACTTGAATGGTGAACAAGCCAGCAGTACTTTTCCTCTTTCTCTCTCCTCTCTTACGTATATATATATGTATACATACATGATCAATATCAGGATTTCCTCCCCACAGTTCCGTCCAACTCGGAGAAACAAAATCCCAAATTGACAGGCCAGCTTTCTTTTTTGTCTGCTCTTTCGTCTCTCTCTCTTTCTTATCTCCATCCATCGACCCGGTCAGCTACGGCGTCTGCACCCAAGCACCACAAAGCCCGCTACCCGCGCAAGAGCAAACGAAAAACGTTAGGCCTCGGCGTAAAAAAACGCCCCTAGCCCTGCTTGATCCGTGCGAGCCCATCATCAGCCCGCCAGACCAAACAGCTTCAGCTGTGTGTTTTTTTTCGGCCGGCTTGCTGGACTTGGGTTGTTGCATGTGTGTGTGTGTGGGTGCTTTGCATCCACTTGTTTTACTGCATGCTTTTATTTGTTTTTTCTATATCTCTCTCTCTTCATCTCGTCCCCCCTCCTTCTGCACCCAAATGACGTTTCTGCCGCGGGTTGGGCTGGAATGTATGCAAGCAAAGACATGCTATGTCCGGCTGACTGCATATTTTTTTCCCAGGTGAGGAGAGTCCAGAAAAAAAACAAAGAAAAACAGACGTCTTCGCTTCGAGGGCTATAACGGTTGCCATGGTGAGTAAAAAAAGGATCAAACCTAGTATGAAGTAGGATCCTCCGCCGGCGGCATGGCTAAGGCAACAAGTGCAGTTGCCTGGTCATGCATCCTGGGATCATGGGCCTGTTTTTCTCTCGGCACAGACATGATGATGACGCCCTGTGCTCAGCAACGCACGTTACGGAACTACTGACGGCACGGCATTGCGGAGCACAGTGCATCGAGAGGGGCTCATGTGGAACACGCACTGGTCACTCACCACTTCTTCTCACGCTTTTTTTCAATCAACTCATCCACTTCGTTCCATTCCATTGCATTGCATTCCATTCATTCATTTCAATCATTATTACTAGCTTGTCTGCCTCAGACACACGCATCGTTCGGAACCAGCTAATCTATCAGAGTGTTACAGGCAGGCTCCTTCTCGTCCACATCCTAGCCCGCACCACCCTGTCCAGCCGATCTCATCCTCCGCACCGAAGCAGAGTCAGCTCAAAGAAAAAGAGTTTAGGTATCGGTCGTTCACACTTCGAGACAGTCATTGAGATTCGTGAAGACTCGACTTCCCCTTCACGCCGATAGCCCGTCGATTCATCATAAGCTTCATCATGACCGTCGTGACAAGGTTGAAGAAAAAACACACAAACACAAGGAAATAAAGAAGCACACTATGTAGTGGGCCAGAAAGGAGTGGAGGCTTCAGTCAATACAAGATGACCAAGTATACAAAAGAGATAGCTTAGGCCAGAGCCAGGCTGTTGGCATGGCATGCCAATAGCCTGCCTCACTGCCCAAAGAGGTTTAGGATCGTCCAGGCCATCATGGAGGTTGATGTTCCATGCCACCATGGCCTTTCAACGTCCCGCCCTCGCATTACGGAAGTGAATCGAAGACACATTCAGCCGCATGATCATAGTCAAGTCGTAAGCCCGGTAAACGCAACCGGGAACATCGTCGCCAACAAATGCAATGTCGACGACGAAGAGCGTAGCAGTTGGTATAAACGAAACATAGGAAATGCTTTTTTCAAAAAAAGGAAGCAGGTTCAAGGCCCTGAACAAAATGGCAAGTATATGCAGCCGACAGCATTCGAGGCTGCCGGTCGTAACGCCGATGATGCAGTTGCTGTGCTTAAACGCAGTCACTAACTGAAAGGGATCGTGCTCGAACCTTAGAATCGCTGTAGACGTGCAGCGTCGCTAGGTGCGGCGGCAAAACGTTGCTCAAACGATACTGGAGGTTCGAAGCTGTGCGACATGGTCGGTCGAGGAAACATATTGTGCGACCGACCAACAAACGGTGAGCCTAGGCGAGCAGTCGCCTGGTCCCGCACTTCAGCTGCTACGGCGGGTGAACGCGGGCTTGGTAGGGCGGAACGCGAGTCGGCAAATGGGTTGAAGCCCGAAGGGTCGTTGGCCAGAGGTAGGCGGCGTGCACCTTCCGTCATGTCGCCCAAGCTGAAGCCACGGTTCCTGACACCACGATGACTTGATTCAGCTGGCGCTCCAAAGATTTCATTCACGAAACTCTCTCCACGGTTCCTCACCCTTCCTTCGAAACTGTTGTGAAGAGCACGTCGCTTGAACACTTTGGATCTTGGTCGCGGTGCATGCAGCTGGAAAGGAGAGCCTAGACGTGGTGGCTGGCATGTCGATGGTGCATGCCAGGTTCGTGCACCCGTCTGGCTTATGCTAGCCTTGTTCGCCTCAACCTTTACGTGGAAGGGAGAGCCAAGTGCATTGCCCAGCCCAAGACCTAGTCCGATGTGGAGTGACTGCGACTTCTGGTGAGCAGAAGACCGTGCACTTGACCATGTCCTCGCTGCTGGTCGTGGTGTGATGTCCTTGGTAAGTTGTGACAGGGGGTTGCCCAGTTGCATCGACGCAGCAGTGCTTGTGGCTAGCGAGAGGTTCATGTCACGAGTCGAGAAGGTTGTCGATCCTTGCGAGAAGGGCGAGGACAAAGGCTGCTGTGGCACGGAAGACGACGACGACGCTTGCGACGGCGGCTCCTCTGGTGGCGGAGAAGATTGAAGCGGCGAGGGGGATCGGTGGAGAAGACGCTGATAGTGTGCAGACAAGGTGGGTTTCTGTTTGGCCAAGTCTCGCAGACGCTTCCGACATTGCTTCTCAGTAGGGTATCTCACAAAGGACTTGCTGCTGCCAGTCTTAGCCTGTACACGGAGCCCGCCAGCGCGAGCCTGCTTCGGGCCCTTCCAAGTCTTGCGAGCCATCCTCGCCACGCGGTGGCATACACCATTCGGTGGCGTGGTGCTTGGAAGAGCTTTGAAGGGCGTCACTGTAGGGTCTTGCAGGTAATTCATGTAAGTTATCCACAGGTGGTAGTCCATCTCTTCGGTGAAGTTGGCCCGGAGTTTCAGCTTCTTGGCGGAGCGTGTTTGCTGTTGGTCCATCAATGGTGACATGGGGCGCTGAATCTGAGGTAGTGGCGGGCAGAAGGAGAATGGGTCGGATGACTCGTCTTCTAGGCTTGTGCAGCTGCCGCTTCTGGACATGAAAGATCCGATGCTGTCGCAAGACGAAAGAGACGAATCCGAGAAGCCAGAGGATGAGGTAGGTCTGCTTGAGGTCTCGCTCTGACTGACGCGTGGGACGTCAGACCAGTCTTGGGGTCCTTCGTAGTGGCTGATGGTTCTCACTTGATGAGCAGGTGTCTTTGGCGGAGAGAGCATGCGAGCAAAGCTAAAGCCTGGAGACAGGAAGGCATCGTCCTGAGATAGAGGATAAGAGGGCAGCTCACTCGGGTTTTCCGACATGATTTCCGGTGCCTCGATAGTTGGAATCGGTCGTTGATCCATGACTGCATCCATCTCATCATGATTCATAACCGTAGTGGCACGACGGCGACGGACCTTGAGGACTTGGCGAGGTGGCGGCGGTGGCTGTAGTTGCTCGGGTTGTGGCTCTGGCTCTGGTGTTCGTGGAGCGGGGCCGTCGCGGTAGTGGAACATGAAGTTCCTTGGTAAGGTGGTGGAGACGGAGCGTTCAGACTCCATGTTGCTAACGTATCACGGCAATAGGAGACGAGCCAAGTGGTTTCGAAACGCCGTCGACTTTGACTGCGACAAGGCTGTCCAGGTGGTTTAGACAGTGGACGCGCGACGAGTGATCAATGCATACAATGGCAAGATGGTTCCGATGATGCTGAGGTGAGTTCGCTTGTTGTTGTTGTTGTTGTTTGGCTCGGCTCGAACAGGTGTTTGGGACGCTGCAAACGCGACAGTGCGGCTGCAGGGTGGTTACACGTGCTATTGGGATGACTGCGGCTTTGATAGGGGGCGTGCAACTATCGCAGCGACGCACAATTTTGGACGCGCTGAGCACTGGTGTTGTTGCAGTTACGAGAGGCTTGCCGGGCAGAAGAATGCGCGACGAGGTCTCGGTGCAAAGGCGCGTAGCTGGCTGTCGCGAGGAATAATGGCGCGCAATTGAAACAGGCGCGATCAACAAAAGCAAAAGAGGAGCAAAGACGTCAACAGAAGATGGAAGACGCGTAGGCTGGCGGGAGGTGGCGGGCGTGGTGGATTTTGGCGATGCGTAGAAGGGTCGTGAGTCGCGAGTCGCGGTGAGAGAGGTCCGGTTCCGTAGGTGGAAGCGAAGTGGGCGCTTTACTGGGCGTCCATGGGGGAGCGCAAAACGAAAGACGGGCGTAGAAGAAGAGGCAAGGAAACAGTCGTCAAGCAGGCGCCTGGTCTCGGGGCCGACGAGCGTGCGGCTGGCGAGGTCGGCTCGGAATTATCGTGAGGTCGTGAAGTGTGAAGGTGATGGTTGGGGGTCGCAAATTCAAGTCGGGTGACCCGTGGACGGCTGTTGCCCGCTAGTGCAAGACAGGCGCACGGACTGCGGCCAAGATCGTCGATAGAAGCTCTCGGGACGCGCTCATCGAAAAACCAACCACGCCGCTACCAAGATACGACTGCAACGGCCTTGAGTTGAGCGTGCTGGATACGGCCCTGCCTGCACCGCATCTGTTGCTGCAGCTTTGCACGGCCACGTACCGCTGCTGCCTCTGCCACCGCTGCTGATGGGCGCATAGCGAAACTGACGCGCTCCAACGCGCCTCAGGCAAGGACTAGTCCCGATATGGCGATATCTGGCCCGTGCTCCTTACCGCAGTTGTTGGCCCTCTTTTTCGACGGCCCCTGCATACAGGCTGTGTTTTTCTGCAAGCACGAACACCTGTCACGACTTTTCCCTCCACTCTCCCGCTGCCAACACGCTGCGAGCCTCGTCGACTGCATAACACTACCCGCCCTCGTCCCATCCGGCCTTCTCCTTTGCCTCTCCACTGCGCCTTTTCTCCACTTCGGCTGGCGTGTCGTGGGCGACAACGAACAGCGCCAGCACTGCATCGCACCGCACAGATGCACTCGCAAGCTGGAGTACCCCAATTCGCTGTCAGTTCTGGAGACCGTGCTCCGCTGTGGGGCCTTGCGGACGGCACACATCAACTCTGCAAATGCTGCATGACTCGTCTAAGCATGTCTTTTTTGTCCTGTCCGTGTGCTGCTGGTTTTTTGGGGCACGCGTTTCTCGCTTCAGAGATGATATCGTTATCGGAGCTGAGCTGAGCTGAGCTGAACGGAGCTCCTTGCTAACTCCTGATCGCCCTTCAGCTTCATCAATGTCGACGTTGGCAAGCGAGACCCCTTTTTTGGCCCGCCTGCAGGTCAGATTGGAGTTCCCAACCGTTTTTTTTCTTTGCATCCCGCGCTTGGCTGCAAAAGCGGTCTGGCTCGCTGCGCCCTATCACACACCAATATCCCGAAGCGCACGTGTCTCGCCTAATTCGTACATGTGCTCTTCCAGCTCTTCGCCCCTCAATGCTTCATTGGTTGCATTTTCACTTTCCATGGCCATCCTAAGCTCCGTAGGCGTCTAAAGCCGAGCTAAATGCAACACGAGGCCCGAATCGCCGCCTGTTATGGAAGCACCACGTGTATTATTCCAACTCCACAATGGTTTCGATAGTCAAGGTGCGGGGATTGCATGATTGCATGATTCCATGCGCTCCGTCACATCCACATATACGGAGGTGCCCGTCAAAAGTCTTTGCCCACCTTGGCGGGCAGGGGTTTCTGGGCTATTCCTAATTTGAAACATTCCCCGATAGCTCTGGCTCTGGCTTCCTAAGCCGCCTACCCTCCTTATACTCGTTGCCGCCTTCCAGCTCAATAATCTGTTTAATGTGATATGGAATTCGCTCAATCCAAGCCTGTATCTTCTCCTGAGGTAGGTCTTTCCAGCACTGCTCCCATGCCCGTATTCCCTCTGCTCTATTCTTAGGCGCCCCCCTCTTAGTAGTAGCCCTTTTCATCCATGGCCAGCAAGGCTCAATCGCATTTAAGTCAGGCGAGTTCCCACACCAAAGGATCTTCTTAACGTCGTGAAGACTATAGATATAGCTTTGGACATAATGATTATGAGAAGGCGCCTTATCTTCCTGTACGACTGTTCTAGGTCGATCAGCCTTGCATTCCTTTGCAAAAGGAATTAGCTTTGGTAGAAGGATAATTGTCTGATATCGATACCAGTCAATTCCTGAGCCATTGCGTCGGCTAAGCTTTCCTGTCTTCGTGTTCCACTTCCACTGAGGCTGTCGGCCAGGCTTATTCCGGAGGTTAAGACGACGTATACCATTTTCAAGCTCCCACTCAGCCTTCTTAATAGGCTCAAGCTTCTTGTTTAGCTCGTCAATCCAGGCAGAAGCAACCTCCTTCTCTTTATTTGTTTCTGGCGTCCAGCAGTGGCAGGGGCCCTTCTTATCGTACGAGAAACAGCCCCAAAACATAAACTCAGAATAGCCTTTCCACCTCTCACGAATACAGCTCCGTAGGAAGGCCTCATCTGCCCTTCTCCATATTCTATATCCACCACGTCGATGGTTTAGAACGACAGAGGTTTCGTCAGACCAGATGACGTTCTTCCAGTCCTCAAGCGTCCAGTCTGCGTGCTCCTGGCACCACCTATATCGTTCCTCCCTCATCTGCTTCGTCAACCCAGGCTTCCTCGTCGGCTTGGTCTTCCTGAAGCCTTCCTCTCTTAAGACTCGCCTGACTGTAGATGCTGAGACACTGAATCCTTGTTGGCTTAGTAGGCCAGCAATGTCAGCACAAGACTTCTCTCGCCCATATCGATCAGTGCGTACAGTATCTACTACTTGCTGAGAGACTGTAGATCGCTTAGATGGCCGCCCAGGTCGATGGGCATCTTCAAGGTGCTTATCTTCAAGCTGTAGTGGCCGGAGGCCTGGATCAAAGCCTCGTTCAATTGCTCGCGCGTAGATAGAGTTAATCGTACGCTTCTCAACCCCAGTAAGTCCCGTGATCTCATGATTTGGCTTGCCTATAGCCTTAAGAACTACAACTGCAGCACGAGTAGAATTATCGTGATAAACCATAGCGATAGTACTAAGACTAGTAAATAGAATAGTAAGTGTAGAGTGATGTTTGAGGTTGAGGAGAACGAGCCACGTAGACTCGGAGATGTTTCCTAATTAGAAATAGTACGTATACCCCTGCTCATCAAGGTGGGCAAAGACTTTTGACGGGCACCTCCGTACGATCTTATTTCATCCCAGATGTTGCTTCATTGGATGTCGGCGGTTCAATCTTAACATCAATATTCTGCCATGTCACGCAGGCCATGTCATTCCACATGGTACTAAAACACTGGACGAAATAAAACGGCGCTATTGCTGAAAGATGTGTTTGATTTATCGTACCCATTGCTGAGTCTAAAACTATAAAGGGTTTCCTATATCTGGTTGAGGTATCTCGCTTTCGTTACTACATAGCGTCTGTCTGCCAGTCCCAACCGTCTTCATCTACAACCCAAGTGCAGAGTTAAAGGCAGTTGCAGCCGCCTGGCCTTGTAGTCCTGAAGCAGCAGTTGAAGCAGCATCGCAGGCACTGATGGCTGCCGCGTTTGCCTTGCACTTGTTGGGCAGCTGCTGGCAGATGAAGTTAGCGATGATTCCAATCTTCTGCGCAGAGCCATGGTTGAAGTTGCTCAGGTCGGCTGGCTCAAAAGCATCCTCCTTGCGACCATCAGAGGGTAGACCAAAGACAATCTTGGGGTCACAGTTGCCAAAGTCTGCGGCCCCATTTCCTGCAGCGGCATCATTTCCAGCAGCAGCATTGTTTCCAGCAGCAGCATCCTGGTTTCCAGCAGCGGCATCATTTCCAGCGGCGGCACCATTTCCTGCAGCAGCATCCTTTCCAGCAGCAGCATCTTGGTTTGCAGCAGCATCCTTGCCAGCAGCACCCTTGTTTCCAGCGGCGGCATCATTTCCAGCTGCATCGTTTCCAGCTGCAGCATCCTGGTTTGCAGCATTGTCTGCTGCCGCATTGTCGTTGTTGTTTGCGTTGTTGTTCTTGTTGCCATTGCCGTTTTTCTTGCCGGCTTTATTCTTCTTGCCGGCTTTGTTTTTCTTGCCGTTTTTGTTTTTCTTGCCGTTGTTATTATCGCTGTTGTTGTTGTCGCTAATGGTACCGTTTGCGGCAGCGCCGTTGGCACCGTTTACAGCAGTTCCGTTGGCACCAGCGACCGCAGCAGCAATCTCGTCCTTAGTGAGATCATCAACACGAAGGTTTAGGGTATTGATGCAACCCTTGTCGTTTTTGTCGTCATCACATGTGTTACCAGCGGCAGTGGGGTCTCCGATCTTGCCGGGGGCGAAGGTGGAAGCCTCGTTTGCCATTGATGGGTCACCACCAACAGAAGCAATCTGGCGTGCGAGCTCCTCGGCAGTTTGCTTGTTGAGTGCCTGAGCACCGTCGCCGGCAGGGTCCTGGTGCTGCTGGAGTGCGGCAATCTCAGGGTTGACTGCCTTGATAGATTTACAGGGAGCTGAAGCCAGGCCGACAGAGCCAGTGTTGCGCTCCAAGGTACGGTATATGAGTGCCATAGTCATACCCTGCACATCACCAGCCGCCTTGGCATTGGTGAAGGCCTGGTCGGCGACAGCTTGCTGAAGACAGTCTAAACACAATTAGCCTCACTGTACTAGCCTTTGTCGTGGAATAACTTACCAGTGTCAGTGATCTTTCCGGCACCTTCTGCCGCTGCTTTTGCTCCGAGGAGACCAAAAAGAGGATCCTTGATGTTGTCGGGGTTGTTCTGCTGCAACAGTTTGTTGACAGCAAGGTTGACATTGCGATGAGAGTGCTCCTGAGGAACCTCACGCTTCGTAATGAAAGCAGTCGGGCGCGCAGCTACAGCACCGACAAGGGCAAGGGCGATGAAAGAGTTCTTCATGATGAATACAGGACACTGTCTTCTCTTGTTCGGAATCGTCAAAGTGAATAAAAAGGTCGAAGTGGGATGTATAGCGAAAGTGGACCGGCCTATCGATTCTCCAGGAACGATGAAAAGAAGACAAAAGAGTGGATACTTTGAAAGACGATGAGCGAAAGAGTCGTATGAGTTGATATCGCCCAGACAGCGCAAGGCCCAACGGTTTATATACAACCTATTATGCTGTGGAGTACCCTCTGTGGCACCTGTCAAAACAAGCCTCCGTAGAGAGCCGCCAGCCTTGCTTGCGCATGGAGGCACGAATGCATGATAGTCACCCCTGGCTGAGGGTCTGAGTACCATCAAGCAGTGTTGTTATGGAGCTATGCGATGGTGGTAATGGGCCGCTAACCTCGTAAGAAACGGAAGTGTACTCGTGAATGGTTGCGATTGGTCAGATCTTGCTGAGGAGTGGGTAACAGGGGTGAGATGGCGGCGATGTTTGGAGACGCGGTTTGCTTCATCACGCCTATTAGCAGCCGTTTTGCCGGGAGATGGTGTTGAGTGCATACGGTAGGATCGCGCGTAGAGATCGCATTTCTTTGTCTGCGTCGCGAGTACGCTTCAGCCTAACGAAATCCGCTCTCGCCTGCAGGAGGCGCGCGCTCTGCAGAGAACGAGAGCACCGGCGAAATTATATGCAGTGATCCAAAGTATGAATAGGTAGTATATCTCGTTACAACGGCATGTCCCAAAGCAAGACCATAAACACCAGTCTTTGAGCAGTTGCTGTGCGCTCTTTGATGTTCATCGGAGGTTTTGCTGGGCGCATGTAGTGTTCGAAAAACTTGACGTCAACGGAGTAGGCTCGAGAGAAGGCTGCTGATCAATCAGGACCATTCAGGGTCTTGCCGGAAATTCTGCTGGAACATGAATTGTGATGCCTTGTGGCTTGAGCTGGATGCTGGCCTATGGTTCGCCGATATGCCTCGGTACACGCGTGACCGGTCTAGCAAGACACGCTGCGCGTATCATCGCTCTCCTCTCACGTCAGAACAAATGTCGCGAGAGATTACAACATGAATTATTGTGATTTCATCACATCCTTCCATCATTCTAAGAGTATTAGGCTAAGGTGCCGTGTCATGCGGACGCTCAAGATTCCGACTCCCGACTCGCCGTCGAGAAGAGCCTACAAGCACAAACAAGGCTTTACTAGAAGACCTTCGGAGATAAAGAACACGCTCATCACACTGTTCCAGACTACGGTTATTATCTTCTCTAGTTATGTACTGAGACAGGTCTGATATTACCCGTAGGTATAACCTTGGTTCACAGACGTTGTGTGTCTCAGATGACCCGATTCTGCCTGAGACGAACCCGTTCCGAGAACCAGCCACATTAAGAGTGTCAGAACGTCGGCAGGCCATTATGGCTGCGTCACCGCAAAATTAAGACATAGCTTTCACAGGGCTCATATCCTGTTCTGGTCATCTTTCTGAACGGATTGCTTGACTACCATCCTGTTGGTTGATCCAATACCTGGTACACCTTCCTCATAGCATTATTACACACACTGCATATCATACACATCTGTACTGTCGGCCAAATCGAAGCCACACGGTTATCGCCCCGCTGTCCGTACTCGCATCATCAGATTTGCACACTGTTGCATCTTCCGCCCCTCGGCATATACTTGTACAAGGGCCACATACATTCGAAACGATCCGCTTCCAGTCGGACGACGTACACGGATCGGACACCCTGCGGGCCATCATCCTGCGACCGTTCCCTATTGAAACCACACCAAAGCCATGGCCAGGTCAAAGACAATCGTGATCTCGCAGCCAATGGACGCAAGACATGTCGGCGGCGTCAATGTCAAGGGTAGCGGTGCCTCGAGCCTCGACAACTACTTCAACACCACTGAAGTTGATTCGGATGAGCGGTCGTCGCCTAGCCCTGATGCCTCTAAGAAGACAGAAGCGCGCGGGCGTTCAGACACCATACTCAGTACTCCACGACGCTCAGGCGTATCTTGGAAGGCCAGTCTCTCCAGGCTGAGGCAAAAGTCCTTTTCCCCTCATTCAAGGTCGCGCTGCGGAAGCGAGGACAGGCATTTGACAGACGGTCAAGTGAACAACCAAGCGGAAAGACGTGATAGTAGCGCTACTGCTCTCAAGACGCAGCCGAGTACGACACGACTAGGGCAGAGAATCGGGTTCGATGGTGATTCAGACGATTCTGCATCAGCATCGAAGAATTGCGTAGCCAAAATACAGCATGCATCAAGTCGATTGCAGGAAGTCACCAGCACATCACAGGACAAGAAAGCCCTGGCGCGTCTCACCACAGCCTCGTCTATCTACTCTACCACCACAAATCTTGAACCAATCAGCGGGACAAATCCATTTCAAACAAAACCTCTCCTGAATGAGCACCACGGCTCCCCTGGCGAGCGAAAGGTATCAGATACAAACGCACACCCGACTCAGTCTCGTGCGAAGTCCAAACGATCAGACTCGGGCACCGCGATTGATTTTGACAATGTACCTGCAGAACAGCGACCGGTTCCTTTCCAGGAGATTATGGCTGTAACGAGTCTAGCTGAGCGCCTGGCTATGTACAAGAAGACGCGTGACTACTGGGCGACTGCAGATCACGGTTTGGGGGAGTGGGTGGAACGAGCTGTGGCGCCGAAAGGCGTTGTTGCATAGACACCAGGGGATAAATATTACTGGGTGTTTGTTTCTGTTGGTATCGGTTTACTGCGTTTGTACTTTTATCTTGTATTAATCTGTTTTGTGTACGAGTCACGGGCTGGCGGGATGTTTGGTTATTGGGCATCGCTATGGGCGCTGGTCGTTGATGGCTCAAACTGTACTTTACAGAGTCGCTCTGCGGCCTGTTTTCTTTTCTCAAGCAGGCTTAGTGATCTGTAAATGCATATAATATCTAATTAATTGGGGGATGAATGCTATGCATGTAAAGATACTGGCTGGCTAACTTCCGTACAAACTCCAACTGTACCTCCAAAGATAGTGATTAACAGAAACATTGGATGCGCTCGTTTTCATTTGTAACCAGACAGCATCAAAACCCGCTGGTTTGTTTGATATTAGTTTAAGAGTGGACGGATGGAAAATCGAGACTGTGTGTTGCCTGCTCGAGTCAACAGAAGAACTCTGACTCAATGTCTACCTACCCCCCTTCCCCCCAGCGTGCCGGAAAACACGTAGGGGTATTTCGACTTCAAGCGACTATAACTCTGCGCGCACATCAAGCTTTGCTATGTGTCTTTATAAGTTGTATACTGTAGCTAATTTTAAACATTTAGGATACCTCCTACTCCTCTCACTTCTAAGTTGCGTTCGCATAGCCGCCTTGAAGCTTAATTCGTAGAGAGCCTCCTTTATAGTGTATCAGACTTTCCTCCCCATAGCACTATCGACATGCCCTTACTACTCCAAATTCTCGTAAAAGGGTCTTATCCAATCCTGGCTAGTGCAAAGCGACCCCGAATTTCTCACACAATCATCACGGTGTAACTACGTAATTTACTTGGGGTCATCCAGTAGGCTCGTGGCTGTGGCTGCTATGAATGGACGTCTGTCACGTGATTGATAACGTATTCTCAGGATACCTATACTTGCCCCACTTATGCCTTTTTCTACAAGCGTCAGACAATATGTCAAGCACTAATCCCGAGGAAAGTGTTCTCGATTCACCATTCGATGTATTTACAACTTCGTAGGTGTTCTTGGGGTATCTTATTCGTCCTTACTAATATGACGGTCGCCTGCCATTGTATTCAGGCCCTCAAGTTACGATTCAGATCGGAGCTACAAGCCGCAAATACAAGCTCTCGAAGACACTCTTCTGCAAGCAGTCTCTATATTTCGCGGCTATAATTGAAGCAGAATTTCTGGAAAGAGAAGTGCAGTCAACAATCTTGACCGAGATAGATGACATTGTCTCAGCCCGGAGTTTCGAGCTACTGCTACAATGGCTTTTAAGGCTCAATTGTGTAAAGGCCTACCGGGCTATAATATTGTCACCAACACTTTTTGGTCGTCATCCGTTACCGGTCCCCACGATCCATCACCCTCGACATGCTGGACATCTTCCAGCTTCAGCTCCCCATGAACCGCAGCATCATATTTCATACGCACCCGATTCTCCCCTTCCAGGACCTCAATACGCGTCCTCAGAAACTCTCCCATCCCTATGCGCACGGCGTCATTCGTCGCCTTGTAAACCATCGCCTTCCTTCTCTCCTTCCAGTACATCCACAACTGCCGATTATTCTCTTCGGAAATGGTGACCTCTCGCGGTTTGCGTCGTTCCGGGTCTGTGCTGGTTTCGTCACCTTTTATCCAGACGCTCCTCTGTCCCTCGGGTGGTTCGTGGTAGTTCCGGTTTACGTCTTCCGTGGTGAGGATGCGCTTTGGCACGAGCCTGTTCGAGTCTCCCTTCCCGTTGGCATCGAGGTATGGTTCGAGCTCCTTACCCTTGATTATAAGGGCCTTACTGGGGTCGAGGAAGAGCGCATAGCAAGGGAACTGAAGAGGCTCATCAGGCATATCTAGGTGAACCGCTCCGGTGCATATGCCACGATCGTCGCCCAAGTCAACCTTGACGGGAATACCGTGCCGATCCCATGGCCTCTTCGGCTCGTAAGCCGCAATCTCATAAACGGGTGCCTGATGGACGAATTAGCGGTGCCACAAATATGTTGGAGCGTACTGACCAGGATGTCCAGTTTCCCCCCAGAAACTCTACCGAATTTATCATTGCCAGCCGGCATAACAGTGCAGTTCCTCACTTTCGCAACGAGGTTTACATAGCTGAGCAGAGAAAACTTGACAGGCCCCTCGATGGAGGCCCATGACCAAGATGGAGCTCGGTACTCCGCCGGCCGAGTGGCCTGCCCAATCAACTTTCCCTTTACTGGCATGTTAATCCGCCCATATTCGTCTTTGCCGAAGTGTTCCTCATGTGTGTAAACACGCCAGCACAGGTCCTCATAGATGTGTGAAGCCCACAGACCAGCCCAATACAAATCATTCGTCTGTTCGGCAACAACCCGCGCTACACCAGAAATGGCGGACAATTTATCTTCCGCTTTCGTTAGTTTGCGCCGCGTAAAGTCCTCCACAAGGAATAGCCAGCCTCCTTCCGATCGGACGCCTGGATGTGTCTCGCCTGGGACCTGACCGATGACGAAGGAGAGTCCAGACTCCTTTCGCAATCCATGCGCTTCAAAGGGGCAGCGCTGAGTATGTAAAAGTTTGCTCATGCTGTAAAATAGATCCTTGAAGACGAACCCATCCTCGGACAGGATCGAGTCTTCGCATTCAAAGTACATCTGATCCTCCGCATAGTGGATGATACGTGTCGGCAGAAGACGCTCCTGAAGGGTCCAGCCTCTGGTGCTGAGGGGCTGGTCAGCGATGGGATCGAAAGACTTTCCGAACGAGCCAATGTCCATTAGCTGCGGGATGAAGTAGCTTGACCCCGGCATCCATTCGTCTAAGAAGTGAATGCGGGTCTGGTGCTGTGGCTGTGAAGCGTGTTTGTAATCGAGGACCTGATATTCCGGCCCGCTTGCGTTTCGAGAAACATCGTATCCCAGCGAGCGTGTCCCAGGAGTCACGTAGGAGTCATGCTTGCGCTTAGGAAAGCAGCCAGAGTAGCTGTCTGTAGAACCAGCCGCGGCAATGGTGACGTATGAGCGTTGATAAATCTGTGCCATGCGGGCTGCCTCTCTCTCCCAGTCTTGGTAATCATCTTGGACAATGCAGAAGCAATCAATCCAGAGATACTTAATCCCAAGGTGTCTGGTGATTTTGATAGCGTCCTGAAACGTTTTCGGGAGGTAGGACAGCGCAATTCCGTCTTTGAGGTCATCAATGGTCTTTTTTGTTGTCGTTAATCTGGGCGAGGATCCCCAGCAATGACTCAGCGCCGTGTACTTGCCTCTCTGCCCATTGGACTCGAAAAGGGCCACCTCACGATCCGAGGCTAAAACATCGATGACTCTGGTTGGAAGTTCTGGGTTGAGGTCAAAAGCTCGACATTTACTATGTCCCGATATGCATTGCTGTATCCATTTCTCTACCCGACCAATTGCAACATCAGAGTCCGAGCACATTTCTCTCAGTCGGCCAGGGATATGCTTAAGCGCATGGTTATCTGTGTCGGATCAGAGGGTTCTAATTCTACCCTTACCTTGACGCATCATGGCTTAGACTTACTATCTGTGGTACACACTCTAATAGCGCTGCCTCGTAGTTGTGATTCTCTACCATTGATGTTATAGGCATCGTAAATGCTCGCAGAGCGACCAAATCTAGCGCCGATACCCATTAGTTTAAGGTGGGATATGTCTCCCATCGCTTTGGGTGGAGAAGTGGCATAGTAGTTGCCGTAGAGCCACACTGGCATATCTTCCGGTGGTTCTTCCAGACTCAAACTGCCTACATCTGGTACATCTTCTACAATTTCAACATGATCGAAGTTGGAATCAATCGCACCAGTCCGCTCAAGAGCCGGGAGATGACCTGAGTTATACGAGATATTTTTCGCAGGCATGGACGCGCCAAAAGACCAAACGTACGAGATGTCCTGGGCAGTAGTAGCCTTCAGGCCGGAGGCTTCCAGGGCGGACGGTTCGAGTCGCAACGTGTCGCGAAGCCGCCAGTATCCCTTGCCGTTGCGAATGTTGTGAAAGTCCCGATAGTTGGATGTCGCTGCACGAAGCACCATGGCACAGAGATTGCATGTTTTAGCAGACTGCTCTAGTGCGTTGCGCGATCTATGGTGCGGGATGGCAAGCATGTCTTCTGGTTGGAGTTGGAACCAGGCAGTGCGGCTGCACACGCTACATAGTGGTGTTGCTGAATGCTGTGGTTTGGACGCCATTGTCAGTAGTTGCGGCGTGGGAATTGTGAGGATTTTGTCAACTGGGTAAGTAACCTGGTGGTAGTTGGGAAGGTAAAGGGATTGGGGAGAGGATGGAGGGATAGGGGGCTGAACGATCAGCGGTGAGGACTTGCAGATCGTACTCAGCCCACTGAGTTCAACGACAAGCCATATCTTAACAATAAATTCTATTCCACATCGCATTTTTGTTACATATGAAGGCTTACTTTTAGTGGGTTATTGGATTTCTAGATACTAAGCATTACTATTTGCAGGATAGCGTTTACACAAACTATAGCGGGGTAACTTTCAGGGTGTGTTTAGGCAGAAGCTAATTTAGAAAACAGCTATAATTCTCTTCAAACTACTTTAATAAAACATTGCTCTAATACAGCAGAGGTGCAAAGCTAATACAGTCTTAAATACTCTCAAAGGAGTAATCAACAGCATAACTAAGAGAGTTGTATTTTTTTAATTGCACACTGTTTCCTAGGGAGAGATATCCGAAGCATACATAATAGTAAACTGTCTATAGTTAATTTAACAGAATTAAGGGGAGAGAGTTACAACGCCCAAGCAATAATTCCTTCCAGCACAGGGGGTTTTCCGGCACGCTGGAGGGAACTTTAGCAGTAAAACAAGACTAAGAAGTGTCTCAATCTGCTTGTCATCGACCAAAAAAAACAGAAGAAAGAACCATCTTAAAGCACCTACCTAACAATCACTATCAGACAAACGAACGAAGACCACAGGAAGCATCATCATCACAAACAGACATGAATCTTCATCAAAGTCACATATAGAAAAGCCCAACCAACACCTTTCTTCATTCCCTTCTCTTGAGCCAAACTCCCCACTCATCCACTTCCTCCCGTGCTTCCCCCCTCCCCAGACCTAAGCCGCACTAAATCAAACCAAAAAAAGAATCAATCAATGTGCTACATTCTACAGCACACGTGTTCCTCAGCGCATCCCCACGCCTGCGCCCACGTCCTCGACACACAATACACGCGCTGTAGCCACGCGGCGATGCACGGCATGGACCCAACACTGTGTCCGCAGCGGGCGAAGAAGCAGCGGCGAAGCAGCGGAGAGGTGTGCGCGCGATGTCATGGGCGGAGAGAGAGTTTGAGTTTAGGGCCGCGTTGGGGTGTGTCGTGACGCTGTGTATATGTGTGTGTGTGCGCTTGAAACCGAGAAAGCGAATCCTCCATGGACACGGGGTATTTTGGGCGAAGTGTATGTAGGACGGTGGTTCTCAAGGGAGGAAAAGAAAGGGTTTTTTTTAAACGTGCTTGGACGAGAGGGGGAAGGGTAAGTAGTTCATGGCGTAGCGATGGATGGGGGGAGATATTATGGATATAAATGAATAGTTATATGTTTAAAAAAAATAGTTGACATTTATACCTGCGATTTCCAAAAACCTGGGGTAACTAGGCTACCTGCCGAGTGTGAAACTATATGTGTGATATCTAAGTGTCGTGAGGGAGAAGGAAGAAAGAAAGAAAGAAATGAAGGAAGAGGAGAGAATATTAGAAATAGAGGTTGGGTGGATGTGCGCCATGTTGTAATGAAGATACTTTATAAACAAAATTAACATAACCAATATCAACCCGTGATATGTAAATTACAAACTCTGGCATCCCCCTCCCACCCACCCCCAACATGTGACAGAATAGACAACCGTTTCGTATCTGGAAACAATTGGTATATATATATATATATATTGCTCATTCATGCATTTCTTTACAATAATAAATCTTTCTCATTGCCCTCATTTCCTTCTTTGATTCCCTGCATTAAGTCGTACGTGGCCGTCGTATACAAAAAAGTTCATGATGCTTATGAAAAGTACTTACATGGGTGGGGGGAGTTTTAAGGGAGAAAAAAGAAGAAGTCACATCGAACAAGAAGAAGAAGACGAACAAGAAGAAGCTCCCCCTCCACGCCCAGCGACGATTTCTACTAAGCAGTGTCCTGTTGCTGAGCAGGCGGCGTTTGGCCAAACAGACCGCCAAACCAACTACTCCTATTGGCAGCCTTACGCGCCTTCATGGCCTCTTCTTCATTCTGCACCAGTCGGAGTGGTCGCATGCCCTTGCCAGTCATGACACCAGTGCTACTCTCACTGCGCGCGAGCTGACGCGGCGGGCTGGACGTATCAATGTGACTGGCTGACGAAGACTCGGTTCTTGCGTCAACCTCTTTGTCTTCTGGGATGGGGCCTTGACCCGAGGGAACCCTGGAGACGGGGTTGCTAGATCCCGGTCCGCTGTTCACTGGCAGACCAAAGAATGAGTTGCGGGGAGAGACCATGCTGGGCGAGGCGGGATTGGGTGTTCCTGCAGGGGAGGGGCGGTACATGTTGTTGACGATACCAGCAGCGCCCGGAACCTCGGAGGTAGATCGGCGATGGCTGCCGCTTGGGTGGCGACTAGATGCAGAGCGTGTGAGGGGAATGCTAGGTGCCGTCGCCGGGTCCTCGTGCGCACTCTGCTGGGCTGGGGGTGGTGGGCCCATGGTGCCGCTAAGGGGTCGCGGTCTGCGATTTCCGCCCATGGCGACAGACTTGGCGCGCTGGAGGAAGCCTTGTGGCTGCTCGCTCTCCTGGGGTGGCGGCGGTGGAAGCTCCTTGTTCTTATTGGGGCCTCCAGGGCCGTTGTCGTCGGCGTCGTTGCCAAGGACTGATTCGAAGCCCTGGTGTGTGAGCAGACGCCCAATGATCTTGTTGATGTAGAGGGTGAGGGCCTGGTTCTGGGCCTTCATGCTGCTGAGCTCGGCCTCAAGCTTGCGGACAACTTCCGCATCGCCCTCTTCTGCCGATTGAAGCTCGTCAGCCAGGCTAGTCGAAGGTCCGTTGTGGGATGGAGAGCGGTCGCCGGCATTGGAAGCCTCGCGCAGGAAATCACCACGGCTCAAGTCTCCGTTAAGGGTCTTCTCACCCAACAGAAGCTGGAAGCTCTCGTTGTCCTCCATGAGTCTTGCATTGGTCATGCGTGTCTCTAGCAGTTGCTTCTCGAGTTCACGCAGACGACCACCTCCAGCGTTCTCGACTTCCAGCATCTTTACCTGGTATTCAGCGAGCTCCAGGCGCAGATCTTCAATAATCTTGTCTTTCTGGTTGATGAGCTTGGAGTTGCTGCGCGAGTTGCTGCGCTGGAGCGAGTTAGGCGGTGCAAACGAGGCAACATTGTCGAGATTCTGCGACGAGTTGTTGCGAGAAGACGCATTGCGGAAACTGGCTGGGGACGAGTTAGTATTTGCACGTGATCGGCTGATTGTGCCAACGGCAATGGCTACTTACATGTGCGTGATAGATGGTGCTCTCCATTTTCCTCGGGCTCGCCAGTCGGCATGTTCTTGGTCGCCATGGTCTCCTTGAGTCGCTGAATGGTGCCTTGCATTTCTTCTTCTCGCGACTGCGTCTCCTCCTTCTCCTTCATGGCCTGGGCACGCTCGGCTTCGTAGATGCTCTCTAGTTCGCGTTGCTGGCGTGTCAGCTCGCGCTTCTCGTTCTCGAGCGCCTCGACCTTTTCCTCTTCCTCGTGTGCGCGCTCCTCGAGCTTGGCCTGCTCAGCGAGCGCATCGTCGAGCCGAGCAGCCAGGACCTCGACCTGCTTGTGGCGCTCTTCTGCTTCGTTCTCTGCCTTTTGTAGCCGTTCCTTGAGATCTTGGAGCAGTACGGCTTGTTCGTCTCGGGCCTCCTCATTGGCGGCATCGGCCTGCGATGCGTTGCTCAGGTTCGAAGGGGCCGCGGGCTTTTTGACGGCAGCGCGGGCAGAGACAGGGGCGCCGTTAGTACCTCCACGGACGGATTTTGTCCTTGAGACGCTGCTGGCACTATTCGCAGTCGGGGTTGAGGAGCGGGCAGGCGTGCGGTGTGCAGCCCCTGGCGAGGCCGAAGACGTCCTAGCACCGGCATCGCGACGAGAGGTGCCAGTGGCGGGCGGCTTGGTTGCTGCTGCTGTTGACATGGTGTGTGTGTGCTGTTGTCTTTGTAGGGTATAAAGCGAGTGCTGGCGACTCGGTGTTGGCAACGTCGCTCAAAGAAGCGGCGAGTTGTTGGACTGGACGGCCAATTATGGAGCGACCAGCGAGCTAAGCCGCGCTGAGCGATGTGCTGATGTGTGAATCCGCGTGGCTGTGTGGCTGATGGATGTGTGAGCCGACAGCGAGGGGTGGAAGACAGTGGTGAATCTCCTTCTGCAACTCGCAGTGTTTACGAAGAGAAGACAAGACGAAACAAGACGTTGAGCAGGGAGTTTGGCAACCGTCGTGTCAGCATAAACGGAATTGCGCCGGTAGAGGAGCCATAATCTCGGCCTGGCGTGCGCTTCCCTGCGCTTCCCTGCATTAGCTGCCAAGCCGCATCCACTCTGCGCCGGCCGTAGGCTAGGAAACCATACCCCATGGCCTGCAATCTGCCCCGACCGACGGGCGAGCACTATCTAGCCAGAGAGACGTAGATACTGTCTGTCCTTTTTGCATATCCAGCTCACATCTAGAAACACTATCCGCGCCAACGACGTAAGTGCTAGGTTTGGTTGCTTGTCACTCGTGCAGCATACGCGTGGAGAACGTGGAGAATGTGGCGAACGTGGCGAACGTGGCGAAGCGTGGCAGACACCCGAGCCCCTACATACATTTTTCTGGGGGGCCCGTTTACCCATGTGATATGCCATCGGCCACGAGGCGCAATTACCCGGCGTGTGGATCCTGTTGAGCAGTCCAGAACATGGCCTACCAGATATCACCTTGATCAACGCGATGTTATGGCCCAACATAAATCCCTCACTGCAGCATCGTCATCAACAACGACCGTTTTTGCGAACGTACGGTACATACAGTCTACTGGTCGAAACAAACAGTCATTGCATGTCTCACGGACCATGGTGATCAAAGCTTTCAAGTGGTTTAGGATGAAATTACACCAAGTACTACAATGTACATAGACACTGTATTAACGGACCGATTCAAACACCGACAACACCCTGCATCAAACTTCCTCGTCCCTCAAGATTCATTCAACATCTACTCGTCCAATGGGTACCTGTCCAGGAACTTAAATGTACGCAGACCCTCAGAAATTTGCTTAACAACCGCTGACATGTCGCTCGAATCGAACGCGTAAACACCAGGCGTATTAGCCTCGATACCAGCAGCGCTCAAAGTGTTGTTGCTGGCCCCGAGCACGCCTACAGGCTTACCAAATTGGTAACTGGTCTGCAGGATTTCAAGAGGTCGGCCAGCAGGGTACAGAGTAGAGCGGGATTTCTTGGAAGCCGTTGAGTTGGAGTGTGCGAGACTGCCTGTAGGGGCAAAAAGGCTCGACGCGCTACCGTCCACAATGATGGCATCGAAGTTGACCGCAGAGGCCGCCGAGTACGTCTGGTCAATGCCCTCACCAAGGTGCTCAGCAACAACAGTCAGACCAACCTTCTGCTCCTTGAGCGCCGACTTGAGTGCCTTGGCATGCTCGCCCGAAGACGATGCTGACGTCAGATATCCCACCTTCAAGCCCTCAATCTTGAGCAGTGGCTCGCCAGCTGGGTTGACACCAATCGTCTTGTTGTTGTGGTAGTACTTGTCATCAGGTGCAGGCGCCTTCATACCAAGGGCTTCAGCTACACGCTTAGCAATGTCATTGCTAATCCGGTTAAGCTGGATCAAAACGTTGTTCTTAACAATGTCGCTTTGCAGGTGCGAAGTCTCAAAGCGGATTGCGTTGATGACAAACTGCTGCTCGACTGGCGACAAGGAGTTGTAGAACAAGCGAGGCTGCGACCAGACATCTGCGAATGTGCTAGAGACCGAGCGCACAAGCTTTCCACTGGCAGATCGAGCAGGTGCCGTGAAGAATCCGCGGCCCTCGGCCTGGTTAGCTTGCTTGGGGAAGCCGTTGTTGAGCGTGTTAGGAGAGTAAGCAGCCGTGTTGAGAGGAATGAACATTTGGCCTATACAAGAGTAAGTTGCTATCCCCGGCTAGTTTGTGCACAGGTTCAATAAACTTACCGGCTCCGTCACGCTCGTTCGTGTGGACAGGCACACGGGGCTGGTTAATGGGGATTTGCTCAAAGTTTGGACCCGAGTTTCGGTTCAACTGAGTGTCTAGGTAGGAGAACATTCGTCCTTGAAGGAGCGGGTCATCGGTAATGTCAATACCGCGGACGAGGTGACCGGGTTGGAACTACAAGCGCTCAAGTTAACTTCCAGAAAAGCCGTCAATAAGACGCAACGACATACCATGATTTGCTCAGTCTCGGCAAAGTAGTTGCGGGGGTTGCGGTTCAAAGTCAACTTGCCAAGAGGTGTGAAAGGAACAATGTCTTCCGGTACGATCTTGGTAGGGTCGAGAAGATCGAATCCGAATCGAAGCTGGTCTTCCTCCTCCATGATCTGAGCCTCAAACTGAACATGGGGTTAGTTGTTGCCATTCAGAGTAAGCCTAGGGGTACGCACGATCCATTCCGGGTAGTACCCGCTCTCGATGCTTTCGAAAAGATCTTGTCGGTGCATGTCTGCGTTCATTCCAGCGGCAGTTTGAGCTTCCTCCCACAAAAGCGAAGCTTTGCCCTGCATGGTCCGAAACCTAAACTTAACAAGCTTGGACTTTCCGTCATCGCGGACAAGGCGGAAGGTGTGCACACCCCTGCAGCAATATGTCAGCACACTCGTTATCTGTAACTCGGAAGGGTTTTGTTACCAGCCATCAGCATGCCTGAAGGAACGAATGGTACCACTGCAGGAAAGAAATACTAATTCAGTAAACGTCGCGTGAAACCTGTATGCATATGAACTCACTGTCCGCTCATTGCCCATAGGAGTGTGTGCATGGAGCTAGGCTGTTGACTAAAGAAGTCCCACGCCGAGTCATGGGCTGTTGCTGCTTGTGGAATTTCCCTATCTGGCTTGGGCTTGACAGCATGAATAAGGTCTGGGAACTTGATGGCATCCTGAATAAAGAAAACAGGGATGTTGTTGCCGACGATATCTAGACAATATTAGCAACAACAATCTACTAATCGATAGCTGAATTTGTCAGTGATGGTACTTACCGAAGTTGCCCTCATCAGTGTAGAACCTGACGGCAAAGCCGTGAACATCCCGGGCAGTATCTGCAGAGCCGCGACTTCCTGCCACAGTAGAGAATCGAATGAAGACTGGCGTTTCCTTGTTAGGAGAAGCCAGGAAAGAAGCACCGGTAATGTTGGACCAGTCTCCAAACGATTGGAATGTTCCATGAGCTCCAGCACCACGGGCGTGCACAGCGCGTTCGGGAACACGTTCATGATCTACATGTACCGGTCAGCAAGGCGGCAGAGATTGAGGGTCAGATTGCTAATACCAAAGCTCATAATCTTTCGGCGGAAGATTTGATCCTCGAGTAGTGATGGACCGCGCTCACCGGCCGAGAGAGTCTCTTGGTCGGGGATGGGTCCTCCTACAGGGCTGGTGATGTACGAGTTGCTGTCGTCAATCTCATACTGGCCCATGAACTTGTCTGTTGACATAGGAGACGAACCATCGCGTCGGGCGACTGGGTGGCCAGCTGGTGGGACGTCGGAATCGCCATTCATGTAGGGGCAGGCAGCGTGAGCGGCATGACAGAAGGCAGCAAATGCCGTCAAAACGTTTGATCGCACCATCATGAAGGTTTCCGTGGGTGGCGTGGGATGGTGGAAAAGAAGACCCCCGCTGTGCCTTTTATACGGCAACGCGGCTGTCTTAGTTTAAAAAAGAACATCGTACGGTTAACCCATCCTTCAACGTCAACGACGTGCTAGCTTAGTCCCTGGCCACCGCCAACCCTGAACCGCCGAATAATGTGATGCTAATTTCCCCAGTTATACACCGTCATCGCTATTGGGCCAGTAGGCCCCGAACTACTGGTTTCGTTTACCGGTAGGATAAAGCAAGCTTACGGTAAGGATTATCGTTGCCCAGTCTTTTAGTGGGGTGAGGTTGAGCTGCATGTAACTGACACGCATCTCTTGCCTCAATCAGGCATACGGCCGCTCTTGAAACCAAGTCTTATGAAGATGGGCGACGATCTTCTAGTAGGGACGACACAGTGTTTTTTCTGTAGAGAGCGCTCGACACCCACGAATCGGCCTTCCCCAGGGCACTAGTTTGAAGGATTTTGCTGATGATTTTGCTGATGCATATCTTACAGTGCCCAGACCTGTGAGCGAAATAAGAATAGAATGTGTGTGTGGTAAGGTAAGAAATCAGATGCAATGCCAAGCGGGTGTTGATCAGGTCACCGTGCCTCGAAGCCAAGACAATTGTGGGGCGACCAACTGCGGGCTGGTAAAGTTTAGTAAGAAGTGCGGTCGAGAAGCAGATGTTTGCCATGCCATCAAATCCCTGCTCGTGGCCATTACAGTTCACGCCGGTCGAGTGACACGGCCACTTAGGGTATAGCCGTTGGAAATTAGGACAGTCGGATTACATGACGTGGCCATCGGCTCGGTAGACCGATCGGCATTTGGCTTGTCAGTCGACCAATTCAAGGGCGTAGAAAAAGCACCGCTGCTTACGAAAGGCCCGAGGGCCAGGTGCGTCAAGAGTGGCATGGTTTTGCATATAGACGAAGGACGTGTTGATCCTGGTCATCTAACTAGCTAGGATAGGCATGTACTGTCAATGTGCACAGGTTCCTTACCGCTATCGACACCCCAAAATGGAGGCATTGAGAACATGTTATTAGCAAGTGAGCGTTTACGCCGGAGAATTATGTATAGTAGGTGGTGTGCACTGATAAAGGGGCGCCCGAAATATGGCCCGCAGCATGCAGCCTTGCCGCATGCATCATGCAGGGTGATGAGCATGCGCGACCATGTGATTGGACGAGTGCAGCTGTTGTTTATCCGCTTCTGGATGCCGCGAAGGTACAGCAGATGTTGGGCAGACACAAGCGGACTAGTAGCTACGTATATTGGTGTTATGTTAAGCATACATGGTAAGAGTGACAGCGGTACTTACTCCGCCCTAGAAGAAACTCCGTAGTCTTTGAAGCGTAAGTACCAATGGGAGGCTTTGTAAGCATACAGCGAGTGAGGCGATTGGCCTGCGTTCCCAACCCAGGCCATTACGGTAATTAAGGTTGCCCGCCCGCGGGTGACTCCAGATGGATGGATCGGTCCGTCTCAAGTCAGTTGGGGTGATGGAGCAAACATTGGCAACAGCGCAGTTTGCATGACATTTACATTATGGAGACGATGCGAGGACCGTGTCAGTTGTCCCAGAACTACATACGTCTCTTGTACTGTACTTGACACTCAGCATTCTCGTGTCTCCACTTATGGCGCAATCGACCGACATCATGGATTATTACCCCCTTTGCGCTCTCCTGCCGCATGCACGGGCTAGGCAATGTCTGTGGCCCAAGAGAAGCCGTTGCAGACAACCCGTGAGACCGGCACTTGTTGCGGCATCGCCAAGAGGACAAGCAGCAAGGATGGCCAAGGATATGAGTGCGCTACAGTCATCCCACCCTCAGAGGTCATCAAAACCTTCAGACACTCGCTGCTACATCTTAACCAGTCGCTTACGACTAGAACACGCATGTACACAATCCTTGTATCAGAGATGGAGGGCGCGTCTCCACAGTCGGTGCTGCCGATAGATAAACAGCAAACAAGGTCACATGATATATCTCAAACAAATGGACTTCATTCTTATCGCCCATAAGTCTTGGGCGTACACACGTACGTACATACATGCGTAGAAGGATGGAAAGCGGATGAGTCAGCAGCCAAAGGCAGCGGCGACTGGCTACTGTACTCATGATGCGCAGCTTCCGGCTGCCACTATGACATCACCGTGTCTGCCGCGACTTGCCCACCACACCCCTCCGCAACCAGAACCCACGTAGTAATTCACTCCCAGCCAGTGCCTGCACTGCAGAATCCTCTTGCATCAGCTCTCTTGACGCCTATACAAGGTACGCCTCCACAAAACATCGGGGCTCCTTCTGTCTGCACAACAGGCACTTGCGCGCCAGCATACCGTAGCAGTCCTGACATCTTCTACAAGAACTCTATACGCCACCTGGCTAGGTTTTGTTCTTAACAAAACTCCCGCAAAATGTAAGTCACGTCTAGGGTTTGTCCTCATTTCGCGCTGCATCTATACACTCCAAAAAGAAAAAAGGGAAAAAGGAAAAAAGCACTTGCCACTGGTTCTATCTCTGAATCTGCTATACAAGAACGCGCCATGCAAAAGGCAATATGATAGTCGCACTGTATATCCAAAACAATCGGTTATAATCATATACTAGGATTTTTGTTCTGCAACCGTCACTAACTACCATGTTCTGTCTAGGAATCGGTCACTTTCAGTCCGCTCAAAGAAGGGCAGCGGCAGCGGAGAGAAATCTGCTCCTAAGCACCGCTTCACCATGGCGTCCCTCCGCGGCACCCAACAACCAGAGCTCTCGAAAAAGCTATTTAAGATCATCAAGTCAGAGAACCATGCCATCTCGGCCTATGAGGCTGCGGGGCGGGAACGGATCAGCATCGCTCAGCAGCTGTCTGAATGGGGCGAAGCCACAGAGGATGAGACAATCTCAGACATCTCAGACAAACTCGGAGTACTGCTTGCCGAGATTGGAGAGCAGGAAGACATCTTCGCACAGGCATTGGAGGATTACCGGGGTATCCTAAAGCAGATCCGCAATACAGAGAGTTCGGTGCAGCCAAGCCGAGACCACAAGGCCAAAGTACACTCTAACACTCCAACCAACATAGCATGCTCTAATCATCTCCTAGGTGTCTGATGAGATTGCTAAGCTCAAGTACAAGGAACCGCAGAGTACCAAGATAGTCCAGCTCGAGCAAGAGCTCGTTCGCGCAGAAGCTCAGAGCTTGGTGGCCGAAGCACAGCTCAACAACATTGTATGGTGATTGCTCGTGGCCTACACGCTCCGCTGACTCTTTTAGACTCGCCAGAAGTTCAAGGAGGCTTATGACCATCACTTTGCAGCCACCATCGAGCGAGCAGAGAAGCAGATCATCTTAGCTAAGCACGCTCGTCGTCTCTTGAACTTGGTCGATGATACTCCAATCGTACCGGGCGATGTACATCCTGCATTCGCGGAAGGAGAAGCAGCGCGGCAGGTTCTCAATGACGCCGAGGCTGATCTTCGCCGCTACCAGCTAGATGTTGAACCTATTCGCTCTAATGCAGGCAATCTTGGTATGGGTGCGATGCCAGAGGCTGCAGTGGCCACAACAACAGCAACAACAACTGGAGACGCAGCTCTAGAGCCTGCCGCCTATGACAACACAGTAAGGAGCGAGAGTCCGATCGGGGTAGAGTACGACAAGGCGGGATCAGCTCCTTACCCGCTAGAAGAAGCAGATAGGATCAACAACCAGCAACAGGAAACTTCCAGACAAGAGGTCGCCAATGTGGCCTGACCATGGAGCATGACTAGGCAGGGATATCTTAATGGTAATAGTGTACTAGTGATCTGATGTTTGACTGGATTGCGTTTATGGCTATTGTAATGGAATGCATTCTCATGTTGACACGTATCTCTAAGCGGTGCCAGTGATGCCTTCAATTATGTAACCGTGTCTCAAAACAAGAAAAGGGTTGGAGTCTAATGGATGGCTTAAAGGTTAAGATAAAAGTGTCGCCTAGCTAGTCCCACCTGGATCGCGGTATACATGGGTCTGTGCACATTCTGGTGGGGTGTTCTTAGCGCGGAATATGCCGTTCCCCAAGAAGACACATGGAGCTCTAACCTCACCTCTAAATTCACGCCCAAGTCCGCCAACACTGCCATTCTTCCCACACCAATCCGCACCTCTTCTGATTTCCAATTCCCGCTACGCTCGACATGGCGGACCGCAAGAAGAGAGACCGCTATGCAGCGGGAACGGGATACCAATTCGGTGCGAATACACAAGAGGCTCAAGCCGGTGCTCCCCCTTCAGTAGCACCCGGCTATGGTGCGCCAGCGCCCTTGTATGGGGCACCATCACCAGGCTATGGTGCTCCTGCTGCTGCCGCGCCCAGCTATGGTGCACCATCGCCCGGGTACGGAGCGCCTGCACCCTATGGACAGCCTGCGCCTCAAGATCCAAATGCCCTCAACCAGCAGTTCGGACAGATGAACTTGGGGCCAGGACAGGTAGCCCCACAAGCTCAGCAACCCGTAGCAGCCACTCAGCAGAACCAACTGTTCCCCTCGGACCTCATTGCCCAGCCCTTCCATGTCTCGGAACTGTATAATCCTCCTCCGCCGATCAACCTGCCGCCCAACGCCGCGGCCACCCCCTCCGAGTTTGCGAACGAATCGAGCAAATACGTGCGGTGTACGCTCAACACCATCCCCACGAACCACAATCTGCTCAAGAAGAGTAAACTGCCATTTGCTTTAGTCATAAGCCCGTACGCTAGTCTGCACGATTCTGAAGATCCAGTGCCCGTAGTGCAGGACCAGATTATCAGCCGTTGTCGACGATGCCGCGCCTACATCAATCCATTCGTTTCATTCCTAGATCACGGGCATAGGTGGAGGTGCAACATGTGCAACTTGACCAACGATGTGCCCCAGGCATTTGACTGGGACGCAACGCAACAGAAGAGTGTGGACCGCTGGCAGAGACCCGAGCTCAACTACGCCGTCACGGAGTTTGTTGCGCCGCAGGAATACATGGTTCGCCCTCCCCAGCCACTGTGTTACTACATCATTCTGGACTGTACCCAGGCTGCAGTCAACAGCGGTCTTCTTGCAGTCGTCTCGCGAGTCATCAAAGAGGCCCTTGGCCGTATACCCAATGCCGATGGCCGGACGCGCATCGGATTCATGGCAGTCGACAATGGCCTCCACTTTTTCGGCATTCCTCCTGACAACAGCGAGTCGAACGAACCCCAACAGCTCGTCGTGTCAGATCTTGACGAACCCTACTTGCCCATGCCTTCAGATCTCCTTGTGAGCCTTAGCCAATGTCGCAACAACATCGAAACTTTCCTAGATCGTCTTCCAGCCATGTTCCAAAACACACACGTTCCAGGTTTTGCGCTAGGATCGGCTCTCCGATCCGCACACAAGCTTATTTCCCCGCTTGGAGGAAAGCTTACCGTCATTGCCGCATCTCTACCCAATGTTGGCCATGCCGCCCTGACCCCACGAGAAGACAAGTCGTTGTTGGGCACTGGTAAGGAAGGCAGTCTCCTGCAGCCCGCAAACAACTGGTACAAATCCTTTGCCGTGGAATGCTCCAAGAACCAAGTATCGGTGGACATGTTCCTCTTCTCGTCGGCGTACCAGGATGTTGCGACGCTCAGCAACCTTCCTCGATTCACGGCAGGCCAAACATATTTTTACCCTGGATGGAATGCGGCAAGACAAGAAGACGTTGTCAAGATTGCGACTGAGCTGGCTGATTATCTGTCTGCTGAGATTGGTCTCGAGGCTGTGCTCCGTGTGCGTGCTACGACGGGATTGCGGATGTCGGCCTTCTACGGAAACTTTTTCAACCGTTCTTCCGATCTCTGCGCTTTCCCAGCTTACCCGAGAGACCAAGCAGTGGTCATCGAAGTTGCTATTGACGAAACGATTTCGAGACCATTTGCCTGTCTCCAGGCGGCCGTGCTACATACTACGTCAAGCGGCCAGCGCCGTATCCGAGTCTTGACGCTTGCGGTGCCCACAACGGAGAACCTAGCAACAGTTTACGCATCAGCAGACGCGCAAGCAATCACGACATATTTCAGTCACAAGGCGGTGGAGCGAGCGCTGTCGAGCGGTCTTGATGCGGCGCGAGACGCACTGCAAGCAAAGGTGATTGAGATTCTGTCAACGTACAGGAAAGAGCTGGCAGGAGGCAGCATGGGCGGCGGTGGTCTGCAACTGCCACAGAACCTCCGAGCTCTCCCCATCTTGTTCCTGGGTCTAATCAAGAATGTCGGTCTTCGCAAGAGCGCTCAAATCCCAAGCGATCTTCGGTCAGCAGCTCTTGACCTCTTGTCTACGTTGCCACTACGACTGCTTGTACAGTACATCTACCCGAGTTTCTACTCTCTCCACGTAAGTTTTGTTCAAGCCGTCAAGTGGTGGCGTGAGAGACTGACGTGATTTTAGGACATGCCCGACGATGCTGGCGTGCCTGAGCCAACGACTGGGCAGATCACAATGCCGCCTTCGTTGAACCTGTCGAGTGCAGCAATTGTGCCTTATGGTCTGTATCTGATCGACGATGGTGTCAATCAGTTCTTGTAGGTGCATGGCTAGTGTAAGGATAGGGATAGACATGCTAACATGATTAGGTGGATTGGACGTGATGCTGTTCCCGCGTTGTTGGCGGACGTGTTTGGTGTCGAAGACCGCACACAACTGAAGCAGGGCAAGGCGTCGCTGCCTCTTCTTGACAATGAGTACTCTGAGCGAGTACGAGCTGGTGAGTCAAAAGTGGTGGTTGAGATATTTGCAAAGGGACGTTCTAACATGAAGTAGTGGTGGAGAAGTCTCGAGATCACAAGTCAAAGGGTGTAGGGTCGATTACGCTTCCAACGCTCTACATTGTCAAGGAAGATGGTGAACCAAGCCTGAAGCTGTGGGCGCAAACATTGCTGGTCGAAGACCGAGCGGACCAGGGCGAGAGTATCGTTCAATGGATAAGCAAGCTCCGAGAAAAGGTAAGTCGGTGATGGTGTGGGTGTTGTGCACAGAGGCCATGCTAACGTTTATTTGCGCAGGTTGTGCAGTAAGCACGAATGGCGTAGAGACGCTCTTGTACTGTAAGGCGGGGGTGAATTGAAGGGGCTGGGTTGGTGGCATTGGTGTAGAATAGGAACAAGATGCATAAGAGGTCTGTGAGTTGAAGAATAAAGCAATGTGATACCAGCATTTGGCCAAGGGTGCACGTGCTCTGACTCGGACTTTGGATGCCCAGCGGCCAAAAGCAAGTGCTCGGCTGTGTTTGGAAACAAACAAACAAATGCAGCACGACATGCAAGGTCAAGTTTGCTTTGGTATGAAGCTTGCATGGATGAGCTGGTGAGCAAAGGAAAAAAACGAGAGGTTGGTTGTGTGTAGTGTAGTTTAGTTTAGTATAGTATAGTGCAGTGTAGGTAGTGTAGGTAGTGTAGGGGAGGGGTTGCGTCACATGGCGGGGTAGTGGGAAGGGGACGAGGCAGGCAACGCTCCCAGCCGCTCACTGACTGCAGCAAGACTAAGCGCGCGTTCGGTCGTGTGCGAGTAATGGCGCGCCCCGACGGTTACCCCTCAACACCAGGCGTCCGCCATCGCCACCGCCGCTGGCGCCAGATGCCTTGGCCTGTTTCACCCCACTCAGGCGACTCCCTGCCAGCTTGCATATGATACACCCAGGCCACAGTTGCCTCTTGCCAAGCCCTCGACTCGGCGCTGCAGGACAAACAAGTACGTATGACTTGCTTACAGCCAGGTCCGCCGCTCGCGCAACGCTACCCATGTGGAGATGGGCTGGCAACGTGTCAATAACAACATTGCATGTTTTGGCCGGGTTGCTGGGGGGGCCAGAGAAAGAAAGGAAAAAAAAAGAAAGAAAAAGAAAACAAAGTATGGTACAAACGACGCAGATGACCATGGTGTGTAGGATGTAAAGGGAATCGTCCTGCGTACGTCCGCAGTGTTAGGGTTACTAGCAGGCGGCCGAGTCCAGTTGAGGCCTTGGTTTGTTAGTAGCCCTGTCAGCGCGCACTGCAAGGGCGTCGACTGAGGGAGCGACGCAGCGACGGAGCCTGCAGAGTGCCCACCGCCTCTAACCGTCAGGCTGACGACGAGATGGAGGCGCCAGTGTTTTTGCGCCCGACTACGTCGCTCAGCAGCAGTCGAGTGCCTGGCGCCCGCTTGGTGTGGAATGCAACGAGGCAGAAACAGAGGCAGAGACAGAGGCAGACAAAGCATGATGAGTCCGCTCAAGTCCGGCAGAGCGACGGATGCTAGTCGTTCGCTTCGGCAAGGTACAAAGGTACAAGACGTATTGTGTGGATCTGCCCTCGAGCGTCCCCTTGCATCAGCGGTCGTCCGCACTGGCCTAGCTTGCAGCATCACATGCGGGTTGAAACCAATTGCTTGGGCGCGACACGGCCAGGCCATGCTGCTCCCGACTGTGACAAGACGGTTTTACCAAAGCGCTGCTGTGCGGGCAAGCTGCTCTCCTGGGACCGACCCAA
The DNA here is from genome assembly GCA_002161795.1 of Curvularia sp. IFB-Z10. Taxonomy (NCBI): domain Eukaryota; kingdom Fungi; phylum Ascomycota; class Dothideomycetes; order Pleosporales; family Pleosporaceae; genus Curvularia; species Curvularia sp. IFB-Z10. The sequence continues at coordinate 1,849,377 of JPSZ01000001.1, forward strand.
AGACGCCGGTGCGGCGCGGTCAGCCAGCGTGCCATGTGTGCGTCTCTGGCCCCATATGGCACGTGAAAGGGCGTATGTGAGTCGGAGTCGGATGAGCATTTCTCATCAAGCCTGGCTTACGGACTGCAGTCTGACAGGCTTGGGGATCTGCAGACCATATGGACCTTGTCTGGCGTAAGGGTGGATCGGACGGCTACTCTGCCTCTGCCTCACTACTGTAAACCCCAGCCTTTCTGCCAGGAAGCGCCGCTAGCATCCCGTCCGTCCTGTGCCTTAGTTAGAGCACTGCGACCAGCTCCCAACCAACCCCTCCTCGCATCTAGCCGCGACGCAATCGTGACTTTGTCTCGAATCCCGCTCTCCTGCATCCACCACTGCCACCACTGCCACCACTACCACCACTACCACCACTACCACCACTACCACCTCCACCAACATCACCACACTTGCTGCCTCGCCTGAATCGAGTCTCTCCTTCTCTCTCTTCTTTTTTTTCCTTCTCACTTCTCACTCCTCACTCCTCACTCTTCTCGCCTAGTGCTGCGCTTGCTGCGCCTGCTGCTCCTGTGTGCGCTTGGAGTTGGAGTTGGAGCTCGAGTCCGAGTCGGCGTGGACGAGGGGCTACTACCTACCTACGCTCCCCGCCACCCTGAAGCACCCTCCCGCGCGCCTTATCACACTGGCCCTCACACTCACACTCGCACTTGCACTGGCACTCGCACTCACCCAGCCAAACTCCGAGCATCCGTGCTGGCTCAACCCTCACTACACCTGGTCCGTCCACCCACGGCCCACGCATAACAAATCCACGCCTCGACCCACTATATCCTCTTAACCTGCCCTCTTGCTCCGCCGCTTCTCTGTCTTCGCTCGCTGGAGGCAGCGCCCGGATGTTGTTGCAACGCCGCTCTTCATTCGTCATCATCCCGTTTCAGCCTTCTCCCACCCGCCTCGGGAACCACCCGCCCTCTTCCTCTGAGCGCGCCGCTTCACCCTCTCTGCCTGCCTTCGGCGCCTGCCTTAGCCTGCCCCTCTAGTATCGCTCGCGCCTTTTGCAAGCGTGCCTTGCTGTTGTGTGCACGCCGCGCCCTAATACGCGCCCCGTTCCTGTACGCCTGCGCAGCACCCGTCGCAACACAGGCAACAAGAGGGGGATATACTTGACACTGCTAGCCGTCACCTCCTCCACCATGTCTACCTTCCAAGCAGTCAACACCACTTTGCCGGTGCCCGAACCGCCACAAGCGCGTCCGGGTGATGAGACGACCCCTACTACCCCCCGACCCAATAGCACATTCTTTGCAGAACCAAAGCCTGCCGATGATATCCGTGCAGACGACCCCTCGGCCAAGACCCCGACGCGCAATACGTTTGCAGGACTTGCTGGCCAGCGACCGTTGCCAACCTCTCCCTTTGTGCCTGGCCGTGAATTGAGTGAAACGCCGTCAGCTTCCAACAAGAGCGAGCAGAGTAGAGAGGATGCACAAAGGTCGACACAAGATGTGCAAATGGGCAACGGCGACGACGACAAAGATGGATCAGACAACGAGAGTGCGACTAGTGACTCAAACCGGCCATCCAAAAAGAAGAAGGGACAGCGCTTCTTCTGCACAGACTTCCCCCCCTGCAACCTGAGCTTCACTCGCAGCGAACATCTGGCACGGCACATTCGGTACGTGTCTCTCTGCTGCTCGTCCTATTATTTGCTTTCCTAACGTGCCCCTTGCAGTAAACATACGGGTGAACGACCCTTCCAGTGCCACTGCTCCAGACGCTTCTCTCGCCTAGATAACCTCCGACAACATGCACAGACCGTTCACGTCAACGAAGATATCCCATCAGAATCCCTGGCCGCAACAGGCACACGCTTTCAACGTCAAATACGAACCGACCGTGTACGCCCACCGGGAAACCGCTCCCGTGCAAATACGCTGGGCAGCACAGGTGGACACAGTCGCGGTCACAGCAGGAATTTGTCAGCTTCCAGCATAACATCTACCATGTCAAGCGTGAGCGTAGCCCAATCACCAGATGTTCGCCGCAGGCCCCCACCTCTCGCCATGGCCAGCGACGGTGGTGCGAGTGCAAGAGCGCGCCTGTCGCTCAGCACCGCCAATGCATACGATCCGCCTATGATGGGCAGCCCTGGGCCTGTTGAGTACGACACGCCATCCAACGCACCCACAACGCCAACCTCTGCTACTTTCTCCACGGCCGCCGGTAGCCCTGCCCGTTTTGGATCAGCCATGCAATCTCCCGTGACATCGTCTTCAAGACCAGTCTCCTGGGCTGGACCACCACCACCAGCACGTCGACAGTCTGTTTCATCCAATGCAAATGCAAATGCAAATGCAAATGCAAATGCAAATGCAAACCCCTTCACGGGTCCCCCAGGACAAGGCCCTCCTCCTACTTATATCACACCTCTGCAATCGACAGCCGCGCCCGCATACTCAATTCAAAGCAGTGCCTATGCCAGCCCTACCGCATCTCACTTCTCCGAATCCAAGGGAGACTCTAGCGCAGACGCAGATTGGAGGCGACGCACTTGGCATCCAGGGAGTTATTCTGGCCCCCGGCCGGCGACGAGTGGATTGGGCTATCATCAAACACCTGATGCTCCACGACCCTTGTATACCTCGCAGCCTGCCGCCTCACAAACTACCAGACTTCCGGGCATTGAAAGTTTCGATCATGCTCCGCCTCCGCCCACGCTGCCTCGACGTCAGCCAAGCCCGATGCAGGTGGACGCTCCCACCCGTCCACTGACATACCATGCACCCAGGGAACCCCCGTCTAATCGCGGCCACCACAAACGAACTAGCATTTCGTGGGAGATTGATCGTCTGAACATTGCTGGTCCGGGGCCCCAAAGAGAGCAATGGTCGCAGCAGTATCCTGGCAGCGCAGGCCGGACAAGTGCCGCAAGACCAACAACAGCCCCGCACGGTTACTTCAGTCGACAGCCGGCTAATCTTCAGCCTATCCAGATTCCATCACTGGGTTCATCACCTAGGACATCCCAGGAGCAGCCAGAGACTCCCCGAAAGAACAAACGACAAGCCTGGTACCATGGACCTCTGAGTCAAACGCAGCGAGCCATGCAGCGCACATCACCCGAGGATTCTAGCAGCAGCGAAGGAGTGCCGACACCGGGTACCATGATTGACTATCATCCTGCTATTGTGCATAGCAACGGGTACGTGGAGGCGCCGGTTGTTGTTGAAGATCACAAGCCTGCGCCTCCGGCATCCATCATGGAAAGGCCCCATCCTCTGCATTCGCAGCCGCATCAGCACTACCATAGCCATAGCCTCTCTAGTTCTAGTTCAGGCTACCGTCCGCAGCGTGAGCCTTCCGAGCGGGGATCCGTGACATTTGGACAATCGCATCCCCAGCCGAACAACAGCAACGACATGAGACGGTTGGAAGCGCTTGTTGCCGTAGCGACTGGGGAGCAGCAAGCTGTCGAGCATCGGTCCTGAGTTTACAATTAGATGATCGCCAATCTACCTTTTGCTTGATTTGTTTTGTCACATCCACAGACACACAGACACAAACTTTCTTAGCCAAGCCGCATCGACATCATCACTTGTATGCCGCCAAGCATACATCCACACATATACACATACATACACACATATTCACGATGTAACGACCAAACGAAGAAAACATGAACGAATCTTTTATGATTGAAACGCAAAACCCCAACAATTGCATTCCTGGTCTCGATGCAGCATTCACATGGGTATTCTGTTTAAGCTTTTTTCTTCTTCTTCTTGTTTCTTTGAACCGGACAGCGAGGAAGAGGGGGAAGAGGGGGGAAAGGCTCTTTCCGGTCGCCTTTTGATTACCGTATATATGCCTTGTCATTTCAGAGCTGCGCGCTTGCCTTGTCGTGTGTTTGCTCGAAAGATTCCTTGGGATACCCCGATCCGGCAATATCTTTTTTCTTTTTACTTCTTTTTTCGTTTTTCCATCTCATTCCATATCTTTTATTCTTTTTTTCATCTTCCATAGTTTTCTTTTTTTCTTTTTCCTCCGCTCTCTTTTTTCTTAGGTCTGGCTTTTGTCTTCGTAAGCGAAGCGTGGTTGGTTTAGTATTTAGTGATATACCAAATCGTAAACACCAGCGGGAGTTTTCTGGGGGGTTTTTTTCTTACAAGCTGGGCGTTTCTATCTCTGTTTTCCTGCATTTTTTTTTTCTATTTCTTTGCCTATATTTTGGTTCATGCGGTTGGGGGTTGGGGGGGTTGGGGGTTTGGATTGGAAATCAGAGTGTTTTTTAGTTTAGGACAGATAGTTGATACTTGGACGACCTCCTCCTCTCCTCCATCATAGTCTCCATAGTCTCCACCTATGTAGGTTCTTGAGAAATATCGTAAATATCCTTGTACATGGTCTTCTTGTCTCTTGCTTTCTCTTGAACTCTCCTCCCTGTTTACTCAGATTATAAATATCTTGCTCATGCTTGAGTGACTCTTGACCTTTGATTTTCCACATGCCAATTCGTAGTAGCTTCAAAGCATGCGATTTGTGCAAATGCTGCATCATGTGAACACTATTCGGACTGCCAATAGTCCACACCACCTTTGAGGAAGAAAGGAAGACTGAAACATGAGACATCATAATCATTACTTGTTTTCTTTGTGTTTCTATTGAGAACGACACGACATCCTCACCACGACATAGTATCCGTTATGCGCGCAGGCCATCATCCATTTGTTTGTGTCTTGACGCATATATCGTACACTAATCTGCACCTAAGTCCAGCTCAGCTCCAAGAGTTTTTTTTTCCCTTTGCTGCCCCATGCGCTCCCTTAAACAATCGTCTCCAGCTCCCTTGCATATCCCAGCGTGTTCTCAATCACCTGGTCGCTCGTGACCAAGATATCCTTGCTCAGGTAGTCGTCCTCCTGCTGGGGGAAGTATATCCTGCCGTCCTTGACGACCCAGCCTGATTCTTTGGCAAAGTTGACGACGCTGCCTTCCGAGTCTAGGAAGAGGAGGGATTTGGCATCCGAAATGGGGATCGAAGGGTATGCGCGTTCGCTGCACGAAGCAATTTCCTTGCGGATGGTTCCGATGAGAATCTAAAAGGTGTTTACTGTTAGTCAAACTGAAACCAAGAGTCTTCAGGTGCGAATACAGAAAGCACGCCGAATGGGCATTGGCCACACTCCTCCTCGTCCTCCTATATTTAGTAGACGTACCTCGGTGAACAAGCCAAACTCCTCTCCAGGCACCCTCTCGCTCTTCGTCTCCACCCACACCTTGTCGTAGCTGCCCTCCATGAGCGCCTGCTCTAGCCGCACCGGGTACTGGATGAACTGGTCCGCCTCGAGCTTGGCTCCCGCCTGTGCAGCCGCCACCTCGAGCGTCTCCAGCAGCGTGTGGAAGCCCGCGTAGTCGCCCTCGCTCAGCAACAGCAGCAGGTACAGGCCCGTCACCTTGCTCGCATTGCTGCCGTCCTTGGGCAGTGTCGACTCCGGCAGCGAGTAGAAGGGCTGCAGCTGCTGGAAGTAGCGGGTGAAGGACTCGGTGTCTTTGAGCCGGATCGAGATGATGGCGCCCAGCTCGAGCGTCTCACGCGCTAGCTGCAGGTGTTTTCGTGGCGTCTTCTCTTGTGGGATCAGGGCGTTGAGGTTGAGCAGGGCGATCTTGGCTTTGCCTAGTAATGATGTCGATTGCTGGTAGTTGTGCGACTTGAGCGTCTGGTGAAGCTGCTGGAGCACGCTTGATAGTTCTCTCTCGGCCATGGTTTGCAGTGACTCTGGTTTCTCGTGGAATGATACAGACGTCGGATAAGAATCGGCTTGCGTGGGTTGTGGTTGAGCGGGCGATGTCGTCGTGGGCGTGTTTGTTGCGGCGAGTGGAAGCTTCGGCCGTTTACGTCGGGGGACCGTCGGCGTCGGAGGTGCTGGCCTTAGCGTCTGTGAGCTCACCAACCGCCACGGCGTATCGTAGCCTTCAAACGTGCGATAACGAATATATGCCATATCTATTTCTATGTCTACAGTAGCGACAAAACATGCTTACAGGGAGAAATAAGTACATGATGAGTAGGCCACTTTAGAAAGTCAGCCTTGGGTTTCACATCACAGGCCAGGCACCGACTTCTGCAGATGACCCAAATGGTCACACTGTCTCAGACCTCGCAGAATACTATTGGTGCCTCCATTACTCTTGCACTGGTCTACCTGTGTTTTGGGTCTTCCAGCTGACATCGTTCCTGATACTCATACGACTTATGATTCCTATATGCGATTGGGCCTCTAGCGTGTTGATGCCTATGTTGTGTAACGACATAGAAATGCTCCTATGAACCTCCTCTATGGAGCAAATGAGCGTGTCTACACTTGTTTGGCCAGCTGTAAACCCACAAAAGCACCAAGCCCCTACTAGTACTTGCATACGAGACAAACAAATCATTGCGGCCCATCTATTTCCTCCTGCCAAATCTCCCCTTTCCACCAGTCCCCGTTTTGCTCTTGATGTTGAGCCTCCGATAATTGGCATTTGCTGTAGCCTTTATTTTTCGGGCAGCAGTCTTTATAATGCCTTCTTTCTTTGGCTTCTCCTTTGATTCTTCCGCTTTCTTCGTCGACACTTTCCGTACTTTGGGAGTATGCGACACATCGCTAGCATAGTCAGATCCCTCATCCAAGTCTGAACCGTACTCGTCTTCTGTGTCTGCTGGTATCTGTGTCTCTGGCACATCTGGCTGCTCCTTCTCCGCATGATCATGTGGTTGTGCCGACGGCGTTGGCTTGGGCTTAACAATGTTTGGACGCACTGAGAATGGTTAGCCAAAGTGCTTGTTTCAAGCGAACAGCAAATCATACTTATCACCCGTCGTGTCTGCCTCTTCATTCCCTTCTTCTTCCATACCCTTCGTGGTTTGCCGTCGGGACCCAGTTCCGGCTCTTCCTCGCTATCTTCCTCGGATTCAAAGCCTCGATCTGGGCCCAAGGGCATCGGTGCTTGACTGTCTTGTACCAAGAGTTGTGGCGCCCTAGGTTTCTTTGGCACCGCTATGCCTTCTTCTTCCATCTCCAACTCTCGCATGATATCCGCCTCTTCATCGAGTTTGTCGTTCTCGTCTTTCTTCATGGCCTGTATCATCGCAGTCAGACTGCGCCCGAGCCCACGCCGCTTCCACGGTGCTGGGCGAGGTGTTGTTTCATCTTCCTCGTCAATTGCACCCAGAACATTGTCTCTTCGGAGAAAGGCAGGCGTAGCTAACCCATGCAACGTAGATGACGGCGTCCCTTCCTCATCTAACCTTCTCTTTTTGGGTGTGACAAATTGGTTTAATACAAAACGCTTTCCAGCTGACAGCGGTGTCCGCTCTCCTCTCGCTCGTGACTCCAACGACGCCTCACTTGCTGCATCCTGCAACCTCTTACTCGGTGTATGTGGCACGTTCAACCCTACTTCTCCAAGTACAGTTCTCGGTTTGCTCGGTGTGTCTGCTGGAAGTATGTCAAACAGGCCTAGGACTATGCCGTCGCGTTGCGGGGTTGGTCCGATCACAGCAGGTCCTTGTGGAGAGAGGAGCTCAGCTGCTTGGTCAATGTTTTCTGAGAGCTCGTCGTCGTCCCTCTTTCTTTTCATAGGTGTAGTAACAGTGGCCCTGGGCGCCGCTTCCGCTGTGCGCGAGACATTGACGGGTGCATTCCGGCTTGCTGTTCGCTTCGAAGGTGTTTCTGGTGCTGTTTTACTCGAGAGTTGCGACCTCAACTTGCTGTATTCCTTGTACTTTTGCGCTGTGTTGCTGTCAGTACAATTGCGGCAACCCCTCATCTGACGCGTGCCTACAAATCTCGGCATTGGCCTTGATGTCGTCGCGTCCCGCTTTTCGGCCGTGGTTCTGGGCTGCGAACTTCTTTTCCCAGACCTTCAGGTCCTGCCGCAGCACATTGCAGCGCTGTTCAATTTCGTCGTTACTCATAGTGGCTTGTGTGGGATCGTCTGGGTGAGAGCGGTTAATGAAGAAGTGTAATTGATGCCGACGCCTTCAAATCGCGGTACGCGGTGCGCGTTACGTGCACGCGACAAAATGCCACTAGCAGGGTATCTCAGCCCTACCGGCTCCACATCACATGGACATGATTCACTAACATTTGATTGGCGAGCATGACGCATCAGATATATATTCTACAAAATACTCTTCACAACTCCGTGCTTGCACGCCCGAGAGCCCGAAGATCATGTCACTGATGCACAAAGGAAAAGCCTGACCGAAATTGGGGAATCTAGTAGTGAACAGCCTTGTCGTAGGTGGCCATGGCAGCCTCCTTGAACGCCTCAGCAAGAGTGGGATGAGCGTGACATGTTCGCGCAACATCTGTATCATCGTTAGTGATGGTTCAGGGACAGTTTCAGTCTTGTTCAGCTTACCCTCAGAGCTGGCACCATACTCCAGTGCAAGCGTACCCTCTGCAATCATCTCGCCAGCGTTGGGGCCAATTATGTGAATACCCAATATCCGGTCGGTCTGCGCGTCTGACAGGAACTTGACCATGCCCTCAGTGTCGAGGTTAGTCTTGGCTCTTGAGTTGGCACTGAATGGGAAGTTTCCAGTCTTGTACTTGATACCAGCCTCCTTGAGTTCCTGCTCATTCTGGCCGACCCAGGCAACCTCAGGGTGGGTGTACATGACAGAAGGAATGGCGCCGTAGTTGACGTGGCCGTGGCCCTTGTGGATGTACTCAATGGCAGCGACAGCCTCCTCCTCAGCCTTGTGCGCAAGCATAGGGCCAAAGGTACAGTCTCCAATGGCGCGAATGTGGGGGATCTTGGTGCGGTACTCCTGGTCAATGATAAGGCGGCCCCTCTCGTCAGTCTCGAGGCTGATGTTGTCCAGACCAAGACCAGAAGTGTATGGGCGGCGACCGATAGCAACGAGGACACAGTCGGCGTCGAGCTAGGCACGTTAGCGATATGATCAGCTTAGACTGCTCAAAATCGACTCACAGTCTCCTCCTTTCCACCCTTTGCGGCCTCGACACTGACGTGGACACCAGCGTCGTGAACCTCACCAGCGGTAACCTTGGTGTTGAGCTTGAACTTCAAACCCTGCTTCTGGAGAATCTTCTGAGTCTGCTTCGCGATTTCGTTATCCATACCAGGGCCACCAATCTGACCCAAGAACTCAACAACGGTGACCTCAGCGCCGAGACGCGACCAAACGGAGGCCTATGTATAGTCAGTATAGCCAAAAAAAACCGTCGTCCAAAGGTTTCCTTACCATCTCGAGTCCAATGATACCACCACCAATAACAGTCATCTTCTTGGGCACTTCCTGGAGTGCAATGGCGCCAGTGCTTGTGATAACCTTCTGCTCATCGATGGTCAGACCTGGGAAAGGTGTAGCCTCAGAACCGGTGGCAATGAGAATGTTCTTGCCGCGAACAGTGGTTTCGCCACCCTCAGTAAGGTTGACGGCAATGGTGTGCTCATCCTGGAACGCACCAGTGCCCTTGATGTACTCGACGTTGTTCTTCTTGAAGAGGAACTCAATTCCCTTTGTAAGGCCAGAAACGGAAGTTTCCTTTGCCTTCATCATGGCGGGGAGGTTGAGCTTGACATCTCCGACCTCGATTCCACGGCCCTTGGTGTCGTGGAGGATTTGATGGTAGAGATGCGAGTTGTTGAGGAGGGACTTGGAGGGAATGCAGCCAACGTTCAAGCAGGTTCCGCCGAGGGCGCCACGCTTTTCGATGCAAGTAACCTGTCAATTGGGGTCAAAACTTGGGTCCTCTCCACAGCCCGAATGTGTTTGGCTAACCTTCATGCCCGCCTGTCCGGCCTTGATAGCTGCGACATAACCCGCAACACCGCCGCCGATGATGACTAGGTCCTTCTCCTCTGTCTAGCCGTCAGCAGATGCACCAGACCGATGGCCTGAAGTGATGCGACTCACCAGCTTCCGACGCATATCCTCGTCGTAACCGGTTCTGGAAGTAAATGTTTGATGCGCAGAATGTGCTTCGGGTAACGGGTCGCGACGCCCGTTGAGCGGCGCGGGGTGCCAGTGAGCGGAACATGCTGGAGATGGCCGAAGGAACGCAACCAAAAGAAGCCGTGAGGTAAACGGCTAGGATGACAGGCGTCAATGGATGGGGCGTGGGATGGCAGATGTGGTTGAGCTTTTTGCGGAGCTCGGCTGGGAAGGCCTATGCGGCTTCCGTAGGGTCAAGGGTGGCGCCAAGATGACAAAGTGCCTCACGTTCGACATCGCCTCCTTACACCATACCGATTTTGATATATTTACTAACACTAAACTTGCAAACAGAGGGGTATACCGATCAACTACTCAGTCTTCGGCTAACGTGGTAGTCGCCAACACTCTAGTCAGCATGTCCATGATGGACTTGCAAGCCCACCGCACAGTTTCTTTCTCCGCTTCTTCGACTATTTCCGTCTTGCTAACTGTCTTCTTCAAAAAGAACTGCAGGCCGGCAATCATTTCCGGCGCTTGATCCGCCTCCACAAACACCTCGCGTACGACCCGTTCGTCACGCTTGTCTTTTGTCTTTGATGTCTTCAACGCCTCCAAGATTGTTGTAACAAGCAAGACTTCAACAAAAGTCTTGGTCTTTGGCTGTAAGTAGGGGAAGTTGAGGTTCTTCAAACTGGTGATGGGCATGGCTTTGCGGCCAATCAATGTGCCGTATAGCTTGCCCTGATTGACAAGCTTTCGAAGGGACGTATCAGTGCCCGCCTCGTCATCATCATCTTCAGAGTCGTCCGCACCATCTTGCTTCTCCCCTAAACTCTTGAAGATATCCCAGAGTGCAAACTGAAAGCTCTTTCGGGTCTTGTGGTCCGAGCAGATTTTTCGCGCGAGAACAGTGTAGTATGGGTTGTAGGTCTTCTCCGCGCCTGCACAGTGGACAATGACACGCGGTATCTCTGCTTCTTGAGACTTTTTGAGGTTGAGCTTGTTCAGTCGTATTTGCGCGTCTTTGAAGTCGCTGGCAGACATTATAGAAATGAAAATGGCCCGCCGGATATCTGTGTTCATGCGGTGCTCACGTGCAAGCTGCACAAGATCAACTTCGCTGTCGTTGTCCTCGTCATCAACATGCATCGTAGTCCGATCGGTTTTCCTGTTGTCCTCGGCCGGCTCCTCATTGCCCGGTTGATTGCGCCAACTTGCTCCTACAAGCCACCACTTGCCTTTCTTCTCAGTATCTTTGATGTCCTTCAGACCGACCCGCAGTGGTTCGGTCGCCTTGAGATTCCGAGAGTTGAGCGTTCCAAGCTGCTTCTTCATCCGTGTGGTATGCTCTCGAGCCATTGTCGAGGAAGCTATGGCGGTTTTCATCTTATTGTTCTTGAGGTCGTTGATTGTTTCAATCATGAACTTGGTGCGAACCGGCAAGTTGCTCTGACCAATCTTGGCCACAGATTTTTGGAGAAGAACGACAATGTCCTTGAGCGAAGTCGGGTCATCTTGGCGTAACTGTGGACCAGCTGCCCTTACTATCCTTAACAGAAGTTCGGTGTTGATTTCTGTGAGCTCGTTAAGGAAGAAGCGAATGTAGTCGAAGACGATATTGCTGCCAATGACCTGGAATGTATACAATTCTGCCACCACGGATATGAGATTTGAAGTTTGCTTTCCAAAGCCGTCTTTGTTCGTCTGGTAGTGTTGATCAACTTCCGCAACGATGCGCTCCACCATCTGTGCGCCAAAGTCGGGACCAATAACTTTATAGATAGCGGCGATAAAACCGGCGTGCAGGTTTAAGAAAGTGTCTAGGAGAGTGGTGGGGTCAGACAACATGCCAATCAGTAAGTCGACCAGCGTATTGTTGACGTATCCGCGAGGATTGTTCTGGTAGATAGTCTCGATTTCGCGCAAGATTGAGAGTATGTTGGCTTCTGAAAGACGGTTGAAGAGACCCTGTATCTGCCTCCTAAGACGTAGCAAAGCCTCTGAGTCCGACGAAGGTGGTTCTCGAAGCGCAGGTGGTATGTATTTTGTCGGCTGGGTGTTCGGCGCTACAGGAGCAACGTACGGATTCTCTCGTATCTTTGGTTTTTCTGGCTCCGCGTCTTCGACATCATCATCCTCAGACTCCGGGTCTTCCTCCTCTTCCTCCTCTTCATCCGTCCCGTCTTCAACATCGAAGCCTGCCTCTTCTAGATCGAAACCATCATCAGACTCAGACGCTCCTGAGTCATCGTCCTCTTCTTCATTCAGCTCTTGGCCTAGAGCCTTCCGCCTCTTACTTGCAAGCCAGTCATCATCTTCATCCCTTTTACGCTTTGTAGGTTGAGCATCTTCTTCGTCGGTAAAGTCTCCAAGGTCACCAAGGCCTTCGAATATGTCGTCGAGGCCGTCGTCCGCTCCCTTGGATTTCTTTTTGCCTTTCACACCTAATCTTTTCTCCAGTGCAGCAATCTCCGCGTCATCCTGGGCAAGCCGGTCTCTTGTGGCGCGTGATAGCTTCGCAGGCGGAGGCGATGCTTCCTCTGGCGTGGATGGCTTCGTCTTGAGTATGCTCTTCAGAGGCTTTTGCGACTCCTTCTTCTGTTCGATCGGTGGTGGCGTGGCGTCTGATTCGATGTTGTCCCAATCTATTTCCTCTTCCTCGTCCTCATCTTCCGATTCGGGTTCACGACGCGGTCCTCGGCCATTGTGTGGATGCGCTGGTGGCGGCCTCCTCACCTGCTTGTTCTGTCGCTTCTTCTCTATACGATCGGCCTTGCGCCTGTCCTTGCGATTCAAAGGCCCATTACGCGGTCCGCTGCGCCGCTTGTTGTTCGCTGGGTCTGCAGATTTTAGCCCTGCAAATATGTCCAGACTCGATCTCACATACCTCCTAGCTGATTTCGTAGCTCTGCAGGCAACTTTGGCCCTCCGAATGTGTTGCGCATGTTGTGATGTTTGAGGCGGCTGTCTGTCGCAAAAAAGTTCGAGAGTCGGAGTTTAGGTGAGATTTCCCCGCGTCTCCGCCTCGCACTGACGGCCGCGGGCATCCCACTATGCAACCTACCACGTCCATGGCGCGACTAATATAGCACACAACATCAACAATGGGGCGAGACCACTTGAGCAACGATGAGGTGTGGGATATCATGAGCATGTGATAGTGTCTTCTGTTCTGACACTTCCTTAGTTCTTCGTAAGACTCGCCAACCTCTTCGAGTACACACGAACAAAAGGCCACGGCAGCGTCTATCTCGTGCAGAAGCGCATGACCTTCGGTACCACGGCCACACCACCTCCAGCCGACAAAGTTGCCGATGATCCATTGTGGGATACCCATCCTGAAGACTCGCTGCCTGTTTTGATTCGCGCACACAATAACAAGAGCGATAAGAAAGCAGGGACGGACAGGAAAGACGTCGAAAAGATCGAGCTGAGCACAGTAGTAGCGCCAGAAGACTTGGATGGATTCTATGCGCGATACGCAGAGGCATGCAAGGCGGGCATGAGTGGGTTGAAGAAGCGAGATAAGAAAAAAGCGAAGAAGACCAAGAAAAAGAAGAAGGGTGAGGCAAAGGCATGAGGGGGACGGTATCTTACTTGTCAATGTATCAACAAGAAAGCGGCTCAACATGTGTGCTCATGGTGCCATTGTTGAGGTCCAGGTGTGAAGACGGGTATTATCGAACACCTAAAGGACACCAAACGAAAAGCTGCTGAACAAAAGTCGAGGCTACGAGTTTGAGAGGGAACATGCATCCAAGTATGAACCGTAACAGGCGGCATTTACTATGCATATTAATTGCGCTTGTCGCAAGCGCGGACTCAGCAAATTACATTTACACTTTAAGCATGCACATCTGTGCTTCACATACCCTCTCTGACCCATACAAAACTATACTTTCGGTGCTGCTCTCTTTTTGAACATCTTCAAGTTGAGAGGCAGCGGCTGTCCCATCCATGTCGCGCGCTGTGTATGATCCCTCTCTTCATCGTCGGTATTCGGATGGATCAAAGCTGAAAGCGGACCCCTATTGATTACCAGCCAAGGTATAAATGCGCCAAACTGCTCTGCTAATCATTAGTGAAAGCTCATGCTTAGGCTGTAGCCAATCAGTACTTACCCGGAGTAAAAATGTTGACCTCAAACATTGGAAGAGGATGAGGTCCAATTGGGCGATCCCACACTCGGTATATGCGCAACTCAGGGACTGGTTTTGTTAGAACCCGCTAGATTATCGGAAGATATTGTCCTACACTCGCGGCGTATTCGTTCCCAAAGTTCGTTAGCGAACTTTCTCTCTTCCTCGTCAGTCTGAAGGAAATAGATGTGAACACTGAAGTGGTTAGTATATTTCGTACCGAGAATGCGAACTGGTCATCTTTACTCAAATCCTCCACGGATACCATTCGTTATGGGAGCCACGAAGGATTTGTAGGCATCGCTTGCTCGGCCGGTTGGGGGGTTTACGTATGATTTACCATCCTCGGCCTTTTTGCTTTGAGTATTTTAGCAATTGTCGACCTTGTTCGTTCTGCAAGACTTGAATAATCGAGCGATAGGACACAGGAAGACACGACATACTCGGGCAGTGGCTCGCAACCTTCATAGCCTTTCAAAGGGGATTCATATGTGTACAGACTGGGATCTGCCATTATTGAATGATGTATTCAAGATGATGAATTCACTTGGAAATGAATAGTGACAGCTGCTTGCTACATGGTCCTTTATATGGTCTTTGGATCTAGTCTACTTTAGTTACCGGGCCAATGGCCTTGTTTGTCAGCGCGGAATTAAAACCATCATAATTATTGACACAAGAGATGTCAGATACCTTTTTAACAAGCGCTGTAGACCCGGCTGGATGGAAAACAAACTAGAATTGATTTCTACAACTCTCAAACACGAGACCAAGGGGCGTTAAGACCACTGCGAATGGCGTGACCATGTAGATAGAGTCGACAGGTCACTCCCCTGCTGAAGCAAAACAGGCATCTTCTCTGCAAATAAGTCATGAAGTACGCATATAATCTTAGTACTCTACTCCAGAGGCATTGGCGTGAGTTTTCACTAGTAGATAAGGGACATTGAGTAATTAGCCTTATCGACGCATATAGTGATTCACATAGGCGGTGCACGGAGCCCTTGGAGGGGTCCATTTGAGTCACCCCGCGCCCACTCAATATATTTCCGACGAGAGCAAACAACTCGTGCAACACCACCCAAAGGACGCTTGCACACCAATTGTCGCCACCATGGCCCAAACTACCTACTACATCGACGAAGATGTCGGTCAGGATATTTCAGAGCAGACGGGCGACGAGTCATTGCCGTACAAATCCCTCGGATACGCTGTCCTGACCCACGGCGAGACTCCCAAGTTCCTCACCCGAAAGAGCGTCACTGGAGAGGTTGCAGAGGGTGCAGATGCATCCTCAAGGCTAGAATGGAAGGAGGTCGCCAAGTCAGCAATGAAGAAGGCAGTCAACTATGCGAAGGCGCAGAAGAAGAAGGCCGAGAAGGAGCAGGGTCAGCTTGCGCAGCGCATGAAGGAGGAGGCAGACCGCAACAAGGTTCTTGATGAGGCCAAAAAGGTTGTCATAGAAGAGGACAAGAGCCTTCCAGAGGCAATTAAGATTAAGCTCGACGACACCGACCCGAAGAAGATCACGCTGGGAGATGGCAAGGATACAAAGGGCACACGAGTACGAGTCTTTGGTCGCGTGCACCGTGAGCGAAGACAAAAGGATGTCATGTTTGTTACATTGAGAGACGGCTACGGCTACATGCAGGTCATCTTCACTGGTAACCTCGCAAAGACCTACGATGCCCTGACCTTGACTCGCGAAACCAGCATGGAGATTCTCGGAGAGCTGAGGCAGATCCCCGCCGGTGCTCACGCTCCCAATGACCGCGAACTGCACGCCGACTACTATAAGATTCACGATGGCTGGAAGGCAGCAGGTGGTGATGATGCCATTACCAACAGGGTATCAAAGGACACTGAGCACGCGACCCTGCTGGATCTGCGACATCTTACTCTACGTGGAGAGACTGCGTCCAAAGTCATGATTGTCCGTGATGCCGTCGAGTTTGCATTTAACCAGGTCTACAAAGAGCTCCGATTACGCAAGGTCAGCCCGCCAGCGCTTGTTCAGACTCAGGTTGAGGGTGGTGCCACGCTCTTCAAGTTCGGCTACTACAACGAGGAGGCCTACCTCACCCAATCATCTCAACTCTATCTTGAAACATGTTTGCCGTCAATGGGAGACGTGTACTGCATCGAGAAGTCCTTCCGCGCTGAGAAGTCATTGACCCGTCGTCACTTGGCTGAGTACACGCACATTGAGGCCGAGCTAGACTACATCAACTTTGATGACCTGCTTACCCATCTCGAGGAGGTCATGTGCCGCGTTCTGGATGTCACAATGGCCGATCCTGTTGTCAAGCAATACATCATGGACCTTAACCCTGAGTTTACGCTTCCCGAGCGACCATTCAAGCGCATGAAGTACCAAGAGGCTATTGACTGGCTGGTTGAGCACAACATCCCCAACGAAGATGGCGAGCCTCACAAGTTTGGTGACGATATCGCTGAAGCTGCGGAGCGTAGGATGACAGACATCATCAACAGGCCCATCTTCCTGACACATTTCCCTACCGAGATCAAGGCTTTTTACATGTTGAAGGATAAGGAAGACCCAAGGGTAACAGAGAGTGTAGATTGCCTGATGCCTGGTGTTGGTGAGATTGTCGGAGGCAGTATGAGGATGGACAACTACGACGAGTTGATGGCTGCGTTCGCGAGGGAGCAGATTGACCCCTCGGCGTACTACTGGTACACGGACCAGAGGAAGTAAGTTTGCACTTATTCGCGCCTGTCTTTGTCTGTCATGGTATTAACAATCTTTTTCCAGGTACGGCTCTTCTCCCCATGGCGGTTACGGTCTCGGTCTAGAGCGCTTCCTCGCCTGGTTGTGCAAGCAGCACACTGTTCGCGACTGCTGCCTGTACCCGCGCTATTTCGGCCGCTGCAAGCCATGAGCAAATTTTTCTTCTCTTTCTTTATCATACGTGTTTTCTTTCCTTGCAACTTCTTACCTGCTGGTTTGAGGCCAAGAATTAGGGTTACAGTCAAAGAGGTGATTCGTATATGATATGATTTTGCAACAGCCCAGGCCTGTTGCCTTGCTAGCAAAACCTGGTCTCACGTCACACTAGGCACGACGATAGACGAATCATAGTTGAATCATAGCCCCCCTTCCAAGTCAACTTCTTCAGCACACATACTTGATTCTCATTCCATTGGTTAAGACACATGCAGTCTCATGGGTGCCTAAAACCTAATCATGTCCTTGTGTTTCCCCACATAATGAATGCCATGGAATACATGCAACGTGTCAGAGCTTGCGGTGAAGGCGTTGGAACCTGGCGGACCCACCCTTTTCCCTCCCTCTTTCCCCCCTGATCGACAGTCGAGAAGCCTCATTATCATCACACAAAGCAGGAGCGACAGCAATGGCAATGGCACGCAAAGTAACACAGTGAGTGAAGCTGCGCACACGAAGCCGCACGCCCATATGATCCAAAAGGGAGGAGGGAGGTCGAATCATTCCGCGATTCGCAGCATCGGTTTCATAAGAAGACGAAGAACGAAAAAAAAAAAGCCTATATAATCTTTTCTAGAGATGTCCATCCAAAAAAATGGTGTACCTTTTTTCCTATATAGAAAGCGTAAATATGCAAAGCTTGCTGCAGAGTAGCAGTAATAGTTCCTGTCACCGGCAGCCCCCTCTCCCCCCGCCCCAATCCCAACTTGCTTTGCTTGCTTTGCTCGATGAAAGCCAAAACGCCAGATAGAGAAGAGAAAGGGTAGTCCGAGAGACAGAGCAAAACACATCTCCTTCAGAACCCTCCCACACGCCCAAAAAAGCTAGCAATGTACAAAAACATTAGTCCCCTCCCCCAATGAAAAAAACAAACAAACTCCTACGCTATGCATTTGTGGTACAGCGTTCAAAAAGCTCACACTCCTGCAAAAAGAAGATATCAGGCTCTGCAGTTGAATGAGCTGTTGTACCCGGGAATCCGTATAGAAAGTAAGCGCTGAATTGCGCACATCGCAGTATCGAGAGAGAGAGAGAGAAAGAAAGAGAAAGAAAGGGACCAAGTCCAACCCGAAAAAGTCAAATCGAAAAAAACACGTGTAAGGCAAAGAAGCTTTTTTTCCTTTTCAAAAGGGACAGGATGTTGTTGACGTGTCGGCGAGGACCGTGCCGCGCGTCCGTTAGCGAACAGGGTGTCGTGTTCGAATTTCCCAAGACAGATGAGGCGGAGCAGAGCAACGGCTCACCGCAGCCAACTCGCTGACGATGCACTTTCTTGAAAAGAATATCGTAGATGACTGTATGAGGGATAAGATTTGTAAATTGGGTGCATGAGAGAGTGCATCACGTCCAGGTTGCATGGTGGCGTCACTGCAACCAGGTCGGATGATAAGTTTCAAAGCCGCTGGTGTTGAAACAGCGCTCAGGCTCCCAGTCGACGCTGAATAAGCCGCTGGAGCATCTCCAGCTGTGCACGCTCTTGTTGCGAGGGCGGTGGCGGGTCTGC
This sequence comes from Curvularia sp. IFB-Z10, assembly GCA_002161795.1. Lineage (NCBI taxonomy): Eukaryota > Fungi > Ascomycota > Dothideomycetes > Pleosporales > Pleosporaceae > Curvularia > Curvularia sp. IFB-Z10. The sequence goes on from JPSZ01000001.1 coordinate 1,867,937, forward strand.
GTTGGCCATGGCAGTGATGACGTTCGGAGGAGCTTCGGACTGTTTCACGTGAGTTAGCGCCAACGATCACAAAACAAGGCATGTGGGGGCGCAGGGAGAAGTCTTACGGTGAGACTGTAGATGAGCGCATGAACTTTGCCCTCGCTCAGGTTCACCTCAGGCTCTTTTCCTGCCAACTGTGCCAGGGTGAGTGCGGCTTGCTGTTGCTCGATAGAATGTGCGAGGTAGTTCTGCATAGACGCATTGCGCTGCGCTGCAGCCTCCGCAACCTTCCGTGCTTCATAGTTCTTCATAACACGACCACTGGATGATGTGTTAGTGCTTGCTATGATGACGCGTAGATGAGACTGTGTACATACCTCTTGACTTTGCTGACGAAGTCGAGGATGACTCCCTTCTCTGGCACGCGGAAGATCTTCGAGCTGATATCTTTGGGGTCATTGTCGCCGAACACATAGTTGCCTTCGCCGTCAGTGTCGTCGTCCGGATCGTTAGCAATTTCGATCAAACCATTGTTGCGCATGCCACGTGAGAACGTTGGCTCAATGTACTCGGTATGTTTGCGCACTCGAACCCTGCGTGCGACCCGGACAACCGGAGCAGCATGGCTCATTTCAGCATCATGGTCATCGGCGCTCAAATCGTTTTGCACTAGCAAACCGCTGCGAAGATCATGGTCAATATGTCTAGGGCATTTCCAGGCATCGCGCTGAGATGCCTCAAGACTGATGTGTGGCGGATTGGCGAGTGGCGGGTCACAACAGTCCAAGTGCCAGTACGCGTGACAAAAGTCACACTTGAGCATCTGGCGCTTGTTGCCGCTTGACAATCCACACTGAGCACATAGGATGACCTTTTGATCGTTGTCAATGACTTTGGTGTATTCTGGCCTCTGGTAGCCATAGCCACTGTTCTTCGCTCTGTTGTAGTGTTAGTGCCCAAATCACGCGATAGAACGCGTCACACTCACAGAGGGAACTTCTTGACCTCCTCAAAATACGATCCATCTGGACGCGCAGAAACACCTTCAAAGTTGTTTTGGATGTCTTGAGGCAAGGCAAACGCACGAGGATTAGTGCGCTCCAGCTTATCGAAGAGCGGCCCCAGGCTAGGATGGGTCTCTTCGGAGTCGTCGGGTGCACCAAACTTGGCATTGCACTCGTAGCAGTAGAAGGCGCCGTCAGGTACCTGCGTTCGCGGTGGATCGCAGCAAAGCAAGTGGAAAACGCGTGGGCAGTTTTCGCAGCATACAAACTCGCCTGCGCCCCTACACGCAGAGCAGAAGTCGTCGCTCTCTGACTGTGGCGAGTTCTGGCATTCTGTCAGAGGCGAAGAGAGTACTGAAAGTGGAGGAGAGTATGGAAATTTGGGAGGGGTGATATTTGTAGTGAGAAACATGGGTGTTGGGGGATGAATAGGGAAAATGTGGTTGATGAGTTGTGTGGTGGAAGAGGAATGGTGTGGTTGGATGCTTCGGGATTTTGAGTGGCACTTACGGGGTCATTGTCATCAGGCCCCAACTGTCTCGAGCCACCACCACCAGTGAATGCTACACCAGCAATAGGTCCTGCATCTCGGTTTTTGACTGGCCTAAATGTGCAATAGTTAGTCTTCTGGTGATTCGATGGGATCCAGGGTATTGTTTGATACAAACACGTCCAGCATGTAGAGCTTGCTCACTCGACGCTAGGTGCACTGCACTAAAGCGGGTGCAGGCATCGAGCAATACCCCCCAAGGCTCTGAGAGAAACACTGCAAGAAAAGGGAAAAAAGAAACACTTACGACCGCTTAGTCCTGGCGCCTTGGCCGTTGGTGAGCTTGACCCGCTTAGGGGCCGGTCCGACTGCTGGTGTCGAAGGCCGTGTTGCTACAGCTGGCTCGGACTGAGGTGAAGAAAACCGAAGCGGATCCTCTCGGAGGCGCTTGGTGCCATGATTTGGGGCCCTCCCAGGGCGTCTCGGTTGATCAGAGTCGACAGGTGGCCCCACAGCGATTTGTGACTCTGTCAGAGACTCAGTCTCAAGGATTTCATCGTCAAAGCGGACATCTGAAACGGGAGGAGGAATTTGATCAAACTGGCGGATAGGCTGTTCATCCACCATAGATTTGCGCAGCTGATACAGTCGATCGTCTTCTATTTGTTGTTCTGCGGTGAGCGGCTGTTGCTTGTAGGCATGCTTGCCGAACAACTTCCCCGCGTTGGCCTTCGCTTTTTTGGCAGCGCGCGCATGAGCGATGTTTTTCCCTTTCTTCGATCCTGAGGCCGGTGCTTGAGCAGCGCTCTTTCCATTGGCCTGCACTGGTTCTGGCGGGCCCTTCTGCACTATCTCTTCATTGACTTCCGAGAGCTCAGAATCGCTTGCACCAGTGTCAGGCGTTCTCGCCGCCGGAGTAGGCGCAGTCGTAGAGAGACCGCCGTCGACTTCCATAGCAGAATCTGGTGCAGACTTACCATTGGTAGCAGATCGTTTTCGGGGTGACTTTGAGGGCATCCTCGGTGTTGATTCAGCGGAAGTATCTGCTGCTGGAAGAGCAGGCGCTGTACTGAATGGATGAGGCGCAGCTGCAGAATGCGGATCCAGTGCTGATTGCAATGCCTTATGTGTATCATTTAGCATCGACTCAGTCGTCGAGACGGAGTCATCAGGAACGACTTCACTGCTGGCCCTGGGCGATGTGGGCTGACTGGAGAATGAAGCACCGTTGTTCGCCGTGGCCAGCTGGTCAAAGCGCCTATCCCTAGTGAGGCCCATCTTCATTTTTTCTTCAAGCTTGATTTCCTTGATGAACTTGCGAAAACGGTGATATTGCTTGGCCGTGCTCCTCTCGTGAATGACTGCATCCATGGCCTCGGCTAACTCTGGATCATTTTTGCTCTGCTCAAAGGCGCGCTTCAAAGCGATGCCTACGTAGCGCCTGCCCTTGCTGCTGTTGGCTTTGGAAATGGCATCGTTGACCGCAATTTGAATGCGTTGTGTGGTAGCCTCAACGGGCTCCGACATGGAAATAGCCTGCACAGCCGGACTTGCAGAAACGGACGTACTCTTGCTGAACCCGTTCTTTACAGGCGTCTTGCCGTTGACGGGCGTCTTGCTCTGCACCGGTGTCTTGCCCCTGACTGGAGTTTTGGATACTTTTACCTTTTTCTTCGTCTTAGTGGGCTCGTAGTCGTCATCCTCTTCATCCTCAAGCCCAGGAAAGCCCGGCTGCGTCTCATACTCCTCTTGCCGCTCAGAATCATCAGGCTCAAGCTCAGGAGCCGGAGTGACTTCTGGAGTAGACCCAGCCTCGTCGCCAAACGCCATGTTCACTTTCCCCAGCAATGAATTCCGAGGAGCCGGTCCGTCGAGAGCGCGTGCGCGCTGCTTGTCCTTCGCTTTGGGGGGTACACCGAGGGGGGCCATATTCTCCAAGACGCCGTGGCGCGCAAAACCGTGCTCTTCGAACGAGGGCGCAAGAGTTTGCGGTTGCGGTTCAGTCCACTCTGTGATGGAGCGCTGCTTTTTTTCGTAGATATGCTCGTTTGATGTACCAGTAGGTGAGGCGTAGGGCGTGGTGCTGGACCTTGGTTGCGATCGAAAGTCGCGCTCCCGGGCAGACTTGCGGAGGGCCGGCATGGCGAAACTGCAATTTTGTCAGCGCGCGGTATTTGATCATGAATCTTCACACTCACTTCGCGTGCTCTCTGGGAATTTTACACGCCCCAATGCCGCGCCCGGTGTTGTTGGGTCGGTCGTGCAAGAACGAGAGCGTTGAAGGTTGTTCGAAGGTGCCCTGGACGCTTGGACGGACCTTCTTATTATGTCAGCCCCCTACACATTCATGAATGTCGCAGCATCTGGTCGGCACCTGAAGTCTAGTCTATTGGAAGTAGGCAGAAGAATAAAGAGAAAAATCTATCGTTTCACCAGCCCGTGCCAGTGTGTTGGGCAGATGCTACTATACAAAGGCTGGAAAGGGCACAGGAAGTTGACCTCCGCTTTTTCCGTTGAGGCTTTCTTCTCACTTTCACCCCTCCGACATCACCCACGTGAGTACTCAGAGTCATTCTGTGGTATACCTCTTTCTACGTCTGTTTCAGCACTGAGCTCATATTATTGTGTATTTTCCTGAAAAGATCTTACACAACTGATTCAGGGGTAGGCCTTGTTCACATGCTTCATCTAATCTTACCAAAAAAGTCCTGAGCAATCGAACTGAAGATAAAGCAAGCTGAGCTACCGATATGGCTCCTACTAGGGTGCGGATAGAGGAAGCTTCTGTTCACGTTCAGCTTAGGGTATGAATAATGAAAGTGCAGTGAGAGGAACCCTGCTTAGATAGCCACTGGGAGCTAAACATCGTACAGACTTGGAACTTTATCTCATACTAGCCGTCAACCAAACAAAAAGCATACCTCGCCCTAGATATGATATGTTCTCCTGATGTTTCATTCTATGAAGTTTGATGGACTTTGGAGATAGGACCGTTGCGTAGACACTTGTAGGCATTCGCGATTCAGTCTGGCAACAAGCGATTAGCGATGAACAATGAGCGACTAGATAGATGCCTGTGTTAGAACTGCATCATAGACAAGAAAATCTGATATGTTGTCACGCAGAAATGGGACTTAGCGTCTTCCGGAGAACTGATCTTTTGGAGGTTGCTATCGCTTCTACTTGATTATGAGCTTTGCCCACAGTACATGGCACACCGTTTTTTTTTTAAAAAAGGCAGCACTCATGTGTCACATCTGCGACGCGGTTTTCACGCTCTCAAAACTATTGACACATCGTCCGAATTCGACTTGGAAAAGAGTAAGCGAATCTGTAAATTTCTGCGATGTGCGCCTACTCTTCGTCGTCGCTCTCCTCCTCCTCCTCGGCGGCGGCGCCTTCAGCGGCAGCCTTCTTCGCAGGCTTCTTCTTCTTCTTGTTGTTCTTCTTCTTTGTCGCGGTCTTTCCAATAGGTTGTTCCAGGATCTTGAGAATTTCCTCATCCTCAATCTTCTTCTCAGACTTGTACTTGGAGATGTCAATAGGTGTGGGCTGAGCCAGGCGCTGCATGCCGTTCTTGCCAATTGCTGTGTCAAAGTCAGCTATCGTTTCGCATTGTCTGATTGCTCTACCTCAACCGGCCATAGTGTGACGTGAGTGAGGAGACACATAGCCCCAATCGAGTAGGATCTGATGATCCGTACTCAAAGAGTAGGCATACGGGGTCTAGGAACTTACAAACAGTAGAGAACAACCTAGCCACGGGCTGGTTGTCCTTGTCAACGACGACTTCGTACTGGCGAAGTACACCAGTGCGGACGCACTCGACGACACCAACCTTGGCGGCCTTCTCGTCCTCAAGCTGTCGCAAGCTAAAGGGGAAAGTTCCGAACTTCTTGACAACCTCGGACAAAAGTGCTCGGGAGGTTGGGCGCTTCAGTTGGTAGGTGGTGGCTGTGCGGCGATGCAGAGTAGTCCGGTTGTTGTTGTTCTTGACCTTGCCGCCTCCCAGACTGACGCCCATCTCAACACCCCAAACCTCGTTGGCTTCGGGCAGACCGTCGCCCCTAACACCCTCGCCAGGGGCAAGGATAATCTTCTTCTTGGACTCAATCTCGTTATGGTCAAAGAGCCAGATGGTGGTGCTCTCGACGAGGTTGCAGTCGTAAGCCTTGACGACCTTCTCCAACATGCTGGTCATCTGGCTCTGTGTGTAGGGCTTCTTTGTGGCGGCCTTCTTTTGCTCCTCCTCATCACTGTAGGGGAGCAGGCTTGGTGGCACCATCAACCTCAGAAGAAGCTCGTTTGCGTAGTGTGTAGCCAGAATGAGGTCAGCCTCGCGTCCGGTGACTTCTCCGCTGTTGCCGACAATAACGTTGTCGCAAACGATGGTGCAGAAGCCATCAATCTGAGCACCCAGCTGAATCTTGACCACCTCTCCCTCCTTCAGTGTTGCGGCGGCCTCCTCAGCATCGGACTTGAGGGGCGTGTAAGGGGTGATGTAGGAGCTCGGCGAGATGGTGGTGCAGTGTCCAATGCCCTTCTGGACCTTCTTGCCCTTGTAGACCTTGCCAACCTCTTCCTCTAGAAGCTTGTCGCCGCGCTCGCAGAGCTCGACAATGTTAGCGTCAGGTGCGATCCATCCTGGAAGATCAGTCAATGCGAGTTCTTTTGCACAGAAACCAGCAGTAAGCGGAGGAGCGCGGGCCCAACATACCTGAAACCTCCTTAAGAACTCTCTGAGAGATGTCACCAGCAACCTTGTACTTGGTGATGGTATCTGGGTTCGCCAGGGAATAGTCTGCAGTGTGTTGTTAGCTTTGCGACTATTTAGCGAAGCGCAGCCTCAAGCAGCGATTCTCCTTCTCCATAGCTTCATGTCACGACGGCACCAATGGGGGGCGGGGGTGTTGCATGTTGAGCTTACCAACAGGCGCTGATTCGGAGGCCATCTTGAGTATAGCTGTGGGATGCAAAGATGGTCCAGGAGCTAGAATTGGAGAGGTGCGTCGAGGTTGTTCCTGTGTTTAGAGCCAGCCCCTCAGTGGGGTGCTTTCGAGCTTTCGCTTAGCTACAGCCCAATGACGACAATCGCCTGACAACGTCACTCCACATGCGGAAGTTGTGCTGGTGACACGCCTCTTGTCCAAAATGCGTCACATGAGAGTTGCTTCGCGAGTTGAATTCATCTGCCCCATCCGGTGCCATGTAAGCCGAGGCTATTCGGGGACGGACAGGGAGCCATTCGTAGCATACAGTCTTTGCAGTCCTCTCAATCAGTCCTGTGGGCCTAGTGGGACGCTACTAAATATGTAATGCGAACGCATCATTTGCTCTCTGAGTTTTGTTTGCTACGAAAAGGCTCAAGGCTCAAGACTACATGTCATCACAATCCCAACAGCCCATCTACTACAACGGCCCTGTGGTCGCTGTTATACACTCCGTCTTCAAACTTGTTCGGCAGCACACTGGATCCTTCAATCGTCCAGTCACCTTTTCCTCGCGGCCCAGCAAACACAAAGTCAATCAAAGTCTTTGTTTTGTCGTCAAAGTCGGTGAAGGTGTACTGATCGCCATAAGTCCATTTTGCCTGTCCCTTCGTGTCCTGCAAGATGGAAGACCCATTGTTCAGAATTTTATACGCCTCTCCCGACGTCTCCGAGTTGAGGTCGCCAGCAAGGAAGAAAGGCAGAGTACGAGATGAATCGGTAGTGGTCACTGTGACGTTGGCGGTAACCTTTTGAATAATCTTTGCAGACTCGCGGCGAGAAACAGCGCCGGCATTGTCCAGGTGTGTGCTCATGGCGACCATAGTCTTCTTGCTCTGGGTGTGCTTGAAGGTGCCAATCGTGATGATCCGAACGGATCCTGCATCCCATCCCTTCTTCCCCACAGCTCCATTTTCATTCAACCAGACCGTCTGCCAAGTGACCAGCTCCCAAACTGCTCTGCGGTAGATGACAGGACTGTACTCGCCCTTTGTCTTTCCATCGTCTCGTCCGACACCAATGTACGCCCATTCATTACCTAGGCCAGTCATAATGTCAGTGAGTTGCTCGTTGAGCACCTCTTGCAGGCATATAAAGGCCTCTGGGTTGTGCAGGGTGTTGTAGTGGAGCTCATTGAGGATCAGCTGCCGACGAGTAGACCAGGGCTTCTCGCCTGTTGTGGGTGGATTGGCAGCATAGCGGATGTTGTGGGTAAGAATCCGGATGGGAAGGGTTGCGGCGTGGACCTTCATCATGAGGGTGAGGAGAGTGGTGAGAAGAACGGTTGCCCCCAACATTATGACGTTTCGACGAGGTACCTCGCTATATCTGGAACCGAGCGTTTGAAACGCTGGTGACTTAACAAAAGCGTATGAGTAGTTATTTGTAAACTTGCAAAACACAGACAATGTTTGCTAATATGAAGAGGATAAAGACTCCAAATATATATAGATACCTTCTCGGATTTGACAAAAAGTTGCCCAAAGGCCTCCTGTTATGTAGGCAAGTATGTGATTGCATCTACCTCTATCGCTACGTCCAAGATTATCAACCCGGCCTACACTCTACTAATCGCATTTGGAACTAATCAAGTAGGAAGGTACGCAAAATAGTGTCGGAGAAAAGACCAAGTTCTGTAATGGTGTCCACCGTATCAAGTGATGATCCAATATGGGGCTACAGTTTCCAAGTCTTTAGCCAGCAAATAAGAACGCCGAAGCACCAGCACGTTGTCTTCATGCGCAACTCCACGTGCCCCCAACCGGAGCTGCTGTTTGTACATGGGGATGTATACCCTGAAATGCGTTTGTTCATAGACCAAAAGACACGCTACCCCGGTCATGCATTTTTTTTCTTTCAATAACGTCCCAAACCCGCAAGGATGAATGCAAAGACGGCGGTTGTCATCTCTTCCCCTTACAATGGCTGGCCAGTCCGTTTTCGCACATTCTCCATGTGCGCCCGATTCTTCAGATGGAGCTCAAAGTTGTTGACCGTTTGTTCGGGACCCGCATTGTACAGTTTTCCGGGACAATCCATGCATCGGATTCGAGGTAAAAAGTATGCTTTGTGATTCGCCGGCAGTGGTGCATTCGGGGTTAGCGTATCAATTCGGACTTGTTTGGGAGCAACAGCGCCTGTCTTGGGGTCTTCTGCTGCCTCGTTCATGACGGCATAGCGCATGGTGGATTCAAAAAGTTCACCAGGATTTCGATCGCGAAGATCCTGCAGCCCTTGTTGGAGCCAAGAAGGTGGAGGGGGCTTGCTTAAGTTAGAACACTCACTATGTCACCATGGAAAAGAGTTCTTACATGTTGTGAGGTAGGAGGAGCTGGCCAAGGCGCTTCCATTGAACCATCGGGTCTGTATTGCCGTTGCTCGCTTGAAGCAGTCGGTGTGGGAGTGGTAGACGGGCGGGGTGACGCTTCAACAGATGCAGGCGCTGCTGGTGTAGAGCGAGAAGGCAGAGCCGGTGATGGTGGTGGAGGCATCGAATTCGCGGTAGGTGTGTTTCGTGCCGGAGTTTGCGATGGTGCCATCATTGGAGTGGAAGCGGGCTTTGCGAAGGCTTTTGGGTTTGCCTGCCACTCTTTGAGCTTGGCTGATGATATGCGAAGTTTGACTATCAGTGAGGTGGGTTCAGACACACTCTCTTCCCGCGCTTCATATCGTAGCGCTCTGGATGCCCGTGGCTCGTGATGAGTTTGGAGAGTAGATACTTCGGGCGTTGCTGATCGTCCAATGGCTGACCGCATGGCAGCTTGAGCAGCAGTAGCCGCTCCACGCATACCACGAGTCCGAGCAGTACCCCCAGTCATCTGCGCCGGAGCAGGTGATTCCAGTACAGACTCGTCACTGTCGGACTCATCTGAACTACCCTCAGCGCGACGGCGGCCTTCCCTGACCTTCCGTGTCGCCTTGAAAAGCTGACTGTCCTCGATGGTCTCTGCAGCACCTGGCAAGACTGACGAAACAACCAGCGTGCGTACCGTCCGTTGTCGATCTTTGAGGTCTGGCAGGGCCGGGCCACCGCGGCGATTTACCGACCGTTTCTGGCGTCGCTGCTCGCGCATAATGGAGAGTTCGGCGCGCTCTAGATCGGCGTTGCTCAGCTCGTATAGGTAGGGTTGGTAGTCCTTGGTGGATTGCATGGGGCGGAAGACGGAGGGGAGCGGAGAAGCCAAGAAATTATCCTGAATGTCAGCGTCTTCCACCGGTCGCCCATCAAAGGGATGCCCTGTGATATATAGACTCTTTGTGAACATTTGACACTGCTCTCTTATGGAGTGGGCGATGGCGGTAGTAAATTCTCCGGACAAGGACAAGTCGGCAGCCATCTGTCTTGCGAACTCCTCGGGCGCATTCAGCGGGTTATTGATTTCCCATTCGAACTGATCCACAAGTGTGTGTTGGCCAATGGTAATGTTTAACTTGATCAATATCCGCATCTCATCGTTCTTGTACGCGGAATATGGTAGGTGGGGATCTAGCGGCTCGTCATCGAAGAAGGCGTGAGGGTAGTAGTCCTGGACCTGCTCATGGATCTCGCGATCTATCTGTTGCATCACGTTCTGGCGCAGCTCTGGCGGTATTTGGAAGTCTTCGACAAGCGTCTGGGCGAACAAGAGGGGATTTGTGACTCGGTCGTGCATATTCCAGGTAAAAGTATCTCTGAGCTTCAATCTGTCCAGCTCAATGTCCAGGCGCACAGGCACAAGCTCTTCAATCTGCTCGGCCTGCTGCGCTCCCTTATCTCTGGGTATCTTCAATTGCGGTGCGAGTCGACGGCCGGCGCGTTTGGCGTGTTCAGGATATAGCAACTTGGTTTGCGGGAGAGCACGGGGGTCTCTAGGGTCCGGAGGAATGTCAGTCACGCCGTTGCCATAGCCGGCATAGCCATAACCAAAGATTGCGCCAGGATTTTGGCGGCGCACGGGATAGACTTCATCGCGGTAAAAGTGGCGCAAGTCGTTGAGTTCGCCGTAGACCTTCTCCGAGTGTTTGTTGCGTTCGTATTTGTTGACGCTATCTAGCAGGTCGCGTGCAATGTAGCGATTGAGCAGCTGCTTCTGCAAGGCGGTCGGTTGCGCCCCATGGTCCTGAGAAGGCGTGCGCGAAGATTTGCGGGTACCTGAACGCGACCGCTTTCGACTGGGCGACGCGCCATTGATGGCTTCTGGCTGGGCGGGCGATGCCGTGTCTCCCTGCGCGGATGTCAAGTTAAGGCCAGAGGCGGCCATGACGGCCTTGGCCTTTTGTTTTCCGTCGCGGATCGCGTTGTTTTGGGCGGACGCGCTGTCTGTTCCATTGATGCTAGGCGGAGGAGCGTTGGGAGGCTGTACCGCGCCGTCGCCAGAAGTGCCGTTGGTGGACGCGCCGTGTTGCTGCTGTTGCTGATGCTGCTGTTGTTGTTGTTGCTGGGGGTTGGACGAGTCGAGCGTCTGGGAGTCGGGAGAGGGCGGAGACAGCATGGCGTGGGGAATTCGAGTGCGCGCAGCAGGAGCGACCTGCGTGAAGCTACCCTAGTTAGAGCCGCGGCATAGACGTGGGCAGGAGTGATGGATGGATGCGTCGTCGGTTGGGACGTCTGGGTGGGTCGGTGGGCGTTGCAGACGGTCGCGACTTGGCCCAAGAAGGGGGCGGGAGAGCGACGCAGCAACATGGCCAACACCACCAACACCACCAGCGCGACGCAAACACACGACAGGAACCCAAACGGGGGACAGGCGGGCAGAATCGCAACATACATACCTCTGCGAGCATGCAATCTGCGCGTCGTCACAGGTCACAAGGCTGGCTGTGCCTCTGTTTGGCTGTCAAGGGCAAGAAGTGCCGATCGGGTAGTCGAGCACGCAGCAGCCGGTCCGGCGAGGCTTTTCACAGGGCCGAGTATTGGCAGAATGCTACCTAAATCGGCGAAACACCTGGCTGCGGTACCTTAGTTAGTGAGGGGTCGCGGGCGTGGATAAGCTCGGGATGATGGGTTGGGTGACGGGCAAGGCACTGATGGATTTGCGTTGCCGCCGCTTGCAAAGCGCCGAGCCACCCCCCAGCCCATACCCAACCCTTCTGCATCCATCCATACGTACATACATACGTAGTGTGTAGAGTATGTACTCGCATTCCACGAATACAGCCACCGCCCTGTGTTCTCTGCTCTGTTCCTGGCAACGAGTCAAGACCCCCGCTCTTCATATCTGCTCATCTTGCTCGCCCTGCTCACATCCCTACGCCCGCACTCGTCACGTGCTGCGCGCCATTGTGGGTACATTCCAAGTGCGCATCCTAGCGCATAAACCTGCTTGGCTGCTTGACAAAGCCACCGTGTAACAACTGCCTTGAATGGTATAGGAATAAATATTGTATTTTTGTCCAAGGAACCGCCAAATAGAAGTCAAAGTCAAAGTCAAAGTCGAAGCCTAAGTAAAGGTGGGGGGGTAAAAGTAGAAGTAGGAGACGCGTCTGCTGGCACTACCTCCTGATCGCTCAGCTGCAATCAACGCTAAGGACAGACAAGACCCTATACTTCCCCAGTACCGGCCCACACACGTTGCCGCTTGCAAGTATCTTCCTGCTATACTAACGGCACATGCTTCCAACACCACGTCTCGCTGCTCCCCAGGGCGGGCACCTACCTGCAGTGCGGCGACACTGCTCAATGTAACGTGTCATCTCAGCTCAGAGCAGTGAGTCGAGCCTCGTAAACACGCTCAAGCACGCAGCAACCACCTGTAGCCTTGTGATTAGCCCTGGCACTAGCACTACGTGGAAACCACGCCGACTTACCTCGAGCTGAAGCTCCTTATCCTTGGACCCATTCACCTCGTCAGTCACAAGTTGTCCCAGGTTGGCTCCGATACCCTGTGACCCGCCCTGCCGCTTCGCAAAAGGCCACTGCGAATATTCTGCCAGTAGTTCGTCCACCTGCGCAAAAGCTCGCTCCCGCGCCTCGTGGCCTAGCGTCGTCAAGGCATTCTCCAGTACGTTGGCAGCGTAAGCTGCACAGACCATGGTGATTGTTCGCAAAACCCTAAACTCGAGCTCCTCGGGAAGAAACTGGCTGCCTGGCAGGACGACGGTGCGGTTGGTAAGGACGTTGCGGACTCGGCGTCGAATCTCCTCCTTCGCGCCGCCATCGGCGACGGGATGTGTGGCCATGTCGAAGAGGAGGAAGTTCTTCTTTTCGGTGCGTAGAATACCTTTGTCGACGAGGCCTTTACATAGTCGTTCACGTACTTGCTTCAATTGGTAGCCAATCTTCATTAGGTTCCATGTCTCGCCTGTGCGCTGTAGTCAGTATGTAGGATGCAGTCTTTATCGGCCGGCGTTGCCAACATACCGCTCATCAGGTCAATCCATGAGTTGACGCTCATCTTCTCACTTGACTTCATCATCTTGAGGGCTTCGTCCAACAGGACCTCTCCGGTCAACGTGTCATCAATAACCTCAATGACCCGGTCCGCGAGCGGGAACCGTCGCCGTAACGAGTCCTTCTGCATGCTCACGCGGCCTCGGAATGCCAATTCTATGACGATGCATCCTCGCAATGCATACGAAATGTTGTCGTTCCAAAAGGAGAGGTATCCCTATTCTTGTGTATCAGCCCTGGAGCCCCCCTTGACAATCCTCCGCATGCGACCAACACACCTGTTTATCTTTCAGGCCCATGAGGATAATCTCCTCCATTAGCGTCAGCTTGGGCTGCTTGCTTCTTTCTACATTCTCGCTAATATCGCGCGGGTCAAATGCAATCTTGTGCCCGTTCTCAGAGCTCTCGTAGGACGTTTCGGGGGTGCGATCGTCGATGCGCTTCGGTGCTGGCGAACTGACCCGGCTGCCCTCGTCTTCGCCGTTGCCTGTGGCGCCACCGCCGCCTCCTCTCCGCCGCGTCAGACCAGAGCTGGAAGCCATGGGGTGTGGTGGTGCAATTAGTGGGGGGGTTGTCTTGTTGAAATTATGGGTGAGGCTCCTCGACGGACGCAGGGATGAGGACGCTTGGGCAGCGCATGCGGCGTATCGGGTTTTGTGGGACTTTTCGCTGTGAGAGGACGGGAGGAGCCAAAGTAGCCGGCCACTGCGATGTAACAGTCAAGAGGGATGTATCGCAGGGCGCTTGTGTAAGTCGCAAGTTGGGGTTGATTCTCGTGTCACAGTAGGTAATCAGCGGACAGGGTCTTTGGTCCCGGTTGCGCCAAGAATAGTTACGCACGCCTCCATACTCTGCTAAATCCGCTTGTAGCAGCACAACAGTTAAGCAGTAAAGACATTGGGAGGTGGATAGCGTCAATTCTATCAGAAGTACACTTTGCCGACCCCGGCGACTGTTTTACAAGGAGGCATATATATAGCAATGCCGGTAGAACCGACGACCAAGTCCACGTCCATCTTCCCCGACTCAGTACCCAACTCTTGGATGTTCTCTAATGCGCTACACTAAAGTTAGCATGGAACATATGCGATATGCATGAACTTGCGACTCACCATCGGGCTGGGCGAGGATGTACTCCACTGCTTGCTTGACTGTGATATCATCAGTACATGTTGTATATTTCATATATCCGCTGAGAGACAAACCGCTGTGGATGGCGTCGGCTTCCTTGTCGGGGATCTCAATGCTGAATTCCTGCAGCACTGTCAGATTATTCTTCCACATGCAACACGCATTGGCGACTAACCTCCTCGATGGCCATGACTACTTCTACGGTATCCAGGCTGTCAAGACCGAGATCGTTGTGGAAGTGGGACTCGGCGTTAAGCTGTGCAAAATCAGCAATCGCCTCATAGAACGGCTATGCGAAGTGGGTAACTACCTTGGAGGTGTCGTTGACCTGCGACTGCGTTAGTAACGACCAGAAAATTCAAGCGCATGATCATTACCTTGTCGAAGTTCTTCAAAAGGTCCATTATTCTGCCAGTGACCTCTTCCCTTGACAGACCAGCGCTCGCGGCGTAGCATCGTACGGCCTGGAAGTATACGGAGGGGGTGATTTGCTTTGGCTGAATGAAAGAGCCTCGCGCAACTGGGCGAGCCATTGCCGCCTGGCATCGTGGTGCGGCGCGGACAGCGGACCTTGCGGACCTGAGGAGTGCTGTTCGGAACATGTTGAGCGATTTGGGGAGTACCGTTGGCGAGATAGCGAGGTCGGTGGAGGGTGGTGATGGCGATGCTCGACTGCAGTTTAGAACTTCAGACTAAAGTTACATTACGTTAGTCAGCCGTCAGGAAGCGTTTGATACGAGCAAGCAAGCGCACCTCCCGAACAACAAACAACAATAGCAGCAGTCTTCCCAGAACGTGAAAACTACAGAGACAAGGCCCTGGGTATCATCTGTTGCAAATCTCTGAACCCAGAGTTGCCTCCCAACCCTCGTTGCCGTCATTATTGTTCTTGGCCAATCGCAGCTTCGGCGTTACAAGCGACCAACCTCAAGTTTCGAACTTGGCGACAACCTCCGCATTCGACAGCAACACCCGGCTCGCCCCCCCGCGATCTCATCACGCTCACAATGGCCAGCGCAAAGCCATTGACAATGCTGGCACGCAGTCGCCCAGCTGCCACTCTGCTCCGGTCATCACAGTTCGCGTCCGCACGTCTCCCATCACCCGCCACAGTCGCCTTCTTCTCTACTACCCTCGCCCGTGCCGCCACCCCAGCTGGGCCGCCGCCGCCAGGCTTCCGGTTACCAAAGCCAAAGCGATGGGACGAAGGTGAAGGCGCATTGGACCGCGCCGGCAAGTACTTCTTACTCATGGAGATGTTCCGTGGCATGTATGTGTCGCTCGAGCAGTTTTTCCGACCGCCGTAAGTAGCCTCTCCGTACCGAGCTGTAGGCTTGCTGTAGTCTTGACCGCGGAACCTGACGTTTCCGAAGATACACCATTTTCTATCCTTTCGAGAAGGGACCCATTTCACCCCGCTTCCGAGGCGAGCACGCTCTGCGACGGTATCCAACTGGTGAAGAGCGCTGCATTGCTTGCAAGCTTTGTGAGGCCATCTGCCCTGCGCAGGCCATTACGATCGAAGCCGAGGAGCGTATGGACGGCAGCAGGAGGACTACACGCTACGACATTGATATGACAAAGTGCATTTACTGCGGTCTCTGCCAGGAGAGCTGCCCCGTCGATGCCATTGTCGAAGGTATGTTTGCAGCGTATTCAAAGTCTATGGAATGGTACTAACCAACGTTCAGGTCCCAACGCCGAGTACGCCACTGAGACGCGCGAGGAGCTTCTGTACAATAAGGAGAAGCTATTAGCAAATGGAGACAAGTGGGAGCCTGAGATTGCCGCGGCTGCTCGCGCCGATGCACCTTACAGATAAAGGAAAGTTTGAACTCTGTGACATCGTTGTATATACTATAGGAGCGGTTCCGTCTGACACACCAAAGCATTGGGTTTCTTTTGTCAATGCATCATCAGTACACTAAAAAGAACCGCCCTTGATGTATACAAGGACCTATTCACTGGCTTCACATGGGGCAAATCCACAGGCACTGTCGTTGGTTGTGTAGAGCGTCACTTTATCCCATTCCTCTCTGGTTTTGAGAGCTGGCATGCCGACAGCAAAGTGAGTTTTTTGTAGAAAGCATCGTAAGATTCAAGACGGTATACTCCATGATATGGTATCAAACGCCAAAATGCTTTCCCAAACAATACGCATATTGCCGTCCTTTTGTTTTGTTTTTTCCCGACGCCTCGGCCCATAATCACTGTTTGTACAATATAGTGCTTATCTCGCCTTAAAAGTACCCTCAAAGCCTGGCCGCTTGACCTTCTTCCCAGGCTTCTTGACCTTCTTCTTGCCCTTCTTCTGTCCCTTTTCTTCCTTGCGCTTCTTGAGATTCTCCTCACGCTTCTTCTGCTTCGCCACCTTACCTTGCTCGACGTTGGTGATCCTCTCTTTCCACTCTTGCGTACTCTTATCCTTCTGTTTTTGCTGACGCTTGAGGCTCTTCTTGAGAAGACCTACGTCGTCAAATACCTTCTCACCCTGCGCCCTCTTCTTTGCAGCGAGCCAAAGCTCCTTTTCTTGAATGTCCTTACGCTTGTCCTCGTCGAGAGCATTAATGCGCGCTTGCTTCTTCTGTGCGGCTTCAAGTGCTGTCTTTGCGTCCGACTTGCCCTTCTTCTTTCTTGATTGCAAGAACCCTGAGAGGTTGGAGTCCAGGTGTTGCCCGTCCCAAGCAACGTTGCCAAAGTTGAAATTGCGTTCAGCCTCTGGTGATCTGGCTGGGAAGATGGAAGGAGAGCCCGAACCGCCTCTTATGCGCGCTAATTGCTCCTCTGCTTGCCGGCGAGCCTCATCCTCTTTCGCTTCCTGACGAAGGGCCTTCTTGGCAGCTTTTCGCTCAGCCTCCTTCTTCCGCCGGGTTTCGATTAGCTCTGCCCGATTCCGGGCCGGCCGCCCGTCTGGACCGTCGGCTTTCCGCGCTGCACGCATGGCCTCTAGCTTTGCATTCAACCGCGCCCGGAAATTTTCATGGCTTTGTGGGTCAATTGTGTAGGGCTTCTTGGTTTTCTTCTGCGACGCCTCTTGGGTGGATGGGGGTATCGATGAGGCTGATGAACCAGCCGAGGCGACAGAAGCTGTGGAGGAGTTGGAATTGGCAGAAGTGGAGGGAGCTGTAGACTGACCCTCTTCGACCAGACCGCTGACATCTAGTGCTTCAATATGATCGTCTTCATGTTCGAGGTCGTCAGCAGCCGCGTCGTCGTCGTCGTCCTCTTCTTCGGAGTCGTCTGCATCCTTGTCCTCCTTGGGCTGTTCAGTAGCGGCGAGGTCTTGGAATGCTGTCTTTTGGTTCTTCTTAGCTTCCAGCTTTTGCTTGTTTCTCTCCTGCTTCTCCTTCCGCTTCTCCCTTCGCTTCTCTGCTTTGGCGGCAGCTTTGGCCTCGGATTTTGACAAGGCACGTGTCTCGGCAGCCTCATCTTCCTCGGCAGCTTCCGGTTCGACGGGCTGAATCTTCTGCTTCTTTGCTTTGCTCTTGAGTCCCTCTAGGGGCTTCTCCTTTGTGATGTCCATGTCGAGATCGGACGACTCAGCCTCAGAAATTTCAGTATCGGCCTCACCCTCCAGCTCACGTTTCCGCTTCAGCGCGTTCTCATCCATGACGTCTTTGGCACTCTTGTGGGAAGCGGGATCTAGTTTCGCACGCTTGGCGGCTTGTCGTTCTTCGAGGGTTTGCTTCTTTCCTCGCTTTTGCCATTGCGTCTGCAGACATCATGTCAGCATGGAGCGGGGCCGCAAGGACGAAAAGGTGCATACGCTGGTGATACTCTCGTCCTTTCCGTAGTAATCTTTTGCGGGTATGAGGGACATGAGTCCTTCAAAGGCTCGCGCGTGGCTCTTCAATCGCTCCTGCAGCTTCCAGTCAGCGGCAAGAAAGACGGACAGGCGTCGTTCTGACCACATACCTCGAGATTGTCTCCCATCTTGTGCAGACTAGATGCGCTCAAGTCTCAATAGAACCACTGGGCGTAGGGTTGGCGGGGCGAGTGTGTCGTGTGCGGGCCGCGAAAATCGAGGTCTGAATGCATCGAGGCCAAGATTTCGCAGACACTTTCCGCGCTAGGACCCTGAGCGTGAAGAGCCAATCAACAGCCTCATCTCTAGTCTAACCCAAAGTAGCCTCGCGTGCCCCCGGCTACGGGCTCCTTCACCACCAGCATCGCCTCGTTCGCGCCCAGCCCTGCGATTGATGCGCGTCAGCCCGATCCACCCGTTTCTCGCCCTGCGCAGCAATAGGTCACGACGACGCTTTTGCTGTACGCGATATACATAGCGGGTGGAGACGTGTCCGCACAGCCACACAAGTGCAAGCACACACCTGAGTGTTGGTTGCTTGTCATATATATCCTAGGCAACGCCGCCCAAGACTAGAATAACACTCCTCGTGGCACGCGGCAAATCTCACAGAGCCCGCATCACCTCCTCTCTCCGTCGCCATCAGTGTCCGCTTCGTTCGCTCGGATGGCCGCGCCCGTTGTTGAAGCAAAATCACTCTCTTCACTTACAGCACTTGCCTTTAATCCACCAGCTTATCCAAGGAATCCGACGCATCTTAGGCATGATCCGCTGGTGCTGTACATCGCCCGTGTTCCTGGTAGTAGAGGTACGGCTGTCACATCTTACAATTCAACTGGACTCTGACATCTTCAGATGTTTTCCTATCACCCATGAAACCACGGGAGAAGGTAGTGACTGCAGAGGACATCCAGAGCTCATTGTATTATATCCATGTCAATCAGCCCGAGGATGCCTATCTCGTTGATCCTCCAGAGCTCAAAGGTTCCGATGCTGCAGGTCAAGATCTATCAGCTTCTACTTTTGCCTCTGCCCCACTGGTTCAGCGAAAAGCTGTACCAGGAGCTGCTGCTGCGCCAATGCGAAAGCCTGTACCCGGCACTCTAGCACCCATTGATAATTACTCGCATACTCAGAACGTTGATGCAGGGCATTTTTCGCAAAGAATTGGAGTCTCGGCATCGGACCATAACAACCCGCGACGTTCATTTGACTCAAGCCAGTACCAACAAGAAAACCAGAGACCACCCCCACTGCCACGCCGGCGGTCAGAAAACCGACCGCGTGAGCCTCCATCACTCACACTCATCCGACGAGATCCAGCATCTGGCGCTCAATGGAACGTTGCCCGCATCGAGGACCCACCCATTCTGGAAATCTCATCCACAGCCCTGAAAGATTCTACTAATAAGAAGCGGCCAGGCGCGCCAATGTACATTCAAGTGTTCAATCCTGGATACTCTAAATTTCTTCACTCAGATACTTCTCACAAACCGCATCCCTCGTTGATAAGTCGGGACAGTGGCTTGTCTGTTCAATCATGGCAAACGGGACATACTGAAACACCGGAATCACGAGCAGACAGTCAGGCCGTGAGCGATAATATATTCTGTCGACGCATCTGGTTAGAAGGATCCCAGCACTCGGGCAATGCATTTGGGCACCGGAGGAATAACTCTTACGACCCTAGTAACATTCGACCCAATTCTAAGGGTAGCTATACCGGACAACCCGATGGGCCACCGATGGACCTGCGCTCTCCGCTCTCGCCTTCATTCTCGACACATGAAGATCAAACATACGGCAGCATTCAAGCTTCTGAAAGGCAAACAAGCTTCCGTGGTTACGTCTTCAAAAGCCCGTGGAATGGTCGGTGTGAGTTTGTCACTGGCGTAGGTGGGGGATCTTTAAAGGTGGCTATACCTGCCCTTCTACACTGATACCAAGAAGATTCTAATCACAACACTAGTGTCGCCATGTCATTCCGGGACTTCAAGGAGCACCACCTACGAGTAACAGTTTGAGCGAGCTAAGATTTAATCTTCCCAGTGGCCCTAAAAGAACTACAGCTAAGAGAGTGGAAGGATCTAAGCGCTCTTCCTTCTTTCGCCGAGGTGTGCACAGTCGTAACAACTCAACATTGTCAATCAATGCGGATGAAAACTCTGAAGACCGCTTGGATCTCTCTCTTGGACAGGAGGAGGCAGGAGGAGGCATTGGGGGCAAGCAAGCAAAATTAGGGAAAATTATCATCGACGATGAAGGATTGAAGATGATGGACTTGTTGGTTGCGGCAAACATGGCCTTGTGGTGGAGAGCATATGACAAAACCAGTGGCGACTCACGATCCAGAAACGACAGCATGGATCTGTAGTCTGGAGAACGTCAGATACCCATTCTCCCAATATCTACTGGAGCGGGTATGACGATGGGCTTTTGGTATGGATATAGTTGACAGTATGGTGTTGAAAAGAGCCATCATATCCAAAGCCAACCCAGGACGGTTACGCCAGTCATCCACGATAATGACTGTATGCTATACGCGAGGGGCACACTATAATCAACGATGGGCAGACTCTGGAAGGTGCATCATCGTCTGTGTGCATTTCACGGCGAATCGGTATCGTTGTTCGGTAGGGACTGGATACTTTGTATAGTTTGATTGGAAGGCTTAATGCTCTGGGTCTATCGCGTTCGCTTTCTCTTTCTTCACTAGACACTACTTGCACTTTCATCTGTAATGTCCATTGCCTCATTAGCCATCTGTTTCTGCGATCATGTTTGCTTTAACCACCTGTAAACTGTATGATCTCTACAGAAATGGTGGATGCAGCAAGCTCACGCTTCGGGAGACGGCTAAGCTATTTTGAAAAGTATAACCATATGAGGCAGTTCAAGTGATTATTCTGTTAACATAACGCGGATTCACGAAGCCATCCGAAGGACTGACATTGGCATGGCGTTAGGTGATGATGGTAATGTACTCATGGCACTGGTGGCGGTATTTCTAGTGGCTTGTAGAGTCTGTGTTAGACGTTAGAATTGTGCTTCACGAAAGATACCGGATTGAAATTGGTCGAGCATACGGTCATTGTCAAAAAGCGCACATCTCCTTCCAACCCTTTGTTGATAGTCCCCCCGTTCCATTCTTGCAGTATTCGAACGTGCTAAGGCTTATACTTCAAACTGGCAACGAGAGAGACACTCCAAAATACCTCCTCGAGCTGTGTACCGTAATGCTAGCACACAGCCTAAACATAAGGCAGATCATTCTTGAGTAAAACACTCAACAAGAGTACCACAGAGAGACGGGTATGTTTTACTTGTGAAGGTAGTTACTATCCGGGGGTCCTTGTTCCACAGACGGTTCGACGTCGAAATCCCACCTATCTAGATATCTATCAAAGACGAGATGAGAACCCGATAATCAACCAAACTCGGCAGGTAATTCAAACAATCTGAATTTCAGTTTAGTACGTGAAACTGTGGGCATGTACCATAGCGTACTTTTTCAAGGCTCCTATAATCCAATACATGCGACAGGCTGATTGTGCACCTTTTTCCGCCTGCCATGCCAGAGCTTCTTCGGTGCCTTCCATCTCATTAGTTGCTCGTTCTTTCTTTTTTGCCTATATCGTGTGTATTGGTAAACCATCGTGACTTCTCTCGGTTACAAGACCGAACAAGCGCCTTCAAATATTGTCTGCATCGCACAGTTTCTCAATCTCCTACCACCATCCGCCAAACACTAATTCAAGCAGAACCTAGCTTCCAGCAGCATACTCTGGACTTTTCCTAGACTCCCTCACCTACAAGCCTAGCAGTCTCGACGTCTGCCGGCCGCATTGACAGCTTAGTATGATTCCAGCTTCTTGCAGATCCTACAGATTCCACGTTATGTTGATAACTGGCCTAATCCTGGCTCCGATTGCTACGGCTACTGTTGCGCCAGCTGTACAAGATCTCACAGATCTCAAGAGCATCATCAATGCGGCAGCAGATCTCATCCGGGATCCGGATAATACCAACCGTGGCTTTGGATTTCAAACCAAAAGCGGTAACAACCAGATGGGTACTGCAGACCTCGTGAACAACATCACCAGTACCATCTTGAGGGGAAAGTTTCAGCTCGATATAAACAAGGTATGTCCTTGATATTTCTACCGTCCTTTGTTGTGGATTTGGAGTTGACTTCTGGAACCATAGACGGAATGGCTTTCTTCAGTCCACGTCGTCAATGTCTCTGTTGCCATCAATGACACATTACCTACAACCAAAGCCACACCCACATTGTCCCTAAACACAAGCCTAGCCGCTCCAACCGTCCTTCCCAACGCAACACTCACCTTTGACAACTTGACCAGCGATCTCACGACGCCATACCTCGAGTACGTGCAATCCATTCCCAACCTTAGCAGCAGCCTGATAGCGCTTGGACGTGGCTTCCACCGCGAGATGAACGCTCCCGTCAGCGATGCCATCGGCGGCCTCCAACAGAGTCTCACGACATTCCAGACGACGATGCTGAACGCCAATCTAATCAGCTCTCTGGCCGTCATCCGTACAATCCGGGCGAGCAGTAACCTGGAAAGTGCACAAACGGCATGGGGTCGCCCCCTCAATCTACCGAGTGGTGAGAATGACGATGGTGCTGCCGGGACTCCCAAGACATCATCAAGCAAAAAGCCAGTGATGCCGCGAGCTGAGGTGAGGAGGCCACCGCCTAAAGACGGCAAGTTCTACACGCACCAAGAACTCTGGAACAGGAGCGAGCCAAGGTACACGAAGTTGACAAAGGACAAGGCTTCGTTGTATGACGGCATTGCAAAACCGGAGGAGGGCCAGCAAACACTGGCTGCGGTAGAGGCAAGGGTGTTGGCTAGGCGTTTTGCTGTTTGAGCGTGTCTTGTAACCCTTTCTTCGTGTGCTGTACTTTATCTCTCTTAGCACTCCCTTATGCACCGCTGGTCTTGCTGGGTAATAGCTCTTTTCCCCTCTTGTACTTTTCTCATGAATCAAACGTCACCCTCTAATTTCCTTCCGCAAGAAAAAAAAGACGTTCTAAGAAAAGCGACAGAATTGACTGACAATGGCGATAGACTATGGCGATGATTTTGATTTTCGCTAAACAAGAACAGCTGAGCTAAGCTAATCTAAGCTAAGTAGGAGATGGCAAGGGTTTGTGGGATATCTTCAAAGAGACGTACATACAGTTATGCAAAAAGAACAAAAAGGACACTGATCAAGACGAGAAAATGGATCTATCTAACAATTGGGTAAATGATGACCAAGAAAAAAGAAAAAGAAAAATAAAGACAGAAAAGATAATGTGCAAAGTGGCAAACAACAGACGATACACGCGCACAGGGGCATGTGATCGGTTTGAAGAGAGAAAGAAAAAGGGGGAATAAAAAAAAAGAAAAAAAGGCAATGAAGTATGTAGAATAAGAGCAAGCAAGAAGAAAAGAAAGAAAGAGAGAAAAGAGAACTGACAGAATGCATGCCCTCATGACCAAAAGATTTCCAATACCTTTTTGTCTCTAGTGTCCCCCCATGCCATTCTCTCCCATCCTATATACTTTCCTTGCCTGTTTTCCCAACCCCTTGTTTTTTCTTGAATTCTAATGACTGTCTCTGTGCTGTTCCTTGCAAAGGAAGAAAGGAAATAAGAAGAAAACAACAACATGGATAAATAGAGGTGAGAGCGAGGTATAGAGAGGAAAGAAAAAATTGTTCAAATGATGTTATATGACAGTGATGCTGGTAATGATGATAATGATAACGATGATGATAACGATGATGGTGGTACAGGCGCAGCCTGGGATATATGGCATATTCTTCCGCCCTAATACAAAGTTTATTTGACAGGGCTCCTCCCCCTCCCCAGAAACAAGGAGAAAAAAAAACACACGGGAAGGAGAAGGAGAAGAAGAATAGGAAAAAAAGATAAGAAACAAATGACGTAGAATACACACGCAGGAGAATGCAGATGCAACGCAACGCAACGCAACTGGACACGCTCTTGTCTGTCATTATGGCAGAGAGTTAGACAGACATCCACCATCGCCTTTGTTCATGGAAAAGGGGGGAAAAGTGAGAAAAGAGTGATACTTGCTCTTGTATGCCTCTCTGTCTTGTTTCTCTCCCATACTTTATACCAAAACCCATTCACTCCCTCTCTTGATAAACTTATCCAGCATGAGTGTGACATCTGAGAGGACAAAGCGACAAATGTAGAAGCCAAAGAACTCGGCGGCATGGCGAGCCGACAGCTCGAGACCAACATGAGTAGGGGACGAATGCTTGAGACCTGGGTCTTCGACTTGGCGCGCAATTTGATCTGTGCATATCACATGTTAGCAGGTCATAGTATTGGAGAAAACGAGCACACGAGTTGGAAGGTAAACAAAAAAACAAAAAAATAAACAATAAACAAACTCACCCAGTATCTGAGCTGCATCAAACAATCGCGCCAAAGACCCCATGTATCCTGCATTCGGACCTTCCAAGTTCATGCCCGAAATATCGCGCTTGGCAAAGCGGATGTTGGCTAAACTCGTCATGGGGAGTGTAGACATGACAAGCGTATCCTTGGGCACCTCTACATTCCTAGTGGCACTACTAGCCATGCTGGCCAGATTGACGCCAGAGTTCTTGGATCGCAGTTTGCGCCACGATGCAAGGTACGATTTTCCTTGGGCGACAGCGCCCTTGGGCACAAAATCCTGGCTACTTGTCTGACCCTTGCTAGAGCCGTCCGCAGATGCTGCACCCTCACCCACAGTAGTTGCATCTTTGAAGAGCGTCGACACGGATTGTACGCCGACTTCGTTACCGAGCTTCTTGGCTAATTGGGTTTGTACTTGGTCAAGCACCAGCTCCAGAGACTGCATCTCTTCTAGCACAGCATCGGCGTCGTTTGTGTCGACCGAGGCTAGCTTCTGCAAGGCTGCAGTGAGCATGTCGCAATTGGCAATCTTGTCTTCAATGTTTTTCAGCTTGACACCTTTGACGCGCCATACATCGCGCGGAATGAAAAGTTTGGTTGAGAGGTAACCACCACGGGGATGTGCAATAGTCTGGTAGAAGCACCGCATTAGCCAAAACGGTCTCAACAGATATGAGTCTGGACATGGCTCTAGCGGGATGGGTGCGTTTGATACTGCTGGGCTTGGCGACCCAGGAGAGAAAGGCGAGTGGATATCACTCTCAAACAGATGCAACCCGCCGCTCGGCAGACCATCCATGTTGAATGTGGGCAGGCTAGGGGTTGGAAGAGGTAGTCCGGCATTACTGGGCTTCCGTCCAGTGATGGAGAAGCTTGTGCTGAGTGGTGTCCCAATGGATGCATCTGAGCCATCCGGGCTGGACATGGATAGATTCCGCTGCTTCAGGCTTAGCGAAGACTTGTTTTTTCTGATACCCAAGGTTGGGGGTTTTCCAGTCTTTGGAGAACCTGGCACGAGACCAGGCTCATTGGAGACGCCATGGGTTGCCGATGACGGAGTAGGACCAGTTTCAGCGGGACTATACAGTGTGGGCTGTGGCGATGGAGCGGCAAGGCCAGCCTGTTGGGCCGCTTGCGGTAGTGCAGGGAGTTTGAATGTGGTGTCTAGCGAAGGCTTGCCAGTGCTGAAGGATGCAGGAGTAGTAGTAGTAGCAGCAGCAGACTTGGGCTGGATAGGGAGATCGATGGGCACATCTTTGGCTGGCACCGGCGGCTTCTCCGTATGCGGTGCAGGCGCAACGTGAAGCACAGATGTCTCGATCTTGAGTGATTTTGCGTTTTGCCCTGACAATCTGCGGCTTCGCACCGAAGCGGCGTCCTTGGTCGCGGTAGTGGGCCGGGGCGTAACCTCTGCTGCATCGGTCGTGTGTGATGCTTGTGATTCAAGAACTGGGGGCAATGCAGGCAGAGCGCCAGAGGGAGCGGGGACCGGAGGGGGACAATGCACAGATGGCGACTTGGATGACGGGTGTATCACTTCGGTGACGGTTGAGAGCGACGTTCCACCCGTCGTTCTGTGCGAGGACACTGAGCTGTTGTACGTGCTTCCAGAAATGTTGCTCGAGTCTGACTGCCGTGGCAATGCTGACTTTGTCTGCAGATCGAAGTCGAAACCATCCAGCATGTACTCCCTGGTCATCTCATCCAGCAGCCTTTCCTCCTCTTCCGCCTCATCATTAAAACCGATGTCGGCAGTCTCGCGTACATGCGGTAGCGCCTCGTTCCGAAGCTGGGTTTCTTTGAAGCGAAACCTGGCCGCTGCAATGGATTCCTCTCTTTCTGCTTCCCGTACGCGCTCCTTTGCCAGTTCCACGTTGCGCAGTTTGGTTGTTATTAGATCAGCTGACATGGATATGTCATCATCATAAGGTTCGTAGCCATCGTCATACGCTGCTTCAACGGCTGCGTCGAGCGCCGCGTCAAACTCTGCTTCGGTTTCTCCACTTGGGTTTCGTAGGTGTTTTCGGCGTGGCCCTCCTGGGGACATGGAGTGCACCGAAGAGCATGACGATCCTCCAGATTCGTCAATGGTATCGAGCCATGATGTGGACTCGTTGCTGTGGACTCGCTGGTGGTTGGATTCCAGCACTGGCGGCTGCGGCTGTAATAATTGGCCAGAGTCGTCGGGTCTGGATTCGGTCTGGCTGTCGAACAAGGGGGACTTTGGTCGCCTTGGTGAAAGGGGTGGAGGCATATACGTACGGTCCATTGCTGACTCGGTACCCGAAGAACGAGCAGAAGCTGCGGAAGGTGCAAGTCGCCCAGGTGGGGGTTGCAGACTGAATTGCGAGTTCTGCAGGCCTTTTTGCACATCGCGAATGGCGGTCGAGATGACTGACTCGCGGGGGCCTTGGTAGTCGCTGCGTAGGGGCAGTTGGTGCAAAGGCGGTTGCTCTGGTTCGCTAGCAAATGAGTTGTCGTATGCCGAGGCATCGTTTACTATTCGAGAAACAGAGGCAGTTTGTATTACTGCAGGCTCTTCGTCGTCATCCTCCAGCAAGAGCATTGAGCGGTGTTCGTCCAGCGATTCCCCGCTCATGGGGCGAGCAGGCAATGACTTTCCGCTGCCATGGGTATAGGCAGGGTCGAGTCGGCGAAGCTCTTCTATGCGGTTGGTGTATGTCACCCGAATGGCATCCAGCTTCCGCCTGTCCTCTTCTTGGGAGCTGCGGACCATGACCTGTTGCAGGAGCTTGCAAGCGTCCTCGTACGCCTCCATGGCGCCCTCAAAGTTCTGGGCATTGTCGAGCAGGACGGCGGTGTTTGCCTTTTGCAGCGCCCGCGACAACATTGTCTTTTTGTCTTTTTCCCTGCGCTCGCGGGTGCGAGGAGGGGTGCCCTGGTAAGGGTCGTCCAGCTTAGCGCTGGTGTTGCTTTCGCTGCGATGGTGATCCCTGTTTGGACTTGTGGGGTAGGCCCTGCTGGCGCTTCTGGAATGATCTTTGCTGTGAGTTGCGGAGTGCTGCCGTGGTGCTACCTGCTTGTGGGCCGAAGGGGGTGGTGGCTTTTGTGCGGAATCCCTTGTAGTCGTTGGGGTGGCGGCAGTAGTAGTAGTAATAATAGTAGTAGTGGCTGTAGCAAGCGACGGCCGCCGCACTGTAGAGGGCCGACCTGGGCCCGAAGCGGAATCGTGCCTGGGGTCGGCCTCGTGGAGGATGGCGGGCGAGCCAAGGGGTGATTTGGCCAGCAACTTGTCAAGTTTGATGGTCGAGGGCGGGCGTTGGACAGGGGGTTGGGATGGGGTGGGTTTGGAGTTGAAGTAGTCTCGCGGGGCATTCACGGACTGCAGGTTCGGGGCAAATAGGCTAGATGCAGATGGCGAGTTTGCAGTGGAGCTGGTAGCTGGGGTGTTTGGGTCGTATACTGTCGAGGGCAGCAGGACTGGCGGCAGCGAGGGCAGCTTTGGCGGTGCAGTCACAGTGGGCGGGGGGTCGTGGGCCGGGGAGCGAGGGCGGGAGCGGCGGGGACTGGCCGTGGGTGAGCGGGCGGTGGAATTGTGTAGCTTGCTTGCGCGGGCGGGCGGCGAGGAATGGATGCGTGAGGGCGAGGCTGGGTGTGGTACCGCGCCATTGGTGGCGGCGGCGGCGCCGGTGGTGGACGTGATGCTTAGCTTGCGCGAATAGCTTGGCTGGTGGTGGTGGTGATTGTGGTTGTGGTTAGGGTTGTGGTGATGGTAGGGCTGCTGCAGCGGCTTCCCCTCGTGGTCGAGCAAAGGCCCAATGCCGTCTGCTGCGCCGTTGGCTGCGCTCGACCGTCGTCTGGTGGCAGATGGGGGCGGTGTGGCCCGCTTGCGGGGTTTGGGCGAGGTGTGCGGCTTCGCGTTGGTGTTGGTGTTGGTGTCCTTGAGCGAGGCTGACCGCTTGACTGCGCCCACCACCAACGACGACGACGACGATTGCCGGCGATGGTGCGAGTGTGCCTGGGTGGAGAGGCCGTGTGTGCCTGCTGGTCCTTGGTCTCCTTGTCGTTCTCGTCCTGCTGCTACTGCTGCTACTGCTGCTGGAGCGGCGGCGGGGGGCTCGCCTTGGGTATTCATGCTGGAAGAGTGAAGCGGGAGGATGCGTGTCTCAGGCCCAGCCAGCGGTTAATGCACAGTGGATGCAGGCATGGTTGCCGAAGCAGGAACGCGCTCAGGGCGGCGATGCAGCGGGCGTGGAGTCGTGTGGGTGTGTGGGCGTGTGGGTGGGTGTCGCGTCGGTCAGTTCGTCGGTCAGTCCAGTCGGTCGGTCAGCCAGTCAGTCAGTCAGTCAATCAATCAATCAGTCATCAAGACCCCTAGAGAAAGAGAGGCAAGAGACGAATGCGGAGCGACGACGGCCGGCCACATGGCGCCACGTCGTATCCGTACAGTCGTCAGGGGTCCCCGTTCCCAACCCGGCCTAGCGCGCGCCAAAGTCGACGAACATGTGCCTGTGCTATACCCGAGTCGACCGCAATGCCCATCTGGCCCTCTGTCTTTCTCCTCCTCGTCCTCGTCCTCTCCCTGTCTTATTACCCCTCTTTTATTCCGACCTGCGTGGATCAACATTGCATGCCACTCCTCTGCCGCCGCTAGTCCCTGCCATCGGGCCCGCCCATCGTCCACATACGTATGTACCTACACATCTACACTCGACCTGCTTTCTAGAAGCCCACGTCCGCCCTCACTCTCCTTTGCCTATGCCGCGCATTGCCATAGTCTGACTGCAACCGCTCTCCACTTTTTCTTTTACCCCTGCCCAACCTCTCCCTTCGGAAACCGGAGGGTCCACATGCCGCGTCTGACACAAAAAGCACTCACGCCAAAAGTAAACACCACACCACGAACACGCTCTCCGTCGCTGCCATGCCGTCATGGACGCTGCATTCACCATTTCTTCTTCTATCTCTTCACACGCCCAATGTGACATGCATCTCCACCTCATTGCCCATGCTTGTTTCCCTTGCTGAGCTGCATCATCCAGGCTTAACCCATGCTCACCCCCTACTGCTGCTCTCTACTCCATACCCCTAACCCACTTTATGCACAACCGTTATCAAACTCACGACTCTCGACATGCCCAACCATGTCAGACACCCGGCTCGGCATACATATTTCCTCTTCCTCCTCCTCCTCCTCCTCCTCCTCCTCGCCAAACCACGTCATGGCTCAAGTCACTCGGCCCATGCCACGCCTGCCATCCTCAGTGCAAGTCGCCCATAATGTCCTCCTCAGCGTCCAGACTGTCGTCCCATGCTGTGTCCATCGCATCCCCGTTGCTACCTTGCCTCTTGTTCACCCGCTTCTGGTTCTCAATATACTCCTTGGTAAGCGTCATCCGGTAGTCGGCATCCTTGACCTGCTCCGCCAGCATGTTTGTGCGAAGCGTTTGTGCAAACAGCGCCTGTTGCTGCTCTCTCTCACTCTTGGCCAAAGGCCCCTGCCTGGCATCCAGGCAGAAACGTAACACTACCCCCGCATCCAACTTGTCTGTCTCCTCCAATCGTGCGTTCAGCTGCCCATCCCTGATCAACCCGTCAATATACTGTGCCATCTCCTCTGTCGTACTCCCCAGTTGCCTGGCAATATTAGCCACTGGGATCGCCGAGTATGTCTGTGACAGCCGCGAAACATAGGTCCTTGTCTGACTGCTGATGAGTTCCCGGACAAGGCCCGCGTTACCATCCTACATGCTTTTGTCAGTCCTTGACCAAACACAATCACTTGACAGTTTCAAGCCGTGTTTCATCATTGCCATCTTACCTCTGCCCATATCTCACTGCCTGCTTGTGCCTGGGCCTTCAGCTTTGACATGTTGTCCAATTCGTCGTAAGCCTCTGCTAACGCCTCATAAGCTTTCGATGCAGCTTTGACATTCTTCATCGCGCTGGGATTGCTTGTCCGCGGCACAACGCTCATCTGTCCACGTGAGCTTAGGCTTACTTCTCCCCCCTTTGACCCCGACATACCTTTCCTGGAACTAGACAGTTTACCAACACCCACTTCTTGTACGCCTCCAACATCAGGCCATTAGCCGTGTTGGCCGAGGGAACTATAAGCACGTGTTCAAGAAAGTGTAGCGCCTTTTTGAATTGACGTAGACCCAGGTACGCCATGGCTCCCAAAACGTAGTATTCTTGGATATCCGCCAAACCAACTCTGTCTGTGTGGCCAGAGTTTTGGTGAATGTACTCTCCACTGCTCGCTACATCTGCACACGGGACCGAGTATTCCAGTCCCTCGCGAACTGCACTGGGAATCTTCGGGGGAAGCGTATGGATGTAGTTGTCCAGGATAGGCTCGGCGGCTGCGTACGATCGCGTCTCTAGGCATAGGTGTATGAAGCTGACATGGATCGAGGTAAAGGTGCCCGTAGTAGGATCAAGTCGAGTCATAGCTGATCGTATCGGCGCAATAGCGAGGCTTGGCTGGACAAAGTCAGCATCGTCTCCTGGCATCGGGCACCCCGATTCCAACATACTGATCCACATCCGCGTGCAATCTCCTCTGTGTATTCAACTAGATTCTTCCACTCTTTCCCAACGTAGCGCAGTTGTATAGGATCCGCAGTCTCAAAGAACAAGACCAGTTGGTTCCATAAATCGCCTCCAGGCTGCAGCGTCTCGGGCACGCTCTTCTTCTCAAGCAGGCTGGCGACGCGGTTGCGGAGGGCAAAGGCGTACGCCATTGAGTTGACGGCGGGGTTAAGAGTCTATAGCGATTAGCAGATTCCAAACAAGCGCTCTGAAGCATACCCACTACAAGCACATCTTGTGGTGTATCCGCGCCCTTCAACCAATGCGGTGCTGAGACGTTGGACAATTGTGCGACAAAGCTGCGGGCCTTGAGGTCATAATCACGCCTCTTTTCAACGTCTGGATTATCGGGCTGGAACGACAGCAGTAAGCTGTTTAGTTCGGCCGACATGGTCGCGTTTGGGTGGAGCAGTCCCGTGGTCAAGTAGGTAGATGAGGCGGCGGGCGGCGATGATGTGGGGTGGGTGGTTGCTCTCTCTGTCTCTCTCTCTTCCTCTCTAAATGTGCTAGAGTGCGGGGTATCGCCTCTTATTGTAGCCGACTAGTTGAAGCTGCTGACTTGTATCGGGCAGGCAAGTAAGATGGATGCTAAGAGAAGCAGTGGTAGTGGAGCAATTGTATAGTACCCAGGGTAGAAGCCGGAGGTGTACAAGCTCCCCGCAAGCTCAAGGCACCCACCTGCGATGCACGGACGCAAGCAACATACCTACATACCATGTGGCGGTGCACTCATACCATATCAAGTCACGTCAAGGTTCTTTCTAAGCAACGCCTGTAATGCCAACATTGAGAGTAAGTTGTTTGTAGCCCATATCGAAATAGCGCATAAATCATTAGCTCATAAAGGTATCACGTACGTTCTAATATTCAACAAGACCAACCAATGCAACCCTGAACTCCAAAATTATCCCTAGCGTTATCCATGCGTGAAAATCATAACCCTCATCTCCGCTTGACAGCTTCTTCCATTCGTCTGACAAGCACCTTCAGGCCAACGCCCTTTTCGCAATTACCCTCGAGATGTTCTTCCATCTTTTCCCTCACCTGCTTCATTCCTTTGAGCACAGGCAATTTCCCTCCTTCTTCGCCCTCCAGATGCGTCAGTGGGTTTAGCAGCAAGTCAAAACACTCTTGCCAGATCTCCGTCTGCCAGTACCGCTTCAGGTTCTCCTTGATTTTGTAAGTTTTGGTCGCGCCGGCACCAAGAGTAGCACCACGTTCAGCAACAGTCGAAATGTACTTTCCAAACAAAAGGTTATGGACAATACCGGCGAGGCCATGGTAATCGATTTGATAAGTCCAAGGGCGCAATTCGCGCATCTCGGCGCAGTCAGCCTCAGTGGTGGGCCAGTCTGCAATGAATTGCACGTCTGGCTTGAAAGCTTTCATGTCGATACCGCGACCAAAGTCAATCAGGGAAATGCCTTTAGAAGACCAGCCGTCACGCCCATCGCGCTTGTACTCCGAGTCCCAGTGCTCGTCTTTCTGCAGGGCGTCGAAGCGGACCAGGATATTGTCCGACTTGAGATCGCCATGTATTACGCCCTTGGAATGAAGAGCCTCCACCGTGCGAAACAGTTCAACAGTGAAGAACATGGCCAACTGCTCGTCCATTACGCCATTGTCTGCGCGAGCAAGATTGACCAAGTCGAGCAGCGTTCCTTGATCACGATACTCTTCAACTAGATAGCACTCGTCCTTGAAGACGTGCATCTCATACGCGTGGACAATCGAGTCAGCTGCTCGTGACACACCCAGTCGCCGTTTGGCCTGCCGCATAATGTAGAATTCCCAGGGTGTTGGCGGATCCTCCATTTTGACTGCCTCCAGTGGCTGACGCCTCAGACCAAACTCGCCCTTTCCCATCTGCGAAGGTCCGTCCTCGTCATCATCTTCGGCCCCTTTACTCTCTACCAGATACACCGGAGCAAACGCCCCCTTACCAAGCTCACGCTTGACAGCATAAGTCCGGTCGGTGCCAGGAAATTGCAAAGTAGGACACATCCCAAGGCTGGTCGTCGTCTTGTCGTGCGCGTTCTTGTTCAGCTTTGATACTGCTTTCGTGTACTTGCGAATATCGGCGCCTTTTCCATAGCTTTCCTCGGTGTCTGCGTAATAACCCTCATAGCTATCCAGTGGGGGTTGAATCTCTTGCAAGATGGTATTGCGGATGCTAGCGTCGACTGGGTTGCACTGTGTATCCTTGATGATCGGGCCACTGGCCTTGGCCACCGTAGTGGAAGGCTCCTTTGCTGCTAATGGTTTCCGTTGGGGTTCATCAAGAGGCTCTTTGGGTACTGGTTTTGACTCCATCAGTGCTAGCTTTGCAACTTTGCCTGGCCCGTCAATGACTTGTCCTAGAATATCAGAGAACTGGCTACTGCAAGTCTCATCATCATCTTCCATGATGGCAGGCGTACCCTTTGACCGTGAGGGTGTTTTGGCCGCGAAATACTCCTTCTGCGCTACAGCAGTAGCAATTCCCAGGGACGACTCGGTCTTCTCAACAATGGGCGTCATAAAGGGTAGTCGGTTGTTGGCAACAACAACTGGGTCTCTGTATGGTCGCATAGCAGGATTGTAGTCTTCAGGTGGGACAGGGACAAAGCGCGTAGGTAGCGATGCTGGTCCTGAAGGTGATGTAGGCGTGACAACCCGCTCGTCTTGTTGCTGCTCTGATTCAGCATCTGCATTCGATGCTTGATCAAATGAATCATCTTGGGATTGATCAGAATGCTCAGACTCGCTGTCAGACTCATCTTGCTCATCGTCTTTCTGCCCAGGTTTGATCTCAGTAAAGTCTGACGATGTCGACACACTCTTTGCGTCTGTATCATCCGCATCACTCTCCTCATCGTTGTCGTGGTCCAGGACTCTAGTCCCAAGCGTGAAGTCTCCAGCCGTCGTCTCGTCGCCAAACTCACTTGTGGCGCAGGATATACGGCCAGTCCCTGTGCTCTCGGCCCCACTCGTATAGTCGTCCTCGTCATCATCGCTACTTTCCTCACCACTCTGGGCTTCAGCCGCATTCTCATCAGCATTGTTCAGTGGCTCGTTAAATATATCGTAGATCTCGTCCATGGCCTCCTTTGTGTGGAGGGTCATGGTCATCTCGGGACCAGCTTTCTTCCGTCGCACCTTGGACTTTACTGGCGAATCTAGGTTCGTTTGGACTATTCTGTGTCAGTATAGTATGGATTTGGTGGTCCAACACCATCACCACTTACTTGTCTGCGTCTCTCCACGGATTTCTTTGGTTTCCATGACTTTGATTTTCCTAGTCCTGTTGGCACGCTCTTCCCGTCTGGCCTTCTTGGCTGCTTTCGCCTTGTCCACGTCAACCTGCGAGGGCGGCGCGTTCTCGTCATTGCCCATGTCATCATCGATACTTCCCTTCAACGGTACTGTTTGAGGCTTAGCAAGTTGTTCAAGCTCTTGCTTCGGCGCCAAAGGCACAGGTTTGGTCTTGGACTGTGTAGCAGCAAGTGCTGCTTCAGCGTCCTTCCTTGCCTGCTCTGCTTCTTTGTGTCGAATAGCCGCCCAGTCGTAAGCCATCCATCCCCTGTAGTTAGCTCTCAATTCTTCAAACGAGTATTCTTCAGACATTGGGTCTTCATGGTTAGGATACACTTTCTCCAAATCGACAAAGACGACCTCGAGTCGCCCTGTTCTGGGATTGACAGCTTGTTGGTATTCACGTAACGGGTGAGGGTTGACATTTTCGTCATTGACATTTGATTTGCTCTGAATACATGAATGGCAAACGCCCACCAATTAGTCCTGTGATCGTAAATATGTGAAAGGGGCCAAAGGAGGTGGTTCAACTCACCTCATCCTTGAAAATCGTCATTTTAGGAACGCCCGTGTTCTTCTTTCCGACTTTCAGAGTCTCGCCAGCCCAAGGCCGCGCCTCCTGCGCGTTCTCCTTCTTGCGGTCCGCCAGCGATCCAATGCTGTCCCAACCTTCGGTGCTGCCGGTCGAGCTAGGCCTTGCGGCATCATCACCATCCGAGAAGATGGCGAGCTTGGGCTTTCCAGAACGGGATGTGCCTGCTGGAGCCTTTGGCTGCGGCTGTGCTTGTGGAGCCGGAGCGCTTGGTGATGCAAGTGCGAATGGGTCCATCTTCGCCGCTAG
This sequence comes from Curvularia sp. IFB-Z10, assembly GCA_002161795.1. Taxonomy (NCBI): domain Eukaryota; kingdom Fungi; phylum Ascomycota; class Dothideomycetes; order Pleosporales; family Pleosporaceae; genus Curvularia; species Curvularia sp. IFB-Z10. Next base: position 1,902,845 of record JPSZ01000001.1, read on the forward strand.
CGCTGGGCGGACAGCGGGCAATGCAGGGCTTGCAGGCTCCGACTCCTGTTGCGGCCGGCTCTCACACCGGTGCTGGAATTCACCGTACTTGCGGATCAAGCGCTCTGTTGGACGGGCTCCGCGCTCAATACCCATGTTGTATACTTCCTCTGCTTGTGCGTAGCGGCCCGCGGATTCCAGCCAAGCGGCAAATTCTTCATAGTACAGCGCAAGATCCTCGCCAATGTGGTGTCGGGCAAGGTATGCAAAGGTTTCGCGTGGCGCATCTGAGAAAAGATGTATGTAGTGCAGCCAGAGCTTGAGATAGCGGGCATCGTTCTTGTATTGCGGCGAGGATTGGAAGGCCTTGGTCGCACGCTCGAGCAGCGGGCAGAGCTGCGACTGGGGCGTGTTCTGAGCGGATGGGTACGCATCCAGCGTCCATTTGACATAGCGATCGTAAACGTCGAGAGGGTCGTCTGAGTCGTCAATGGCCATGAGCTCCTTCTCATACTGGAGCCTAGTCGCGCTGTTCGCATCTTGCATTTGCGAGGGCGACGGGGTTTGGCCCGCGGCCGAGGTCAATGGTGGTGTGTATAGTTGGGCGAGTGCTTTGGCGGAGCGGCCGCTGGGGAGCGACTGGATGTTTTCCTTCTGGTTTTCGATAACCTCAAAGTCGATGAGGTCGTCGGAACCCATGGCGCCGGCAAGGAGGGTGGGGTATCACAAAGAAAAGAGAAAAGGCTGGGTATCAAAAATTACAGAGGGAAGAATCGAAGGACCCTACCTGGTGTCGATGTGTTGCTGGATGTGCATGTGTGTTTCAGGGTCGGCGGGGCACGCATGTGTAATTGCACGCTAGAGCGCGCTTTCCCTGATCGTCTAGCGTTGCTATGGTAACACTGTGGGAGACAAAGGAAGTTGCACGACTGTCTCTACTACAGAGTGACATTCACCCTCATTATTGTACAGAAATTCTGCCCGCCCATCATCATTCTTCAGGTATCTGCGGGCTTCCTCCCCCTAATCAAAGATCACACCCATGCGCCCCTTTGCTTTGTGCGAGTTCATCAGTTCAACCATCTTGGGCACCTCTTCCAGCTTGAACGCAGTCATATGTGGCTTGATGTTGTGCTTTGAAGAAAACTCAATGGCCTCTCTCATGTTGTAGCATGCTACGTTCCAGTCAGCTTTACTGTCTTATCTTGTAAAGGAGAAAAATGGACTTCGACTTGACATACTTCCATTACTCGATCCCTTGACCTTATAACGGCCTAGCGCAATGTCTAGACCGTTGAATTCGAGCGGCTGCTGTGGAATGCCCACCACCATGACCATACCCTCACCTGCCTTGACTATCGCTGGGCAATCATCGTACGACTTCTTGGATGCTGTAAAGTTGACTGCCGCATGTACACCACCGCCCGTGAGCTCTATAATCTTTTTCTTATACGCTTTGTCCGTCATGGAGTTGAATGTGTAGTCTGCACCGCAGCTCTTGGCTTCTTCTATAGCTGCGTCCGTGATATCCACGCCGATAACTTTATGGCCCATAGCCTTGGCGTACTGGATGCCCATGTGTCCAAGCCCACCGCAGCCGATCACGGCAAGCCAGGACCCGGCAGGTAACTCGCAGTCTGCGATTCCATGATATGCAGTTACACCAGCGCAGAAAAGCGGCGCTGATGATTTGGGGTCCACTGTGGTAGCCAAGTCAGCGTTTTTCTCTCTCTCTCATTCTCCTTTCTATCCTCTCTTAAACTGCACCCTTTTATCTGGGACATGGACTAACAATTCTCAGGCAATATCATAGCCTCCCGAGCATCTACTACAGCATATTCGGCGAAATACCCATCAGCGCTGAAACCCTGAATCTTGGTCTGACCCGTCGAACACCAGGCGTTATGAACATTCTTGCAGGCGTAGCACTCGAAGCAGCAGTCGACGGCACAAATAAAGCCCACCGGGTCGCCCTTTTTGAACTGTTTAGCCACTTCTCCGGACCCAGTCGCGACCACTCGGCCAGTGCCCTCGTGGCCAATGGTAACAGGATTCTTGCCCAGAATAAGACCTTGGTCGTTAGGCTCGAAAAGCATCACATCAGAGTGACAAAGGGATGCGCATCCAATCTTGACGAGGATCTCATGTTCGCGGGGCTGTGGGACAGGCACTTCGTTAAGGTGGAGCTTGTTGTCCCGCGCATCGTATTGCTGTGCTCGCATAGTTTCTTGTTCTGGCATGGAGCCCATGATGAATGCTGGTTTCAAGCGGGATACGGCGATTGTATAGGAAGAGAGACAGGTAAGAAGATGAAATAGAAATGCACAAGCAAACTACTCTAGCGGTCAGGAATTCAGAATATGCAAGTAATGTGGCCGAACCGGGGAAAATGTACACGTCGTGCAGTGGAGCCATTTTGCTGTGTATGTTGTTGCCGTGGCCGGGAATGGTCTACCGCTGCATGGAAGTGGAGTGGAAGATATTTCCCGAACGTCCAGAGCGAGATAAACCCCGCGATGCCCAGTCAACGCCAGCATGCAAGCCAAGCACGTGGGAACAGCGTTTCTGGGATAAGGCATTGCATGCATTAGAATTATGTAAATGCAAAAAAAAAAAAAAAAAAAAAAAAAAAAAGAAAACATGTACCGAAAAGACTGCAGAACGAGGCGCAACGCTTCTGCAAAAACATAGGAGATAATTAAAAAAGAAAAAAGGGGGGTATCAAATACGGCTTCCAGATGGGGCGAAGGATTCGCTCCAGCCCCGCACCTTTCTGGTCACAATCGAGGCAGTGCATTGCTGCCTTTCCTCCTCTGGTGTCTTTGTTCCCACCTGGCTATTCAACCTTACACTCTCCTCTTTCGTAACAATGGGTATCTTGTGAAATGTGTTTGCGTCGGTCACACAAACGGGTATTCATCTCTTCTTTTCTTCTTCTTCTTTCTCTTTCCTTCCAGCGTCGTAGCGAGCAGGCGCCTTGTCATTAGGAGCGCACCTCTACCGCACCCAAGGTAGGAATCGAGACCAGGAAGCCTTCTTCTTTGGCGCAGGCACTTTTCTCCCCATGTTCGCCATGTACAAAGCGTAGCTTCTCTCCATCTTCTCAAACGCCTCCTGCTTGGCCTTTTCGCACTCGAGCGGGTCGTGGTCCCAGTCCGGGTTGCTCTCGGGTGTGTGGTCGCCATGGTAGCGTGGAGAGACCGAGGGCCAGCCGAAGTCGCGAACTAGCAGGTCGTTGGTGAGAGGTGCACCCATCTCGCAGTTCTCGCCAATGGTAGAAAGGCTCGGCGCAATCGATGAGCTACATAGGAGCGACATGGCGGTGAATTGAGGGAAGGACTGAGCGGAATGCAACGCGTTGGTAGAGCAAACGAACGCTGACAATGACGATGAGGATGATACGAATACGGCGCGAGTGGTGTGGGATGGCTGCAGGGAGACAAGGAGGATGGGCCCACCGTAGGCAACAGATGGACGAGAATGAGAGGTATGTGGTATTATGGCCTATCAGCAACGTGTCGGAGTGACTTGCCAGAAGGTTGAGGGCATGGAGGCTTTTGGAGATGGGTTGACAGAGATTGCCCAGTCAGTGCGCCGCCGCACTGTGCGTGTCACTGTCAGGGGAGCGAGCAATTAGTCTGCCTGCGCCACGCGCTCATAGGCGTCCGTTAGTTACCTGACCTAGTTTAGCGACACTGAATCTCACTCCGCATTCCGCATTCAGCATTCCGCATGGGGAACACCGCAGCCATGACGCACTAAATGACGATCATGGCGGTTCCTCGAGACTAGCGTAGACGTCTAGACCATTCTGTCTTCGTTTCACTTTGACTGCTGCATTGAGTTGCTCTATCTATCCTTTCCGCCAACCTCCGACGTCGCCCGCTTCATCGATGTCGGCTGCTCAACGTCTTGTCCAGATTGAATGCCGCCGAAATCAGCGCCAGATGGCTAAACGCCTGCGGAGTGTTTCCTAGCTGTTCCCCTGATCGCGCAATCTCTTCAGAGAAGATGTGCACATGGTTTCCAAAACTCAGCATGCTTTCAAAGATAGTCACGGCTTGCAAAAGATATTTTTCGTCGTACGCGCCAGCCTGTCGTCATTAGACACATACACATACAAGCAGAACGGTGATAGGGGACTATAGCGCTTACTCGTGTGAGTGCTTCGACCAACCAAAAAGTGCACATGGAAAAACTGCCTTCCTGCCCCCCTACGCCGTCGTCACTAAGCGCGTGGTTGTACCTGAACACTAGGCCAGTGCTAGTCAAGCCGCCCTTCTCAGGAGGCTTTAGTATGCGGTCGAGCGTCTTTAGGAAACGAGGGTCCGTTGGCGCTATGAAAAAGACTAGAGGCGCAATTAGCACCGCAGAATCCAGAACCTCATGCGACTCGTAACTCTGGATAAAGCACTCCAGCTTTGAGTTGTACCCCTTCTCCATAACCTCCTCGTAGATCTCGTCGCGAACTCGGTACCACTCTGCTCGGTGCGGGCATGGGAAGCTCCTCTTGTCCGCAAGCCGCAGTGCTCGGTCGAGCGCTACCCACAGCATCATCTTGCTATAGACAAAATTTTGCTTCATACCGCGCACTTCCCAGATTGACATGTCCGGCTCTTTCCAGATGGTGCACACATAATCCGCAATCTCCCGGACCGAAAGCCATTGATCGTACGAAATTGGGCGCCCGAATCTATTCACAAGATAGATTCCATCCATCAATTCGCCGTAGATGTCCAGCTGTATGTGTGAAGCCGCACCGTTCCCAATGCGGACGGGTTGACTTGCTCTATAGCCTTCTAAATGCGGAAGCTCAAGCTCAGGCAAGTCGCTTTCTCCATGGATACTAAACATGATTGGAAGGGCTCCGTGTCGTGCTTTGGCCTCCTTGACGCGCTGGAAGATGTAGCTGACGTAGGCTTCGGCTTCGTGGCTGAAACCCATGCGAAGGAAGATATATATCGTGAAAGACGCATCCCGCACCCATGAGTAACGATAGTCCCAGTTGCGCGAACCTACACTCTGTCAGTACATACTCCATTCCCCTGGGGACAACATACCTCCAAAGTCTTCAGGCAGAGAAAATGTCGGTGCAGCAACGATTGCTCCACTTCGCTCAAATGTCAACATTTTAAGTAGAAGTAGGCTCCTCGTAACGACCTCTTCCCATCGGCCTACATACTTGCTTTGCTGGATCCATCTAGCCCAATACTTATGAGTGCTTTGTTGCAGCTCAATTACCTGATTGGTTTCGATGACGTCTGGGTTGTGGTCTTCCGCATCTCGCAAAATGAAGGATACAGCCTGTCCTTCGGTCAAAGCAAAAGTAGCTGTGACCCCATCGCCCAGGTCCTGGGGCTCTGGCGTCTTCTCAAAGACAACTCTTGGACACGTCTTTTCTGGCTCCTCGCCACAGTCGATGGTGACGTTCAATTCCAGTGATAAATCTTTAGACTTGAAGGTCACGCGCTGTAGTCCATGTCCCTCTGAACTCTTGCCCAGGTCGGCAATCTCGGTGGTGTGCTTGTCCTGAGCATAGTTGAATGCTGGAAACACCTGAACACTCACATCGACAGTGCCCCGCATACATTCCACTCGCCTGACAAGCCACTTCTTTAGATCGGGACGCTCAGGCACATTTCCAGTGTGCTCACTCGCAATGACATTAGCATGAAACCGAGCATCCCAGTTCTTGTCGTTCGGCCTCGGAAAGAAATCCACAACATTCATGACCCCCTCTTCCTTCAAGTAGCGCGTCTGGAGAATGTTGCTCGCAGGGAGATACTGTTGTTTCGTCGTACAAAAGTCATCGCTCGTCGGGCCAATAGTGAAGTGGCCGCCCTTCTCTTTGTCAAGAATGCGGCAGAAGACAGACGGCGAGTCAAAATATGGCCAACACATGTAGTCAATCCCACCATCCATGGCAACCATGGCACAAGTCCGCATATTTCCAATCAACCCATAATCTTCAATGGGCATGTAGCCATTTGCCGTGCGTCTCGAGCTTGATCCACGCGGGCCTGCTCTATAACTCTTCGACGTTGAATCTTGCATCTTTCTTTCTTTGTCGCTGTGCTCTCGGTAAACTTCGGTACCGCTATATCTATCCAAAGGTAAAGGTGTGCGGGATGTATGCGTATTAATAATATCTTGGAGAATCTTTCCACCAGGCGAACTGAGATCCGTTTTGTCGGTGCTAGATCTTGACATGCCGCTGGAGTACCGGGCCGGAACAGTTGGGTTCTTGCGGAGAGGGGTTGTAAGCAGTACGCATAACATGACCGTGATATTGTCGCAAGACCGACCAATGGTGAGTAAGTATGACGTCAGAGAATATTACTTTGGCTCCACCACGGCAGTTTACAGGAGTTCTTGCATGCTTTGACCGAACACTTGGCATATCAAGGCTATCTCGATTAACGGGTACTCATCTTGCAAGTGTTGAATTGGATAGCTAGGAAAATATAATGTTGTTGGTAGCATCGAAGATGGAGGACCAAGTCACAGGAGAAGGAAATTATGAGCAAAGAGAGAAAGAAACAGGGGAAATGGATGCAAGTATGGGTAAGACAAGGCGACAGCAGAAATAGGTGATACGGGGCGCTGCGTACAACACTGCAAGAAGCGATGCGAGGATCTGCTAAGTTACTGTGAACTGGCTAAAGGCGGCTCCTTCGTCTCGCACCACAGTAGTGTACTATCGAATATCAGTATATGCATCCGATGATGCACATTGAACATGAGCTGGTCCTATCTCATGCCTTGCCTTCATAGTCCCTCTTCCAGATCTCCTTGAACTTCTCCTTGTCCACAGCAAACTCCTCTAGGAAATCCCTCTCGAGGTCATGTGTTCGTTTGCCCAACAGCACCAGACTATGCAGCGGCTTGCCCAGATCCGCTTCACACAGCTGTGCTAGTGTACCTGCAACAATCTGCTGGTCTTCCGCTCCAACCCTCGCAACACCCACAGCCAGGCTGTCTTTTGTATATGCACCCTCTTGCTTCACATCCTCCTCAATCTCCAGCATTTGTTGTGCGCATTGTGCGACTGTCATGTACCGCGGCGGCTCGTAGATCTTGCGTCCTCTTGCCATGTTTTCCAGACTCTGTTCCTTAACCTTGATATCCAGGAGCACGAGTGTGTGCAAACCGATGGCGACATTCTCTTTTATACGGTCGTAGAAGGAAGCCGGCTTCCAGTTATCAAGGAAGAAAACCATAGATATTGTCTGACCGAAATTGTAGAGTTGCAGGCCGGTGGTGCCAATGGAGGTGAGGATGCTGGCGTTAGGAATTGAGCGTGTAGGGATGGAGAGTTCACGGGCACGGAGGACGAGGTCAGTGTGCGTCGTCGCTCTATCGTATTGTCAGATATTGTTCGGATAACTAAAGGAGAAGATGCCTACCCAAATGGATCTCCTACTACGAGGAATGCGACATCGACCTTGTCGGCGTCCTTGAGGATGTCGTCGCTTGAAGACTCGACCATTTCACGGTCCGCAATGATGACTTCGCGGCCATAGAAAGCCTCCTACTGTCGTGCCAATTAGATGTCTAGTAATTGATCTATTCGTCCTATCTTCTACTCACAAGCACGTCCTTCTCTACTAGCAGCACCGCCGTGTATGCCTCGAGGTAGACCCGCTCTGCCTTCTTCACAATCTCCAGACCCTTGACGGTGATGTCCTTCTCATCCGCCAAGCCGAGACCTACGAGGTACAGCATGATTGGCGATTTTTGATGCGTTTGGCGGATTAGTCGTTCGTGATGGTGGGGTATGTCGCCAAATTCACAAAAAGTTGGCGGGGCCCATTTGGCTCGTAAGGCTGAGTCCGTCTGGGCTTAGCGTCGTCGCATCAGACGTCCTCGGAAATCACGCTAGTAGACCGCAAACCGCGTCGGCAACCTGGCCTTCATTCACATCCACCACCAAACACAGCGCTCAGTAGACCCTACTTGTTGTACTGGATAATTGTATAAATACTGCGACACGTGTTATATGATTTTGGAAGCCCTGCGAGTAAAGAGTTGGACATCATGTCAGACAAGGATAAGATGGCCAAGTATCGGACGGAGATCCAGCAGGTTAGTCAATCTCGTTTTATAGTCATGATATCTGTCTATTTTGTTATTCTTCTCCAGTAGAGACTTCACAAGAGAAAGAGAAGGGGTTTATGTATCTAGAGGACACAACACTGTTCTCTACTCTGTTTGTGCCTTGGATTCTTTTCCTGTTGGCGCGACAGGCGTACGCACATCTTCAGCATATGGGCTGTCGCTTCTGCCAGCGTCTCTTCGCCTAATCTCTTCGATTCTGGTTTGTCATGAGGAAGGCGATTCAATTACTGGCAGTACGCCACGTTATTCGCTTGCATTTATCTATGTGCACCTACATGGCATATTCTCCTTCACCGTCGTTCGCCCCATCTCATATCCCCAGCATATCTGTTTACGAGCTTCCAGTAAAGCTTGTCGACAATATTGCAGGACAATCCTGTCACTCACCTCTTTTCCTAACTCAAATCTCAAATCTCCACCTATATTGTGATAAGCCAAGCCCATGGCTTCATCGGCATCTTCGTCGTCTGCGCTCTTGCCCCGATTTCTCCGAGCACATTATTAGAGAATCCGACACCGCTTGAAATTAGCCTCGGCCTGACTGTCCCACAGATGATGTTCGTCTCTGGAGAGACCGGCGAGCCTTCCCCTGAGACAACTACCTTGATCGAGTCGATTGTGCAAGATCAAGTACAGCACATGCTGCGGGAATGCACCGCCCTCGCAACTCGCCGCGGTTCAAAGTCTATTTCTACCGACGACCTCTTCATGCTTATCCGCCATGATCGCGCCAAAATCTCCCGGCTCCGACACTTCCTTCAATGGAAGGACGTCCGGCGCTCTGTCAAAGATTCCGACGATAAAGGCGGTGACGCGGGCGCTGATGTAGGAGCTGGAGATGCAGATATAGCAGCTGGCGTAGTTGGTGCAGGCGGACCAGGCGCCGCTCCCGTTGACGCCTCCAAGAAAGCCAAGCGGGCCAAAGTCGATCTAGTCTGGGACGTGCAATCCTTCTTTACCGAGTTCCCTCCGCAAAAAGACGACGTAGAAGACGAAGAAGAGGAGGAAATGAACTACGCAACCTTGCAACGCCTCAAGAACGCCGACGAACGCACAAAGAACATGACTCGCGAGGAATACGTACACTGGTCTGACTGCCGCCAAGCATCCTTCACCTACCGCAAAGGCAAGCGCTTCAAGGAATGGGCAGGCTTCGGTCTCATCACCGATTCCAAGCCTTCCGACGACATCATCGATATCCTAGGTTTCTTGACTTTTGAGATTGTGCAGACACTGACAGAGGAGGCGCTCAAGGTCAAGGATGCAGAGGATCTGTACAAGAAGAGTCACGGCGGGGAGCAGAACCGGCTCAAGAGGAAGAGAGAGAGGGGCTTGTTCGATCCGCCAGAAGAGGCCAGGGAGCCAGTGCAGCCAAGTCATGTGCAGGAGGCTTACAGGAGGCTACAGAGGGGCAACAACAAGGCCAAGGCTATGCTCAACTTCACAAGAGGTGTGCATAGAGGAGCTCTGAAATTGGTGAGTAGTCTGAACGACGTCAGTACAAGGGTTGTACGCTAACGTTACACAGATTTAGGCACAGAGTGACGTGTGGGAGTTGGGAGTCGATATGGCGTTTACATTGGGCGTTGGGGATTCTTTGATACCCTGTATAGGCAGTGGGCACATATTGTTACTTGTGACAGGGGTACCCAAGGACTTTCTTTGTCAGTCCAAGGATCTTCTGATCATTGCATGCTCGACTTGATTATTAGAGCACACAGTAAAGGATTCGAATAATCACAAAAGCCGGAAGACGTGTTCAGTAAATCAAAGCAGACCAACTCCAAGATTGACTACTGGTTTCTAATACCGATGCTCATATCCCTTGTATTTTGGTATACTCATAACATCGAAAATCAGAATGGGGCATCCTTGTCGGTCGAGTATGCATGGAGAGAAGAGTCCTTCACAGACGTAACATGAAACATGACCGCATATGCCCAGATAAAAAGGAGATTGACGCCCTCCTTTAACCTTGAAAAGACCCACGCCAGGTGTTCATCATGACATCCCTTCCTTACTCCGCATCGTCGCCCAGCTGAGCCTGACGCTTCTGCTGGACACGCTCCTGCCTCCTCTCGCGAGCCGCCTTGGTCTTCGCACGCTTGGCATCCATCTCCTCCTTGATGAGCCTCTCGCGGGCCTTCTCAGCCTTGGCCTTGTGGATCTGCAATGGACGTTAGTTATCGAGCGTGGAGCGGGGGATTGACATAGTCATGATGTCATGGACAACGTACGTGTTCAACGAGAGCACGCTTGTGCTTGAAGGTGTTACCCTTGGAGAGGAGGTAGAGCTCGTGGTAGAGGTGCTTGTCGATCTTGCCGGCGGCGCGGTACTTGACGAGGAGACGGCGGAGGACACGAAGACGGCGCATCCAGACGATTTGGCTGCACACATCCGCGTTAGTTAACGGTTTTCATTTACCCGAACCATCCGACAACGCTTCCTCGTCCCCAGGTCCAGCGTTAAAAAGGCAAGGTGGTTGCATACCTTGGCATACGAGCGTCCTTGGTACCCTTCCTCTTACCGAAACCACGGTGTCGGCCAATTCGTCGGGCGGCGTTCAGCTCCCGGGCGCGGGCACGCGAGTGCATGGTGACAGGCTTGCGGATGATGAGACCATCCTGAACGAGCTTGCGGACGGTCTGGCGGGAGTTGGCGTTGGCGATTTCGCTGACCTCGTTGGGGTCAAGCCAGATCTTGCGCTTTCCGCAACCGACCACGGAGGCCGCGAGGCGCTTCTGAGTGCGGAGGTTGACCCTGTGAAACGATCCATGTCAGTATTTTGATCATTTGTGCGCATGTTGGCGATGGAGGATGTTGTCGTCGAAAGAGGGGTTCGCCACTCCTCGAGCGCCTCAGAGGAACGACTGCGAGGTGCCGAGTGTGCAGCGGGTACGGGTTTGCTCTTCGAAGCAGTGCTCGAGGATACATAGTCGGGGGTCCTTACATTTTCGATGTTGTTGTCGTCCGTGGTCCGTTGTCGACTTACCGTTGTTGAAGCTGGAAGGTGCGCAAGACAATTTCCAACACGCCAGGTGCGTGATCGCTTAGAGCGCCAAGCCTATCACGTGATGACTAACCAATTTCCCATCCCACCGCTACGCACGAGTAGATGCTCCACAGGCTTGCTGTATGCATAGTAGTGCTGCTGTTCCGTGTCCTGAATATGCACATGCAACCAGTCGGTCTCCGTTCGTGCAGTCTCACGGTTGCTCTTCACAAACCGCTCTATGCCAGTGGCCATGGACCCAAATTTTACTGATAAATTCCCATCGCTCCAGTTACGCACTCTGTCAGCGCGTCGCACTGCGCCCAAGGGCAGCACCGCACTACTCTTTCTAGGAATTGTGGCCGCGGATGCCTTCGACATTTCTCCTATCGCTGGTGATCAAACGCTGACGGCACAATATCCTTGGGTCAAGATGCCTCCAGTATAAATTCAACGTCACACAAGCACGTGCAAAGAGCAACTTACAATGTATATTCATAGTGATTGGTGTATGGCCACATTAGCCCTGGTTCTAAACACCAAGCTTACAGTGCATGTCACATTATGAGTCATTTTGCCATCATCACGCGCTAGCTTTGACGGACCCCTTTGCAGATGTCAAGTCGGAAAACAGGCTTGTTTCTGGTGACGGTTCATGTACCCAACAGCATGCACGCCACAAAGCTTCCATCCAGTGGCGAAACAATGAATTTTACTGTAGCTTCAGGTCCTCCTCACTCAATACGCCATAGAGCTTCTCAATTTCTTCTCCAATGACATTCAAATCGTGTGCGAGCTGTCCAGTCACCAATGCTGTCCTAAAGTCAACAACAATTGTCAATCTCAAGCATGTATTGAAGGGACTCACCATAGGCATACAGCAACTCATAGTCTTCGGCCGCGGCAACAGTCTTGCCCAGATCCTGTTGCCGGAACTCAAAGACTTTCGCGAGCAACCGGTCACGTGTATGTTCAATGTTAGGTAGAACGTCATTGAGCGGGTATGCTAGCTTCATAGAGGAAGCCATGACTGCCGTTTGTTAGCCTTCAACCCCGATTTCTACCGAGCATAGAGACTTGCCTGAGAACAAGTGACTGATGCGCCAACTCAGCTCAGTCCACTCCTTCTTTGTATATCTCAAAGCTTCCTTCTCGCCATCCGATGTCTTTAGCTCTCTTAGTATGACGACGTTCATTGCGTGAAAACTGTCCAGGAGGCGACTTGTCGCACCGAGAATAATTTGGAAACTCTTGTTAGGAAAGGGGCCTCTGAGCTCAAATTCTGCAGCGGCTGCTACACGCAACGCCTCCAAATGAGATAGATACCTCCGAAGTTCAAGCTCCTCACGTTCACACATGAACGAGTGTATTCGGCTTGTGCGGTCATTGGATTCCAGGACGGTTTTGAGTGGCCCACGTTTCCAAATCAAGCCCATCTTAAGCCACAACAAGGATGTGCCCTTTCTGAGTTTCCGGCGTGCTGAGATTGGCCATATTATCCTTGTTATGATAATGCCCCAGAGACATCCAACCATAACGGCAACCACTCGGTGCAGTACAATCTCCCATATTTCAGGTGAGATGCCGCCTTCATCGTCGTCATCCTCATCGTCCTTGACAGAAAGAGAATAAGCATAAAGCGCAGAAAGGTTATAAGTTAGCAAGATGAAACGACCCATGGGTCCCTTTCCCTTGCCGACAATAATGTAGAAACAGAATAGGGAAATGAGCCAGCCGAAGAAGCCCAGAAGGAAAGCGTGTTCGTCAGCCGCGATCCATGCAGCGATTGCTAACACAGCACCCAGGCACGTACCGGCAAATCGCTGGTATCCCGTGGTGTTGGAAGCGCCTATTGTCATGGAGCAAACCAACATGTATGACAACAAGCCCCACTCACCACGCCATCGACTATAAAATCCCCTTGTCGGTTGGATGAAAGACCACATAGCCCAGAGGATTGCACCAATGCCAACTTTTACTGCATATTTGAGATCGTCCCTTCTAAAGACAGCCAGCGACGTCCATATACGATAGGATAATGGCTGTTCGTGCTCCGGCTTGTACGGATCTCCGCGGGTTGACTTTCGGTAAATGGGATTATGAATCTCGCGTGAACCTCCCACTGTCTCGAGGTCTGCTTCTTGGGTAAGATTGGCTACTTCAGAGTCGTCGCCAGAACGACTCTTGTGGTGCCATCTTTGCCAAAACTTCAGCCAGCTGTAAGTTCTCTCCCGCGGATAGCGGTTGACATTGGCCTTTAGCTCCTCAAGAATATCAAGGAACCCTACCATGTCTTCAGCGAAGTCAATTAACGATGAACTGAAATGCCCGCAGCTTGCGGCGACTTCCTCAAAATCGGCTGCAATTTCTGCCGAGCTTGTTTTCTTTGGTATCTTGTTCGTGTATATACCAGAAAGAGCTTCCCGCCGCGCGTCTGAGAACAGAGCCTTCGCGTCGACCAGACTGTGACGGAAGTGCTCGTTGATTGCCATGTTATACTCTGGACCGGGTCCAAACGGTAGTTCAGATAGCACTTCACGTAAAGTGTATGCAAGCGATTTCTGCTGTTGTCAGTAGAGCAAGCGAGTCCCAGTTCCTCGACTTACCATTGGTGGACCTAACTGAGCTATGAAAACGGAAAATATGTCGGCAGGCGTCAGGTTCGATTTTGAGAGATTTATGGATTTCGCTAGCATTTGGTTCATCGGTTCGGATTCGTCGTCGGATTCAGCAGGCGAGCAGGTTGCAGATGCTTCAGCAGAGCTTTCGGGCAGTTCGTCGATGCAGGCGAGAACGCTGCCATGTCTATCTGGGTGTCTTAGAGTAGGAGAATGCAAGTGGGGAGGACTTTGTGACATGGTCTGGTCTGGAAGAATGGAAGAAGCAACTGTTCCATTAGTAGGTATGGGCTCAAGACCCGCACCACCAGGCTCTGACTGGGCAAGCAACGTGAATTGCGTCTCGGCAGCACTTCGCAACCCACCCAAACTCTGTATCAGCGTCTCAACACATTTGACCAGCTTAACGTTGATCTTGTATTCCGTCTCCGTGCCCAATGCGTAGTGCTCAAACTTTGCTTCTCCAAGATTCTTGACGAGTGTTTTGAACGTTGTCTGGAGTCGATCCGATGCCTTGGCATATGAGTCACTCTTGAGGTCTTGTTCGGAGCCGGAGAGGAAGCTAAGCGCGATGCCATTTAGCATCTCTGCCATAGCATCGGTGGATTTGATGAAAGTATCGCGGAACTCTTTGCGCGCCGACGTTGGCTTTACGAGAAGGGACACAGCTGTCGATGCAGTACAGCCCATAATGATCATCTTCAGCACTTGCCAGATCTTGACGTAGGAGAATGTAGCAGCTTGGACAGCTCCTTCTTTGGTTAAAATGGTGATGAGGGCAAGAGAAGTCAGGGAGCAGGCTACGTTGACCAGCGGATTGCCAAGCTTGTGTTTGGTCCATCCGACAAGCCCAAGAGCCCCTCCGCAGAAGACAATGAGCACTATGACATGCCCAACTACCAGGAGGTGGTTGTTCCCAAAGTATGCAGATACAGCCATACTAGAGAAGGATACGACAGCGGCATAGAGGAAGGCCGCAAAGGCAAGCATGACAGCCTCGAGCATGCTACCCGCTGAGCGTGCCGGATGGAAGTACACGGTAATGGTCGCAACCATGTGTTTGCCATCGTTTCTGCCTAATAGCGCAGCTATCATTGGCACAAAGGTAGCCAACGACCCGAGAACATAGGCAAGCGAGCATTTCAATATGCCAACTCCGGTTGGACTCATGGCATACGCATAGGCTTGTCGATATTTGTACTTGAGCATCTCGCCGAACATCGCGCTCCTGCTCATCTCGCGATGTCTCTCTGTTTCGAATTGGCCTGGTGCCAGTAGGATCTCGGAAGATCGGGTGCGACGGTGTTGAGATCTGCGTAGGGTAAAGGCTCTCTTGACGCGTTCGCCAGTTCTCGGCTGGATCATGGTTGCCGACCGCATCTGTAGTGGATGGTGAGCTATTCATCCACGTCCAAGGCAGGGTCCCCAAGACGCGACTTACGCTGGGCCGTACAAAGCGGCGCTGTGCCGGGCTTTGCGAAGTATCGCTGTCCATTGTGAGCATGGCGTATTCCAGAGTCCGTGCGATGGACTAGAACATGACTGGAACCAGCATGAAGACTTGCGCTGCGCAGTCGTCTTCGGACGTTGTGGTGTTAAACTACCCGGTCGATGCGCAGATGCGATGACGATGGCGCTAAGGCCGCCAACCTACACGCGTGGTTCCCTAGGTACATCTGTGCACACCCCTTCACCCATGGCGTGACATGGCGATATAATTCCAGAATGCCATGTCTCTATAGTGCGCCCACATGTCACTTGGACGGATGTCACTCAAGAGCTGTAAAAGAAGGGGGCCCACTGTAGGAGACAGTCATACTCCGATTGGCTCAGATGCCGCTAGCGCCGTCTTATTTAACTTCTCGGGACATTTTGTACTTTCTCGTCTTCTACCAAATCCACTCTCCAACCAGAGGCCTAGGATAGCAGGCGCACGCTTTGCCATGGACGACGAAGAAGATATGGATATAGCCGCTGCTATGGGCTTCTCCTCATTTGGGGGCACCAAGAAGCGAAAATTCGACCATGCGAACTCGCCCAAGACTGCGAGTGGTGCAAGCGGTGCAAGCGGTGCCAACTCGACCCAACTAGGAGTCAGAACGAAGAAAGTTGCCAGTTCAGAAGCAAACGAACACGAGAATTCTGGAGCAGATCTTGCGGACCAAACAAAGCGAGCCCAAGGCGACAGAGCGGAGAAGACGCAAGCAACAGGTCCAGGTCTTGCCAGCTTCTTAGCTCGTGGTCAAGCCCTTCCGGAAACCCTCGCCGGCACTTATGATGCGCCTGATGTGCCAGCTTTTGAAGATCAATCGATGACGGAAGTGGTGTCGTTCGGCGGGCCTCCCATCTCAAAAGCAGAACTAAATGGGTTACGAAATGGGGTCAAGAATGAGAATGGAGACACGGCTTATTTTCTTCCTAGCTTTGTTGAAGATCCTTGGGCGAAACTAAAAAATGGTAACAGTGGATAAGGTAAGTCTCGGGCGAAGTTCAAACCTGTTGGGGAATACTAATCTCAACATAGATACCCCAGCGATAGGCATATAATCCTACAATAGAACTTGATTCATGTATCTCTCAGGTGTATTACTTTTGAACCAAGTGCAGCGTACATGGGCAAATGCCTAATCTTACACACTAGAGCTTGAGCGGCAGATGATGATTGGCATTTGACAAAGTCACACGCTGGGTCCAGGGAGAAGCTTGATAGACTGTATGTATGTGCCACACAGTGTAGGTGCAAACTTGGTGGAACACATGTTCTAATGAGATGGTAGTGTGTACTGGAAAGGGTCATTTCCCAGAACTGTTAAAGGTGTTGTACGCCCCAGTTGGAACCACGCAAGGCCAGATCTGACCTCGAGTTCTTGCTTGGGTCGAATTAAACTTGCTGGGTACCCGGGGTAGTGTTCGTGTGGAGCAAACACTGAGCGTTAGGCACAAGAGTAACCTAAAAGTAGCTACCATGCGCATCCCACATGGGCAGTATTGACAGCCATGGCACTGGATTGGCTTGCCCAGCGCCGTTGAAGCGCCAGTGTAACGCCTTTGGTGAGCAAAAGGCTTGGACGGTAGGACGTGCAAGGACATGCCATGCATATAGAAAGTGGTGGCCCTATGATGGGCGTGAGCTAGGTGGGATTCCTCACCGCTACTTATTGCCGTACTTGGAGTGCAATTGACTTGCAGACTGGGAACGCCTGGGGGATGTGCGTGCAAGACGCGGTGCGAGGTTACGCAGTGTAGAGACGGCGCCCATGGGCACCCAGGCATTCGACCGCCAAGGTGGTTCTGCAGTAAAAGTGCATTGACCTGGTTGGGTTGCTGCTTGCAAGCATGACGCACCGCAGCCAGCGAGGGGCCAACGGTTTAGTTCGGCGGGGCTATGCTAGTCCCGCATACTTCTCCACGACCTTCCATGACTATGACCATGACTACGAGAAAAAAAAACCCGCCCAGGACATGCCTTCTTGTCATCGCCCACCATGTTCGCCCGTACAATCCTCTCCTCACCCGTCCTTGGCCCAATGCCGCCACTCGTGTCATGCGTTGTCTGATCCTCTGCGTCCCGCTCCAGATTGCATGCTCCAACGCGCTGGCAGCTGTCGAGCCAACGCATCAATTTGACAACACCTAGCATGTCCGTCCGGCAGACTACCCATGCATGTACACTTCTCCACCGGCGCTGCTTTTACCTGGCGTCCGCGTCTGCGTCTGCTGCGCTTACTCTGCCCCGCTGCCTTTAGCAGTACGTTGGTGCCGGTCATCGACGGCATTGCAACCAGAATCGCAACTTTTTTGCCATTGCACGCCAATTCGCTCCCTGAACCTTTTGTGCCGGCATGGGCTGAGGCCACTTTTTGCTAGCTTCTTGTCCTGGCCAATTGGCATCTGAAGCATTCACTATCGCTCCGAGGTATCGTGGGATCGGCTGCCGCCTATGCCCAACGGCCACCGTCCAGCCCAGTCCAAATGACGCTTTACAATCCGGCACCAGCGGGAACAAACCTCAGTGGATGGTATAATATGCAGCTTTATCACTTCACCGGCGGGGTTACGGCCATCAGTCGGCATGAAGGGGTCAAAGCCATGCCCCATTGACCGTCATGCTCCCAACATGCCGGCAATGGAAAGGTATAAAAAGGCGTCCTGATGCTGGATCTTCGTCTTCTTCTTCTGATTCTCTATTCACTTCCTTGAAGATATCATTCTAGCTTCATCACAGCTAGCTTTATTGCTTTGGCTTCCCACTCCGACACCTTCGCCAATCACTGACACCATCTGACCACTCGCACTCTTCGCCAGTACACTCCTCTACCTATTATTCAAGCATACATAGGAATCCACTATCATCCAAAATGGCCTCTACGCACTCTTTCTACAACTACCCCCAGTCCTCTCATCCAATCAACATGCCTCAGAAGCCGGGCTTCTTCTTCCCGGCCCATCAGCATGGCTATGGACGCGTGTCAGGATCACCACCCGAAGCTCCAGACAGCGTTACGACATCTGGTGTGCCGTCGTACGAGCCGTCAGCCACTTCTAGCAACTATGCTGGCAGTGCGAGTGATTATGAATCGACCAGCGGCGCCGCCAGTGTGGACCTCCTCGATTACATGGGTCGCCGTGTGAACGGCTCTTTCGATCCTATGCCGCTCGATCGCAGTGTGGCAAAGCAAGCACAGACGTAAGTTTATGTCATCTGTCGTTCAAGTCTCAATCTTCCGAGTTCGACTAGAGTCGTGTAACTGACATTGTGCGCAGATCCGGTGAACTGAACGCTAAGCATCGCGAACTTCTCGAGTTACAGGCACTGGCTCAGCGACGATTGGCCGGCGCCCGCATGAGCTTTGCAGACGGAATGAAAGCTGCAAAGGATGTGCAGAAGGATTTGCAGTGGACTCAGAAGCGCGTCGAGTAGGTTTACACTAATGGCCAGATTCAAGCATGAAATTGACGTTCACGACAGTTCACTGAACAACCGAGCGGCACGCAAGTACCCAGAGCAATTCCGCGCCGCACAGAGTCGATACCCAGCACAGGTCGACTACTAGCCCGGTTCTATTATTCCAAAATTCGTTTTATAGCCCTGTGGATGACACCAACATACAACTTTCGGGGTTTTCAAGATATGGGCGGCATCCGGTCACTTTACAATTCCCTACGGTCTTATCGGTTTTCCTATTTTCTACCAACCCCAGCACCTTTTCACGAAGCTCAAATTTCAGAAGCGAGCTTGACGTTGCAAACTGTCGTTTATGATATCCGCTCCACTCTGCTCCACCCTCGGCAGCCGGTCTCGCTGCTTTAGCGTCCCACACACCAGCTTTTCTTTTTCAGGAACTGTGACGCGGTTCGGCCCGCCGCTTGATGCAAGTGCTATGCGCTTGCTGGTAGCTAGCGAACGAATAGCGATCTTTAGATGGCATCTGGGCCAGGAACGGGGCGGGTAGCTGACGTGCCTCGTTGACGTCGGTCGATTCGCTAGGCGTAGAGTGCCAGCTGGTGAGCAAGCTTCTTCTTCTGGAGCAGAAGAATGGCGTGCCAAATTGGAAGCACAGTCTTTGGGTGGCGGAAAAGTGTTTGTTTCATGTTTTCCTTGTCTGTGTTTGGGTACCTGGCTTCTTTTGGACTGGCGTCATGATGACAACGAGGCTTCTTAGTTGTTATTGGGCTGGGTAGTCACGACGGTGTTCCTTGCTACGGCCTTTTGAGTCTTCAAATCTTACTTATATCGCTGATGCAATGGCTCATGTTATGAATATGGAAAGCCTCTCTCTCCTTGTGGGGCTGTGCACCTGAAAATATACCTAAAAGACATACAATTCCACTTTAGTCGTAGCGTTGGTTGATGAAACACGCGGTTCTCGTGTATCCTGATTCGACATGGCAGTGGAAGCTAGTCGTAACACCCCCTCCCCGAGTGGTACATACATTACGTGTGCACCACTCACGCATACATACATATGCAGCATCAACTTATGTCATCACCCCTCTTCGCCTTACCGATAGCCCCATATCTCGTGCATATACCTGCATACACGAAAAGAAAAAGAAAAGAAAAACGTCAAGATTCCCGGGTTACCACATCGGAGATATGAAGCCCGCTACCTACAACCGAGCGTGCCAGCCGAAAAAAAGCCCCCCCTAATTATGATTGCATGTCTCACGAAAGCGCTCCACCTATTCTTCAGCGATGGGAAATCTCTTCCCCTTCTTCCCCCGCCTGTCATGCTTTTTTTATTCTCTTTTCTTTTTGTAATAAATAACAAGCGAACGATACAAAAGAGAAAAAGAGGAAATCCCACCAACACACACACACACACACACACACACACATCACCTTCTTTCTTTTTTTGCCATGTCACCTCTGTACTAAATCCCAGCAATAGCACACGTTGTGTCCCTTCACACGTACGTAAGCCATCGAGGTACACCCGTGTCACATCGTTTTTTTCTGCTGCTGCTGCTGCTTCTTCTCTCCTTCGGGCCGAAACAAGGGCTAGACCAGGGGTGGTGGTTCCTGCAAGAAGTTGCAGCAAAGCCACCCTAGTGCAACTTTCATTCCGAAAGGGAGCGGGGGTTTTGGAAAGCCGCGGATGACGAAGACTTTTCTTTCACATGGTCGGAGCTACATACACTTAGAGAAATGAAGACCTTGTCAAATTAGGGAATAATTCTTCTTTTTACTCTTTTGTAAATAACCAAAGAATATCCGCATTGTATGTTCTGATAAGCGGGGGATCTGAGAAACAAAGGAAATGGAAGATAAACACGTGTATGCTGGATGTGGGGCCAAAAACGCCCCGGGGAGGACACGACTTGTCAAATGTGAGGTTATCAAAACATGGCCTGACAGTGACAGGTTTGGCATGGTGGTGGACGGGAATAGGGTCGGGTGCGAGTAATGCAATGTTATACGACGTCCAAAAGTTTCCGATGTAGTAACGAGAACCAAGACCTTTATCTATTCTGTAGCGGGGGATGGGTAAGGGCTGTCACAAATCTTTGATACGACAGTGGCGGTGAAAGATACACATCAAGTTCAGAGACCGAAGCAAGAGTACTGTCTAGAATATAGTCTACGACCTCTACTGAAATGACCGCAGGTCTTTGTGTCTACGCATAGCCTCAAAGGATACGTGCTACGAACAAACCTGAAACACCCCAGAGGGGTTACTTAGCCTTGGCCATGCCATTGTAACCATACTACAAGGCCTTGTTTGCTGCAATCGCACTTGACATGAGTCGGGCGAAGCGGCCAGGCACATCCTGGTCCTGCTTCGCAGTCTCGATATTGGTAAGGATGTTGTTAATGCCAACTCCAATTTCCCTGCTTCCGGTAATCTCCTCAATCTCATGGATGGTGCGCTGCTGGTCGGAATCCGAGAAGGCGCCAGATTCGCGCAGAACATTAGCAAGTTCGTTTTGGGTGTTGACATTGGGTACGGGAATCTCAGCGTTGAATCGAGAATAGAGTTCCAGCTGAGTGAGCACTGAACGTGCAGTGGTTGTCGCGAAGATCAATAGGCGGCGATCCTGAAATTGGTTAGCTTGGTATGTTTCCTTGACAAACCGACCACCTCATCAACAGAAGCAAACGCCTTTAGAGCCAAGCCAGGCTTACTTCGCACTAGACATTTGCTTTTTTATGATGAGGTGGTCAACCACGCGTCCAGCATACCTTTGGTGGCTGCTTTTTCAGAAGCACCTTCAACGCAGCCAGCACAGTGTTACTGAACCTGGGCCCAATCGGCACCCAGTCCAATAGCAGCTCAATGGAATCGATAACAATAATACTCAGCGGACTCTTGTAAGCATCGCGGAACGTCTTGTCAAGCTGCTGCACCTTTTGCATCTCACTGAAGCCAATCATGTCTTCAGCCGAAATCAATTTAATGAATGGATACCCCGAATCCATCGCCATCTTGGCAGCTAATGCTGTTTTTCCAGAACCAGGCGGGCCGTGTAAAAGGACGGACAGAAGTGGGGTCGACTCCGATTTCCTGACCTGGTTGATGTACAGACGCCCATCTTCCAAGATATCCTTGATGAAGGGTGAGAAGTGGATGATGCCGTGCGTTAATCGTTTGCCGAGCTCCTCTTCGGCAACACCAAACAGCGGCTTTACATCGTCAAGTGCGGTTATGAAGTCCTGACGCATGACTCTCATGTTCTCAACGTCCGTCTTGACTGTAGTGCCACCCTGAAGATGGCGACCAAAGGCATACGAGGTTGCTGCCTTGACCAGACCGTTCAGCTCAGCTCCCGAGAAGTTCTTTGTAAGTTTCGCAAGCTCTTCAACGTCAACGTCCGCTTCCAAGACATTGTTCTTTCGCATCTTCGTTGTGTGAATCTTCAGAATCTGAGCGCGGCCCGATTCATCAGGCAACGAGATCTCCAAATGCACCTCAAGACGACCAGGGCGCAGGAGGGCCTCGTCAATCATGTCCATCCGGTTCGTCATACCGATGAGGAGAATGTTGTTCAGTTGTTCCACACCATCCAACTTGGACAGCAGCTGGTTGACGACACTATCGCCTACACCAGTGCCGCCACCACTGCCAGATCCTCTCTGCTTGCACACGGCGTCAAGTTCGTCGAAAATGATGATGTGAAGTCCACTTTCGTCGCCTTTTTCCTTCTGCTCTTTCTCTGCATCTGCGAACATTTTTCGAATATTCTCCTCTGACGCTCCAACATACTTATTCAATACCTCTGGACCGTTGATGATCTTGGGCTCACGAGCATTGAGCATCTTTCCGATTTGCCTTGCCATGAGTGTTTTACCCGTTCCAGGGGGGCCATACAAAAGCAAACCACGGACGTGGTTGATACCCAGTTTCTCCACGATGCCGGGGGGAAAGATGCGGGAAGCGAACGCTCTTCGGAAGATGGCACTAAACTCAGTGTCCAGACCACCGATGCCCATGTCTTCAAATTTGAAACCTGGCTGAATGATGGAGTTTGCTGCTGCCCGCCTCGCCGATGCTTTCAGTTTGACATCTGACCGAGCATCCTTGAAGAAGTCGATTTGAGTATGTCTTGTGAGGATGCCACGGGCTCGTGAATCAGTAATGGAGGGCATATCACCTCCCTCTTTCTCCATGGACAGGTCTGCGAGTTGTACCGTCCGTACGTTCATCCTGAGGGGTATATTCTTGACGTCAAGGAGCAGCTGTTGACCAGGGGCCAGAATTTGATTCTCGAAGCTCTTTTTGAAGAATGTTGCAAGCTCGTCCTGGTCATATGGTGTGTCCGTAGTCTTTCTTCCCGCGAACCCGACTTCGACCTCGACTGTTCCTAAGTAGGATTTTCCCTGGCTCTGACTGAAGTGATCGTATGGCTCTACCATAACGATTTCCTGAGGACCAAGCGATATCCCGGCCCATGTTCTTTGTGCATCGGTAAGACCGATTTCACCTGGGTCGCAACCTTGTGTAGGTCGTGCAGAGAGAGCAAAGTTCCCGTTGAGAAGGATGTAGATATCGGAGCCGTCGGGGTTTGGTTGGAAGTCCTGAGGAGATACTGCAACCCTGTTTATTTGTTAGAGCGTACAAATAACTTGACACTACAGCCAATGCGAAGCCTTGATAGCACATGGTGTATACACACAACCATGAGGCAAGACGGGGTCTGATAGCATGTAGCGAATACATACAGGTTACCGAAGGCGTAGGCATTACCTCCAGGGCTTTTAATGGGCCGCAATTGTCTCGCAGGACCACCGCCTCCACCCCCCTGGGGCACTCTTGCAGGCGCACGCTGACCACCGGGTGGCGGCGCCCCATAGCCTGGCGCTGGCCGGTTTTCGTAACCGCCCATTCTGGGATCGTAGCCACGCGGAGGCTGTTGTTGTGGCGGTGGTGCTTGGCCGTATCCGTCGTTGCGTTGTGGAGGTCGCGGAGAGCTTCCTGGAAGACCTGGAACTCTGTCTCGGTTGAACATTGTGGTGGGAGAAGAGGGAATTGAGTAAAAGCTTCAGTAAGTATCGTTGTTATGGCCACGTATTTTCTCTGCGAAGGCAACAGTAATAGCGGCCTAAGAGGTTGCGAGGGGCCAAGGCAACTACAGAATGTACGGAGATGGAGATGATGCGATCGCTGCAGTTACTGTCGGCGTCGCGCAAGGGCGTGGTTTGAAGAAAGCTGCCTATTTCGCCCAAGGTCTTCTATCGCAGCGAATCCAGATTTCGAGGCTTGTGTTGTATCATAGGCGTTTCTGATTCAGCAGCGAAGTTGGAGCATGGGCCAAGCCACATGTCCTCCCCACCATGGCAATGTCCGCCTATGTCCGCGATCTCGCCCCAGTTACGTCTCCCATAGCCCTTTGCAACGGTTTGGGCTGCCATTGTTCTTGCGCATGGCTCGCCTATGCTCCATAGATTCTCTTCGGGTTGCAGTATTTCGGGCATGGAAGAGCCATCATTTGCGAGAGACAAGGGCCACGTAGCGAGCTGTAGATGGGCGCCATGCAGTGAGATGGTTGACCTTATGGTGATAGGTGGACAACAAGGATCTATGATTGTGATTGCGATAGGCTAGACCAAGTTAAAATAATTCTATTTCATATCGCAACATACAGCAGTACCTCCGGCGCCAACAAGAAGTTGCTTTGATCACTTCTAGTACTACTAGGCAGCATTAAACTGCGCAACGACAAACCTACGCATCCTGTCATTCTGCATGAGCGAACAGGTTGAAGCTACTAATATCTCCTTACGTTACTGCGTTTTGTACAGCTTCTGTAGCTCGTGTGGTTGGTCTATTCTCTGGTCGTAGAGTATATGTAACGAAAAATTCACTAGCATGGTACATACGACCATAGGAAGCTGATCACGCAGGGAACCCCGTCCGATCTTCCGTACTTAAGCAGTTTACCGGCGGATTAGTAGCTAGGTGGGTGATCACTAGCGAATCCCCGCTGTCGTATGTTTTTTTTGGATTTTTTTGCTCGAGTCACGTGCATGGTACTTGGCGCGACATAGCATCTATCTAGGGCCTGGCTGCATCTTCAGCCACTAGCTAGCCCACTACCCTTACTCCAACTATCTTACTAAAGAAACAGGAGCACATATTATGAGCATGTTACCTGGGGGTTTTAAATATAGAAACTCCATGGTGCACTTTGGAGTGGTCGGTTGAAGTCAAGTGTGGCGCCCCACGTTGATGGGGAATGGTGTGGCGCACGCGCGTTCCGCCGACGTGATGCGCGAAGCCGAGCCTCATCCATGTCCCTCAACGCGAACGTCAGGCACATTACATGTGCTACGACAACACGGCCTACGGGTTGATCAAGAGCGAACGAGGCTTATGCTCATGGATGCAGAATGAACGACGAGGATGACTACGAGAATGGCGCCAGTAAATGCACCCCCAAGCACCTTCCAGAGCTATCCAGTTGACCGCCCGCGCAGGCTCCGCCGAGGATGAGGACGAGCAGGATGACGGCGATGCCATGGACGTAGACGAGGAGGAATATGCAGACGATGCGGATGACGGCGACAACGACGACGACGACGGCGAAGGAGATAACGACAATGACGACGAAGATCAAGATCAAGACCAGGATCAGGACCAAGATCAGGACCAGGACCAAGATCAAGACCAAGACCAAGACGAGCCAGATAGCCCTTCGCAACGTCCGCGCGGTAATATCGCGAATGACGGCACGTCTGGCCAAGCAGACGGCAATCCAGCGGTGACCTTCACGTCGCCCAGTCCACACTCCGCAACAGCAACGGGTGTGCTGGGCAATCTCCCATTCCGTCCAAGCGTACGACAAGAAGCCCTGAATGCACCCGTCTATGACATTATCCCTACGATTGCGGCACCACATAGTACTTCCATCAATGCGATCACCGCAACGCCCGACATGCGATGGGTCTTCAGCGGCGGTGCAGACGGCTATATAAGGAAATTCAACTGGGTAGATACTGCCAACGGGAAGCTTGCTCTTACAGTAGCGCAGCGACATCCTTTTGTCGACTCGGTCACAAAAGCAGGTGTCCTACTTTCATACTGGGAAAACGAGGACAGTGCAGGCCCGGCGGACACCCTGTCACCGGTCTACTCACTCGCAGTGCACCACCAGGCTTTGTGGTTGCTCTCGGGGCTGGACTCCGGAGGTATTAATCTGCAATCGGTGCGACATCAAGAAGGAACCAGGATCCATACGTTGAGGAACCATACCTCGGCCGTGTCAGTCTTGACACTAGCGCAGGATGAGATGTCGGTACTCAGTGGCAGCTGGGACAGGACCATCAATGACTGGGATCTGAACACTGGTCAAGTGAAGAGGAAGTTTGAGACAAGCGGCAGTCAGATCTCTGCAATTGAGCAGCGACCATTGTCTACACTACCCATACCCCAAGATACTGAAACCCTCCCCCTAGCGAATGGTACCTTCTCCTCGAACAATGCCGCCCGGCCTAGAGCAAATGGAAGCATCCCCAATGGCGTCGATACGAAACCCGTATTGCCGAAAGAGGAAGGCGCTGAAGATGCCCAGGGCTCTCCAGATGACTCGCTGTTTGGAGACAAGGACCAAGACTCCTTGTTCGGCGACGGCGGCCAAGAGAATAATTTATCAGCGACTCTGCCCTCGTTTGGGGACGATGACGACGAGTTTTCAAGAGCCATAGCAAACGGCATACAACAAGCAGATGAGGACGCCAACGCCGACCTAGACATGATGGACCTGGGCGGCCCCGTCCAAGAACCTCAGGAGCCTGTTGGTGAAGGTGCAAAAGAGTCTCTCGCGGCCGCTGAGACACAGCCAGACACGAACGGGGCAGCTGACTCACAGTCGAATGGCACTGGCAATGGGTTACCTCATGCCGAGGACACGGAGCAACCTGCCAACATATCAGCCAACCAGACTGAGCAGCCAGCTTCCTCTGAAACAACTTTTGTCGATGCATCCATCGACGGTACATTGCGCATTTGGGATAGGCGGCAGCCGAATCCTGTTGCGCGTATAACGCCGCCGCGAAACACGCCGCCATGGTGCATGAATGCTTGCTGGTCACCTGACGGCAACTTCATCTACGCGGGCAGGAGAAACGGTACGGTGGAAGAGTACAGCCTACACAAAAGTCTGCGAGAACCGAGACGCACGTTCAGGTTCCCTAGTGTCAGTGGGGCTGTGAGCGCTGTACGGGCTATGCCTAATGGGAGACATCTTGTTTGGTAAGTCAAGGAAAAGAAGAAGAAGAAAAAATCTCCACCTCCCCTCTCGCGTCACATGTACACGCGTGTTGTTCGTATTCAAGAAACTCAAGAAAAAAAGGCATACATGCTAACGAAATGGTCATCAGCGCCTCATACGACATTCTCCGTCTCTATGATCTCACGCACGAGGAATCTGGTAGCAAAACCGGGGCATCCGCGACGCCTTTCCTCATTGTGCCAGGCCATCGCACGGGCGTCATTTCGCAGCTTTACCTTGACCCGGCTTGCAACTTTATGATATCCACAGGCGGCAACCGGGGTTGGGAAGGAGCTTCGACAGAGGTAATGCTCGGCTATGAGATCGGCATTCCGTCGTAGCCCCCCCATTGTTGCTTTCTGATGAAGATACCCATGGTTCGCGGCGTTTTACTAAAACATGTTCTAAAGCAGAGAAAGGCGAGGGAGGGTGTGTGGGCAGATCTGGCGTAATATGGTGTGTGGGGCATTATTTTATTTTGTATAGTTGTAAACAACGCCTTGAAGCTTGAGAAAAGAAATATCACACACACAAAACATGCTAGATCTTCATCAGATGTGGCCCATACGCGCGTACTCTTCGCTGGCTTGCTCTACGCTTTGTTGGGAAAGAGAGAGAGAGAGAGACACACACACACACACACACACACAAAGAGAGAGACTAGCACGCTGGTGCTGTACATGTGTTAAAGGATGCTGTGGTGTTTGTTCAACCGTCACGGCTCCCCACCACTTCAAACATTTCGCTTGCTAAGACATTATTGTCCATGTTGTTGTTGCTGTGCCAAGCAGAGACTTGAGTAAATCGCAGCAGCAGTTTGCTTTTTCCATGCAACATCATCTTCGATTTGCTTGCCCCGCTCTTGTTGTTCGTTGGCTGACTGGGTTGGCTTGAAGGAAAATCTCTGCCACGACATGTGCGCAAGCGAGGCAAGCCTCCGATCGTAGCGATCGTGAATCACTTGTTTCGATTGTTGAGAAGCAGATAGTGTCGTTCGGGAACTACTGCTGGTGCACGTCAGTCGGTACTAGCGCGTGATGGCATCTTTTGTTCACGATGTGGGAACAAAAAATCACCAGGATGGTGAAGCTGGTTGTAGTCGGGGTGCCTGGGCGCTTGCGCCAACTGTATTGTGAGACTCAAGCAACGGGTGAAGTGACGTAGTCGGTGAGAGCCTCATCAGGCGCTGGCAAGGTGTTGGCCAAAGGGTTGGACAGTAAGTACGCGCGCGCATCCGCGGAGAATTGTAGAAGAGACGATCTAAAATCGTCGTGTGAGCTCTTCGACTGGTACAAAATTGCGCAATTGCCGAATTAGAAAGTCCGTACAGTAGTATGATGCACTCTACCCCACAAAGCTGCTTGCTGCATAGTCGTTGGGATAATGTACCAGGAGACGCAAGAGACTGGGTATGTCGGCATGTGTGTCGAATTCGGCATCTGCTGCCGGCGTTTGGTGATGATACCACCACGGCGGTGAGCGCCTCATATGAAACATGCGACCAATGGCGATGCTCCGACGAAACGTAAGCCAAGATGTCAGAAAAAGAGCCGAGTCGGACACTAGGAGACTAGTCCGAGTTATTCCCAGAAACTTGGAATGGGAATTACAAGTAAGCAGACCCACTGTTGGGATGTTATTCTCACAATGTAGAGCAGCAGCGTGGAGGGTTGGGAGACCCTGCTCTCCATTGTAGGCTAGCGACGACTAGCTCCCGAACGCGGGGCGTCGATCGTATTGTGAATTGATGCGCAAAGGGCGGTGTATGGCGGTGAAAGTTTTCGGGACATGCGCTTTCTTAGGGACGTTGAGGGGCAAGAGGGCAATTAGCGCTCGCAATCTCCGCCGGTACTGCTTGGTTGTGCCTGACAGTAGGTTGGGATTTTGGTTGCGGAAAAGTGCATCGGCCGATTCACGTAGACTAGACGTCTAGCGTGCACAAGCAAAGTGTCACGATTTGTAAAGGTATAGTCCACCCGAAGTAGTAACATGAGGCTCTTGGGAGGTAGCAAACCATGCAAAAGCAACAGTGACGGCGACATCTGAGTCTAGGGGAGGCTAGCGTAGGGCAGAAATGTGTGCAGCCCAAAGGAAAGTATGCCAATCCCAAAAGGCGACAAGGAAGAAGGTTGCTTCGCGATAGGGGTTGCCTGTTTCCCATGTCTTCTGCGCATCATTTTTTTTGCTTTTTTCACATGAATCCAATCTCATCACAGTAATATCAGAACTATGCCAGTCCATGTGTAACCGTGATTGTCGCGCGTGCCACTTCCTTGAAAGAAGGTTAGTGTGCCGTGGATTCTACCCACCGAGACGTCCACGACTGGGATTGGCCAGCTTCGCAAAGCCGTCAGAGCCGGGGAGACCGCTGAGGCGCTCGAGGTCGTCCTCGCCAAAAGCTGACGGTAAGATCTTCAGGCCTCCTCTGTTCGTTTAGGCAAGCGAGTGGAAAGGTTTGAAGTTCAAAATTCCTGGAATAGGCGATGGCGTGCCCTGTCAGGCGGTAACAGGGTCCAGGTGACGCAGGAATGAGTGAGATGGATTGCTGAGTCAACTATTGAGCCACAGGTCAGCCTGGCGCGCTTAACGACGACGCATGAGCACTGTAGGTACGGGGAGAGAAAAAAAAGTGTTGATGGCAACAGTTGGATCGTGTAAAGGAAGAATTTTGGCAATGACGTAGTGTTGACCAGTGTTCCACGCTTGTGAGATGTCCGACGGCCCCATTGCGCTGCATGCGGGCAGATGGGTATTAGGTCTCGAGGGAACCTAAGAAAAGTAAGGCCGGCACGAGGCCGGGTGGGTAGGAAAATGCAGGAATACAGAGAGATGGTTATCAAGATTGGTGGGGCGGGAGTGGAGCCCAGAGGGGAGAGCCGCGATATCCCAGCGTGTCACTATCATATGGGCGTCGTGTTAGCAAACGACTACTTTGGTGTCGGAACCGTGTGGCGAACGTCATGACGAGAAGAGGTCAAGTGGTGGTCATGGTGAACAACATGGTGTATTGGAGCCGCATCAGCTGAAGTAGGCACTTGTCTGAAACAGGAAGCATGATGGGTTGATGCAAGTATTGCTGGGGCGCGCCGTGACTGGCGGCGTGATAGGTGGGTGGTGGTGATGGTGGTGTCGGCTGCAGGCACCGAACGAAGGTTCACGCAGACAGCCTCGTCATGCTGGCGAGGGAGGGGTTAGAGGACGCGTGGTGGAAGGCGAAAGCAGTCAGGTTGGCAGAAGAGGGTGTGTGTCGCAGGACCGAAGCAGGCAAGGCCGAGTGAGGCTGAGTGTGTGTAGTGCGTGTAGTGTGTGTGTACTGTATTATGGTGATGGCATCGTGTGTGGGTGGGTGAGTGAGTGAGCATGCCCGCCGATAGCGCCGGATCGTGACTTGGTAGTGTGTTTCTTCGGTCCTTTGGCTCCACCGCGCACTCTCCGTCTGCTCGTCGCCGTGTGCTACAATTTGCACGATCGCGCTGGGCAATGTCGAGTGCTAGGCTGGAGATGGGCGGGTCGCTGTCGGCATCGCGATCGACAGGCGTGCATTAACGGCCGTCTTGTCCGCAACATCCAGTGGCCAATGCGCGCGTGCAAGCTGCAGGTCATTTCTCACCGCGATGGTGTGCCACCAACCATCTCATGTGGCCCGTCAGCCATTCCCCTACGCCTTGGAATCCTTGCCCTTTTTGTTCACGCTGCACTAAGCTTCTCACCCACACCCACACTAATGCAGCCCCCCAGCCATATGCACTGCATCTGCAGGGCTCCTCATGCTCCAGCATACGGCCGCCTGTCAAACATAAGTACTCCACGAATCCTCCAGAAGATGCCCCTTCACCATCCGCCAGTCTTGCGGACGAAACACCACGGCATCCAAGTACTAATACCCAGTCTTCTGTCGTTTTCCCCCCTTCCCCAGTCAACCGTCCCCTAGGCATCCATCACCATTATCATTGTCTCACACCAGCCTCCACTGCTGCGCCGCCTTCTTGTGACTCTTCCCAAGACGTGCGTCCAAGTCACGCATACATATCTTGCCTGTGCCGCTTCCAGCTGGCCCAACTACAAGAACACCAACCTGCCCCCCAGCTGCGAGCCCTCTCCAACGAGTGTTCGCACGCTGCTCTTTTGAGAACGACCGGCAGGAAGCCGGGAGGACAAGATTCTCTGTCACGCTGCCTTTGTCAAGGTTGAAAAAAGTTCCAAGCCATCACTCCCCCTCCGCTGCGCCTGCCTGTTCCGAGCCATCAAGAATACCATATCAGCCATGCCTTCCTATCTCCGCGCCAACCCCCGTGCCTACTCCTTCCCGCCATGGGTTGAGAGCTCCGACGACGACGCCTCAAGCCATCTGCCCGACATCGACGAAGACCCCTTTGCCCACTTCATCACCCCCATCTCTGACGCCGAGGACCCTTACGAGCTGTCTCTGAGCGCCGGCATTGACGCCGACGAGGGCCCACACACGGCAAAGACGACAAAGTTCAGGTCCAGCGTCGCCGGCAAGTGGGCTCGCTACGTCAAGCAAAACCATGCCCAGCTCCACAACGTCTATCACGTGCCTACCATCTACGAAGAGGACGATGAGTCCTTCATGGGCCTTGATGACGAACGATTGAACGACACGCCACATGTTGTGTCTCAGCTTAGCCCTCCAAGGTCCAGCATCGCCGAGGCAGGTCGAGGCCGTGCTCAGGATCTTGCTACCCGCAAGCAACTAAACCGTCGCCGTTACTCACGTACACTGTCCGGCCACCGCCACTCTTGGCGAGAGCCCAGTCCGGATCTCTTCACTGTAGATGAATCGGAAGAGGACGAGAGCCCTGTGCTCCGTCGCGCAAAAACCAGAAAAGCAAAGGACGGCGCTGAACGCCGGAGGTCCTCGACAAGGTCAAAGTCAAGAGCAAGGGCTGACTCGGTGACTGACATGTCGAGATGATGGAGGGAAGGCATGGCATATGCCGGCTCCAAGGATGCATAAGAACAAGGAGTTTGCACACAAAATCATTTGGGGCATCAGTGTCAAGGACACGTCGAGGCGTTGTACTGTTGATTATCTAGCATTGTACGGTGTTGGTGGGGGTTTTTTTTTTATTTTCTGCGCGCATGCGCACTGCATCGGTAGGCGTTTCTGGTATACCACGGGCTTGTTATTTTTTGTCTTATTTTTTGCGGCAACTTGCATTGGGCGGCGTTTACATGTCAGCATTTACACATATTCTTTTTGCAGATTACGCTGCGACTGCAATGAATCTAATGAGCAGATAGAGAGGAGCAGAAAATTCCACATCTCATCTCAAGCATGTCCCCCGCGCAGTCCCACGACGTGCACTCGTTCCAGCGCCTTCGTTTCATTTCGACACGCACCACGGGGCACGTCACCCACAGGGCGTCTCACACCACCCCCCATGTGGAATTCCATCTCCTGACGGCTACATAGTTTTGATCAAGCACAACCCCACCACACCGACCCCACTAGTGCTGCACGCTAAACAAGCGCGAGGTGTCGTGACCTCACGGCGCAGCCCTCCGCTACTCTTTTACCCCTCCATTCACCACCGAAAAAATTCCCCGTCGCGCGCTTACCGCCCTTACAGCCCCAAGCGTCCACCGTCTTATGCGACCAGCGCGACTGGGCACCGCACGCACACACAAAGCACGGATCGCGATTGCCCACAAGGTACTCGACCAGTAGAGTACAATCATACTTGCCGGCATAATGGCAGATGGCAACGCCCAATCATGCAGCGCCGACGCTGAAAAACCGAAGAAAAACCATGGCGCCCATGTTTACGCGAAGAGACATGCCATCTACCCTGACTTTTGTCTTTTGACCTGACTCTGAGCTGACCACTTGTCATGTCCATGCATTCCGAGGAGACCCTGCATCTTCGTCCGCTCACCTCCCACCCTTTCTTCGAGGCGAGCCATCTTAGCCTTTCCCAGAAGGGTAATGCGTGATCACACGGCCATGATGATGGGCGGGCCGGCGTCGGCAAACCTAGCCGCTTTCTTTGGACAAAGGCGAGATTGGCGTAGCAGCGGGGCAGTCTACTCCGATGGCGGCATCTGCTATGCCGTACGCCTCATCTCGCTGTGCGCCTCCTGTACGCGCGACGAGTGAGGCTCGTTGGAAGAAAAATAAAAAAGGGCCGAATTGTGGGGTTGGACTACAGTAAAGTGCATTTTCTTGAAGTGGATACATGTAACAAGACAGGCTAGGATATACATACTGCCAGAACGTGGCTCAGATGCACAATGACAGAGGAGAGAATCTGTGTATGTACAGTTACATATATGTGTGTGTGTGGTGTCCCTGTCTATGAAGGATGCGAATTGCGTGCAGATGGTCACTATGACTTGCGTAGCGCGCCTACCGCTTGCCTTGTTGCGAAACGCAGGGCAAGAAGGCTTGGGCAGCTTTGCCCTCGGGCGTATCGCGATAAGCTAAGAGGACCCACGGAGGAGGGGAGAGATCTTCGTGTGGGAGAGTAGCGGTTTTCTAGATGCATTAGGCAAAAGAGCAACAGCCCGGCTACTGCGGGTTTGAAGAGGGTTTATTATAGTCAACATTTTAGACGACAAAAGGGAGCCCAAAATACGCAATGGCAGTTTGCTTTTGGCATTCGCAAGACGATGCAGATCAGTTTGTGTGTGGGTGTGTATACGTGTGCGTTATCGGTGGCTGTAGTGGTGGCTGTAGTGGTGGAGACCCGGCAGAATGGGCAGTATCATGATTGGCCTGGGAGCCTTGTTTGTTACAATGACGTCGATACCCAAAACTAACCCCAGCTTTCTCTCCCTCTCTTTACCCATGCACCAATCCCACTTCAAACATCACCACCCTCTCCAGAGCCATTATGCCGCGCCTAGACGACAACACACAGCAAACTCTGCGCGATGCTGAGCAAGGCATCAGGCGCCA
Source organism: Curvularia sp. IFB-Z10 (assembly GCA_002161795.1). Taxonomy (NCBI): domain Eukaryota; kingdom Fungi; phylum Ascomycota; class Dothideomycetes; order Pleosporales; family Pleosporaceae; genus Curvularia; species Curvularia sp. IFB-Z10. The sequence continues at coordinate 1,936,684 of JPSZ01000001.1, forward strand.
GACAGCCAGCGCCTGGGACAGCTTCAGCAACTTTGCGCTTCGCGATAATGTACTCGAAGTAGCCGTCGGCTTGATGTACAGTCCTCCCTCTTCCATTATATGCAAGGATTAGGAAAACAACCATTCTTCCTCTCTCTCTATCTCTCCCTCTCACACACACATACACACACAATGACCGCATAACCTGCCGCCCCCTGCACTCTAAACTGGGTATACTAACGCTTCGGCGCCACACCCTCGCAGTCTCGCCGCCTCCTTCACCGCCTGCGCAAACGCCCTTGTAACCGACATCATCCTGCCCATCATCTCGCTCCTGCCTTTTCTCTCACGTAACCTCGACGCCAAATTCGCCGTCCTGCAGCATGGCCCAAATTACAATTCCTCCATATCCAATGGCTACAACACGCCCAAGCAGGCTGTCGATGATGGTGCGGTGGTGCTGGCATACGGCAATTTTCTAGATAAAGTAGTAAGGTTTGTCGTGGTTGCCCTGGCGCTTTGGATTATCGCGCTGGCGTATAGCAGGGGCAGTGGTGACAACATTGTCAAGAAGCAGGTCAAGTGCAAGTTTTGTAGGAAATATATCAGTGAGAAGGCTAAGCGGTGCGTGAACTGCACTAGTTGGACAGACGGAAGAGAGGATAGGTAAATGGCAGGGGTGGAGTACAAGCAAATGATAGGGTTGGACTACAGGCGAGATTTTGTCTTGTAATGTTTACTCTCTCTTCATGTCGTAGGTATGGCAATAAAAGGAGCTGCATCCTTTTTAACTTGCACATATGCCCCAAAAACATACATCTTCTCTCATCCTTCGAGGAAACTAGCAACAAACTGCGCAACCTCGTGCGGCCTCTCCACCATTGGCAAGTGTCCAGCGCCTTCAACAACCTTGAGTTCCACGCCTTTGCCAAGCTTATCTGCCATGTTCTCCTTCATCGTCTTGGGCAACACGCCATCACCCGCACCAACCAAGAACGCGCCTTTACCCTGATAGTCGGCCATCTTCTCCCTGATATCATACTCATGCAGCGCCTTTACCGAGTCGCGGAATCCCGGCAGTGAGTTCGTCTTGACCATGTCCTTGACGCGCTGGATCTTCCTGGCCAGCTCCGCGTTGTCATACGACTCCTTGACAAACCACCGGCGCACCGTCACCTCGGCCAGGTCCTCGCCTACAATGGGCTCGCCCGACGCTGTCGTGAGCCCTTCCTTCTCCGCCATCTGCACCCGCTCGTTCCACGCATTGGCGTTGCTGGCCGGCGCAAACGCGTTCGTGTCGCAGCCTACAAAGGCAGAGATGCGGTCGGGGTGCGAGAGACCCGCGTTGAGCGCTGTTGCGCCGCCGAGCGAAACGCCGACGATGGACGCCTTTTTGGCGCGGAGCGCGTCGAGAAGCGTGATTACGTCTTGTGTGAGGGTGTGAATGGTAATGGGAGAGGTCGAGTTGGGCGGCAGTGTATTGCGTCCGCGCGTGTTGTATCGCAGGACGCGGTACTTGTTATTGGTGAGTCTGAGAAACTCGACCACAAACTCGTCCCAGATGCCGTAGTCGACTAGTATGCTGTTTGCGAGGACGAGGAGCGGGGCGTTGGGGTCGCTGGAGCCTTCGAGCCGGTAGGCGAGTTGCACGCCGTCTTTGGTCGTGACGAAGCTTTCTATCACCGGTCGCTGCTCAGGCGTCGCATGTGCGGGATATGTCTTCACCCGGCCCTCTGCAGTTTCCACGGGAAATGTGTCTTTACTTGCAAGACTCTGCAGATCGCGTTGCGCAGCACCGAAGGTGTAGTATAGCTCGTACACCCTCCTCCTACGGTCTTTCACCACGTCCTTGTAGATCTTATCGCACCATGCTGTTGTCGTGGCAGCCTTGAATTCTGGCCCTCCCAGTCCATTCTGCGGCGCATACTCATGCAGCGCAAGATACTCCTTCTCCGTCTTGTGTCCGCTCTCGAGATCCAGATACGAAGTGACAAACCTCCTTGTTCTCCGCCAGCCGGGCACTTTTTGCAGAAGCGGCACATGCTCTTCCTCGTACCACTTCCTCAGCTCTTCCTCTTTACCCGCACCATCTTGCAGCGAGAAACTCACAGCAACCATGACGTTCTTCTCCCCCTCATTCTCTACTTTCTGCAGGTCCTTGAAGTCGCTGCCCTTCCACTCGCCGAGCAGATCGTACGATCGCCTGTCCACAAAGATCTGCTTCATCGTGTCTCTTTCCCGTTGCGACTGTACCGGCGCGCTGCGAAGTCTCATGTACGCTTCTCTCGTCAGCCACTCGAGCTCGTCAAAGTCGTAGACAGCCATCCACTCAGGCTTGTCCTTGGAGCCCGATGCGCTCTCGAGATCGGTCGCGCGGTAGCGGAAGCCATTGTTGCAGAATGGCAGGCGGAGCCGGTTGGGGCCGTGTTCGTTCTGGTACCTTGGGGGAGACAAGGTTAGATGGGTCCGCGAGGATGCGAGAATACGACTGTGTTGCAGAAAGGGTTAACCTACCAATCGTGGAACTGCGCTTCCGGCAGTCCCTCTTTGGGCTGCATGGTCACATACAAAATGCCTGGTGTTGATTTGGATGCCATACTGTCTTACTGGCGTGGGGGGTAGTTTTCAAGCTGGCAATGTTTGTCGTTGACGTGTTCTGGTTACAAGTAGCAATGGAAGACAGGTTCAAACAAAGACGTGTGAAGTCTGGTATCAGATTCAGTCAACGCTAACTAGTCTACTCTACTGCAATGCCGTGATGCGCACCATGACGATGTTGGGGGAGAGCATGAGCTTTCCCCCGATAGCATTTGCCGGCTGCCGCTAGACCAGGGGCGAAACCTAGTCAGGGTTGCCCCTCCTTGTTGCGGGGGCTGAAGATAAATCCGCCAGACCCCTCACCGAGATTCTCGGGCACAACTCGGTCGCGGCAGAAAGTAAGTAAGCTCAGGATGTGTGTTTTTATTGTGGTTGGCCATGTATGAGTACCTGTTAACTACCTAGCTGTTTGTTCGTGCGAGTTCTGAGGCCTCGAGACCAGGTGTTGAAGAACGCCGGAGACGGAAGAATAATTTAAAGAATTATAGTTATGGCGAAGGTGACATTTTCTATTTTCTATTCTATCAAGTCCCTAAGGGATTACAACAACATTTCATGCTTTATTACCCAGCATGAGCTAGTCGTACCATATAGCGTTCATACCAAATCCTTTCTCTCCAATCTCCAGTCTTGCAACCCTTGCAAGGAACTCGTCGTGCCATCTGTATATCTCAATTCCACCCTTTTCGTCGTCTGTAAGCGCGAGCCACTCATCCGACCAAGGGCACGGGGAGACTGCATTGGAATGTCCGCCAGAGGTTGGTGTGGGGTTGAGGCAGATCTGTCGTTCAATGGCGCCTGAAGGTGCGATTTTGAAAGCGGCAATGTAACCAGTGAGATCAAACGAGTTGGATCGAGAGGTTGCGAAGAGGTATTGCCCGGATTTGGTAAGGAAGCAGACGTCTGAGCGGTACATTGTATCTGCGTTGGGGATACCTACAAATGCCCTGTTTTAGCGATGAATATCTCAGAGAGTTAATAGAACGCTTACCAGGAGGTATCAAGGGAAACACCTTGTGAGTGTAGACGGGCAGCTTCGTCTGCGGATCAACCACATACTCGCACAACCGATTTCCTCCTTCCATCAAGGCATACAGGTAGTTACCTGAAGGATGCATCTCTACCCATCTAGGATGGTCCTTTGGAGCCGGCGCTTCGGTGAAGCCTACTGTCTCGACCCTCCCTTCACCGTCTATCTTTTTGTGACACCACACTCGGTTCGCCCACATATCTGCGCTGTAGAGGTAGGTTTCAGAAGGGTCAAAGACCATACCATGGATCGCAGTCTTGTCGCAGTATTCGAAATTCTGGATGTTCTCTTTGATGTGTCCAGAAGCATCGACTGAGAAGAGGTTGCCATAGCCGGCGAAGTCATAGAACGGATTGCAGTATACAGCATACGGGGGCTTTTTGGCGGGAAGGAGGAAGATGGCGCGTGTTTTTGTGTCGGCATCGTTCGCTCTGGCTGTGGAGCGTGTCAGCAAGTACAAAGGCAGGACAAAGCTTGAACTTGACATACGATGTCCACCCAGTGGAAAACTTCCCGTGTGTACAATCTCGCTCGGGCTCTTTACTTCATGCGAACTCCATTTCTTCATGGAGGCGCCATAGATGTTCTTCCTTTGGTGCTGTGATGCTCTTGATCAGTCATTGTCAGCTGCACCAAGGCTCGAAAGTTGTGCGCATACATCAAAGGCCATCCAGCTGATCGGCTCATCCTCTGGAATCTCAGTCTTCTTCACCAGCTCCAGCTTCAGCGTTTCATCGTCGAACGCGACCGTGATTATCACACCCGGCGGCGTCCACGTGCCGATCATGAGGTGGTGTTTGACCATGTTGGGAGCTTGTTCTTGTTTCTTTCTACAGCAGCAACTTTTGAGTCCGTAGTTTGAGTAATGCGAAGAAGTCAAGACCACGCGATGTCTTCTGCCCTCTCGTCCTCTGCCCGTCCAAGGGTCCCGCCATGTTGTCGCATGGCCAAATTTCCGAGGCCAATCCCGAGGCGGGGCACTGGCGCTGACGGCGCCAAGTAGTGGGGGATAAACGGCGGGAAAGACTTCTTCCTCCCCAGCTTTGCTTTGATTTGCCAGCCACCTGCAGACCCCATGGGATGGCTCGGCACTGTCGCCCCTCATCCTCCCAGCCCGTCTCAGAGCCGGTGTAGGATGCCGTAGCTACTTCTGACAAGGCTTCATCGCCTGATACGCGGCTAGAGACACGCCCATTTGCAACGGCGCTGGTTCGGTTGGACGTAGCCGGTGAATTCCAAGATGCTATTTATTTAGGACCCGCATGCCCCAAACGTGAAATGCAATCTAGTATCACTCTACTCTTGAAGCTTCTTCACTACTTCACTGTCTTGCCTTGCATCTACAAATTCACACATAGCCAAAATGTCCGGAAATACACAACAAGCGCCTGAGGTTCAAGAGAACACCGGGCACCGTTTTGACCCCAACTTCACCGATGCGGTCATCAACGCCATCGGACCCAATGTGCCAGAGAGGACACGATTTGTTATGAGCAAGCTGATCAGACACCTCCACGACTTTATCCGTGAAGTTGAGTTGACCAACGAGGAGTGGTTCGAAGGTGTACGATTTGTCAACTCGATTGGCAAGACCACCACCAGCACCAGGAACGAGGCGCATCGTATCTCTGATGTTCTCGGAGTAGAATCGTAAGTAATACACTTTTTCGAGACGTCAGAGTAAGCTACTAACATACTCGTAGACTGGTCGATGAGATCGCACACAAGCACATCAACGAGTCTGGCGAGACACCTACCTCGTCGACAATTCTCGGCCCCTTCTGGTCGCCACACTCTCCATTCCGCGATCTTGGTGATACCATCATCCGAAGCCCTCATCCTGATGGCCAGACTACTCTCATGCACGGTAGAGTCGTCGACTTGGACACCAAGAAGGGCATCCCTAACGCCGTCATCGACATCTGGCAGGCGAGCGCAAACGGAAAGTACGATTTCCAGGACCCCGAGAACCAGGAGCCAAACAACCTGAGGGGAAAGTTCACCACAAACGAGAATGGCGAGTACTGGTTCTACTGCTACAAGCCCACGGCATACTCGCTTCCCACTGATGGTATGTATTGAAATATGAATACGCTTTAAGACGCGAGCCTGGCTAACCCATTATAATAGGCGCTGCTGGCCAGCTGTTCAAGACGCTCGACCGCCACCCCTTCCGACCTGCGCATATCCATCTTATGGTTTCAGCAGACAACTACAAGCCTTTGATCACACAGCTGTACCCCCGTGACGACCAATATGTGACCAACGACACCGTCTTCGCTGTCAAGGACGACTTGCTTCTTGATTTCGAGCCCAGCAAAGACCCCAAGGCAAAGCTCGACCTGACATACAACGTTACGCTTGCGCCGTCTGGCAAGAAGACGACCAGATTGGAGGGCATTCCTAGGCTACCAAATGTATTTGATGAGCAGAGCAGGCTGTAGATAACTATTTCTTGTGGTATTTGATATGTCAATGTTGTATTTAGCGGAATAGATGGAAAATGCCATCAATGGAAGAATCCAAAAAATTAAACCATTGCTATTAGCACTTGCAAAACTATCCCGAACACCGGAAAGCATATCCGTCATAGCTCCACCAGGTGCATCTGCTGGCTATAAATTCACGTCGAGTCCCCCCTTGATGCAACAGTGCCCCTCTGTCTATCAAACCTCTTACGTTCTTTACCCCGTATCCGCCTACCCAACATCTACCCACGGACCCTGACTACATCTGCCGTATCCAAAATGCGTGTCCCGTATGCCCCTAGCGAACCCCCAAACGAAGAAGCGCGTCCAATCTACGAGCGTATCGCCGAGCGACGGAAGCCCCGCCCCCTCATTCCCCTCGATCTCGCGCTGTTGCACAACCCCGCCGTAGCAGACGGTTGGAACTCGTTCATCGGGGCAATCCGCACCAAGACCAGCCTTCCAGACACACTCAAGGAGCTGGCAATCAGCCGAGTGGCAGTGCTCAATCATGCAGTGCATGAATGGGATGTCCACGCTGCGATCGCCCGTAAAGCCGGCGTCTCGAAGGAGGTGCTGCAAGCCCTCCTCGACCGGCCTGCCACCAAGCATGGAATGGTAAAGAAGGAGGGACTTGCTGGGTTCAGCAGTGAAGAGTATGCCGTCATGGTGTATACGGATCAGATGACAATTGGAGTGCAGGTTGAAGACGAGGTTTCTGACATGGTCAAGCAGGCATTGGGGGATACTATGGTTGTAGAGTTGACGGCCACCATCGCAGCATACAACGCTGTGAGCCGATTTCTGGTGGCGCTAGATGTTGGCGAGTGCAACGGAAGGGCGATGAAGGGTGTGGAGGAGCTTTGAAGGCGGTCCATAGCTGCGATAAATTTGGATCTGGCGAGAAATGTTTCTTTTTTGGCATTGCATGTAGCCAAGGCGCGGAATGACGCCACTGTCTCTTCCCCAGATCCAATCCACTCTCCGCACTTTAGGAAGGTGCCTCGGACCGTGAGCCGTCGCCAGCCGAAGATACGTTGTTTAAGCATCTCACAACTTTCTTTTTGCGTATACTGTTCTTCACACAAGTTTTTTTTTAAATTCCTCTTCTCGTTGTTCCGCCAGGACACAGATATACACAATGGCGTCTCTTGCCCCTCGTCTTCTCGCACGAAGTATCCGCCAGTCGCGCATTCGTCCTACTCTCCTCACAACCACTCAACGCTATGCATCCACAAAGCACCCCCAGAACTTCACGCCACCCACACAATCCGACCTCGATGAACTTCGCGACTCGGTTCGCGAATTCGCCCGCCGTGAGATCCCAGAGGAAGTTGCTGCGCAAACAGACCGCCAAAATGCCTTTCCCAACGACATGTGGCAGAAGTTCGGTGAAGCCGGCTTCCTGGGCATAACAGCCGACGAGCAGTTTGGCGGGCTAGCAATGGGATACCAAGCACACTGCGTCGTCATGGAAGAGCTGTCAAGAGCAAGTGGAAGCATTGGGCTGAGTTATGCAGCGCATAGCCAGCTGTGTGTGAACCAGTTGATGCTGAACGGCAACGCCGAGCAGAAGAAGAAATACTTGCCTGGGCTGATCAGCGGTGAGCAGATTGGAGGCTTGGCTATGAGCGAGCACAGTGCAGGAAGTGATGTCGTGAGCATGAAGATGACGGCAAAAGAGGTGGATGGTGGGTACTTGCTCAATGGTACCAAGATGTGGATTACCAACGTATGTTACCTCTCTCTTAACGACATACAGAGGATGGCCGAGAAAGGATGCTGACGCTAGCCAACACAGGGACCCGACGCACACACCATTGTCGTCTATGCCAAAACTGTCCCTGACGCAGCTAGCAAGGGTATCACAGCCTTCATCGTCGAGACCTCATCCAAGGGCTTCAGTGTAGCCAACAAACTCGACAAGCTCGGCATGCGCGGTTCCAACACGGGCGAACTTGTGTTTGAAAATGTCTTCGTCCCCAAGGAGAACGTGCTAGGCGAGGTCAATCGTGGTGTGCGCGTGTTGATGGAGGGCTTGGATCTCGAGCGGCTTGTCCTTTCAGCCGGTCCCCTGGGCCTCATGCAAGCCTCGCTCGACAACGTCCTGCCCTACACACATCAAAGGAAGCAGTTCGGCCAGCCCATTGCGCACAACCAACTCGTGCAAGGCAAGCTGGCAGACATGTACACAAAGTATAGGGCCTCGCAGTCCTTCACGTACAGCGTTGCCCGTGCTGTCGACGAGTCACATGCTAGCCCCGATATCAAGACCCAGGACTGCGCCGGCGCCATTCTGTATGCCGCCGAGCGTGCGAGTGAGGTCGCCGCTGACGCCATTCAATTGATGGGTGGCATGGGGTACATGAATGAGGTGCCCGTGGGAAGGATACTAAGAGATGCCAAGCTTTATGAGATTGGGGCCGGCACGAGCGAGGTTAGGAGAATGGTTATTGGTAGGGCATTTAACAAGGAGTACAAGCAAGAGATATAAAATATCGGGATAGTTTGATTGTGGAAGAAAGGAGATTTGATATTAAAAAAAAGTTCAATACCCTTTATGTTACTACCTTTCTGGCTTCAGGAAGTTCCATTCTTGCATCATTAGAAGATTCGCCTATACTGTGACATTTTATAGAGCCGTGACATGCCCAGTACTTGTATGAAAGGAAAGCCCATTTCCCATCTCTGGAACTTAACAAGTCAGCTTTCTCACGCAATTCGCGACCCATCATACCCCTCCGTATCAGGCTTGACCTCATACGCTGGCTTGTCCTCTGGCTTGAGCGACGCGGGATCAATATACCGACACGTAAGCGCAAATCTCAAACGACCTGCATGTTCAACGGAATGCTCGTAGTACTTTTGTATACCTGCACCATGCATGACGACGACATCGCCGTGGCCCAGCTGCATGACGAGAGCGTCTTTTGCATGGCCACGGCTGTTCAAGCCAAGTTCCTTGGGGACCTGCTTCCTCCTTGCATGGTACGCCTTTGAATCTGAAGTCTTGAGTGCGTCGAGAGCAGGCTGGAGCGCAAGACGGGCAGCGTATTGTTCACATCCCGGGATCGGGGCCGCGTCGTCGTAGAGCCCTGCACTGGATGATATGCCGTGGTAGTGACGGGCCTTCATGCGAATGCGCATTGTGCCTGGGGCGCCTAGACTCAGTGTTGCAATGGTAGGTCCAAGACCAAATTCGCCGTCATCGTGGTAACTAATCTTTTGTTCTTGGAAGTAGCCTAGAGCGAGGACCTCGTTGAATTCTTTGCTTTGCCATTCTTCATTCACATCTTGTATGCTCTTGCCCGTTTCTTGCACCAGGAGGTATTTGGAGATCCAGTTTAGGCGGCTGCGTGTGCTGTTGATAGGACGCGCTGCTCCATCAAAGGGATGGGATTGGGTGGCTGCGACAAACTTGTACGGCATGCCGTAGTTCACCAGGAATTGGCGGCAATAGCTAGGTCCTTTCAGCTGGCCGTTTGGCAATGGGCGTCTCTGTAGTCCAATATCTGTCTGCTGAAGCTCTTCAAACATTGCATCTGGGCCGCAATGCTCCTCGAGCACTGCCTTGTTAGCGATCATGTGGGCTATGAAGCCTTCTATGCCGGGCAACGTGTATTTGTTGATGCGATACCCGTGTTCAAATGTCACACGGAGACTGATTGATGGTGACAGCATATCTCTCGACAATGTGTAGCTGTCTGTTACAGGCCAAAGGGGGTCGCGAAGAGAAAGTGCGGAAATGAGTGCATGAGGCGGTGATCTCTTGTAGCCACAGGTAAGATTAGGGCATTGCCAGTTCGTCCAGTTCAGGCGAGAGATGCAGCGCCCACACTTTGGACAAACAATTCCAGACCAGAACGCGACCGAGGTGTCTTCACCGGGGAGAGCGTATCCAGAGAGTTCAGCAATGTTTGATACAAGCGGGTGTTCTTGATCATCGTTTTCCCACACAGTCTTCTGTTTCAGAAAGCGCGGGTCATATATGAGAGACGCCTCATTCAGTTCTTGAAAAGAAGTGCTGCGTCCGAGACCAGGTGCTGGGACGATCATCTTCCAGAAGGAGTGACATGTAGGCTGCAGACACATCCACCCATTGAGATATATCTGCTGAGAGCTTACACCGCAAGTATCACAAGTCTTCTCGACAGGTTTTGGTAATGATCCAAGTTCAACAGCTTTGGGGCCGTCCTTTGCCTGCCACCACGACTGTTTCTTTGTGTTGAGTTTTTCGAAACGATACCGCAGAATTTTACTAGCACCGCTCTTCTCCACCCATATATGAGTCGGCTTGAAAGAGTCTAGTACACAATACTGATGTGGTGGCTTGGATGGAATGTGCGGGTTGTCGATTCCAGCAATGATGACAACAGGATTGCGGTGGAGGATACAGTTCCTTAGACCCAGAGCAACAGAATCCTCTACCTGGTCTTTACCTGCTCTCATTTCTCCAGATTCCTTATCTTTAGTCAACCCACCTCCGGCTCGTGAGATAACAACATTGCCGTCCAGATAGTCTCGATCGTGGGCAACCTTATCGAACATGAATCCCCGTACGAAGCCGCCAGTAGCATAACAGGCACCTTGGTAGCTTCGGTAGTAATGCAGTGTCTCACAAAGCTCTTGACGACCCTCGGCCCAAACTTCGGGCCGACCAATCGGTTTTGGTTTGTTAGGCCCTATATTGCGCTGGGTGAGGAGCTGCCTTGATATTGTGTGAAGTTGCTGATAATCTAACAGGTCTGACAGATCATCGGTTGACATGTCTAATGCATCGTCGCACTCTGTTGTCGCTTCAGAGTCCGCGTAATTACTTCTCGGTGATGCCACATAGTCGTTTTGGGATGGTTTGACCTGTTCGATCACATTTTGGGACACTAGCCAATCCTCAACGTGACCAGATTGAGCAACGGGTTGTGAGGATACGGTTTCAGTGACGGTTTCTTGTGGATTTTGGTCGAATTGGCCGCCATTGTGGCTCAACAAAGGCTCAACAGGACCTAAAAGCAATGTAGACTGCGTCCGGTAGGACTGTTCACTTGCAGAATGATGGTCGTTGTGCTCTTCATCTAGCTTTGTTGTAATGAGGACGTTGTGATAACGCGTCGAATCAGGTGTAAGATATATGGAAGGACCTTGGAAATTCTGTGAAGGGGTTGATTGACATGCAGGCGAGCTTTCTGCTAGCAGGGGATCCAAACCCTCACGTGGCACATTATGGAATGTCTCGTTGAGAGTACTGTTTTGCGAGGCGCTCGATGTCATAGTATTCTGGCTAGATGCCGGTACTGGCGGTAGCAACGTTTGGGCATTTTGACTCTGTCTGTCCGGCGCGAAAGGAGCGGAGGCGCTAACCTGTTCCTTGAGTTAGCTAGAGACCGGTAAGATTCTACAACAAGAACTCACCGGACTTGAAGACAGTGAAGAGGGTGCGGACAAGAAGTTACTCGAACGCTCTTCATCCATGTGGTCATCTAGGAAGATGCGTGGTGAAGTCTTGAGTAAGAGACCATCCAGCGGCACCCTCAGACTGACAATCTTGGACTTTTTCTTCTGTAATTTTGATGAGCAGTTTGCATAGTCAATGAAATTCGCCTGTTTTGTCTCAATCTTAGGTTGAATGGAGCTTTGATATGCCCGCTCCAAGGTCTTTGAAGGCTTTCCGGCTGCTAATGGTTTTCTTGGAGCTCTTTTTCGCTTCTTGGTTAAGGGCTGAGACGTTTCTTCGCACAACCTTTGTGGGCGTTTCCTTTCTCGTGTGGGTCGCTGCGAGGACAGCGTACCGTAGTTGCCGAGAGTGTGACGCATTGCTGTTTCGCCTGTTTCGTGAAAGGAATAGGGCTGTTTGGCTGCGCCATCACTTTCGCAGCCGGATTCATTGTCAAAGTTACCCTTGGAGAGGAGCATTTCAGTGCGGTTAAGAGTGGTGGGAAGTAGACAGCATAGACAAGCTTGAAGGACTGCAGCTGTAACAAGTAGAGTAATGGGATCTAAGCTCAAGGTGAACTTCAAAAGTGTGGAAACGAGGTGTAGGAAGAAACGGCGGTCTCTGCATGAGCACAAAAGAAATTTCAATTGAACTGTAGAAGTGACGGGGCGACAAACACGATGTCTGATTGTTTTCTCGAACCTGTTGAATGCTCTCACGTTTGCTGGCCAAGATTAGTGGTGGTGGTGAAAGTGAAGATGACGTAAGCCGTACCCAATGGCTCCTACGTATACCATCTAGCATCAATAGCAATGCCGCAGCTACTATGCGTATACCACCCGATCTTACACAAATCACCCATTCAGTTCCTTTTTAATGTCCATGGAGTGCAGCAGGGTTCGCCGATGTCCGCCGCTGGGCAGTCTCCGAGATGATCCCGGTTACGAAGATGGCCTAGCTTTTACTGGTAATGACCTCGGCATACCCCAGTTTCTCCACCAACGCGGCTGGCGCTAGCGCTATTGTCGGCGCCGAACAGCAACAGCATCCGGACGTCCTAACGTCATTTGCGCAAGCCGGGGTAAAGACTTAAAGCCTCAGACAATTGTGCGCTGTGTCTCGGTTTCTTCTCGCATACCTAATTGAGGCTCAACGATAGGCGAGTCCCTGCATGTCCTTCTAAGCGTGGTGCATAGCTAACATGTCTGCAGATATTACTCAAGATGCCCTTTTATACTCCATCATGGGTGCCAAAGCTCCCCATGGACCCGCCCGACTCGATCCCCATCTGCGACTTCATGCTGGATGAGAACTACGGCCGCCATCCGCTTGGATACTCATATAATCCTTTCACTTGCGGCTTAACGGGAAAGACATATTCGAGCTTGGAGGTGCGAGAGCGCGTTGACTACCTTGCACGCGGTCTGTCAAGGGAGCTTGGCTTCCAACCGAACGAAGGATCTGAATGGGACAAGGTCATTGCTGTGTTTTCTGTAAACACTGTAGGTATCTCACTCTCAACCCACCTGCTGTAGTACTCACATTCGATAGATTGACACAATCCCTTTGGCATGGGCTACACACCGCTTAGGTGGCATCCAGACGCCCGCCAACGCTGCATATAGCGCTTCCGAGCTTGAGTACCAGCTGAAGAACTCGGGTGCGAAAGCTCTCTTCACGTGTGTCACGCTATTAGAAACGGCGCGAACGGCCGCAAAGAATAGCGGAATCCCCGAAAACCGCATATACATCCTTGAATTACCGGAAAGTTTTGCAGGAAAAAGCGCACCCAAAGAACTCAAGACAGTGGATGATTTCATTCGTGAAGGTGCAAAGCTTGATCGCTTGCCACCGTTGAACTGGGGGGCTGGTGAGGGTGCTCGAAGGAGCGCGTTTCTCTGCTATTCAAGTGGTACCTCGGGTCTGCCGGTAAGCAATGACATTTGAATGCTGTGTGTGACCATACTAAGTTATGCCCAGAAAGGAGTCATGATCTCGCATAGAAATGTCATTGCCAACACGAGTAAGATGCCCAAAATGTGGTCAAAGATGCGATTCTGTCTCACACTGTCTAGTGCAAATCGGGACTTTCGAAAAGCAGTATCGAGACGGCATGATCAAAGACGTACGCAACCAATCCGACTACACTGAACAGGTACTAGGTCTGTTGCCTATGTCGCACATCTATTCACTGGTTGTCATCTGCCATGCTGGCATTTACCGTGGTGATGGTGTGGTGGTTCTGCCGAAATTCGAATTTGCGTCGACTCTACAGGCCATACAAGACTATAAGGTCAACTCGCTGTTCCTGGTAAGCATATTGGCGATTGGAGAAACGCAAGCTAACCAATAAGGTTCCTCCAATCATCATTCAAATGGCTAAGAATAAGCCCTTGCTTGACAAGTATGACCTTAGCTCCGTGTGGTCGATATTTACTGGTGCTGCGCCCTTGGGAAAAGAAACTGCCGAGGATCTGCAGAAGATGTACCCCTCATGGAAACTCCGACAAGGCTACGGCCTCACAGAGACTTGTACTGTTGTGTCTTCATCCTCACCAGACGACATTTGGTTCGGTTCCTCTGGCTCTTTACTTCCAGGCGTAGAGTGCAAGCTCGTGACTCCCGAGGGCACTGAAATAACTGAATATGACCAACCAGGCGAGTTGCTTGTGAAGTCACCGTCAGTTGTTCTGGGATATCTCAACAACGACAAGGCCAATGCAGAGACGTTCCAGGACGGTTACATGCATACTGGAGATGAAGCTGTCTTCAGGAAGGCGCCTTCTGGCAATGAGCATGTGTTTATTGTCGACCGCATCAAAGAATTGATCAAGGTCCAGGTACGTCATTGTGCAGTTTCTTATATATCTCCTGCTGATCACCACCTAGGGACATCAAGTTGCACCGGCAGAGCTTGAGGCGCATTTGCTGACGCATCCCGCTGTCAACGACTGCGCTGTGATTCAGATTCCAAACGAGAAAACTGGGGAGGTGCCAAAAGCCTTTGTGGTCAAGTCACCCTCAGTCAGCGCCGAGGAGAGTGACCGCATCCTTGCGCGCGACATCCAGAAGTATGTTGAACAGCACAAGGCGAGGTACAAGTGGATAAGCGGCGGAATTGAATTCATCGATGTGATTCCAAAATCGCCGTCAGGAAAGATATTACGGCGAATGTTGAGAGATCAAGAGAAGGAGAAGAGGAGAAAGGCCGGAAGCAAGTTGTAGAATGGGACTATATCTGTCGGTCCCTTTGGTACAAAAGCGTCATTTGTAAGTAATGAAGATGCGGTTGCACCAATTGCAATTTGCGCTACTACGTCTTTAGTCACATCGGACGCGACGAGTACATAATCACAATTTTCGCGACTGGAACGTCGGCCCAAAGAGTACACAGCTTTGTCACGGCACATTGCAGCGTAGTAGATGTGCAGAAACGAGAATTTTCACACGAGTGGGTCACGCTTTGCTCCATCGCGCCATTCCGACAACAAGACCATCCACCACTCAAGAAAACCAAGATACATGCCGCCCAGCATGGATGGACCAGCGAGATCCCTTTGAGATTTATACAAAATACTTCACATATTCTCTTCATGCACAGTTCAAACATGGCTCGGTGGTGTAGTTGGTTATCACGTCAGTCTAACATTCAGTTAGATGCACTGAAGGTCCCGAGTTCAAACCTCGGCTGAGTCAGCGTGTGAGCGTCTCTTCTCTTCTAAACGAAGAGAAGAACGCATTTTTTTTTTCTTTTTATAATTTGGTTGCTAGGATCAGCATGCCTTGATGTTACATTGCGGCTAGTGACACAGTGCTCCTGACTCACTGCGATCTAGACTTGGTTCGCAGCAAGCCTTTTGGACTACAGAAGCAGCGTCAGGGTCATAAGTTTGAATGTTTTTTTTCCTCTATGTCAATTTCGCTGCTGGTCCCTCGATATATGAAGGGACTGCCGCCGACATCTTCCCATCAAAAAGCAACAACAGACAGCAGGCTCGGTGGTGTAGTTGGTTATCACGTCAGTCTAACAACCTGTTAGGCACACTGAAGGTCCCGAGTTCAAACCTCGGCTGAGTCATCTGAAGTAGCTACTACCTGAGTGGTAGCAGGCAATTTTTTTTGTTGTTGAAATAGACGTGCGGTTGTGGTGAGGTAGTTGATTGGTGGCTAGGTAGAAGATTAATTTTTTTTCCCTTAGCAGGTGGAGACAGAATGGCAACACCTCGGCCTATGCGGGAATTATGCTCAGAAAACTAAGCTTTTGAAGTGTGCCGTTATAGCCAGTAAAGGGACTAAGGATTCTTGAAATTCCAGGGTTTATGTGTATAATGTAACATTCTTGTTTGTTTTTCTAGGTAGCATTGGCATATCCTACAGTAGGAAGTTGTGCAGGATCCACCACTAATCTAAGAAGGAAAAAAAAAGTCTAGTACCGGCAATACGGCAAACTAGCAGTTTCTTTTGTCGTTGCCTCTCCCGCTCAGCCGCACGGCCCGGCCGAGGCAAAAGGAATTCATACATCAAAAACAATGAGGTCTTGCCCGGAATCGAACCGGGGTTGCCGGAAGGCTCCTGATGGCGAATCAGAATCCGAAGTGATAACCGCTACACTACAAAACCAGTTCACGAGCTGTGATTGGCTATGATTGTTGAGAGCAATCCAGAAATGCAAAAAACATATCGAGATTAAAAATTGTACGGTGAGGTGAGGGCTTGCAGGCTTCATCCGGCGAGGTACCGCAATCAAGTAATTCGGGGAATTGACGGCCACGCAAAAGAAGTGGAGTGCGTAGATCGCTCAAAGATGCCGGTGTAGGCCGATAGCATTCCGAACAGAAGGCTCTATCACACGAAACCTCAATTTCAGCAACCCTCACGCACACGTGCGATATATCCAATAACGAGAGCAACTTGGGAACGCGAGCAACTTGTCTTTCTTCTTTTCAGATTCATGTACCATTCGTTCTTTCTGTGGACTATCAACCTATGAACTGCCATGATCCCGGTCCCACCTCTTTAGTGCTTCCTGCTGCCGTGAACCGCTAGTGTGCCACCGTCCAGGGACTATGCAACGCTCAAGTAAGAATAAAGTGGATATCGAGCGGACGAAAGAAAAAAGGAGAAAAGCAAAGATCGCTCTGCTGTTCCGCCCGCCAAAGAGGCAAGATGGTGGCGAACAGGCTTTTGAATTGGGTATCAGCAATGCGCAGCTGCAAATGCTAGCTTGTAGAAGAATGATTACAGTGTAAAATATGCAAATGGCGTGTTTGCGCGTGAGCGCGCCGGCTTCTATAGCCCTTGTTAGTCCGGCCCCCTAAGATGGTTTAGGTGAAATGTAGAATACAAATGGCTTCAAATGAAACAACAGCAAAGGAAAGATCCAGTCATGGATGTTGTGACTCGATGCTGATGACGTCGGGTCGTATGGGTCGTAGCCCTAGTATGAAAAAGAAAAGCGATGCGACACCAATGGCGAGTTGGGATCAGTCCCAGGACGAAAGATGACAAACAACATAGGAAGGCGGCAAGAAGAGATCGCCCGTTAAGCGTGCCCATCACACATGAGCGAATCGTAAGCGCAAACAGTTCTTTTAGAAGTTGCGGAAGGGGTCGTTGCCAATATCGAAGTCGAAAAGGCCAGCGCCACGACTAGTCTGGTCACGGGTGCTGGTGCTCCATTGGCTGCTTCCACGACGACGACGGTGCTGCATATATTGTGCTCGAGCAGCGCCGCCCGCCGACTGCTTTTGATCACCAAGAGCGTCGTCAATAAATGCTTCCATCCGAACAGTGCCCATGGTGTCGAAAAACTGTTGACGTGTTGAAGTGCTCGCCTCAGAAGTTCGAGAACTCATCGCACCACTATTGGGGTTGTACTCTGTTGACGGTATTGATGGTGGTACGCCGGCACTATACATGTCGGACGAGCCGTTGGAGTATACTGATGGTACATGCTGATGAGAGAAACTTCGGAATGGAACGCTCGGAGGAGGAGCGCTTGGACCAGTCGAGCTCCTCTTCCTACCGTGTTGTGGACCACGTCGGATGACAGGCGGGCTAGCAGGTTCTTCCTCTAATGGTTCCTCGAGGCTGGGAAACGAAGGTAGACTAGGCACAGGCTCATCCTGCAATGCGTAGCGTGCCATTACTGGGTTCACCCGGCCTTTGGCGAGACGCACTGAATCTTGAACACGGCTACGGCGTAATGTCGCGCCTTGTGTACGACGTTCGGTTTCCTCAACTGGCGGTGGTACAGGTGGCAAAGATCCCACGTCCGGTATAGGCGCAGTCGAACGGGCAAGGAAAGAAAGCGCGGTCAACCACAGGTAATGGCGCTCACGTGATGTCGTGGTGAACTTGAGAGCGCGCATAGGGGTCAGGATGAGGATGGAGCGGTTGAAGACGGTTTCATTCCTTGGAGGAGGGCAGTTATCCGCGACGTCAAGGACAGACTGTATGATGACTGGGGATGTGTCAGTTATGCATTTCCAGAAAATGAGAAAAAAAAGACTCACGTTTGCGACCGCTCTTCCCCATCAGTGCCGATCCAGATGTTGGTTGCTTACTGCTCCAAAGAATTGCCCTCTCATACGGCGAGATCCAAACCCAACGTTTGTGTCTCACACCATGTGTGGTCAAAGAAGCCTCCTCTGCTGCACGATTGATATCGGTTGGCGTTTCAGGACCGCCAAAGGGTTTCCTTTTACGGACATATTTCCACATGAACTCTCCAATCATCGCTGCTGCAATTGCATCAACAACATTAGTCTGACTCGCTGAGCTATTTACAGAGCCGTTGGCTGTGTAGTTTGTGGCTGCTGTAGCGCTTGAAAGCTGATTCCGATGATGGAAGCCGTTAGCACTGGCGATGTCGCTTGGGAGCGGCGGGATTGAGTAAGTATCGTCATTGCTTGGAGTGGCTGGAAGCGTCGGAGAACGGCTGCGAGACCGGCTAGTCTTTGTTACAGGAGCCGCGGATCGAACCTTTCTCAAGCTTTCTTTCCTCTGATGCTTCACGCCATACGGACGGCGTCCAGCATACGAACCACTGTTGCGAGGCGTCGGACTTTGAGAGCCCTCACTCTTGCTTAGTGGTTTGTTGCGCGAACTGGACCGGGTAGGCACTGGGAATGGCGGCTTGGGCAAGTAGTTGCTTGATGTTAGACTGCCAACACTACCGCTGCGAGTGCGGGCGTGAACAGCAGTGCTGCTCTGTATCATTGCAGATCGCCGAATGCTGGGCTGGCGGCTGATCGAGACACGTTGTGCTTTACCAATCTTGGCCGGTTTTTCCATCGAGCTACGTATCGAAGACAGGTTTACACTGTTAATAGAGTCTATTGACGGTCTAGGATTTGACGAAGCCTCTTTGTCCTCTGGCACAGGTGTCGGGGGGTTCACCGGTCGTCCACTCTTCGCATTGCGTGACGAGAGCATTGCTGTAGAGTATTGAAGGCCTCTAGGCTCATCATCGCTCAATTCGGCTCCTTCGCCCTCTTCATCAGACGATGGGCCGTCGAAGCCAGCAAACAGACTGCTTGTACGGAAAGGTCGATTGAGTGCATCTGTATGAAGCTGGTATGACAATGGCCCATTGTCGTTGTTCCCAGGGTAGCGATTCTCCACTTCCCTATCTGCAGCTTCTTCGAGGCGAGTCGTAAGGTTCTGGCGTGCCGTTATTTTTGTCGTGGGCTGTTCAGGGGCGCTGGTGATAGAACGATCAAAGTCTTTCTCAGCGATTCCGTTCTTGTTTGTCTCGGGCGTCCCGGGCTTGGAAGAAATAGCGGACGGAAGAAGATGCGGCGGGAGCTTGACAGGTCTCTGATCAATCCTAATTGGTTCAGTCTGCATGGCTGTTGACTGCATTGGGGCTACAAGATCCCCGGTCGTCTGCGTCGATACGGTCTTAGTACCTGGAGGAAGGATAGGAGCTTTGGGAGACGAAGGCGCTGACGTTGGGGCATGTATAGCAATCGAGGGAATTGGAATGGGAGCTGGCGGAGCAGCTCTCTTGGGTAGCTCAGGTGTAACGTCTGGCTCGATCGGAGTATCGGTCTGTGTTGCTGTAGAAACTAGCTCAGCGCGGATAACTTGTGGCAAGAGTGCTTGTTCTGAAGGCACAGGAATCTTAGGGGTTGGTGGCGGGCTTAGAGGCTCAACGGTCTGTACCGAACTCGATTTCATCATGTGTGTTTCGGAGTTGGCATGGGCTGTTGAGCTAGCGCTTATAAGCACAGAAACCCGCTTCCGACTCTGGTTGGCCTCTATTTCTGCGGCTGTGGATGTAACGTCGTTTAGCTTTATTGGAGGAGTCGGCTCGATGGTTTGCGATGCCGCTTCCACCATGACAAGCTTAGTGGGCGGAGGTGGAGGAATCGGCTGAACGCCAGTGTCAACATAGAGAGGCCGGGGTGGTGGAAAGATCAAGACCGTATCACGAGGCGTTAGAGTGGCTGAGGATTGCTCTGTTTCGTACGATGGCTTCCGTGGCTCCGTATCCTCGATTGTGGTGATAATGTTATCCCGAGTACCATGTTGGGATTCACTGCTCAAACCCAGGATGCGTTTTGCTTTTTCGTCAGGCAGCATCGATTGCCGTGACTCCCGAAGCCTGCGTGCTCTCATTTCATGCTCGGTGAAGTCATCGGAATCAAGTTCCAAGTCTTCCAATTCCTCGTCTTCTTCATCAAATATGAGTTCGTCCGCGAGACTGATACCGTTTCCACGGGTGTAACCATCAGCACTCATGAGAGAGGCACGATAGTTTCGACCAATGCTCTTCCAGCTGCTATTACTTCGATCTCTTGAATGGCGTCCGATACGAGTGGATGGTCTCCGTTGCGGAGATGAGCGCAAACTACCAGGTTCGCTCTCCGGCGCACCAGTATCTCCGGCCAAATCTTCCGTATCGCTTTCGACACCAGCTTCTTCCTTGGCCTCTTCGTGCATGGCAATCTCGTCCAGAAGCATCTTCAGTCGAGTTTCCGATACATGAACCCGTCGTTCCAACGTCCGCTTTTCCCCAGCCCATTCCTCTTTTTCGCGAGCCCACATGTCGTGCACTTTAGTCGAGTCGTCATCTTGGCTTCGCGTCCTTTTCTCTGCATCAACAAGCTTCTGCCTCAGATCAACGTTGACTTCCTTCATTTTGTCTCTCTCCCCTGCGATTTCCTCCAAGGCAGCAAGGGTTTCATTCTCGAAGTGCTGAAGCTGGCGTTTCGCTACTTTGCTCTCTTTGTTGGATGATGCCAGCTGTTTAGTGAGCGAGTCATTGTCGGCACGAGCCGCATCCAGGTTGGCTTCTAGGTCATCGATGAACCTATGCTTGGAATCGAGTTCCCGACGGAGGTTGAGGATCTCCGAAACTAGATTTGCGTGCAATGTTGGAGTGAAACGACGAGGGTCAAGGATTGAGATGTTCTCGTCGTTGGCAGCATCGTCTGAACTGAAAAATTGATCCGGTGGGACGGGTGGCGGCGAACTGGTAATGTCGCTGCCTGGTGTTTCGTGACGGGAGCTCCGTCTTGACAGCGAGTCGTATGGTGTTCCGGCAGGTGTGGGCAATGAACGGCTAGCGGCGAAAGCCTCATTATCTGAATAGTAGTCCGCAGACATTTTGGCGAAATTATGTATCGAGGCGAAGAAGGATTGTCTAATGGAGGGATCAGAACCACGACCAAGTGGTGCTGTCAGTATGGAAGATTCAACGCATGCCTGTGTTCAGGTCAGAATATGAGCACGAAGGTAAATGTTTCCGGCCGTCCGGTACGATAACCGTGTCTTTCTAGACGAGTACGACATGGTCCTCGAAGGTGGGGAGATCTGCAAAGTCTCACGACATAGCGTGGCCTACAAACACCGCGATTGACGTACCGGTTGAACTCTGTGTGACACAGTCTGCTGCTGGACGCTCTGTTGGTGGCAAGAAGTGGGAGTAGTTCTGCAATCGTATGCAGTGCTGTGGAATATTACGGTAGGGGGATGTCGGCGAAGAGGAGCAGTTACAACAAGACCAGAATTAAGAAGAATGACGTAGAGCAGATCGCTTTTAAGAGTAAGAAGAAGGAGGGTCAAGCAGTGCGCAACAGGATGAACGACAAGAAGAAGCCGTGTAATCAACTGCACGGCGCGTAAGAAGGATGGGGAGGAGGACAGGTGGGAGGGGCGAGGCACAACTTGAACATTGCATGCACTAGTCGTCAATGCATCGCGCCGGGACCGGGAATGCAGGCACAAGTCCGCACAGTCCGCACAGTCCTCTGGGGGAGGCGGGAGTGGGACCAAAGGAGCAAATGAAGATCACAGAATCAATCAAACCCCATCTGTGCCTGTCAAATTTGTTTCGACCTCGGAGTCCACGAGCTTATGCAGGCCTTCCCATTAGCGCGCACAAGTGTCCCTGCAGGCACACACCGCGCATGGTCAGGGGACCCCTGCATTACGACTCGTCCCTCTGGGCACTTTCTGGCGTGGCTCCATTGGCTGCGGTGACAGGTCCAACGTTCCGTTACATGCGTCCCGACAAGACGGCCAATGTCCGAGCAGGTCAAAGCGAAATGACGATCCGATAATGGACACCCGTACCGAAGGCAGCTGGGCAACGGCAACAATGACCAAGAACGAGGTGTGATGGTGCGTGAAGCTGCGCTAGTGCACGAGAGGCGCAGGTGCCCGAGCAGCCACTATGCGCTGACCTCGAGCAAAAAAAAGGCCGCCTTCGGTCGATAGCAGTGATACGTGTGAGAGTGCATACACCCCGCCGTGATGAAGAAGTGTGCTTGGGTTTCAGCCTCGTGACTGTGGCGAGGAGTGGCCTGCCCGGGCGAGGCCTCAAGCTAAACGCGGCGTTCAGTCTGCGCTCCGAGCAGGTAGACACGCGATGGCGCCCTACTACCCGGCGCGATGCCGTTAGGTTTCAGTCTGCAAATTAGAGAATCCATCCTGAGACCATGGTTGAATCTTACCTCCACACTACTGCAGTTTTTCCAGCTTGTTGAGCAAGGGAGGTATGGATGGCGTTGCTGACAGAAAAAGCAATTACATGGATATGGATATGCAGCCTCATTCCATCCATACGAAGACTCCCATGTAGTCAACTCCCTACACGACTCTCTGTTTTGAGACGAAAGGGATAGCCGTGCACACTTGGCGCTAGTAAAGGAGCCGGAGCGTGGGTTCGGATCGACAACATAAATCTCCAGTTTGGAACTGCCAGGCACTCAACTTCCTGGTCGCAATGCTATTGGAGACCCCCGCCTGGTACTCAGTCATGGTCCGATATTCTTCGACAACGGACCCGTGGAGGAGACTCTATAGCGAGCCCAAATCAATGACCGGGTCAATCACCTCATGTTGCCTGACTTGTGTGACCATGTTGTTGATTGGACAGTGTCAGGCGAAACAGCGAGGGATCGCGTCGATATTACGATGGATGCTTGGCTCTTAACGCTTCCTAACAACCAACCAGCCTTGCAGAGCGATGGAGCTAGGCGTCGATCAAAATCCGTGGGTCTTGTCGAGTCTTGCGCGGGTTTAATCTGAAATATAGATTTGTCTGCATATGTACGTATGTATCGTCGTGGTCCACCTGCAGGTGCGGCGAGTGGACCCGATATGCGGACGGCTGCAGAATCGCTGCAGGGTATCGTACGACCACGAGGACCGCATGTCGCCAGGCCGTCAGAGTAGCAGCGTGGGAAGCGAGGAGCTGGTCGAGTAAACTTCTGCTTCTCCTTGTGCGCCAGATATGCCGGATTCGCTCGGCGGCGTCGGAGAGATTTGGGCCAGTCAGGCAGATAGGAGGTTTGCGTCGTAATCGGCCAGGATCTGGCGCCGTCAGTACGCTCCAGAAGACGGCATGGCATGATGCGCGGAAGGAATGGTGCCGGAGCCTTCGCGCGTCTAGCACGCCCCTCTCGTTTGTTGTGCATCCTCCCTCCTTGCTATGCTAATATGGGGGTGGTTGTTCCTTGCTCGCATGGCCTTTCCGGGTATATCAGGGTTGGGCAGGGATACGTAACGGTGCGCATGAGGCCAGGGGTCCCCGAACCCCCACCACAATGACGTGACTAAGCGACCATGCGCCAAAAATTCCACCAGCCAGCCAGCCATCAATATTGGAGTAACTTGAGCCAGGTCCGACAATCCTTGAGGTGAAGGGGGGAAAAGAGAAACGTCATGGCACAACAGAATCAGAGCGCGCCAGCGCCACAGGCTTCTGCGGATTTGCCTCCGGCCATGGCCGAAATCAAGTCACAGGCCGTGGATGACTTGCTCAAAGAGATGAACCGTATGCCACTTTTCATGACAAGCCTGGATGAAACGGATGGCGAGGGCGGCGAGAACACGGCCCTCGAGGCACTCAAAGCAATGGCTTATGAAGGCACACGTGCTGAGATTGCAGAGAACTTCAGGCAGCAAGGCAACGAGTGCGCAAGGGCAAAGCAATGGTCAGACGCGAAAGAGTTTTACACAAAGGCAATAGCAGCTCTAAAGGCCCCCCAGACCAGCCGAGACCCAGATGCTGCAGGGCCAGACGTCATTGACGTCGAGGTGGACGAGCAAGAGGAAGCAAACAAGGAGAAATCGATCGCAGAGGCCGTCTACGTCAACCGAGCGCTGTGCAACTTGGAGAAGAGTAAGTCGTGCATATACTTGGATGACGTTGATGTTTTCTGCAAAAGACAACAACAACATACTAACGCAGGATAGAGAACTATCGCTCTTGCATCCAAGACTGTGTAGCAGCACTTCAAATCAACCCGTCAAACGTCAAAGCCTTTTATAGATCAGCCACTGCCGGCTTAGAGCTGAACAAGTTGGATGAAGCGGCATGGGCCTGCAACCATGGGCTAGCTCTAGACCCTGCCAACGCCCCTCTCAAAGCTCTCCAGACCAAGATTGACACTCGAAAAAAGTACATAGAATCTGTTGAAAAGGCGCGTAGAGAGCGCGAGGCAAAAGCTGCCTCGGAGCGTGCGACACTGCAGCTCGCCCTGAAGAGCAGGAACATTCTTACACGGACCACGGACAAGGCGCCAGATCTAGAAGACGCTACAGTCAAGTTGGAGAACAGCATGGATCCTTCTTCGACACTGACGTTTCCTGTCATATTGCTCTATCCTATGGACTCGCAGTCAGACTTCATTAAAGCATTCTCCGAAAAGGAGAAATTAGACCAGCACCTCGACTACATTTTCCCACTGCCATGGGACCAGAAGCATGAGTACACAGTCGACAACGTAGAGGCCTACATGGAGACGGCGGCTGGTGGTCTGATCAAGGTAGGCAAGAAGATGAGTCTAGGCAAGGTTCTGGGAAGCGGGAAGCCAGAGGTTATCGATGGCCTAGTATCGATCAGCGTGGTACCCAAGGATAAGGCTGCAGGTTGGATCGACGAGTTCAAGAAGCGAAAAGGAAAGGTGGCATGATAGTCTCGTTTGACCAAATCTGCTATGTATTAGCGCTTCCAAGGGCACGTTGTTTTGCAATGACCGCCGTTAACGGCCCGAAAACAGACACGCATCACTGTTCTAACGCATGGAACATGAATGCACTGCCCTCCCAACAACCCACATTAAAGGGGTCTCCGAGAAGCGTTTTGTCGGCGCATGGACATTGTAATCAGTATCACGCAATCAAAGACAAGTTTGATCTTCCCCTCTCTCCATACCGTCCGCTCTCCCTTTACCCCTGAGTCGACTGCCCCGGACCGCCCATACATGACGCACATATATCTCTGCATGCAATGGAATATTGATTGCCGAATGGAACGGGCACCTGCACAGCCCTTGCAAACAGAGAAACCAGCATCTAGTCATGACACGTCATTTCTCGCTCCCTTCATCACCTTCTTTTTTAGAAACAACAATCTCAGTACACCACCGACCAATCGCAGCGCTAACGATTTCCCCACGAGATTACACCAATCCCCAGAACTATATGATCAACAGTGATAACGATAATTGGGCATACATATATATGAACATCGCCAATCGCCAATCGCCACCGCGTCGGGAAGAAAAGTAAGTCTTGGGTCTAGCGTCTTTCGCTTCGCGTATTCACCTCCCCCATACACTCAGTCCTATACGGTTTTTGACTTGCATCTATCACACAACCCATGTTTCCGTCCCCTTCCCCTCTCCTCCATCAAACCCCTACCACGCTCAGCAACCATGTTCAGCACCTCTGCATTGCCCCGGCCCCGATGCTCGAATCCGGATAGACATGCTCAACACTTCCCTTCCCTTGTTACATAGTATAGTGCAAGTACATACGGGCGTGTGTGTATCAGAGTATTGACTGATATTACTTTCCTCCCTCTTTCAGCTAGTCCCTCTATCCGCGTCTTTTCAAACTTGAGTTTTTTTCCTTGGAAGAAAAAAAAACATGACATGACATGACATGCAGACCGTCGTACGCGCCGTGTACTACATACATACGTACATACATACAGGAGCGCCAACAAGTCTGCGCACGACGGCTCGCTTATGCAAGGTACCTACCTACACATGTCTAGTGAACCGGGTTTCCCGCTGTGTGACAACGTTCTTTTAGGCCGCCAGCCGCGCACAAGGCCGGGTTGGGCTCAGGAACAGGGCAGCTCGAGGCCAGAGCTGGGGCCCATTTGCATGGAAGTGGGGGGAAGGGTAAAAACAAGGTCGAAAAAAGGTTAAGTAGGGCCAATTTTGTTTTTGATTTTATCCGCCCGTTAGTGACACAAGGGCGATCGGCGAACGAGCGTTCAGTCTAATGGGAAAAAAGAAAATTCGCCTCTATTTGCGCCAATCACCAGAGTGCATCCGTGGACCGTCTTTGTGTAACTGTGATGAATTTTATGTATGCATGCATGTGGAGAAAATACATTAATTAGCATAGTGTGCAACAAATGAGAGTCTGCCTCGAGAACGCCTTGTCGGCACGCACATGTGCCCATGACGCCGTCTGTTCGCTGATGGTCACAATCAACATCTGGAAGAACCCCGTACACTGTCCGATAGCTGCAATACCGAGCCGTGTGTGCAACGACTGAACAATCCTATGACATGACATAACATGATATCCTTAAATCCAGCAGCAGGGAAGGAATGAAAACCGCTGACATCCACACTCCTATGTCCCAATCATCTTCGCGATGTACGCAGGCAAAGCGTACCGTGTGATACAAGTCATTCTTTCTCGTAGAGCTTCTTTTTGCGCGTCATGGCCGCCTTGAGCTCTGCCCATGCCAATGGATGCGCCTTCTCACGGTACGAATAGTACTTATCGGTCGACTGGACTACTTCATCCGCCTTAATCTGCTCCAGGTAGCTCAGAAACCTAAAGTCGGAGCACTGCAACTGCCGGCGGCCACCAAAGAAGAGTGTGATCTTCCGGAGTTTGGCGTTACGGAGAATGCGCAAGCAGTTCAGCAGATACTCATCATTGAGATAGCGACGTTCTTCGTTGGAGCTGAGGTAAGGCGTGTCACGAGGGTAGGCGTCATCGAATACCCACTTGACATCACGGAGATATTGTATGTTCTCCGGGCCAATCATCTTGAGGAAATGCAAAACATCCTGATAGCCAATCTCCTTGGGTATGGCCTCCCAGAACGGACAACGGGTCGCGTAATGGCGGTGGAATGAGAACGTGTTTTCGCCGTAAAGAATCGAGCAGCCCTCGTCACGCACTAGCTTACAGGTTCTGAGAAACTGAGCAGATTTTGCCAGGGCCCCAGCCGGACCGTAGCGGATCACTGGAATCTTGAGCATCTGGTCCTGGTCCTTCCGTGCAAAAAGATGGCGATAGATGGTGTTGCGCAGCTCTGGGGGCAGGTCCGTAAATCCCTTTGAACGTACCGCGACTGTTTTCGTCGGTTGGAGAGCAGTGGTGCAGACCTTGTCTGGTTTACCGGGCTTCATCTCATGCAGGGTGCCTTCTTTGTTGTTTTCTATCAAAGTAGAATCGAGCTTGACAAAGAGAGGTCCATGGAAACCCAATGGAACGTTGAATTGCAGCATCATTGGTGGTGATTTCCGAGTGCTGCGGCGGAAACCATCACCCTCCTCAAGGTCGGTCAGCTCATCCAGCTCTTGATTGTAGATGATAGGCTCCAGACGGGGGGATGGGAGTGAGAGACCACGTTTGCGCTTCTTTGAGCGCTCTTTCTTTCTTCTGTTTGCTCGACCGCGTGGCTCCATCTCATCTTCGTCTTCGTCCTGGTCTTCCTCACTCTCGTCTGTGGTAGGTATGCCAACGTCTTCCTCTCCGAAACTGACGTAGCCCTCGGGTTTCTGGATCTTGCCCGCGCTCTTGCGGATAGGACGGCCTGTGTGCTTGTTGTAACTCGTCACCTTTGATGAGCTGCCGAGCTCGGGGCTGCTATCTCGGCCTTGAGGTGTTACTGGGAGAGGTGGGTCTGAGGTCTTTGCCTTGGGAGCCATGGCAAGGCTGTTGTAGGCAACTGGGTTGGTAATCACAAGACGGGCAGCGATGTATGGTTTGTAGGCAAGGATCGGTGAAACTACCGCTGTTGTTTGCTGTGGAGATTGAGGTTGAGGTTGCGGTTGCGGTCAAGGTGAGTCGGTGCGGTGGGGTGAGTAGACGTGAGGCTATAAACAGAGCAGTTGCGTTTAGAGAAGTGACAGTCATTGTGAACGCGTGCTTTCCCAAATCACCTTGCTAGCACCCTTGGCGAGCTGTTCCCCAGTGACAGAAGCGCGGTGGTGTGGAGGGTTTGGAGATTTGTGGAATAGGGATATGGCGACAATAGAGGATGTTGGTGATACAACGCATGGTGCAGGCAAGGAAAACGGTAGGGGAAAGCAGTTTCAACCAGCGTAGGTGTTTCGCGCAACACGGTGACGCCGTAAGTGTGCTTATCTAAACAGCACATGGTAGAATGCCTTGACTACAAGCTACCTGTTCGCGGCGAGCCTGTCACGTGGACCCTTGGGTCACGATGGGAAAGAAAGACAGTTGAGCGACGATGAAACAACGAGTATTGTATTGAGATGCTACATACGAGTACACCAACGGCGGCGGCAGCGCGCCAAAGGCGAAGACACCGTATACCAAAGTGTTTCGTGTTTGTGCGATGCATCACATCACCGCATCTACGCAACGTAGGCCGATCATAGAGATTTTCGTCCCCCTAGGTGGTGGGTGCCGGGGCGTGTCAGCAGCTCCCACATCGACCAGCTTGCGCCAGCCAAGTGAGGATGCAGCTGAAGCAAAGCATTCATATCATCTCGGGTTTAGTTACGTGAAGAGAAGAAGAGGTTTGGAGCGACGCGCGCCCGAAGTGTAGATATTTTCCGCCGGAGAAACGATTCCTCGGCGCCGACGCGCCCCAGCCCTGACGTGCGCCGCCGCTCTGATTCCGTGGTTAAGCGGAGCTCATCGTTTGGTTGCCGCTTTGAGACTACGAGTCCGGCTGCATCTGCCAGACGTTTATAACATCTCGCGCCACACTCCTGCTCTGCCTACACAGTTGAGCAGCCATGGCCCTCAGACCGATTTGCAGAGCGCCTTTGCGCCAGCTGATTTCTCGCTGTCCAGCGTCAATTGCGCCCAGGACCCCACAGACATCATTGCGGCAATGGCGGGGCTACGCTACCAATTTGGATGCGCAGCAAAAGGTATGTTTTACTGTAGCAAAAAAAGTTGAGAGATAAATTGACTGAGAGACATTAGATCCTCTCCCAAGATCTCGAACAGGCCGATCCTACCGTCTACGAAATCATCAACAAGGTTCGTCCTCACAAGTCGCCGCCAAAGCCACGCCGCCCAAGCTTATAATACCATCACTACAGGAGAAGGATCGCCAGAAGCATTTTATAAACCTCATTCCCTCAGAGAACTTCACCTCGCAAGCGGTCCTCGATGCTCTCGGCAGTGTCATGCAAAGTAAATTTTACGCTACCATCACGCCACCCCAAGCTTACACGATCACGCAGATAAGTACTCGGAAGGATACCCAGGCGCGCGATACTACGGAGGAAACGAGCACATAGACGAGGCAGAGCGCCTATGCCAGGAAAGAGCACTCAAAGCCTTTGGTCTTAATCCTGCAGAGTGGGGTGTCAATGTCCAGGGTAAGTCAGGCGCGGCAGTGAGAAGAGTTGTCTAGCTAAATCTTGTGCCAGCTCTTTCGGGATCCCCCGCAAACCTCTACGCCTACTCGGCTGTCCTCAACGCACACGACCGTATCCTTAGTCTTGATCTCCCTCACGGAGGTCACCTGTCACATGGCTATCAGACCCCGACCAAGAAGATCTCCGCCGTCTCCAAGTACTTCGAAACCCTTCCATACAGATTAAATGAGAAGACCGGCCTCATCGATTACGAGAAGATGGCTGAATTGGCCCACTTATACAGACCCAAGGTTATTGTTGCGGGTACATCAGCATACAGTCGATTGATTGAATACGAGCGCATGCGAAAGCTGGCAGATGAAGTCGGCGCCTACCTGCTCTCAGATATGGCTCACATTTCAGGTCTCGTTGCCGCCGGCGTTATTCCCTCTCCATTCCCACACTCCGATATCGTTACCACCACAACCCACAAGTCTCTGCGAGGCCCGCGAGGTGCCATGATCTTCTACCGCAAGGGTGTAAGGAGGGTTGACAAGAAGGGCAAAGAGGAGATGTATGACCTCGAAGGCCCCATCAATGCATCAGTGTTTCCGGGGCACCAGGGAGGTCCTCACAACCACACTATCACTGCTCTGGCCGTAGCCTTGCAACAAGCTTCAACCCAAGAGTTCAAAGACTACCAGCTGCAAGTACTCGAGAATGCAAAGGCCCTTGCGCAGCGCCTTGGTGACTCAAAGGACAACGGCGGCCTTGGCTACAACATCGTCTCCGGTGGCACAGACAACCACCTTGTCCTCGTCGATCTCAAGGACAGAGGTGTCGACGGCGCACGAGTGGAGCGTATCCTCGAGCTTGTTGGCGTGGCGTCTAACAAGAACACTGTTCCTGGCGACAAATCGGCCATGAAGCCTGGTGGTCTGCGCCTTGGCACACCGGCCATGACAACTCGTGGTTTCCAAGCCCCTGACTTTAAGCGGGTAGCTGATGTCGTACACCGTGCAGTCGGCATTACCCAGAAACTAGACAAGGAAGCGAAGAAGAAGGCTGAAGAGAGTGGACGCAAGAACCCCACTAGTGTTGCTGCATTTAAGGAATACGTCGGTGAAGGTGAAGACATTACCGATATCATTGAACTGAAGAAGGAGGTTGCAGACTGGGTGGCTACATTTGCGCTACCCTGGGACAAGGCCCAATGACAAACTAGGAAATAACGAAAAGCATATGCGCGCTGTACCTGGTTTTTTGGGCGTTTTGTCAGGTGAACTCGTGAGGTTTCTTGTGTGAGTATATATGAGAGGTTTTATTTTTCACGGCATGCTAGAACAATGGCTCGTTTTCCGCCTTCACCGAGTCTGCCTTCTCTATACAATTCAACACTATTGAGCAACGCTTTTTGCATTGTCCCGTTAGTCACGCTTAGTCTTACTTATACTGCTGTCGTCTTCTCTTGCGCTGTCTCCACTTCTCTCACAACCTCACCGCTAAACTTCTTCACAGTCACTCATCTTTTCTATGGCTACAAAACATATTATTCGACTCTAAGAAGAAGAGAAGAAGAAGACACTTCACAAATCGACACAACACAGCCAGTAACGCACAAGTCGCAACCCACCATGTCCATCTTTGCCATACTCTTCGGACTCTGGCTTTCCGCGCACTACGCAGCCATACTTGTGCTGGCGCAGGGCAATCGCACTACAGTAACGACTACAACCACTCTCATAGTACCGGTATACACTTTCGCCGGCACCCCGCATCTTGCCTCGCCATCGTCTGTATCCCCGACCATATACCCGGCAGGCACAGGTGTTCTTGCACTCGCTGCCACGCCTACAATAACAGGACATGTACAGTCACATGTGGGACAACGCTATGTTTTGGCTTCTGCGACTCCAACTGTGACAACAAGGACGAGCGGTGTAGGAGCGAATTCGTCGCCATCTCCCTTGACCACTAGCACCCCGTCTCCACTCAAGGCCGCAAATCCAGCGTGGATGCTACCCGCTTCCGTGTCGTTGCTTTGTTACGACTTCCTCATCGTGACGGCATTCCTCTGGTGCTGGGTCATGGGATGGTTTTGGTGGTGGGGAAGGAGAAGGAGCACAAGAAGCGCGGAAGTACGGGTACCGAGAGAAGGAAGGGAGGCGATGCTGAGAGTCCTGGTGAATGAGAACCTGGAGTGGGAAATGAGGAGACTGGGTATGGCGTGACAGAGAGAGAGAGAGCGCGAAAGAAAAAGACCCTACTCTATCAAAAAAAGATGATAATAACAATCAAAATATAAACAACCATCCTGGATATCATCGGTCACAGTCTCAAACTGAGAGAGCTCTCTACGCTTCTACCCAAAAATAAACCAAGCATAAACTGACAAAAAATCCATCTTCGTTATCAACCATGCATCGTCTGTCCCCCCGGCCCCCTCTCCCAAAACTCCAATGTAAGCGCACTAAGGAAACAAGGAATCTCCTTCCTCCCTTCCACCCAGTAAACAATCTGATCGCGAATCTCGTTGGCAAAGACGCTCTGCTCGCCACCGCTGACCTTCATGGTGCCATTTTCGCCATCAAACACGATGCTATTCTCGCCTTCCTCATCCGCAGGCTTGAACATGCTCGTTACTTTGACGCGCCCGTTGGGCATGAAATCTAGCTTCCAGCCTAAGATGGACGCGACGGCTTCGCGGAACTCGAGCGATTTTGCCGTCCAAATCTGTTTGAGCCGCACAATCTTCTTCGATGAAGACGCGAGTTGTGCCTTGAGCTCTTCGAGCTCGTCTCTTGCGGCATCCAGCGTCGCCAACGGGACGGTGGAGGGAGCTTGTTTACCATTTTCGAGTTGATCGAGGAGCTGCGTATTTGCTTCGCGCAGATTGCGGACGGTGCTTAGTTTGAGGGCTTCGGCGTCGGCAGTGGGGTTAGACTTCAGCTCCAGCACACGTGTTCGTGATGACTCCTTGAGCTTCTTAAGTTGAGAATGCTGAGCCTTGTACTCGGATTCAACGAGCTTCATCTTCTTTTGCAACGCGTGAAGGTCATCTTGGAGTTGTCGGTTCTTTCGTCGTAATTCCCCGACACGTTCTTCATTCTCGTCAGTATCGAGTGAGCGCTTCTGGCCTGCTACTGCAGCAGCAACAGGCTTTTCAACACCGTCAAGCTCCTTTTGCAGCGCCTCAACTTCTTTGCGATATTGATCCACGAGATTCTCAAGCTCTTTTATCCGCTCAGACTTTGCAGCATCGTACGTGTCAGGCTGCATCTCGCGTTCTTCGTCATCAAAAGCCTTTACTTGAGCGCGCAGAAACTCAACCTCCTTAGTCGCCAAAGCCTTCTGCCGTTCTAGACGCGCTCGAGCCTTTGCATCGGCGCTGTTCGCTGCACTTGTGCTTCCAACAGTCTTGAGTTGCTGAATTTCTGCTTGTAGCTGTGTCTTCTCTTCCTCGAGCGCTTGTATCGTCGCCTCTTTGACTGAAAGTTCCGGCTTGATCTCGCCCAACCTGTTAAGAAGATCGGTCCTCTCGATCCGCTCCTGAATGAAAGCCCGTGCGAGGTCTTGGGGTGTCTCAAAGAGCACTTGGCCATGTGTCTCAGCTTCGGCTTCTAGGTAAGATGTCCAAGAGTCTCGCTCTTCCTCAAGGACCTGCT
Source organism: Curvularia sp. IFB-Z10 (assembly GCA_002161795.1). Lineage (NCBI taxonomy): Eukaryota > Fungi > Ascomycota > Dothideomycetes > Pleosporales > Pleosporaceae > Curvularia > Curvularia sp. IFB-Z10. The sequence continues at coordinate 1,969,911 of JPSZ01000001.1, forward strand.
TCCGCAGCTCTGCCTCGCCCAGCTGCCGTTGCAGGTCGTCCATCATGCGTAGCTTATTCTGCAGCGATCTCTTCTCCTCCTCCACGACTTCGATAGCCTTGTGTTGTTTACGATATTGCTTGAGCTCGGCATTCTGCTCCCGTGTCAAGACCTCCAACTTCTTGATATGTGCCACCTGGTCAGAGAGCTCCCTCTTGATCACTGCCAGCGTCTCTGCATCCCCTGTAATAGCCTTCAAACGCAAAACTTCCGCCTCCTTCTGTCCGACCTCCTCTTCCTTTTCAGCGAGTGCCCGCTGAGCATTCTGTAGCGCATTGACTTTAGATTGTAGATCTGCTTGCACCTCCTCCATGCTCTCCTTGAGTTTCTTGTGTTCGGTCTGCAGGGTGTTGTATCTATGGTCGTTCTGCCGTTGCGAAGTTGCCAATTCCTCTTTTACCTCATCGAACTCTTCTTGTATCGATTGCGCCCTTTCTTGGCTCTCTCGCAACCGCCTCTCCAATGCTAGTCGCTCGTTGGCAGTCCGTGTCTGAAGCTCAGCCATCTCCTTTGACAACGCCTCGTATTTCTTCGCAGTTTGACTACTCGAAGCCTCGACTTGCTGGGCCTTTCGAAAGTCGGTGTCGGCGCGGTTCTGGGCGTCCCGCAGTTCTTGCGCATGCTCCAATTTCATCATCTCCTTTTCCTGCTTCGCTGTCTCGAGCTCATATCGCAACGTGTTGAGCTGGGCGCGGAGGTCTTCATTGATAGGGTCGGAGGGCACGACCGTGTGCGGCGCATTCTGCGAGGCTCGCAATGTGGTTCGAAAGGTTTCGCGCAGAGGTTCTCTTTTCGCAGCTGTCAGTGCCGGCGCGGGCGCAGGTTCCTCTTCGCCAGTGAGGAAGTTGAAGGACGGCTGGGTTGTGTTGCGCACAGCCATGGTAGCAGTGAGTTTGGTCCTTTGTTTGTTGTGCCAGAATTGAGGTAGGTAAAGCTAAAGTTAGTAGAGATGCCGAACTGAAGGTCGCGACTAGACCATGACAGATATTTGGATACAGTTTCTCTGCTACAAGGGCGGCATGGGGTTAGGATGAGCGGATGATGAGTGGTTCTTGTTGTCGCAATGTCGGACTCAAGGGCCCAAAGCACCGCCGTCCACACAGGGCTTAGCGCGTTAGGTGTGTCTGTCGCGCGGGCACGTGCTAGTCTTTATTCCACCACCCTTACATCACGAACTCGACGCATGTCACAGAGAGCGATTTTATCTAGGCCTAATTTTAGGAATCAGGTTTCTTAATTATACAGGTTCAGAGTAGCCATACTCTTTACTCCTTTACGTCTCCCCAAGCCTTAGAGAAGATGTCATCTTGGCCGTCTCTCCAGCCCCATGCGATGCAGTAATGCTGAAGCAGCATTTCGAGCTCTTCCAACTCATCGAGGAATTCTAGACCAGCAATACGTTCCTTTTCCTCATCGTCGATCCATCTTCGCCAAATCATGTGTGTGTCTGCAGCCTTCGCCCCCGCCTTTAGCCCATAACTTTGAAGACGTGCGCGCTGGTCGCCGAGTTCGGGATATGCAGTCAATGTATGGAGATAGATATTACGTGTCTGGAGGTTTGAGATCATAGTTTGACCAAAGGCATCTTTCGGTAGAATCGGCTCGTAAAGTATAAGTGAAGCGGGCGTTGTCGGTTGCAAATAGTGTGTTAATAGTGACGAGACTATTGACTGGACTGTTGAAGGTTGCAAGTAAACCAGACACATCTCTGATAGGATCAATGTAGGTATGCTCGTGTCTAAGTTGGGTATCTGCGGCAAAGGCGTCTCATCTGACGAGTCGGCCAAACAACGCAGGTCGAGCGCATGGATGTTGTAGTTGTCTGAATGGTACGAGGCTGAGTTTGAGGGCATGTGCAGTAGCTTCCGGTGAAGCAGCGGTTGCCGTTGTATAGCAGCTATCTTCGCAGATGTATTTGTAGGGAAGTCGATCTCGTGATATACGAGCTTTGTCTGGGGATAACGGTCGAGGAGACGGAAGAAGCGCGTGTCGGTGCCAGCACCGAGCGAGATGATCTGCTTTGCTGCAGAAGGGTTGGTGTCGAGGAACCTGGCGACAAGAAGGTCGATGGCCGATGTGCGCACGTAGGTTCCTCTGTTCAACAAGGGCAACTTTCTCGTAGCCGGCTGTGTTGCGAACAGCTTCGCATATGGGTCGTGAAGGTATCCCAGCTCTACACAGCTCACCCTGCTCCCCGCAGCATCTTGATCGGTACCCTTGACGGCATTGTCCAACACCTGTGCCTTCTCTTCGCTAGAGCGCCCTGGCCCACTTCTCCCAGGTCCTCTTCCTCTTGACGGCCCACCACGGCGTTGTCCGAGAAGAGTCTTGAGGTTCGGAATTTCGTTTGACGAGGCCATGCTCGAGATGCTCGAGATGCGCACACTTGGTGGGGTCAGCTCCAAGGCGGCGCTAGGGCTGCTAGCGCACATGCATGCCAAGGCTGAACCTTTGGAACTTTGGAGATTTCTTTGACGCGACTCAACTTCACTTACCCTCGCGCCGACACTCCCCACGACATCCGTAATCGAACCTCTCTACCGGCCGCAGCGACCGCAAACATGGACGGCGAAAAGTACAGCGCGAGTTTGATCCGCCTTTGGAGGGTCTGGCGTACCACTAAGGAGATGATGAACGACCGGGTAGGTTGCGCCGTGAGCAATACCCGACTGCGCGCTGACTCGATCAAAGGGCTACATGGTGGTTGAAGACGACATGGCCATGTCGCTCGAGGAGTTCTCACGGCGATATGCGCGCGAAGATGGGGAGCCCGAGTATGTACTACAGCATCCTCACCTCTAGCCAGTACTGACCACTCTCAGCCGCTCGCGCCTCAACTTTTCCTGCCAGCCGTCTGAAGAAATGCTCGCAAAGTACACCGACGCTCCAACCAAGAAGAACCCCAACCCTACCCCAAACATCGGCACCATCTGGGTTGAGTTTAACGCCGACGAGAACGTTGGCATGAAGCAACTGCGCGAGTACATGGCACATCTTGTCAACGGCTCTTTCCACTCGGGAATCATGGTCACCGTGAAGCCCATGACGGGTATGGCCATTCGACTTCTCCGCGGCGCTACCAGCATCACCGATGGTCCCAAGGGTGGCGTAGAGGTCTTTGTCGAGCAAGATCTGTTGGTCAACATTACAAAGCACGAGCTTGTGCCCAAGCATGTGCTGCTGAGTGACGAGGAGAAACAACAGCTGCTGCAGCGATACCGGTTGAAGCAGACACAACTGCCCAGAATTCAGTCCACGGACCCAGTTGCAAAGTACCTAGGTTTGAGGAGAGGTGCTGTCGTTAAGATCATCCGAAAATCCGAGACGGCAGGTCGATACGCTAGTTACCGATGGGTCATATAATACAAAAGCGGTCACGAAAGCGCGAACAATCGACACGGGTGCTGCATTCGGCGAGGCGTTTGGCGAAACAGATGGAATTTGCTTTTTTCTTGCTTCTTCTCCTTCACATCATCTGCAAAAGGCCAAAGTTCATTGAAGATAATCCTAGTTCGCAGCCCTTCTGTGCACATTTGGAAAAAGAAGTCTTTTCACAGTCATAATACTCCCTTTGCCTCACTGTGCGTGTATCTGCATCTCCAGGCCCAGCATCCACACACAGGACTTAATGCGCGCCCAAAATCCGATTCCTAAATTGCTCCGATAGGTGACAAACGGCTCTCTGTTATGGACGGATACACTTCCTTACGATAACAAGACCGGCGAGTTATGCTCCGCCATACATGTACTTGACCGTTCAGCAGGCGTTGTTTACGGGGGAGCTAAACACCCAGAACAGTGTCTTGGCATTGTCAGCCACTGTATCTTTATTAAAAGGAATAAATGTGGAAGACATGGAGGAGCAGAGGAGAAGAGATGACGATTTCACTTCGGGAAAAGCATTTTCAGGACAGTTGGTCATGGTTGGTGAGAACAAGTGTAGTGGAATTGTGGGTATCATGCCAAAAAAAACATATTAGACGCCTCAGACAAGCACTCATGGTAGTACAAAAAAGGATGCAACAATGACCTCGGGTTGCCCAAAACGGTCATTGTGGATGCTGTCTCCTTCAGTCGGAAAACAAAAACCCCTCAATACTCATCAGATATATGCGTGTGTAATCCTCAGTCTCGGTCGTCATCTTCCCGTTCAAATGTCGCTGAGAAACTAACAAGCGATGTGAAAGTATCCGTCATTTCTACAACATCCAAATCCGCTCTCTTGGAAGGATCCGTCAACCAGGAGCGCGGCACTAGCATCGCCTCTCCTTTTGTGTTCTTGACCAACTTTGTTCTTTCTTTAGTGTCAGATGCACCAGGCATCTTGTTTGCCGTCTCCAGGGTGGAAATGGCGTCGCTCCGCTTGTGGTGGTGCTCAAGGATATCTACGTCAATCGTGCGCTGAGCAATGACGTGGTAAACATGGACTCTCTTCTTCTGACCATATCGGCGGCTCCGTGCAATAGCTTGTGCCATTGCGGAATCGTAGTCGTACTGCGTTTTTGCGAGCAATGGAGAGACGAAGATGATGTGATTGGCGTTTGTGAGATTTCTGCAAGTGGCCAGGTTAGGGTGAGCTGTGTATGCATAGATGAACAAAAACTTACACGCCAGCTGCAGAATCACTCCCAAGATTTAATATGAGTAGCTTTCTCTTGGTCTTTGAGTTGTTGGTTTTGAATTCTTCTAATACCTTGGCTGATGCGGAGCGCCTGCTGTGACTTGGTGAGATGTAGGATATGTTGTGATGCTTGAACACTTCCTCAAGGATGCTGATAAGTTCGTCATTTGGCGCGAAAACGATACCTTGATCTGTCTCTGGCATATTTTCTACGATACCAACGATAGCATCAAGCTTCCTGCCAAAGCTGTAGCCAGCGGCTCGGCCTTCGTTTGAGCCTAAGTCAGCCATACGGATCAGACTTTCGTCGTTCACGTAAGCAGTACAGCCAGGATAGACGCAATTTTCATCGTTCGATCTCGATACTAAGCAATCGTTGCAAGCACTGTGGCCACAATGAGGTATTATGTATAATTGACCTCGGTCTGTCGTGCTGTTACAATCAGGCGAACTACATTTCGAACGAACCGTTTGGCTGGATGCTCCGGACTGTATATAGTTCTGGATAGACTGGATGAAACGCTGTGATCTCTTCCTTTGGACAAACTCGAGACAAACGTCGCGGAGTTGAGACAACCGCTGCTTGCACAAACGTAAGCGTTGCTCATTTGATGCTTTGGATTCTGGGAAGCCCGATGTAGGTGAATTTCCTGCTTCGAGAAGCAGATCACGAATGTAGTTGCTAGCTTCTTCATCTCCCAGCCAGTTGGATTTGACAATATCATTCTTGAAGTGGCTGTAAAGATCACCGATACTTTGTTCCGCAGTCGGCTTTTTCTTTTCAGTCAGCACCAAACCCTCGAAGCCGGATATAAGCCCTGATAGCTCATTCTTGGCGCTGCTTAGCTGTTGAAATCTTCTCTTTATCAGGTGGTCGAGTCCTGATATACCATCTTCAATTCTGAAAAGTAGTGCTGATTTCAAGAGGGCTTCTTCAGCGCTCAGAGAATTCTCCAAGCTTTCGTTTAGTCTCTTCATTCGGTCGGAGTCTGACTTCTTGTTGAGTTTTCTTATTTGCATTCGTTGAGAGATCAAATGCTGAGAAAGTTCTATGTAAACAACATGGTGTGCAGCATCTAGAACAACTGGAGCAAGTGTTTCGACACAAGGAATATGCTGGATTTCAGCTTCATTCTGCCGCACAAAGTCGTCGAGGAAATGTTGGGCTCGCAAATGCCGCTCCGCATGCCACTGTCTAGAGACAACCTCTGTTTGACAGATGAAGCTCTCAACATCAGTCTGGTCTATATTCGTGGTCACTGCGCCGTCGCTAGGATGATATCTGCCCAGGCTGATACCGAGAAAGGATGCAATTTGGTTAACATCAGAGAAATTTGCGAGTGCCGGCGTTCCAGAAAGGACCCAACGTTTGTGTGCTGAAATTTGCTTTATTGCGACGGCAACAAGATGATTTTCGACTTTTCTTGCGTTGTTGAGATAGTGGTATTCGTCTACCACAATTCTGTTAAATTGAAAAAGATGGAACAACGGAAGCAAGCATGAACCAATTCTACTATCCTTGCTCTTCTGTGTCATTGACGGCTTGGTATCTCCTTTTGATTCCCTTGCAGTGTTCGCAGCCGATTGCATAGTACTGAATGACTGATAAGCGTTACCGTGCTGGATCTTCAAAGGCAATGAGGCCGTAAATTCCGAATGTTGGAGGCGCTCTTCGGCGAGTTTTTTTGTGAGTCGCTCAAATTCTTGATAGCCATGTCTCTCATATACACCGAGTTGATTCGGAATCTCCTGAGTGGCTCGTTCGATCCAAGCGTCAATGCCACGGCGGCTGGTCATAGCTGGCTCGGGCAAAGCGGTGATGCGCGCCAGTTCAGACACATACTCTTGATGTGCAAACAGCGCCCAGGACACAATGATGAGTCTACTTGCCAGCACCTCGTCGACACTCAGATCTCGAAGCTGGGCGAACTCCTCTAACACTAGAACGTTGTATGATTTGAGTTGCTTCGTGGGTATGAATCTTTCGATCTCTGATTGCCACTGACGCGTGATGTGTGGAGGGCACATCACTAGCGTCGCAACTGAGTCTATTAGACCAAGGATTTTCGTTGTTGAAAGTCGGTTCTTTCGCATAAGGGCTTCAGGCGTATTCGTATCAAACTCGTTTTGAATGAGCCCTATGGTAGCCACTGTCTTACCAAAAGACGGTTGGTCAGCAAGCACACCTCCGCAAACATACTGTTCTAGCTCTGCCCGAGCCTCAACTCTCCAACCTAGCCCTGCATGTATAGCCTCTTCTGTTTCTGTGATGGTTATCTTTTTCCCCAGCTCCTGGTTAACCATCCATTGTATGGACTTCAATTGGGTCCCGCGTAAGTAGGTCGGTGTGACAGAGATGTTGTACTCAGGGTCGTTTGCGTTGTTCTGCAATTTGAACTTTGCAAAGGGCTGGGCAGGTAAGTCGACATGGTCTGTGACAAGTCTCCAGGCAGCATTTACAGTTTCTTTTAGGCCAGAAAGTCTTCTTCGAGCGCGGTGGATTAGAGACATCACATTAAGAGCAACTTGAATGCGCGTGTTCGATTCGTCGTGTGAAGCTTCTAAATGAAATATCGGAGGACTTTGCTTGATGGCGCGCTCGAAAACAGCTGCAGCTTGACGGTCCTGATGCGCTGTCGCCACACCCTTCGCGTCTACGCTCCAAGTCAGCTTTGGATAAGGAGGCGCGCAAGGACATTCGCCAGTGCGTTTTAAATCGGTTGGTTGCCAGGATGCGCATGACGGCAATGATCTGGGTTGCTCTAGAGCCCACGAGTAATCGGAATATGTCTGAACAGCTACCGTAGAGTGCACAAGAACTTCTAGAAATGTGAAAGCCTCTGAACACCTGGGGACGCAGCTCTGGCTTAGAAAACGTTCGTCAAGAAACCCCACGTCCAAAGGGACAAATGCTGATCTTAACCCAATCGTAGTAGAAGCCCAGGCGCCGGAAGTAATCGCATTCACGGTGTGGGCGCGCTCATGTTCGATGTGCCATGGCCGCCATGACGAATCCACACAAGCTAGAACAATTCGACTGTCGCCAAAGTGTTTCCTGCTCGGGTCTCTGCTGAAGACGAAATTATCGCTGTCCGGGTTGCCTATGGGATCTGAATCGAGAAATAGGAACAATCTCTTATCCTTCGTCAACTTCTTATACAGGCTGTTAGATGCCGTTCCGCAATGTGGTAGGTATTCATATCTTCCCGAAATTGTGGCCAGGTCCTGGTCGTTGCAATGGACTTCGAGAACATTTGGTACTGTCTCTTCCTTGTAGTCTTGCAGGCCCAGTTTGTTTCTCCACGAGCTCGTTCGCTCACGCAAACCGCTTATGCGCAGTTGACGAGTTTTGGAGTTCGGCAAGCGCGCTTTCCATTCAACGCCAAACAAAGACCCGTCAACAGTACCATGTATTATCGGAGACTTGAGGAAGTTACGCAAGAGACTGTCTCCAGGTAGCTCAGAAGGGCACCTGAGGAACATCAACCATTCGGTTTCTTGACCAATTTTCAACTCCAGCCATGCATGAGAAGCGTTGTATGTGACCTTCCAATACCGATGCTCCCGGGCAAAATCGCCAATGCAGAAATGCCGTGAATGGTTTTGAGCCTTGAACACCAGATCCAGATACGAGCTCAGAATCGAATCTGATACTGCCGCATCGCAAGCCAGACGACGAATTCCCGGGAAAAACTCAAGCTCGAGGCGCGGAGGTAATTCGGATCGCCACCTGCTGATGAACTCAAGTGGTGAAAGTCCCCGATAGTTGATTGGCACTGTCTCTTTGTAGGAATGCTTAAGGTTACCGGCACATGATGTGCAAGCAGAATGTCCACATGCTGAGCATATCCGAATTGCGGTTTTGGTGGTGACTTGTTTGCCTTCGCAACTGCACATTTGCTCACTCAGCTCTGCGTCTTGCTGCAGTCTATCGAGGTCCAGTGCCCGAGATGTCTGTGTCTCTAGCAGCGTTCGCTGCATACAACTGGACTAAACGATAGTGGTAGCTTGTGATGTGATGGTCTCTCTCGCAGGTGGTTCAGTTCGAGACTTGGAGCGAAAAGCTTTGGATCCACTGATGAGAGCTGAGATTAGAGACGCTCCAATGACAGTAGTCGACATGGCATTCCCGGCCAAATTTTGTAGGTCCTTCTGAGTTTCATTGGCAAAAATGAGTTTGGAAAGAGGCATGCCTTGGAGCGATAGAAGCTGGCTACCGCTCAGTGTGTTTTGGCGATTGCTCGCAAAGTCCTGCCCGCCAGGTGTGATGCAAGGAGCGATACCCAGTTCTGCTCTGAATCGATCAACGTTTTGGCTTACGTCCCAGAGCGCCATCTTATACAACGAATCAAAGCCTTTTTGTGCACTTTCAAGATGAGCAATGTCGATGGCATCATGGACTCGCGACGATTGGGAATTGTAAAACTTCCGGTCCGCAAAATCTGGAGGCCTAAGTCAAAGTCAACCGACACTCTTAACATTAAACGTTAGGCACAAACTTACATGATTGTACCGTTATCGTTCCATCGGCTTACAGGTCTCAGAATACCTAATCTCTTTTCTGAGCGGATGTGGTCATTCCTTAGCTTGCACAGCGCCCAGTCCGGCTCAGATTTGAGTGCACTGTAGCCACGCGACTCTGCCAACGATTTTGGAAGGAACGCTTCGTATGGACTGCTACACTGTCTCTCTAGTAGCTGCATTGTGGTTTTCCAACGACTCACAGCATGGTCAGCTCCCTTACCAAAGTGATTACGCTCTATAGCCACCATGTACATACGCTCCCTCGTCTGAGGGAGGTAGTATCTCTTAGTGTCGCAAAACACCCAGGCAGCTTCATAGCCGATAGCATTCCATCTCGAAACGACGTCCTCCCACGTTGTCTTTTCAGACTTGACATTTTCAAGCAGCACAATGCTTGGGCGGAAACGTTTGGCATATGTGTATACAGCTAGCCATGTATCACCCGATTCCCCGCCGTCGTCGAGTGTCTTTCCTTTGTTGTTCATCCTTGAAAGGTCTTTGCACACGAAACCAGCTACAAGAATGTCTACGTCAGTAGGTATGGGTACTTCTGCGCCATATGCCGTTGTAGCTGTGATCACGGAATCGCGGATGAATTCTCTCACATCCCTAAATAGGATTTTGGGCTGGAAGTTGCGCTCAATGAATGCCTGTTTGAAAACTTCGATCTCGGCAGAGAACATTTGCTGAAGTCGTATCGGTTGATGACCTTGCTTTTCGAGAGCTGTAGGGTATGTATGTTAGTCGGGGCAATGACCAGGAAGGTGAGCTGCTAACCTCTTGATATCTCATCTAGAGCCAGCAAAGGTGACTCCGTACCCGAGCACATGGTAGCTATTCTGATTGGTCTCCCTTCGAGATGACTTAGGGATTCGAGCAGACCCAGGTTCACAGCTTGCGCAGTCATATGAGACACACACTCCTGCAAACTTGAAAGCGGTGGGAGTCTCAAGTCTATACCTTTGCTATAACGTGCCGATACTCTGGCCTTATTCGGTTTCCCGGGATTTGTGCTAGCGCTGTTGTCTTAGAGCAACAGTGGTTTCTCGGGTAACACTAACTCCGTCGGGTCATTTTCGCTGATAGATGAAGCCTCGTCCGCCGAAGTGAGTTCGACTCGAACTCTGCTTTCCTCGCTCATTGCAGATTGATCATGAACTTCAGAGTCGTTGCGTGGTATTATAATCCCCGATTGCTCGGTATACGAACCTTGGGTGTAACCCCGCTCAGAACACTGCTTGGGTTTGAGACTCGATGCAGAGATATCGTGTGAAGTTTGTGTACCTACTGCCTCAGCAGAGCCCTTACAGTCAGGCATAACTATCTCCCTTGTGATACATGGGGAGCTAGGAGAGCTCTGGATTGGGCTGTGGGTCGGTTCATGTTGACGAAGCGGTAGGAGGCTCTCTGCAATGTTTCTTGGAGATCCAAATTTGCCCAAACTACTGCGGAGCGTCATACCCTCCTCTCTTCTGTATTTACTTTGAGAAGTGAACGTGGATTCCTTTGCGATTCCTTGCCCGTCTGCTCCGTTGTTGCTATCATCGCTCTGGTTGGTCGTTTGACTACCGCTGGATCTCACTGGTGGGGCGCTATTGGAGGGACGGTTACAGTCTGGTGTTGAAGATTGCGTGGATTTCAACTTCTTTGCAGGTTGTTTGCGACACAGATGTGGCGTTTTGTTCCGTCTGCAAGTATCGCAAGGGTCACCACCATTACATTGTTTGAACCCTCTTTGCGTGCAGCGTGGACACCGCGCAGCTACAGCTGTTGCCTCATCGCTAGTGGGTATCCTGCATCGGGTCTTTTTGTCTCTGATGCAGCGATTGCAACGTTCTTCGCCTTCTTCCGTAAAGCATTCGTACGCGGCATTGCCTCCGCGGGTAAGACAATGATAACAGAAGTTTTGAGGTATCAGTGGATCAACATTGTCATTCACTAGTGGATAGGTTACTGGTGTTGTGTCATGTGAAGAAGTCTCGTTGTCTGTATTTATTGTCAGCATCTGTACCGTATAGCAGGACCATACAGTTTTGAAAATCAACATACTGATGGTACGTAGGCGTGTATGTATCGTATGACCCTCACTGGCATGTACCTGTGGTTCAGCCGACGGGATCAGTTCAGTTGATGGATGGCTGGAAACCTGATGACGGGGAATGACTGCAATGACATCGCCGTCCCAACCAAGGATAGGACACGCCTCTATCGAGCGTTTCCGCTTGCGTGAGATGGTTGACATCAAAGCAACGCAGAGAGAAGTCGGGTGTAGAAGGAAATCGAGTCTCTCACCTAGAAACTGATGCAATCGCGACGATGTCAGTTCTATATCAAGCGTAGTGGAAATAGACAGGTCAAAAATTCAACAAGCAAACAGAAAAAACGTATGACGTGTCGTGGTATATCGCGTCGACGCGTCCGCGTTTGTAGGTGAAGCGAAAGCACGTGGATGAGACCCACCATGGCTTCTACCCCGCATCATGGGCTCATAACACCAGTACATAGGGGATTTTGGACAGATTATGGAACCAGAAGTTCTGACCATTGTCGAGCGAATAGAAAGTGACAGCAAACACATGCAGTAGGCCGCTCAAAGTAGGTATAGCTTGACGAAGCGGATGGGTTACTATAGTGGGGCAGATGCCTACTTGCTGACCTGCAGCCTACTCAGCTCGTTTCTTTTGGCACGCCCTTCGGGTCTTCCCTCGTATTCAACATGACGAGGTTTGAGTAAGGTATAAATACTAGTGCTGCTGACAGTGATTGATACAGTCCTGCTTCCCGATACAGCTGTAGAAGAAATACTATGTCTAGCCACGTACCAGCTTCGGATAACCGGACCAACACTTTTGAGGATCTTACCGGTATCTCGACTGCGGCTTTCAGCAATCCGTATGATGCATTGATTGTAGCATGTGAAGATGATCCAGTAAGAGCATGCTGAAGCTGAGTCATCGGCATACTGAGCAACCATCGTAGGTACGGATTCAAGAGAAGTACCAGCTACACCGAACTACAAGAAACTCCCAGCAAAAGGCCAAAATGCTTCACGAAGAATTTTCAGGTGTTACTATAGACCCAATCCTCTTGCGAAAATGCGACCCCGCCATCGAACCCGGGTTTCAAGACCCCCGCCACTGTTTTGTCTTCTGGGGGCGACCAACACAGAGCGTCAAGGATTTGATATATCGAGTGCAGCAAGAGCTGCGTACCGTTGCACCTAGTGAGTAACGTTTGGTAGTAATATATGTGAGATATGCTAATGCAAAGAGACCTCTGGCTGATGCCGCGCGATAACCTCCATATCACCGCCCTGGAAGTGACGCACTCGAAGACTGCTCCGGAGATCCAGAAGCTAGTCGACGGAGTACGAGACAAGATCCCGGCCCTCACTGATTACACGTATACTCATCGTGCACGCCTCATCAAGCCTTTGATTGGCTATGATGCCTCGGCACTGGCTCTAAGCTTCGTGCCTGCGGCTGGAGAAGGATTACACGCAGGTCGCACCCTGGAGGACGACCAGTTCACTTACCATCACCTTCGTCGGGACCTCTTTTCTCTCTGTCGCGATGCAGGTTTGAATGTCGAGTCTCGATACGTTGTGCCCTCAAGTCATCTCACCATTGGTCGGTTCATCTATTCCAAGGATTTCGAAAATGAAAAGGGCGTGCTTGACCCTGGAAAGATACAAGCTCTGGTCAACAAGATTGAAGAGATCAACAGTTGGCTTGAGAAGGAATTCTGGCCGGAACACAACGACGGGAAGATACCAGATGGAGGAGAGTTCAATTTGGGCCAGGAGAAGGGTTTGCATTGCGGCACAGGCACTCTCTGGTATGGCGGCGGAGAGGCGGTACATCTAGGGAAAGGCTATTGACGTGTTGCTGAGGGACGGTGGAGCCAGTATGATGATCCCGAAGCGTCCGCATGGAGGCCGAAATCTGTTTAAACATGCTCTAACGGACTTCAATACGATATAACGTGTTTTACAAGCGAGTGAGCCATACAAGCGAGTGAGCCACCCCACCAACTTTGCGCACCTCTCTTATTACAACATACAATGACTCCACCAAATATATCCTAACACGTCTCTCGTGAGGCTGATATAAACCTTGCAGTATTAGCTCTTAAAAAAAATTAAATTTAAACTGAAAGGCGCGCTGCAGCTACATTTAATGTCTCTCGCGCTACCCTCCACCGCCGACGCGCTGGTAGGCCTGCTAGACGCGATTGCCAGCCTAACTTGAAGAAGCTTACTAAGCTAGAAGAGGAGGTGATAGTTGATCATATACTTGATCTAGATCTACGTGGATTTCCGCCTACCTACGCAGCTGTGCGCGATATGGCTGATAAGCTGCTAGCTGCGCGCGGCGCTGGACAGGTTAATATAGCTGACAGACTCCTGGCTGCGCGCGGCGCTGGCTAGGTTAGTGTCCACTGGCCGCGCAACTTTGTTAAGCGTATAGATAGTCTTACAACGTGTTTTAATCGAGCCTATAATAGGCAGAGAGCTCTATGTAAAGATCTAGTTTTATTTAAGAGCTAGTTTAAGCTTGTAGAGCAGACGAAGGCTAAATATGGCATCTATAACAAGAACGTCTACAACTTTGACGAAGCTAGCTTTATAATAGGCAAGATTACTACTTAGCTTGTTATTACAGCGTTAGAGAGAAGAAGCTAGCCAAAGGCTATCCAGCCAGGTGGCTAAGAGTGGGTGACGTTTATCGCTGGGATTAACGCAGCTGGCTGGTCTATCCCACCGTTTCTAATCTTTACTGGCAAGTATCACTTATCTGCCTAGTATAAGGAGGCAGAGATCCCACGCGACTAGGCGATCGCAGTGAGCGATAATAGCTGGACGACTAATAAGCTAGGAGTTAAGTGGCTAAAGCACTTTGTCAAACATACAAATAGCAAGGTTATTAGGGCACGCCAACTGCTTATTCTTAACGGCTATAAGAGCCACTAGTCACTTAAGTTCTAAGAGCTCTGCAAAGAGAATAATATCTACACGCTCTATATGCCGCCTTACTTATCTTATCTACTCCAGCCTCTTAATATTAGCTGCTCCTCGCCATTAAAGCGCGCGTATAGCCGTAAAGTAGAGAGCCTAATACGCAACTATATTAACCACATTACCAAGCTTGAGTTTCTGCCAGCATTCAAGGTAGCTTTTGATCAATCGTTCACGTCAGCTAATATCTACTCAGCTTTTTGAGGTGTAGGCCTTATTCCTCTCTAGCTAGAAGCTGTTCTTTTAAAGCTTAACGTAAAGCTGCGTACGCCTACTCCTCCAGCTACTCTTATAGAAGCTCTCTAGCAGGCCTATACGCCAGGCAACCTACGCGAGCTTAAAGCTTAATTAATGCTAATAAGTAATCGCGTTCAACAGCACAAAAGCTCATTACCAGCTTCAATTATCGCGGCAATTGGCCAGCTTAAGAAGGGGGTAGAGATAATAATGCTCTTAGCTAAGCTAATGCGCGATCGAATCGCCAGCCTTAAGAGAGCTAATACAGCACTATCAGAGCGTAGAAGGCGTAAGAAAAAGCAGATACAGAAGCGTGAAGTCCTTACTAAGGGAGCTGGCGAGGACATACTTGCTCAACGTAAGGCTAATAAGCAGATTACTCGTGAGGAGCGTCAAGGAGGAGAGCGATCAGGTGTCAGCCGCCAGGCTCTAGCGCGCTGTAGCAGGTGTAGAGAGACTAGTTATAACTCACGTACATGCAAGAAAGATACTCTAAATAGTAATTAATCTATTGTGTTAATATCTATTAAAACTAATTTAATGTGGTGGAGCCATACGCCTATAGAGGTGCGCAAAGTTGGTGGGGTGGCTCACTCGCTTGTATGGCTCACTCGCTTGTAAAACACGTTAGCTAATGTCCTCTCAATGCGACTGGCTTAGAACAGATGTACTGACTTCGCAACCGAGCATCGGAGTTAACCTATGATATCACCACCGCATCATGGAGCATAGGAGTCGCATCCTTGCCAGGCTTGTATGGAATTTTCCGATAGCCTGAACGGGCCGGCAAATTTACGATAATGCTTGACTATAAACGACACGTTAGTTTGGGCGTAGGCTCACAGCGAGGCTGATACACCCGCAGATCCCTGCTAGCAACCTCGACAGGGAACATGGACAATGCCAGCCGATGCAGCGGCTTAGAGAACGACAAGACATAACGTGAAGTGCGGGCCCACAAATGAGTAAAACACCTAACGCGAGAAGCACTTGAAAAGTAGGTAAGAAGATGGGGTTAACAGATGCTTGAATGCCATGTTGGACAGAATTTTGCCCTCACTGCATACCTATACCAGGCTGCACCGCCTCGCTCATTTTAGCAGCCATCAGTTTCGTGCCTCTAGTACCACTACAGTTTCTTTTCCTCTGAGCCATTTGAAAATCGTCGCAAAGCCGTCGCGCAGGCTGAATGCGCATTCCGTGCCTGCAGCACTGCCTCGCGCCATGAACACTTGGTTGGTCCAGAGCTGCGCATTTCCGCCCCATCTGTGCTGTAGCCGCCGAAGCCACCTCCCGCATGGTTTCGGAGACCAGGGGGGAGATGCGGCGGTTATGCCAGATTCATGATTCATGACTGCGCCGCAACAAACATTCCGACCATAGACTGACTGCATGCTTGTGTTAGCTGCATTTAACAAAGATGCAAGACTTTCCTTTCCATCACTTTGCACTGTCTGTCTTTGCAAATCATCGAATTGACTTGGAACAATGGTCACGCTGCCAAACTCATCGCCTAATCTACTACCTACAAGATCACTGTCAAATAGAGCAGAGAACATCCTGGAAACCGAAACTGCGCTTCCTGGCATCAAGCGTGGTATCGCGATCGGTGTAGCGTGCTCCGTCTCCATTGTTCTCATCGCGATCCTCGCTTTCCTTGCCATCAGACGAAGAAACCGCGTTCTCGCCCGAAAATTGCAACACCAAACGCCGACAGCAGGAGATGAGAATGCACAGCCTGTATTGCAAGAGAAGGCTTGGTGGCCGAATATGCCCCCATCTGTCCCGCTGGTAGCCACTTTACCGCCTCAACCACCCGTCGAAGCAGATGCTCACACAATCTACGAGCTTGATGCAGGACACACACCCGAACTTCATGGCGATACTAGTCCGCAAGAAGTAGACGGAAGTGGCAAGAACCAGGATACATCAGAAGAAGTGGAAGAGTTGTATGCGCAGAAGCTGAAACAGTGGAGAGAGTGGAACACTGTATCCGAGACAGACCCAGCAAAACCGAATGCTGAAGTTACACGTTGGAGTCTACCGCTATTGATGGTTTCGCCGCCGGGGACCACTTGCGGTGACGTCTCCCCGGTGCTGCGTTCATCATGGGATATGTATTCCCTAGGCGTTTCGCCGATATCGCCTCCTACGAATGCTCATTTTCCACACGGGCCTTCGCCGTGAATGTGCCATGAGCTGAGCAATGCCCAACCCAGCCATACCGTGTACACAGACGTATGCCACACCGAAATATCAGCACGTCAAGCGCGCTCTCCTCCGGACTAGGCAGCTATCAGGCTCAGAAGCTGGAAAAGGAAATTCGTTGTATTCGTAATCGTCGCATCTACGTACGAACCATAAGAGTCGAAGTACCGGCCGATATCCTAGGAATCATGCTTTTTGCTGTCCATCTTGCTGAAGTCAGATTCCTCAGGGTTGTCTGGTTTTTGCTTCTTGCTATCAGTCTTGCTGAAGCCGAGTTCATCATGGTCGTCTGGTTCATCTATCGGCGAATCAGAAAAGAGACGCTCTCTATCTGGCTTCCTCCAACCCGCCACAGGAATGTCTGATCCCTGTAGTTCTGCCACAAACTCCGGATCGCCCGCTACTTCCACTGGATCCATCTGAGTAGCAAGCTCGGAAGCTCGTCTCCCAGTTTCCAACTCTTTTACGCCAGGTGGACCGTATCCTTTGAATCCGGGATCCATTTTCTTGCTGCCAGCTTCCGTATCCGGCGTTGTTGAATTGACCGAGAATTTTCGCATTTTGCTCGACCGTCTGCGTCGTGCAAAGAACCATGCTCCGAGGATGAGGATAAGCACGGCAACTGCGACCCCAACACCTATACCTGCACTTTCTGCAGGGCCGAAATGCTTTCCTGGTTTTGAAGATGTTTGGATTGGGGCCGCCGTTGGGTATGGAATGCCGGTGGATGATTGGCTTATGGTGGGCGGAGACGAAGAGTCGGTTCCTGGCCGCGGTGGCCGCGGTGGTAGCGGTGGTAGCGGTGGTGGTGTCGTTGCAGGGACCGCATCTTTGTCATCCTCCTTGTCATCGTCCGAGTCTCTCGCGATTCGAAATGGGACGACACGGTCTGGGGAATTCGCCATCGCACTGGTAAATTTGGGTTCAAAAAGAGAATGCGAGTAATAGCAGCTAGACCTTCAGTTTGAGCGTGAATTGGATTGTAAGATTGCTAGTGGCCATCACCTGACAATCTCGTCGCGTGGATGAACAATCGTAGCCAAGGAGGCCACAGAACTCTATCGACGTCTTTAAAGACATAATGGCCTTTACCCCACTTCACAACGTCAACGACGGCATCTTCCAACGTACGATGTACATCTCGCTGAACTGTGTTTGATAACCCTGGTACTCAGGCATGGGCGAGGTCGCGGCATCGATTGCTCATTCGAACTTGGCATGCATAGCCTGGCTTGTCATGGACACAGCCAACGGCTCCTCACCAACAATTCGAATCAACTCATCTTGGCGACCGAGTGCTCAGCGTGGGTAAGGATGAAGCGGCATATCGGAGCGACTCGGTCCTGGTAAATCGACAGCCTAGGGTACCGAGGGGTTACGCGGCGGCTGGGGCTTCGCGGCGGTATGAGGAGAAGCCAAGAATGGGCAGCAACAACTAGCGTTGAACAGCCACGCGTTGGAGATAGAGCATGCGACGATGCCTGCGTCCGATTCATCGGAATCGGGACGCTGTTCCAGGAGCTATCAACAAGAAAATAGATAAGGCCGTGAAGGCGCCACGCTCTTTTTCAGTGTTCATGATAGACAACGGTTCGGCGGTATTCGCATGCCCATGATGATCTTGCGGAGAAGGCGGATAAACGATGACGTCGAAATCGACGGCACTCAAGTATTTGTACCCAGGACGTGCGTCGGCATCGGTCGAGGTGTAGTTGTTGCAGCGGAGCTGTACTGAAGAGGATAGAAAGACTGCAAGATGTCGCGCAACACGAATGTCAAAACAAGCATTGAGTTCTAACTAGAATTATGCACCCCATCTAGAAGCTGAGGAAGTCGCACGTATGTAGTGCGGAGTGGGGCTGATATTGGAGAGATGGATGAGCACGGCCTGGCTGTGGGCGTAAGACAAGGACCCGAGCCTTGGCTTCGAGGGAACGTGGAGACGGGCTCCCCCGCTGTCATGCTGTGGCTTCTTTAGCCACATACACACACACACACACACACACACACACACACACACACACACACACACACACACACACACACACACACACACACACACACACACACACACACACACACACACACACACACACACACACACACACACACACACACACACACACACACACACACACACACACACACACACACACACACACACACACACACACACACACACACACACACACACACACACACACACACACACACACACACACACACACACACACACACACACACACACACACACACACACACACACACACACACACACACACACACACACACACACACACACACACACACACACACACACACACACACACACACACACACACACACACACACACACACACACACACACACACACACACACACACACACACACACACACACACACACACACACACTTTGAGTCTTACTTTACCACCGCTCGTCGACCGCTTTGCTTGTCGACAGTAACATCTTGCCGCATTGCTTAGCTTGCCTAGTCTATACAAAAAGAGTTGAGCGGTATAGTCTTTGTGATTGCTACCCCGCCTGTTTAGCAGTAGTTACGGCGATATCAAGTGGCGGAGGGCAATGCGAACGTCCAAGAAAGCCAGCCAAATGTAATCTTTGTTCCGTACTCATTGCACACTACATTCCTTTGTACATTTAGCCCCGATGCATTCCCTACACTATATTAACACAGTCATCCTTGAGTCTCTCTTCATGTTGATACCTGTTTAGGCTTCATCTTGACTTTACCTATATCGTCTACTGGACACAGTCCCAACCATTTACAGAATGTCGAAGCTGTGTGTATAGCGGGTAAGCAGCGCGCGTTTAAGCCAAAAGAAGAGTCCTGAACACTACTACTACAACCGATCACGAGATTGGCCAGCACGCCTGACGTCTCCCTTTACTACACTCTTTGGCATGCTGAAGGATTTTGTTCTGGTATGTGAAACATTCTGCAGGCCGAACGCTTCATTCGCAGAAATTGTTCCTGAGGTTCCAAAGACAAATGTTTCGTGTGGCCAGAATGTCAAGCGAATGTTCCATATTGACCACTGACAACTAATTATGTATAGGATCTTCTCGTTTGTCAGATACTATACGCCTTTGCGATTACGTTTACGAAGCTCGCCATCATACCCTTCTACCTTAGTTTTATCCAGAACGGATTATTCTAAATAGCTATATACGCAACCTTGTTTCCGCTTACAGACTTGTGGGTTACGGGTAAGGTACATCAAGCACCACCTCAGCCTCTTTTAGCTAGTTCTCCAGTAGGAGTCTTTGTTACTTTGTTCCAATGTCGTCCGTTGGAAGGAGCCTCGAACTTTGCGGTCCAGCGGAAGTGCATTGAATACTCAAGCTATTTGTACGCAAGTTCAGTAATGAACGTGATCACTGATATTGTTCTCTGCGTTCTTCCTCTACCCCACTTCTGGAAGTTGAGTATGTCGCCAAAGCAACGAGCCGTTCTTTGTATGCTGTTGGCGGGAGGTGCTAGGTATGTGAACCCACCAATTCCAGTCCGATGTATATTGAGTGCGGTTAGTGCATGTTTAGTAGGAATTATCCGTATCGGGCTTATACATCAACTGAAAGCCATGGATACTACCTGTAAGAGAGCCTGTCTCCTTGGGAAGTGTATTGTCGCGTTTGCAAAAGTACCAATGGTGCCGACTGGTGCCGACTGACATGAATCTCAAAGCAGCGAAGAGCAAAAACCAGTCGATCAAGTTAATGACGAAGGAATTGACTGACAGAGACCTGCAGATGCGAGCGTACCATCCCTTATCTTGTCCTTAAGTGAGTGCAGTATGGCATCATATCCGTCAGCATTCCCGCTCTTCGACCTACGGTGCGGAACTTCTTCCCTGCCGCGATGCGAAGTGACATCACGGCCCCGAACACATCGTGTCTGTCTTTCAAGTATACCGCCCTCTCATAACAGAAAGCAGATTGTATCAGAGCAAAAGACGGGCGTTTCGGAGTATTGTGATTCGTGGCGGTCGTGAGCTCTATGCTCAGCGATTGGACATACTGTGGCTAGCTCATCTTGCGGAAGGTTATGTACAGGCGCCATGCATAATACGTTGAGGATCAAACAGCCCGGGACTGGATTTCGGTCTTGGCTATATACTAGTCTTTTCTTAGATGACATAACGAAATCATCCTGAAATTACCATTCAAATCAGGGTAACTCAATCTCGGCAATCTTAGTTCTGTTTTGTGAATAGCCTAGAAGCTTGTCTAAGGGCCTGTTCGGTTTCGCGATAGCGACAGCGACAGCGACTGGCTTAACCTAATATAGCAATGACTAAACCTACTAGAGAGATCCGTTGGCAGCGGTGTTTCCACTTGTAGTATAGCCAGTCGCTGTCGCTGTCGCTGTCGCGAAACCGAACAGGCCCTAAGCATACTGTGGGTGGTCAGTGCGTGCAACAGTTCAGCCAATGCAACGCTTTTGACAAGTAAAGCGCGATTCTTCTATCCTCTCTCACTTTCCATCTATGATTGTTGTTGTATTTAGAAAATAATTAAGCTTGACGTCTCACGTTTTTTTACTATTTTTACGAGTAAGAAGTGTGGCATTGCCTTAACTGTTGCACGCACTGACCATCCACAGTACGCTTAACATCCAATCACGCGAAGGGTCGCCTTTTCAGCTGATCCACCTAAAAAGCCAAGACTTCCGCCCAGATCTCGCGGCTTGCTATGATTGGTCGTAGAATTACTTAAAATCGGTAATGGTCTTATAACTTCACTGACCGCCAGCACAGCAGACATTGTGGCGCGCCTGAAGCAGGCAGTGATGGCAAATTCCGTCACACTAGGTGCTAGGCTGTGTAAAAGTTCAAGAACTGACACAGTGGAATCCATCGGCCTGCCAGTATCGTGAGATATATAAGATACCCCAGGTTATTCCTTCTTGAAAACCACAATCCACTCCGAAACCACATTCGCGATTTCTACCGAGAGCTCGACTGCATCCCAGCTGTGCCATTAAAGCACATACTCATTCCGCGTACAAACTCTACACATCAAGCACCTTCATCGACAACAGCATCCTGGTCACAAAGCATGAAGCTCGTAGCCTTACCAGCGCTCCTCCTCGCGACTCTCGCCAATGCAAACCCAGCACCCTCCGCGGACCCAAAAGCCATCGCAGGACCCAACGGTGTTGATGCCCTTGCACAGTGTCACGACACACTAGCAGCACCGAACGCTTATCTCATTGCGCGCGGGACTAAGAAAGGCAAGAAGAAAAAAGGACCAAAGGGCTCTTTCAACGTCACAGAAAGCGCTGCGCTGGGGTTCGTTTCTCCGAATCGCGCACTGCAGGTTGGTGCAGTGGGCCTAGGTGTGCTTGAGGTTGTGAGGTTGTGGGGGTAGAGAAACGTGATAAGCAATCTTATCGTAGTGGCGGTTTCGATTGGCGAAACAAACAACTAGGTGGAGGTGGAAGGTTACGCTTTCATGGCTATACTTGATTAATGAACACTTGTAATACGGTCTCCTGATGATGGAGCTTTTATATATATATATATATATATTAAACCATGAAGCGTTCTGTAAAATGATCGGTGTAGAAAGATTGATGTCAGTCATTGTTCACTATTGTTGGCACTTCCGAGTCGGGCGAGATGAAGATGGTATGAAGAGGTGTAAAACATTAACATTGGTATCTGCTCGTCAAACCGTTTGGAGAAAAAGAATAATACTAAACGCCATGCAATGCAATAATGCTCCCCCTAACGCTGCGCTATGCGGTTCTGAATTGAAACCCCCCAAAAAGCACTTTTGTCGTTCAGATACAGAGGTGAGTGGTGCGTATACTCTCGATACTAAAGAAACTTGTTCATCATCTTCTTCCATCCGCTCGCAGAGGACTCTTCCCATGTTTCAGAGATCTCGTCCTCAAACTTTCCCGTCATAAGATCGGCTTCCGCAGGCTTGATGAACTTGCTCCGGGTAATGAGCTTATGTCCAGTGTAGAGGACAGTGAAAAGGATCAAACTTATGTATGCAATGAAGAAGTCCTCAGTCTTCCATGGAACGAACGCGGTGAAACCTTGAGTAAGAGTGATGATAGCACAGAAGGTAACTCCGTAGATGGCGAGACCACGTCCTCCCCAGGACTTGAAAGGAAGGGTGTCGCGGTCGATGTTCTGAGCTTTGAGGGCACGCATGAAGGCGAGGTGGCAGATCAAGACACATGTCCATGCAATAAAACCAGCGACGGACACGATGTTGAGGAGCCAGTTGAAGGCTTGTTCACCGTTGGAGCTGAGGTTCATGTAGGCCAACAAACCCATCGCGCCTGTTACGGCGGTTGCCCAGTACGGGACTCCACGTTTGCTGGTAACCTTGAGGAATGCGGGAGCACACTTCTCCTCAGCGAGGCCTACAAGGATACGGCTTCCGGAGTAAACATTGGAGCTGGCTGCGGAAAGAACGACAGTGAGCAAGATGGCATTGAAGATATCGGGAAGAGCGGATACACCAGCGAGCTGGAAGGCGATGACCATGGGCGAAGATCCAGCATTGGTGTCACCAATTTGAAGGGCCTCGTTATCGTAGGGTACCAAGATTCCGACAAAGAAGATGGTGAAGACGAAGAGGATAAAGATGCTCCAGAAAGTCTTGCGGATGGCTCGAGGCATGGTCACACGCGGGTTGGCCGACTCTCCAGCACCGATGGCGCAGAGCTCAGTACCTTGGTATGCAAAGCCTGCCTGAATAAGAACAGCCCAGAAACCAACAAACTTCGCAACAGGTCCTTGAGCAAGGTACGGAGCGAAAGCGCCAGGGGAGTCCCAGTACTTGAAGCCAATATAGCCTTGGTTGCCCACACCAGCGTTCATGCAAATAGCATAAATCCAGAAGCCGACCAGAGCAACAACCTTGATCAGAGCAAACCAAAACTCAAATTCTCCGAAGATGTCGACGGGTAAAAAGTTCACGGCTGTGATCGGAACCCAGAAGATGGTAATGAAGATACCGATGCTGAGGTCTGAATTCCACCACTGGATGATGAGGCCAGCTGCTGTAAGTTCGAGCGCATAGGTAATGGACCAAGAAAACCAGTAGATCCAGCCCATGGAGAAACCGAGCGAGGGGTCAACGAATCGAGCAGCGTACTGCGTGAATGCACCAGAGATAGGCAGGTAGGTAGCCATCTCAGCCAAGCTAAGCATGACAGAGTAGACCAAGGAACCGACGAAAACATAGGCCAGGAGCGCTCCAGCAGGGCCAGCGGTAGCAATTGAGCCTCCGCTGGCAATGAAAACACCTGTTCCTACTGTTCCACCGATGGCGACGAACTGCAAGTGTCGAGATGACAACTTGCGCTGCAATTCCTCCTTGGGCGGGGCGGCCTGCTTCTCGACGTCGCTCCCTGAATGAGGGACCGACTTTTCCGACCGTTGGTCCATCTTGGGCGTTATTTGATCAGCAGCGGATGCCATGTTGTCGATGCGTCAGCGGTGGACCCGGCGATTGGGCTTGACGTTCAAAAGACAACAACAAAAGAATCGCAATGTATTCAATGGGGATGAAGCGCGCAGAAGCCAGGACCACGGACAATATTTCAATTAAAATTGAGGGCCCCCATAGTGGAGTCATGGTGCAAACCTCCATGAGCCGGCTGGTTAGCCGACGGCATACTCCACGCTCTGGAAAACCAGTCGGTTGTCCAAATTTTTCATCCTAGGTCCACATGGGGGGCGACGTGGTTGCATTTCCGTGCAGGTTTCGCATGCTGAACCGTGACAGTAGCATGATCGAAATTTTCGAGCCGGCTATGAGCGGGTCGGCGTCGCCTGTTTCGTGCTTGGCTCCCACGCGAACATACCAGTGCGTTGCTTATCAGCGGGATTAACGACGGAAATGTGTCTGGCCCAACTCCCGGCGACTCCTGGCAGGAAAAATCTGCAGTTTAGCTGTATCAATATTGGGGAATGTGGTGGCGGCTCAATGCCTTCGGGTTTAGCGTGAGGGCCGGGCCATCATCGGATGATAGGCTTGGCGTCGCGTGAATCAGATCATACTCTATTGGAACTCGATGTCGACTCCATCACGATAGCCCAGGGAATGGCTTTTCAATCCAATTGACTCACTTCCGGAGCCGGTGGCTTTATCAGTATATTCACTTCAGGCACATCCTTGGTGTAACTCTGTCGGCCATGTCCGATGCAACGTTGAGATTGTCAGGTGACGTAATAACGCACCCTGGAATTACAGGTTGCGAATGATGGCCCTTATGGAAAGATGATGAATCTGTGATCGTCGAGACAGAGAAAATTCTTCCTAAATTACTTTCAAAAGAACTCAAGCCAATTGGTCAAGCATGATGCACATGGAGGCCTAGAGAATTGTTACTAAGGCTGTGTCCCTTGCACTGAATACTACCTTGATTATACAACGTTGGCAATAGTCATATTTGGCCTCCACTATCTTCAAAAATCTGGAGAAAACGCTTTCTTCTAGTCATGCATCGACCGTAGTGTAGACTAGACCCCGGATTGTATGGACTTATCCACTTCAGAATGTGTGGTACGACTGGTGCACTGAGACATGATTCGCAGCCGAAAGCTCGCCGCACTGGCCAGACCTGTCAGGGCTGAATCTGGGGATTTCTTGGTATTTACGTACAAGCGATCTAGAGTGATCTGGGGTTGGTGCATTAGGTCTGTTAGGTAATTCGTCTTTGCGTTAACTCCACGCTGTTACCATGTCATCCCAACATATGTTCTCACAGATACTTGCAAAGTATGTGAACACTAATTCGTATTTTTGTATAATGCTAGGTTTGATGTATTTGACTTTCTGTATGCGGCAACTGGCTAACCAAGGTGCGACATAACTGATCGTATCACTAGGCATATATTGCATAACCCATTCACTTGAGTAGTTTCGTTGGAAGACTTTGTTTCGCTGTATACAAATTCAGCCACAAATTCTAATGGCGATATATACTACAAAACTAAAGTAAGATCAGTATGTACATTTGCTGATATGTAACGTCGTGACCTACACCTTTGATGGATCGATAAGATTATGAATCGCACTTAAGCTCGATAATTGCAATATGGGGGAGCCAGCACAACCCCTCAAATGACAAGGTCAGACATCAACCTCGATGAACTCTGGATGTGCAGGTACCATGCGACTGATCAGCAATGATTGTGACAGAGCACTGGTGAAGCTTACTTCATCCTTTGCCGATCTGATTGTGATCGCTATTTGGAAATCTCCGGTTCTCACACCTAGAAACTACTCGCAACTTCCCATTCTAAGAATCAAAATGTCCCCGGCCGAACTATAAGACAAGGGAGCCATAAGTTTGAGAAGCCGCATCATATCCTTGTGGACCCACAGCTTCTATACTTCCTTCTGATGAGGGAGATGAGTGAAGACTGGATCAGATCCTTCGGTGCTGCTAAATTAACACTACTTCTAGACACGACATACTCGGCGCTTTACTTAGTGGAACTGGGAGCCCGAGCCACCGAAGTGACGAAAAAAAAGTGACTCCGATGTCAGCCCGATGGTACTGTAAGCTGGGATATTGATGACCCCTGAGAAAACGAAGTGCTATAGTAGTCATGCATAAAAGTCAGAGTCTGAACCTGCACTATTTGTTTTGCTTTGAATGGGTATATCCAAGAGCCGGCTCTAGTGATGCTTAGGAAACATCCTGTTGTGTCTGATATCGTGTACTGTTGCCACGTCAGCTTACGGCTATGTTTGTACTACCGCGTCTTACTCGAACAATTCAATAAACGTTACTGTTTGCGATACTGATCAGACTGGACACTAGCGGGAATCAACAGACACTGTTAGTGCGGATGTTGTGAACTGTGACGTTCTACCCGTGCAACGCCTTCATTCGAACGATCCAGTGCAAGACGATCGCAATAGAAGCCACGTCGTGGTTGATGACGAGGCATCCTCAAATGGTAAGGGTATAGGCACAGCCGCTTTCTCTTGGTCCAGCACAGCTTGGGCGCGGCCATCTTTCCTTGCGCTGCAGGGGACGCGCCATCCAGTTTCCACCTCGCAAAGCCTCCACGCTTACTGCTTTTACCTTCCAGTCGACTCCTGCGGATTGTCTCCACAAATTTTACGCCACTGTAGGGTAGGATCCTGTTCTTGCATAGACAACGTCACGTGGAGAATTACTACTAGTTTCGGATATAAATTGTGGCGTATTTGCCCAGAATAAAAAAGAGTTTTAAGCTAGTTAACGAGCCATCGCAATTGGTCAGGCTGAGAATAATGATGTAAACTGTTGGAATCCTGTTGCGTTATCCAGGAACAAGAGAGAAGGGTGACGTAGATGGGTGCAAGCGAGCCTGGCTGTCAGGCGTAAAACGGGATACCGTGGACGAGTGGGGCGCCACGTCCGGCTGGGCATCCAACGCTCCGTTCCCTCTCCTTTTTCTCGTAACGGCCCCTGAGACAGCGCTATCCACGCTACCCGCATCCCGGAACGAGTTTACAGACTCTGAATGCCGAATAACTGCCGTGATATAAGCACACAACTACGAAGTATGCAGCGTATTGCTAGAAGAGCCTCACAGCATCCAGAATTCCCGTGGTGTTGGCCAGCATCTATAAGATCCCATCCTTGCTATACCGCTCGCTAACCGAATCACCGCCAGATTTTGTGGGTATTCTGCATTGCCCTTGAAAGCCAATTTTACGATCCTATTCGTTGCTGAGTCGCAATACCCTGGCTTTACGTTTCCCAATATGTTTCTTGATGCACCCCTATCACCGTCACTTGCATGGTTCCATGGCGTGTCGAAGTCCTTGACAAAACTGCTTTCGTCACTGTTTACGGTCATCAATGATCAGCTTTCAGAGATCCACCAGCTGCTAAAGAAAGAAAATTCATCTTGGCCGTATTATGTGGGTTGATTTTGCGGCTTCGCCTCCACATGCTTGATTCCTCGATTCACCAAAGGACTGATCACGATACACATACATATGCCAGGTGGCATTGGCGCCTTTACTTGGCATAGAGGCATTTATGTGATGACCATGGTCCTCAAACAATGCTTTTTGCACATGTTTGACATGGTCAGGTCGTCGGAGATGAGCACTATGCGACTATGTGGTCATGTACTTCGTTAGCCGGTTCTCCAGTTCCATCGACGTCACCGATGCCGGAGCCACAACATTTGGATGGTGTCCTGCTGTCCTATGAGAGAGCATTTGTAAACACCCTGAGCGGCTGGACGGCACCCATTGTACACATGGTCATGTATAGTATACTCTGTGGCAGGTCTACGCGCCGAGGCGCAACCAGACTTGTTCGATGTGTAGGAATGCCGTGCTGAGTATCAGATCCATGCCGTCAATAGCTAAACGTCCGGCATAGATCTACACTCCATAATCGGTACCAGCCACCAGCCAGTCAACATGATCAGCCAGGAATAGAAGTGCTAGGATTATCCAAGATCGACGTCACTCCTGACTGGGGTCAGATTTACCATGAACAAGTTGGGGGTAGCAAGTGGGCCTGTACCTTATTGCCGACTGATTGTGGCCGTGCCATGTCCGCTCTTCCCCTGGACGATGACGATCTTCGTCCGGGGAGTGGCAATGTCTAATGACGATGGACGATGCCAGTAAGACTGGCATGTAGTAACTTGGAATGGACCCTGATTGAATTGATGTGGCAGAGAAAGGTATAAAGACAGTAGGATATCCTCGACAACTGGACACCATCACACTCATCCTATCCACAGCAACCACAATCATTTCTCATCAATCCTAAGAAATCAAACCACCAAACACCATCAAAATGCAGTTCACCATCACCGCCGTCCTTGCTTTCGCTGCCACTGCCGCCTTCGCCGCTCCTCTCGATGAGCGCCAGGCAGGTCTTTGCAGCTCCGGCAGCCCCGTCTGCTGTGCTACCGACGTCCTGAACCTCGCAAACTTGGACTGCGCTCCTCGTACGTTTTCCTTCTCCTTTTTCTCGAACATCGTTGCTAACATGTTACACAGCGCCAACCACCCCCACTTCCATCAACACCTTCATCTCGACCTGCGCTGCCGCGGGCCAGCAGGCTAAGTGCTGTCTGCTCCCTATCCTTGGACAGGCCCTTATCTGCTCCGATGTCAACCCCACTGGTGCTGCTTAAGTAGATCGCTATTAGCAACGGGTGATATTCGACATGGCACGAGTAATGTGTAATACCCGATCGGGCCGTTGTCGGATAGTTTGCGATTTGTACAATATTTCTCTTTTCAAATATTAGGGTACTTCGTAGTGATTCTGAATTTAAGCCTCACATGGAATTGCTGATTGTTTGTCGATGTGATGTGCTTGACGCTTCTTCCACTCAGTCAACGTATTGAGTAACTTCAGTTGATGTACTCGATGATACAAATCAACAAAACTTTTCCCCAACATTGCGGTACATTGGTTTCACAATGCTATTAGTAGTCAAGTTATGTACATATCTGACTACGATGGTATTGCTCCAAGATGGATTATGGAATGAAAGAGGAACAAACATACTTCAAGTGAGACCCATCAGATGTTTTCAGTCACAAGACAGTCGCTCAAATTTGATATGCAAACACTAGATCAGAATACTATTCTACGAATAATGCAATGATTGACCATAAAGACAAACAAAGTAGACAAAGAGCAAGGCGCAATAGATCAACACGAAAAGAGCAAAGCGCAACCGACCAAAACGAAAGAGCAAAGCGTAATCAATCCCAGCAAAGCAAAATCTCCATTTAAGCGTCTGCATCCAGCAACAACCACTCTACGCTACCCTGCTTCCAAGCCTCCCTCAATGGGCGATACTTCCCAGGCCCATAATGCGCACACAGCGTCTCCCAAACCGGCTTGTCGTTCCTCACCGCATCGCGAAAATACACACAAGCACGGTACCACTGATCCTGGGCATCCCAAATGGCAAGCTCGTCGCACCTCTCTGTGAAATCCGCCGCCTGTTGCAGCAGCAGCATGACCTCGGCAAACAGCGGCGACATGCCGAGATCGTCCTCGCAGGGCTTCCTGCAGTCGCGTGCTTGCAGGCGCAGGATGACGGAGGCGCGCTTGAAGTCTGCGGCTACGGCTTCGAGACAGGATTTCACGTACTTGGAGGTGAGGGTGGAGGATTGGGCGCGTGGCAGGACTAGGCGGCCGAGCATCGAGTGCGACCAGATCTTGTGCGCGCCTTGGGCTGGCGTTTGCCAGGCGAAAGAGGACCAGGTGAGGGCGTTGAGTTGGTCGGCGGGCTTGTTGTGCCATTCCGGGTCGTTGAAGTTGAGTAGGTTTGAATTGACTGGAGCGGTTTTAGGCTTTTGGACAAGCTGGGGGTTTCTTGGTGTCCTTGATGGCGCCTTGGATGCTCCACTGCCCTTTTGGAAGGTGAAGGAAGAGGGGACTGGCGTCAGAGTATATGTGAAAGTGCCCGGAGTAGGATTCGGCTGCTGGGCGGGTTGCTTTTGGGGAGGGCATGGGGTCTCCGGTGTCCCTGATGGCGTCTTTGGCGCAGGCATTGAGGATGTTTCGTTACCCATGTGCGAGGTGAGCTGTGGCATTGCTGGTGGTACAGCAGAGAAAGAAGGCATTTGAGCTACTCTCGGTTGCTCTTGAAACTGATGCTCGACCTCGGTAGGTGCCGGAAGAGGTTCAGGGAAAGAAGGCGCATTGAACTGAAATTCCCTGAGCAGTTCTTCCAGGCCAAACCAGATCGCAAGGTGATGGAATCTCCTGATGAATTCCGGAATTCTAGTATCTGGGTGATGAAGGAAGTCCCAGCCGTATGGCGAGAGTACATCCCAGAAAGTGACAATTGATGTCTTCCAGGGGCGGTAGTTCAGAGGAAGACTGTGTAGTCCACCTGGGAAGAGTGGCTCAAGATACTGCTTTGCTTCCTGCATAAAATCTAGTATCAGGGCAGCTGAAGACTCGTATCCTGCACCAGTGGTAACCATGCCCAGGAAGATGGACATCTGGTCCTGAATCTTAGACTCTTGTTGTGCAACAAGAGTCAATGCGTTTATCCGAATGGTCCCGGGGCTCGGTTGATAGGGGGCAACCGAAACTTGGATGGATGTTGGATCGTATGAATTCGAAGGAGCGTGTACAACCGTGTTCAAGGGCAAGTGTGAGATGCTTTCAGTATATGGAAATGGAGGAGTAGCGAGTCGCGGTTGGGGGGGCGACTGGATTTCTACATGTATAGGTGAAGCAGGCACTTGCTTCTCCATAGAATCCGTTTCAATTCTGAGAATGGATTCGTCAATGTCTGGGACTTCCGAGACTACTACGTCTCGCTTGTCCTCGTTCTGGGTATCCTCCAAAGAACCGATTGTTTGATAAAGGGCCGGAGGACTGTATCGCGGGCGCTGCTCAGCATAGTAGCGGCGTGAGGGTGCAAAAGATTCGCCGGTTGCGCAGAAGTTTTTGAAGGGAAACTCAAATGGCGGTGGATAAATCGGAGGTATCGCTGGCTCTGAATGCGGTGGTGGCGATGGTGTTGTAGGAGTGACTGGAGCGAGAGTAGGGACAATTGTCGTTGCGGCTTCAACTGATTGTCCCTTTTCGGCGGCATCTTCGATGCGGTGCTGATATGCACCGCTGAACAACCACTCTTTGAACTCCTTGGTGTCAAATTTGTAGCGTATACTCAAGGCGAAAAGGACCGCCAGCAGGAAGATCCAGACAATGAAGTAAACAAGAACTTCATCGGCGTTTTCCTTGAATTCATAGCTGATGTCGTCGTACACTTCCCAGTAGAGAGAGTCCATGACATCGCTGTAGATACTGTAAGTTTGAGAGATGAGAGACCACATCTTGTCGGCTATTCGCAAGGTTGTAGATGGCGAGGGGTTGTTTTGATATGAAGAAGAAATTTAGGAACTTGTTTGAGGATTCAGAGAGTACTCAAAGAGTAGAGTAAGAGATTATAGTCAAGTGTCGTGTTTGTGAATCACGGATAGGAGTCTGCGGATAGATGAAGATGATGTCCGGTTGTGAGATATACGGTGAGGATTTTGAGCATGAAGGCAGAAGGTCTGTGCCGAAGTATCCGTCACTGTTGCGAAAATTCTGTTATTGTTGTGCTGTGAAAGTGAAAGCAAACAGAAAGCTTGGCACGATGTCCGCCAAATGTGTGAGTGAAGTAGTCAAGGATTGCCAATGTACCAGCCTGAAAGCAACCCACACTGACCAAATCGGTGGTATTGTGGAAATGAGATTAGTATACGAGAGGGTATGTGAAGGAGCCAGTGGTATAGTAGAGCGACTGGATCAGATTGAAGGCCTAGAGTGTCTTTGGACTTTCGTCAATATGGCCCAGCACTGGTTTACCAAGTTGACTAAAATCTTGAAGAGCCAAACAATTCTTAGATGCTCACCTCCTCTCAATCTGCAAGTCCAGTGCTTTTGCTAGCACGTACAGCATCTCGAGTCTCACGCATGTAACACCCGCCTCTTTCCCCATCCTAACCAAATTGCCTACAATAGCTTCTATTTCTATTCTGCGACCTGCCTGCACGTCTTGCAGCATACTGGGCTCGATGCCAGCATTCTTTGGGATCCTAGTTTGCGCCCGTCCGAGCTGAATATCAACTTGCTCCCGTGTAATCTCGTGCCCATGTGCAGCTGCAATATCCCGGATTTCGAGCATAACAGCAAGCAGCACTTCAGTGGCTTCTCTTGAGGCTGTCAGAACCTCGGTGTCTTTGCTAAGTGTGAGGGCGCATATCGGGTTCCAGGATGCGTTGACAAGGAGCTTGAACCAACGCTTGATTTGAATATCATCGTAGAGCTCTGCAGTACCACCTGCGGATGTTACGAGGTCGGCAAAGGCTTTGGCATGTTTGTTGGACGCGGAAGCTGGATAGGCTCCCACCTGAAGCTGTTCTACTTCGCCATGCTTGATTACGCCTGCTGGTCGCTGAGTGGCGGGAAGATAGACGACAGTGCTCACAATGGGATTGTTTGGGTAGGCCTGAAGATATTCATCTTCAATGCCCACGCCATTCTGGATAAGGACGATAGCCGTGTGCCTGGGTGTCACAGCGGGAGCTATCAGCTCAGGCACCGTACCCGGGATGGCTTTGCTGCAGACAACGATGTAGTCGTACGGCTCTGGCGATTGGGATGCTGCTTCTCCGCAGTCACGGACGACATTAGGCTTGAAATGTATGTTGTTTCCGAAAATGGACGAGTTGATGGTAAAACCATGCTCCTTAACGGCGTTGTAGTTGGAACGGCAGACGGCGGTTGTGGAGGCTACTTTGCTCAACAGGTACAAGTAGATGGCCCCGACGCTGCCAGCACCAAAAAGCAATACTCTTGATTGGCCTGCAGACGACATGATAGGATGTTCGCGATGGCGAGCAGGTGTGCAAGCTCGTTCTCAGTGGTCCAAGCCAGCAAGGTAGAAGGCTTGGCGCTGCGGCCATGTCTTTGTCCCCGCCCACGGCTGTTGCCGATCGAGTGCCCCCCCGTCTCTCCTGAGACTCCACGAAGCATGAGTAATCCGCCAACCGCGACGATCAACACTTGACTTTATCGAATACTCTCCTCGGCGCAGCTCGGTATGAGCCAGACCAGTTGATCGGTCGCCTGTAGTCCTCACAGCTGACAGCTCCAGCCACGTACGCGACAAGGAGATCCCCGCTGCCACGCAGAGAAGTCGCCCATCATGCATGCATACAGCAGCGCCCGGCCAATGCGCGGATACTCTTCAGAAAAAGCACGAATGCATTGACAGCCGCACGGTGGGACGCTAAAGGGGGGCCGTTTCATGTAGTTTAGCAGGCCGCCTTTCATTAGTGGAAATCGCCCTCCACTCTGAGCGCCAAGCGATAAACACAAGTCGAGGCTTGCACCCCTACGCTGAATATGGCCTTGCAAATCTGGGCAAGTGTCCCCCAAGTCGTACAGAAAATTAGTGGCCCTTAACCCACTCGCGTCTTAATGGCTGCAGTCCGGACCTGTTTCCTTTGCGTTCTTGATCTCGCCTGAGCCTCGTTCCTGTGAGCACCTCGCTCACCATCCCGAGAATGAAGTGCTTCATCCTTTCAGCCTTGTACGCTGCTCACGTGTTCGCTGTCAGCCAAATAGCGCTCTTCACAGATGAGCACTGTCAAGACTCGTTGCGAGGTCTCGAGGGTCCAAACGGCTACCCAAACGGCACATGTACGGATTTGCGACGCAACGGACCATACGGCAGTTTTCAAGTTGTAGGCCTAGATCCAGGCTGCACAGGTGAGTAGAAGCCATGGATTATGGACAAGGAAACACGCATGCTGATACAAAGGCATTTCAGTCACTATATACGCAAAGGACACTACCGAGGACCCTTGTTCGGGTTACCAAGAAGAGATCCAGCCCATCGATTGTTACAACTCGACCTTTGTATACTATAGTATCGACTTCTGTGATGTCGGTGGCAACAACCAGTCGCCTTCTTCGCCCAGCCCTACCGCCAGTACCAACCGAACTTCGTCTTCCTCAGGCTTGTCTACGGGCGCGATTGTTGGGGCTGCAATCGGCGGAGTCGCCGGATTGGGTATTATAGTTGGGCTGATAGTGTTTTTCGTGTTGAGAAAGCGAAGACGGCCACGAAGCAGCCCAGAAGTTGCCGAACATGTAGCTCCCGCGCCCTCGGAGGTACATGCGAAGCACTTGCACGAGATGGGACCAAGCACAGTCGTGTACAAAAGAGATGCAGCGGTGGAGGTTGAGCAGCCGGCTGCCGAGCTCGAGGACACGGAAGTGATGGCCGACGAGGAATCGAGGACTTTCCACTCGCAACGTAACGACGCGCAAGCCTGAACGGACCCGAGCTATCACGAATGACTACTTTAACTGAATTAGTGTACTTCCGGAATACTGCTGTGGTCTTGTGTTTGGATTGCATGGACTTTTGTTGCACAAAATCGACACGATCTTTCAACAACGGATCGAGATATTCTGAGGTAGCCATACTGAGCTGCATTTGAGCGACGACAAGGTGCAGGGATGCCTAAAAGTTTGTGTACGGATTGCCTTGCTGAAAGTATCACGAGCGCAAATCGCTAAGGCACCATCGTTGGAATCAACAACATTTCAGCCGCACTTCCAGCCGCACTTCCAGCCTCAGGACCACGTAAGCTCCGCTCCCTGCACACCCTGGTTTCCCCTCCTTTGACGATGACCTGGGCTGAGTCATATTCTCAAAAAAAAACCCTCCTACGGGCCAAGGAACACTTGGCATATTGCCCAAGCCGGATACTTCACAACATGCGATAAGCGCAGCCGAAACAGATGAGCCAAGGATCTTGGTGTGATGCGGCTCGTATTCTGCTTGATATGACCTAAATTTGTCCTCTATCGTTTGTTACATGGTAAAAGTGATATTGTTATTAGAGGACATAGTCCAGCATGTGAAATTAGTAGCCTCAGTATGGCGCATGGTACTTACTGCTACAACAGGCTTATCATGGGTAGTATATGCGTAGCTCCCTTAATACTTTCAAATCATTGCTCTTTTACTACACGTTCTGCTTCAAGTACACAGTGCCTTAAAGTCGGTCTCAGAAAGCCTTCTCTACTTGCGAGTTGTAGTGAAGCAAGCACTTTCCAACACCATTATCGCCATGGGTCAACATACCCACAGCACCAACGAATGGGTCATGGACATAAGGAGAGCTCTTGGAAGTATTGCTAGCTTTTCTAGTGTGGAGTATCCACTGAGCTATCCCTCGTTTGCATCATAGACACATGCCTTTCATAGAATTCAGTAGGTCAAAACGCGGGCTGCTTGCTTTGGAAATAGACCTAGCCGCTAGATGGAAAACTACACACCGACATGAATACACCAGTTCATGGTAAAAGGTTATTTGTTGACGATGCAACATACATTATTAATCTTGGTGAATGAACTCAATAACAATCACGGTTGTGTGCAAACTATCCTCATCGACTTACTTTTTGATGCTGCTGGTCTCTTTCTGCCTGTACTTCTTTTTCATCTTCATATATGGATGCAGAGATGTCGTGAATACATGTAAAAGAAACTATAGGACTTGCAGTCCATAAAGTGTTGTATCTACTTTCCACTTATAAACGCCTCTTGCTGCACATCGTTTTCCATTCATGCTTTTTCGGACGATATTGTCTCAAGCTGCTAGGTGCATTATACTGAGTTCAGCCAGTGAGGAAGTCTGATCTTGAGTGGTCAGCGCATGGATGAGCCAAATTGCTTCATGGTCATCATCACACGCTAAGCCTATGTAGGTATTACCATTTAGTAATTACTAAGTAAACTGTCTACATCCTTCGACACGTATCTTCTTCTTGCCCTATGTGGTATGTTCAGCTTCAGCCAATGGTCACGCTACTTTTTGTAAGTTTCCAGTAATCACCGTGTTCGACGGCATTACCTTTCTCTTGCCCAAACCAGTATGTTGAGCTGACCAATCGTCAGGTTCTTTTAGTAAGTATAGAATTTCTGTGCTGGGACACTGCTGGAGGCCATCATCGATAGCTTTTTCAAACTACCCGATCGGGTATGTTGAGCTTGGACCACCACTAGCGATCCCGAAAGTTTTGGGAACAGATGTGACGCCGCCGCACTACCGCAATTCACCCTTCTCGCGTGTCCTTGACTTTTGTGTATCCCTGTTGCATTGCGATTCGTATCGAACTTCTTACAGTCGATGTCTGCATGCTCGAGCACAGTCAGAGCCGTGTCACGCTCTCGCGTTCCGCCACTGAAAACACTTCTTCCGTTCCTCTACCAAACAACCACTATCCAGCAATGCCAGTCCGCTACGCGACCAATTGCTCGTCGCAGTATTGCCTCACGATCACGCCTGAGCAATGGAGATGAGATCCCCTTTGTGGACGAAAACCTGCCGCCTCCCGTAGACCAAGGACCTGCACGAAAGACGACTATAACAGGCACTGAGCGTGCCGCGTTCGAGAAACTGTACAAGAAGTTCAACACTGAGGGACGGCAGAAAAATGAGAAAGATCATATTGTTGAGCTGGATCAGATAGCGGACGAGTACTATGAGGACGATGAAGAGAACTCGAAGCCGTCCCTAGATGAACTCTTTGATGGAGTCATGAAAGGAGAACCGCGACTACGGTCAATGCGTACACTTGCCCAACGACCGAAAACAGGTGCTCAGCCCACGAAGGACGCTACAACTGGAGCAGAGTCTGGCAAAGCACGAGGTAGTAGGAAGAAGGGTGTAGGTTTTGATACAACAGAGCTTAGGGAGATGCGCCTAGCAGAACGAGAGCGAATTGACAAGCTCATTCGCAACGCAACCACCGACCGCGACCTTTGGCAGATTCTAGAGCGTGAAGTTCTCGCCAAAGTTCGTGAACTTGATCTCGACAACGCCAACACTGGTGGGAGCAAAGCGTCTACCACAGAGCTCAACAGTAGCGTGTCAATGAAGAATGCTACTCGGCCCAAGACTATCACCAAACCCGATCCACCCTCTCC
Source organism: Curvularia sp. IFB-Z10 (assembly GCA_002161795.1). Taxonomy (NCBI): domain Eukaryota; kingdom Fungi; phylum Ascomycota; class Dothideomycetes; order Pleosporales; family Pleosporaceae; genus Curvularia; species Curvularia sp. IFB-Z10. Next base: position 2,007,052 of record JPSZ01000001.1, read on the forward strand.
CGAACAGCGTGTCCTGTTTCAAAACTACCCACACCACCTCATAACCGCCGTCGCCACTCTCCGCTCAGAGTTTCCCTCCTCGCAGCTTCCTCTTTCCATCTTACCCATGATCAAGAGTCTCGGCCGCTCTTCCCACGCCCTCGGTGCCACGACTACGCTTTATAAGCACCTGCTACGCACAGCATGGATTCAGCAATGTTCTTACACCACCATCGACACTCTGTTGACCGAAATGGATAACAATGCTATCGAGTTTGACCCGGATATCCTTGCGCTGCTGGACGCCATTCTCAAGGAACACAATCAAGTAAGGGGCGGAGTTTTAGGGCGACACATACAAGTGGTGTACAGTATGGAGATGTTTGCTGATGACGTTAGCAAGATCGTGAATTGGAGGAGAGTTGTGGCTGAGAGACTGGGGCTAAAAAGCGAAGAGATCAGGCTAAGTAATAGGCTTGTAAGGACAATTCCACACTCGCGAGGGGTTCAGAGGGCCACTCTGGTTTCGGAAGACAACGCCGATTCTCAGAGGTGGGAGAAACAGGGTGACGCTTTTGGCACAGAGGGAGGCAACTCGGAGGTGAATGAGGGCAGCCAGGGTGGGAATGCATTTGCCGAGGGCGCTGATTCATCCGGCACTGGTGTCAGCAAGGCTAGTGAGGCGATTCCATTCGCTGAGGGTGACGCCGCAGGAGAAATTGGTGGCCAGGAGCAAAACAGTGCGGTTGTTGAAGAACTCAATGAGCAAAGACAAGACGTCGAGGATCACCACGCGCCTGGCGAACCTTCCAAAATCATGTTGTAGATATACCATGTAACATAGTGTAAAGTTATATTGGCAAAACTCATTCCAATTCAACCACATCAAACTTGATCGGTTCCAGAAAGGTATGGGTAAGAAAATAAAGAGTGGTGGTCATTAACACACTTTATCTTCGGAACAACGCCGGACTCATATTTGTACAAGCAAAACACCTCATCACATCCGATCGACTACAAACTCTCCCACCCTCCGTTGTTCACATCGCCTTCCAATCTCCTCGCAATGAGGCTCTGCACCCCGCCCTCGAGCCATACTTTCCTCAGCAACGCATCGTACCGCTTCTGATTCAAGAAGAGCTGGTGATGACGGCGCAAAGCCGGGTCCACTTCGCCGTGCTTGTCGAGGTAAGGGGCGACATGCCATGTGCCATGATCGAGATTAAGGAACAAAACCATGCATTTGCGGATGTGTATGAAGAGCCCGATTTGGCCGCCGCATCTGTGGGGTAGTATTGTTAGTAAAACCTCCTTTTTTTCTTTACCGCAAAAGAAAAAACGGACAACGCGACTTACTTGGCCAGATGCTGATTACAGCCTCCACGATTCTTATTCGTCATGCAACATACAGCTTGGCTGCACATGATCTCTCCACAGAAGAGACACAATGCTGGGTCTGTCAGTTCTTTGCCCGTTGTTGGACAGCGGCGTCGTATCGCTTCGTCAGTGAGCGTGTCGTAGTTCTTAGGCAGGCCGACAAGCTCGAAGATTGCAGGATGTGAAAGCGATATTGTGGGTCTGAGAGGATTGTTGCCTGCTTGAGCCCAAAGCAGGTGTCGTAGCCAACCACCAACAATAGTCCTTGTGGTATGTGCTGCAGTTGTGCGCTGGGCAAAGGAGGCAAAGATTTCACTTAGCGAAGGTAACCGGAGGATAGTGGACAGCCGCGCGAGTTCAGGCTCGTCCGCACGTTCGGTGGAAACATGTGGTAAATCAATACCGTAACGAACGTGCATTAGAATCGCGGTTTTGCGTACAAAAGGTAGCGCATATGTCGATACCATGGTGTGCATGAAGTAGAGGAAGTTTGTGTCCTTGAATCGTGGAGGAACAGTCATGTTGTCGATGTCGAGCGTGGAAGGTGAATCGCCTACGTCGGTCACATTGTACATGACGCAGACAAAGAAGAGCAGATTGTTCATCTCTTCTGTTGATCCAAAGCTGCTGCTGACCTTTTCCGGGTGGATGAACTGTTCAGGGTTCGAGAAGAGGAGGTCGGAGTCTAGTGACATGTCTTCAGTTGACTGATGCTTCCTAGCCAGGGCGAAGACAAAAATCACTCGAACGATCTCTGCAAGGTAACACAGCCGCATAATGTGATGGATATCAAGGTTGGTCGCTGAAGCCATACCGACGGCACACTGAGAAAGGAAAATGAACGGATCCTGGCAAAGCAAAGGGGCAATTCCTTTAAGATCGAAGCTCAACACATCTGGGTCATATATACCGGGATGTCCAACGAACAATTGACGGAATTGACGACGTTGGAGCTCAGAAAACTCGTTGATGGTCTTAGTTGGACCCTGACCTCGCAAACCTCCAATTGCGATGTATGAAGAAACGCTCTCTGAAAAGACCCGGAGATGTGTAATCGTCTGTGGAGAAATCTTGTCGATCAGAGTTCCGCGCACCGCCTCGGACTGCACGCCTCGTTGAGCAATCTCTGCTGCAGCGATCGAGTATCCAAGGGCCTGCGCAAGGGCGTCCGTGTGTGTAAAGTCCTCTGAAATCGCCGGTGTGTGTGGGTATGCGAACGAAGACTGGATATTGTTGACCTTCAAGGTATCCCTCAGCCTGTGATATATCTTGATCAACTCTCCCATAGGTACGTCCTGAGTCAAAGCTGGACTGGTTTGAGACGGACCAAATCCAGGTTCAGCTGCTTCTAAGGGTTGTACGCCTAGGAAAGCAGGAACCTGAAATCGTGGTGCGATCTGTGTCGGCGGTTGCGCAAGAGCGAGTCCAGCTATCGGCAGTTGTGGCTTCAGGAGGTCAGGCAATCGACTCGATACAGGTTGAATGAAATTCCGCTCTGCGTATTCGTAGAGCATCTTCTGGTCATGAGACATGTCTGCAGGGGCTTTCAAGCCCTTTTCTAGACTTTTGTAAGTCGCAACCAGCTGTGACTCGAGCCAGTCATTGAATGTCTCCTCGGTCTCCAACACACCAGTGCTGGATACTCTCTTTGCTTTCCAGATGATTGGCAGGAATATGTTGCCAAGAGCTTTGCAAAGTGGACACATGAATTCCTTGAGCTCAGGCCTTTCGGGGTGGTTCCTTGCAATCTGGCTGACATGGCGCCTCTGAGTCGCATTGAGATATACCTCAAAGCAAGCAAAGTGCATAATATGGCCACAGCCAGTGGTAACAGGGCCGGGTGCGACAGAGGCTGGCGGGAATCCCTTTCCCAGCTCCTGTCTTTCGCTAGTCACCCGCTCGCCCGTAGCAGTCACCTTCTCAACCATGCGTCGATTCCTGCCTGCAACGCCGAATGGCCGCAGTTCTTCGGCGGAGCGGTCAAGGCTACTCGGGGTCTGCATCACTTCGTCCACCCACTCTGGATCTTCTAGAGGTGTTTGCCGAAGTATCCTACTCTCAGAAATGTAACCAAAGGAGCCATAGAGTCTCTGTTCGTTGCAATCCTCTTGGCACAGTATACACGTGCCACAGGGGAATTTGAGGGTCTTTTCTTGTTCAACAAGTCCGCCTGTTTCGTCTTCGAGGTCACTGAAGTCATCTTCACCCCAATCAAACTCCTGGTTGGCCATAAACTTTCCTTGCTGTTCTTTGAACGCTGCCATGACCTTTGCTTGGCGCTCGAGGGCTTGCTTCTTCTTCAGCTCCTTATGCTCTTTGTCTTGAGGCGCAGGCGAGGCCGTGTCCATTCTGTCAGCCGGCATGTTGATTGCAGCAGCAGCGATGATGAATGAATCTTGTTGGCGCTGCTTAAGTCGATGAAGTATCAAACTAATCTTCGGTTCGCAAGCCTTGAAAGCCTCGTTGTCTTGAAGAGACTTCAAGATTGACAGAACGGTAGGGTGACCCTGTATCCCGATGCTAGCATTCTTATTCAACACTGAAGTGACAAAAGATCCCGGTGCCTTTTCGGACCATCCGTGCTCCGTAGCCTTGTCTTCGAGGACAGCTACAAGAAGGAGCTGTAGAACAAATTGAATGTAAGTCTCCACACGAGTTGCCGGTATGCTTGGCGTAACTGTCGTCGCCTTCAAGCCATACGCCAAAAGATAGTAAATGATCTGAATGAAAAAAGGAGTTCTTGTAAAAGCGGAAAGATCTCGAAACAGGCCAGAGGGAATTGGACGGAGTTTGGGCTCGTAGACAATGTCACTCGCTTGCTTCCCCGTTTGCTTAGCGACGTAGGCCTTGTAGATGTTCTCTGCCTCTTCTCTCTGATTCCTATTGTATTGGTGAAGATAAGGGTCAATCAGCTCGATGTATTGCTCTTTCAACTCAAAAGTTCCACTGTCGGACAAGCCCTCCGGAGGTCGGAACCTAGTCATCTCTGAGAGAACTTCGGGGAATTCGTCTAGGTTTTGGATCCTGTCTGATAGACGTGCTGTCATATCGGAAAATGAGAGTGGCTTGAAACATAAAACATGCGCGATGTCCTTGCGCATAGCGGCCAATTGAGACTCATCGTTGTCTTCTGCAGGTATCAACGAAGTACGCTCGCTGAGTATGATGATAAGCAAGTGCACGAAGTCCTCTACCACGTCGATGGCCTGGCTATCCTCGAATCCATGGTAGCTAGCTTCGTATCTTCCAGTCATCCAGCCGACAAGTCCGAACCGATCGACCATTGAAGCTAGGAAAACCGACGGATCACACAACACAAGAGCAGACTGTAAGAGAAAGATGTCTCGCTGATGGGAAACGTCTCTCTGCGATACACTTCGATATTGGGTCATCTGGTGTCGTAGTGTAATGCCGTTCCTCACCCATATTCCTGCGCGCATCTGGGCCAGCCACGAACACACCCGAAGCGGGAAATCGAACATGGCGAGTAGGTACTCTTCAGGCTCATGGGTAGGGATAGGCGCAACAGCTGGACCAAGGTCCGTCTGTAGTTCGCTGTGAGAAAATAGAAGCAATCGTAGGATATCCTCACGATCCATGCTCCGGGCTCGATCAATGAGCCACGACACAGTATAGTGAAGCGCATGGTGGAAGCTCATCGGTTGAGTTGCAACAACGTAATCGACAATCTTGTACAGTTGTCTCGGAGAAGGTGGCTCAGAATGAAATTCAAGGATATCCAAAGTCTTGAATTTGGTCTCCTCTTTCAGTTCAGTCTGATCAAAACGTTTGCGTTCGGCACCTAATGAATTAACAATTGCCACCTTTGCGGCTGCACGTATTGCACGCTGGATATTTAGCGGATCTTCATCGCTACTCCAGGCGAAAGATTCTGCAAAATGTCTACACAGCTTATTGATCTCCCGGGTGATCAGGGAAGCGCTGATCCAGGCTTCGGATTCAAATTCTAGGTGCTCACCGACCTGCCGAACGTTGGGACAGATGCCTTGGTGAAGCTTAACAAGATCAAGGAACTGCAAAAGGTACCGCGGCTCTTCGCGAATCCTCTCCTGGACAAATTCTGACCCAAGAAGATACTTCATGTCGAGGAAAAAGTGGTACATGCGACGGTTGGTCACAGCTCCTTGCTCAAAGGCCAATGTTGCTTTTGGGTCAACGTTCGAGGGGTAGCCGACTTGACGCGTAGTCAGAAAGGTGTAAAGAATGGCCATGAGATTCGTGAGAAAATTGCCTCGTTCGACAACCTCTGATGTGATTGACGGAGTCGTCAACATCTGTAGAGAGAGGTTGATGATAGAGTGGTCTGGTTCGCGATCGGCGATGAGATACAGTTGGGCTAGGGCAGTGTAGACGCCCGCAAAGCGTAGACCTAGCAAACGCTTGAACTCGGGAATCGTGACGACTGTGCTAATGAAGACATCGCGTATGCCAATGCGCAATTGTTTCCACATGCGTAAGTCGTACAGTATGAGATAGTCAAGCCGCAGGCGCTGCCATAGATCTTCGTGAGGAGGGGTCCCAGGCTTCTTGCCGTAGTTTTCAGGCTTCTCCAACCAGTATTTGGCAGGCCGAGCAGGCCGTAATGTTAGAGTCCGAGTATGTGGCGTCTCGGGGACCGGCAACATGGGCTCAACATGGCTAAGTGATGGCGCACCAACCATTGGTTCGCTATCAGACTCTGCGGGCGTCACACTCTGTTCAAGCTGACCGCGCTGTATTTGATGAGGTGGAGGCGGAGGCGGTGGTGGAGCAGGGTAGCCTGCCATGGTCGCTTCAGGTGCGTCGAGCGTCTCGTCTGCACTTTCGTACGCCTCCATTTCGACGTCCCCATCTTCGTCCTGAGCGCCAACCTCGTCAATATCCATATCATCCTGGGCGTCGGCTGCAGCCTCGCCCTCATCGTCTTCGTCATCATCGTCTGAGCCAGTGGTGTCGTCGGTGGCATCAGTGGTTCGCTGTCGCTGAACGCGGATGATTCGCGCGCGTCGTTGTATGGGCAACAGACCGCTGAAGAAACCATCCATTTCAGCTTGCTTGTCCTCCATCTCATGATCATCAAGACCGTTCTTGCCAATGCCCTGATTGGATGCCTCGCTACCAACCCGCCATGGCTTCAGCAGTTCCTCACAAACAGTGCGTCTTAGTATTTGGCTGTCTTCGCCCACACTGCACCCCGCAATGTCCGAAATCCACTCGATAATGGCACCGCCCATCTGTTCGCGGAACGTGTCTCGAGCAGATCGAATTGTGACTGTCAGCTTGATCTCTTCAATAATTTTGGCCATCCTGAGAAGGTCCCTAATATCTGTCCGATATACAATCGCACTTCGCCCCACGTCGTTGATCTCATAGGCCTTTGCGAGGCCGAACGCCAGTTTCTGTTTGCACGCGCGTGCGACTTGGTCTCTCACGTCGTTGACCGTGTGCTTCTCGTCATTCCACAGTACCAAGCAGTATTCATCACACTCTTCAGGCTGGTCTTCAGAGTCATACCATCTCGAAGTAAGGCGCGAGTTGCGCTCGTCTTGTCTAATCGACTCTTCGCTCTTGGGTAGGCGCAGTTGTTCGGGGGAACAAGAGAATACATCGATGAGATAGTCTAGTGTTCGGGCGATGGTGATGCGTATTGTCTCGACGAGTTCGTCTGGCAGCATGGTGCCCTCCCTAGCCTTGCCAGCCGCCTTGGATTCATGTCCCGGGTCGACCGAGTGTATGTTGCAGTGTACAGGCCGCACCCACGCCTCGTCGTCGCCACAGTCGCAGCAGCCAGAGTTTCCAGGCGAGACACTAACAAAGACCTGGTGGCCCTCGTGGTCTGATGCATCAAAGCAGCGGGCGCATAGAACGCATGTATCGTCGGTGGTGCACGTCTTACAGCGGTATGTAGCCTCGCCATTCTTGAAGATATGCCCGCACGGCTTCCCCCTCGCCGCTGCCGTGTACTCTGCGCCCTCTACTGCGCCCTGTGCGTCGCGCAGGCTCCATGGCTTCTCGCCGTCGGTTTGCGGCCCATTTGGAAAGAAGAGAGGTAGGAAGTCGTCACGGCCAGCAAGTGATCGGAACAGTATTTCGCGCAGCTCACGGTCAGCAGCAAGTTCGAATCGATAGTTGTGTCGTCTTGGCAGTTCGCGCAGCTGTCGGCATAGTTCTTGTTCGTGTAACGACATGTACATGATGCAGCTCCCGCAGGCGGAATGGTGGGGTTGTCAGATGGCCCGTCGACGCGATGGGAACCGATATGGTGTGTGGCAAAGGCAAGATGCGTGTTGGCAGTAGTTGGTGTGGGCCTGCCACGTGAGTGAGGGTTGTGTGATTGCTTGGGTCTCTGTGGTAAGGCAGACGACTGGATGCAACGCTATGTCATAAGTTTGGAGGTGAGTCTGCATAGGGCGGACCCCCGAGGCACGCGCAGCGCCACCAGCCAGGAGCCCTTGCCCGTGAATACACACTATCGCTTCACCAAGAGCAAAAGACGGCTAGGCTGCGCCCTGGAAACTCTTGCAGCAGACTGGTGCGTCACTTCAGTCGTATTTCAAACAAAGGCTGAATCTATTTGTTTCTTCGCTACTGGGCTCTGCTGCGGTATACATGACTTCTTCTACGCTACCAGACAGCCCTGCACAGTATGACAGCACCGCTTCTAACGACAGGCAAATCACGTAGACTCAAGCATCCATCGACCTAGGCCCTGCAGAGCCAGGACTCCTCGGCGCAACCGCACAGGACAAGGTAAGGATCACCACGTCGGATTTGTATTTCGCATGCTGTACAATACACTGCCATGAATTGTGGCCGTCCCCAAGAACCGCAAAGAGAAATCTATGTCATGCCGGAGTCGTGGTCTAGTCGCTCTTTCTACTCGTCGTCTTCGGCGGCTTCCATGTATCGGTGCTTGATGTCTTTCCATTGTCGCTGTCAACTGCATTAGCCCATGTCGCCCTCAACAAGCCAGTATTACATACGCCGCGGTTGACGCTGTCCCAGATCTTGTCCGAGCCGGTATCGAACGCCCTGTTGTCCCCGTCAGTTTCCATCCCATCCGCAGTCTCATACCCAGGTCCTTGCGACGTACAGCTGAAGGCCGAAAGCGGCACCGAAGACGGTGAACAACATGGTAGTGTTGCTGCGGAGGACCGCGCTGTGATCAACGGTCAGTCGTGGCCGAGCGAAGGATATGCGCGAAGGAAGACTTGCTTGTAGACAGTGCCGAGCATCTGTAAGGGGCTGTTAGCAGGCGCCTGAGACCATTTTTGCATCAATTAACTTACGCCAGACATTTTGAACGTGTCGAAAGGGCTTGGTAGGCTGTGGAGCGGGATGTGGTGATACTTTGCTGTCGGTGTCAAAGGGCGAGGTTCGTCGACAAGATTGAAGCTCTCGCGTCACGGGGATTTACGCTACGCTGATTGGCTGTTCGCGGCTACCGCTTGGCCCTGCACTTTACTTCACCCCCACCACAGCCATCATCACACTGCACCCTGCCGGCAGCTCACGCCGACATAACTCAGGCGCACGGCAACTGGCTGGAGCAAACTGGAGACAGCCTCACGGGAGCAATTGATATCCTCTAACCTGTCGCGATTGCCTTACGCCTTGAGGTGCAAACGCCGACGCCATGCCTTCGGCCGCTACCCCCACGGTCTCCAAAGCCGGCATCACAACATCGGCCACCGGTGAACGCCATATTCCATCTTCCGTCCGTTCGGATGGCTCCATACGCAAAGAGATTCGAGTTCGCCCAGGCTATCGCCCGCCCGAGGACGTTGAACTCTACAAGAATCGCACCGCTGAGGGATTTCGGAACCGAGGTAAGGATGGCGTGCCGGGTGCTGAGGGTCTAAGCAAAGAGGACAACACCAGCAAACAAAGCCCGGCTGCAAACAAGAACGCTAAGCGCCGGGAAGCCAGGAAGAAGGCAGCAGCTTCCGCAGGCGACAGCAAGGAAGAGCACGCGGACAAGCCTACTGAAGACAAGGACAAAGCGAGCGCAAATCCCGAGCCCGAAAAGGTCGTTGATCCTGAGGCCGAGAAAGAAAAGGAAGCCAAGAAGCTTGCCAAAAAGTTACGGCAGGCTCGTGAGCTCAAGGACAAGAAGGAGAAGGGTGACAAACTGCTTCCGGAGCAGTTTGAGAAAGTCATAAAAATTAATGAGTTGATTCGTCAGCTGGATACCCTTGGGTTTGATCCACAGGGAGAGAGAAAGAAGAACGAGACTTGAAGCAGGTCACGCGAGGTACTTCTTCGAATACCTGTACAGCTATCACCTGGGCCGGCGGAAAGCCCAATAGCCTTACGGATTCGCATAGCCATCTCAGGGACCCACCCAATCGAAAAGTGATGCGCGCCTTGACATCAGTTACCATACTTGGGCTCTCCATTATCTCAGCTGGTGTACACATCAAACTTGGAAAGGCCAATATCCTGCTTCAGTGTTTGCCAGCCATCGATCGCATATAGGGCAGTTCAGCCATGACTGTTTCGAGCACAAGATTGTTTTTGCTAGCCCAAAACGAAAAGCTTTTCCGCTGCTCTGAGCACATGGCAGTTGATCTTGAGCACGCCAGCTCGCACTATATTTGAGCTTGGAGCCATGTACTATAGAGCACACAAAAAGAAAAGATGAGCCATGGCAGCTATTCTTACTCTAGTTCAATTGTTCGACAACATGTGATTTGTGATTTACCACATCACTTGCATCGAATTGGAGGGCTTGTAGCAGCGAGCAGGTGACAATATGAACTGATATTGGCATGTGTCATCTAAAGTCTTTTTAGCCCTGCTGCCAAGGCCTAGCCACCAGTGTGGTCTGCCTATGGTTACGCCGACTTCACATTGTGCGACCTATGTATCATGTGATATCAGATTTCACATCGTCGTGAGGTTGCTAGATTTCCTTTCGAGCTTGTTGCCGTTGTTTCCTTTTTGGAAATTAAAAAAACCAAAGACAGCTGATACTGCTTCACGGCAAAGAAGAGGTAAGATCAGAAGAGAGAAATTGTGAATTAACATTACGTGGTCTTTACTGAAGATTCATCCAAAGAATGTTTCCGCCCTCTATGGGCTCCCCCATGACATTCGTAATCCATCTAGCAAGCGATCCTTACGTTGTCAATGCGGAAGTTCTGGACGCCTCTAGAAACGATATCGCAAAACAGCTGCGTGCTAGTCGATTGAGCTACGAAGGTGTTTTTGACATCTCCATAAACATCAGGGCCAACTTTCCATTGGTTCTTTGTGCGCGAGTCACCTGTGCTGCCCTGCGATGTGAAGCGTTGGTTGTACATGGCACAGTTGATTGAGCTGCCCGCAGAGTCGGTGTGGTAGTACATGTAGGTAAAGGTGTACGTTACACCTGGAGTCAAACCGGTAATGTCTTGGGTCAGGTGGACGCCGACGCCTGAGCTGCCAGATGACAAGAGGTAGGAAGGACCGCCGTTGAAGCCGCCTGCGCTGACTCCCCAAAACAACGGTGCCGTGCGATAGTAATTGGACTGGGACCAGGATGCCATACCATTGTCAAAGCTAGGGTTTTGAACCAGGTTGACGCCGGGAGCAGTGCAGGTAGCGAATGGTGTGGCGGTCGAAGTAGTGGTAGTAGTTGAGAGAGGCAGAGTGGTTGTTGTTGTTACAGTTCCATACTGGATGGTAGCGACGCTGGTAGTGGAGGTGGTAGCGGTCTCGGTAACAGGCGTAGCTTGGAGGCTGCAGGCGGAAGAGACAGCAGTGGCAGCAAAGCTAGCAAGGGCGGCGGGTGTTGCTGGGCTAACAACATCGCGCTTCACAGGGGCACGAGTTACTGTCGTGGTAGTCGTCGTGACGGGCGAGAGGATGGTAACAAGAGTAGAAGCAGGTACGGTAGTAAACTCGGTGGCGACGACAGTGGAAACCGGAGTAGTGTACCCAAGAAGGGTAGAGCAGAACGGCTGCAGAGACGACGCAACGATAGCAGACTTTGCAGCGGCGACATCGCAGGGGAGCTTGGGCTTTCCAGGATCGGTGGTGTTGGAGAAGGAGTAACTGTACTCGATGGTGTAGTGGTCGTCCCCACGCCACTGACCATCATTGACAGCGTAAGCCCTGTCCCATTTCTGGGTATACATCGAACAGTACTGGCCTTGGGGCTCGCCATTCTTGTTAAGAACGTAGGTGTTGAAGAACTTGCACAACATGCGACCGTTGAGATGCTCAAGGTTGTATTGGGTCTCAGCCTCGCATGCGGCAGCGCAACGTGCGACTTCGAATGGCTTGCCATCATTGAACAGCTTGAAGCCCATGTACTGAGAAGGAGTTAGCGGATTGTACAAGGATGCGGTATTCCGTACGTACAGTATCATCACCGTTGCAGTCGCTTGGAGCATTGATTGCGACGTTGTCAAGGAACTCGCCGCTATAGCCGGAAATGGTGGGCACCCGCTGGTCGACGTAACCTAGAAATCGTTATCTATTTTGCACTTTGTCCATCTCTTGACGTTCGGAGACGTACCATTCGATCCGGCAATAACCACGTGGAAGTCATTGCGCCACTGTCCGTCGTTGACGGCTGTGCTGGGACCGATAAAGCTGCCCCACATCACACACTTGATGACCGTAGTACTAGGAGGGTTGGCGCAGGCATCTGCGGGAACTATGGAGGGATCTCTCTCAAAGTCTGCAGACAGTGTTAGTAGATACTGATACCTTGAGGGTTAATACTTACAGATGTTGAACGAGGAACAGCCTTCTTTCGCAGTGCAGAAGTTTGCACAAGCTTGCGTATCGTAGGTGTCCAGGGTGTTGTATCCAAGATAACCAATGGCATTGCTGCTGGCTTTCAGATTCTTGAACTTACGGGCGTAGCCAGACGGCACGGGGGCATTGTTGGCGGCATTCGAGATTTCTTCCATGACCAGGAAAGCTTCCGGGGTATCAGGGTTCGGAACTGGGCCCTTTCCTAGAGGCTGTTCTGAACAGTCCCATCCTCGGCGCTCTACCTTTTTGCTCACGGAGGCGGGATCCGCAAGGACAGAGGCAAACGTGCCGGAAACTACTGGATCAGGAGCATACGGAATAATTTGAGTACCAGCACCATCACCAAGCGGTACCTTCGTGATTGGCGCAGCGGGAATTCCTGCAACTTCATTGAGGGGAATGGATTGAGGCAGAGCTGCTGCGCAGCCTGTCATTGCCAGGGCCGCGAAAGTGTGAACTAGATGCATGATGAACAGTAAGAGATGGAGCAGATGGAAGAGAGAACCGAATGATGCTAGATGAAGCCTCCATAGCGGATCACCAACGAGCTTTATAGTCAGCCACGTGGAAGAAGTGTACAGTTTGGAACGAAAGTATTGATATCGTGGGGGGAGGGGTTGCAAGGGTGGAGCTGAGCTTGATTTGGCGGAAAACAGCTTTTCAATACCAAGTGTAGCTACTTTGGGCTTTGGTGATGTTAGCTGATTTGGACCAAAATGCAGGTGTCTCAATCGATCCGAGGTCCGAACAAGCAAAAGCTGGATAGCTGGCCGGTATTGAATACTTTCGTTCCAACTGTAAAGACATTTGAACGAAGCTGCCGAAACATTAAATATGTGGCGTCGGCCTCAAAATGCTGTGGACTGATTTCGACGAGCCTCGCGACCAGCATCGTGCAGCTCGACTGCCAGAAGCAGCGTGTGGGCAGTGACCCGAGGGTGCATCGGTGAACTGGGCTGGGACAGAGAAGTTGCTATACCAAAAGAAGACTATTACACTAGCCCTGCGCAGAGCTATACATTATGGACCCTAAGTTCTAGAACCAGATCACAATCACTTACTGACAACGAGCACTTTTCAATAGAGTACTACCTTAGAACTACATTGTCCTTTAAACTAAAAACACACTACGTGTTATTTGTGTATGGGGATCTTGAGCGAGTACTGGCCCTCACTCAGAATCCCTCTCTACTTTCATCTCTCCGTCTTCAACTCTTAGTTCCTGAAATGTACTTGTGTTGTGTATAAAGCCTTTCTGACTTGATGGGTTCGTTATCGAATCAGCCGCCAGTTGTCAAAATACTTATTGCAGCTGCGACAACATATCCTTTACTCGAAAGCATGTCAGTTTTACATTCAGTTTTGATCCTCTAGAAAAATTCAGCCACAATTCTGGTAACAATTCCTGGCTTCCAACCGATCTAAGCCACAATTGGTAAAGTGATGTAATCATTTATGGGTATCTTAAACTGCCCTACTTCCATTAGTGGAACAACTGTCTAGCTCTGTCAATATGGGCAGGCATGCAATCTTCAGCATGAAGTCTAACATCGGAAGCAGTGCACCCATCGTAACCTAGTCACCAACTCATTGGCAGCTGATAGTCAGGCCAATTCGCCTCTGTATCCGCGTCGCGCCATTTTTCTATCCCTCCCATAACACCGTCCTCGTCAACCTGCCATTTTCCCGTTTCGACCATCTCAAACCATTTCCACAGCACATACCTCAGCTGTACATCATGCGTTGCAATGAAGTGATTGAATCCCAGCTGGTAGAGTTCCGTGCTCTTTGGTTCCATATCAACTACGGTGTTCTCTCCTGCACTCCGCACATTTTCGCCAATCGGTGCGCCGTCGCTGGTTCGCGCAAATGCGTTGGAGCCAAGGGTGAATGGAAGGACAAGTTTGCTGCCATCCTCGAACGGATGAGTGCCATAAGGCTCGCTCTCTGTAAGGTATAGGCCGGCTGGATAGGATGAGGTGTGGTCGAAGTCGTGTGCAAATGGCGAGATGCGCACCTCTTCACCCCATGGCGTACGGCGGGTCTCTTGGTAGGCAGCATCTATGCTTGAGAAGAAGAGAAGTGGGTAGAGCTTGTTGGCTTGCACTTGCTGTGATGCTGGGGCGAAAGGTTGGTATTGGGCAATGCTCAAGCCCGGTGCGATGTACGTAAAAGCAGGCCTTGGGCATCGGACAAGGAATTGATATGCGAAGCTGTTCGAAGGAAGATTCTCCAGAGTACCACCAGTCATGAGGTTGAGCAAACCTTGCTCGCTCTTCTGCGGTTTAGATAACATCCTGACATGGATTGCATATACTAGGTGCTCGAAAGCTTGAAGAGTATCTCGGAGATCTTGTTCGGTGTACGAGGGCATGATCCACGACTCTGTAGACTCTTGTTCCCCGTTGTAACCCTCATCGACGGCCAAGATTTACCTTGATCTGTCATGTCAACTAAGCCATCAAGAACCATCTCAGGAGGGAGCCATATTTTTCGACCATTCATGGTAATCTCTGTGTCATTAACCGACATATACTGCATGGCCGTACCCTCATCTTGATCCAAAACCAGCCCGAGTGGATGGCTAGCGTTTAGAGCCCAATTTACTATATAAAGACTGAGGAAGCACCGCTTATTTGAATCTTCTTCATCTTCAGCATAATTTACATTCTGCCAAAGTTCTTCCGGCGAGCACAAGCGAGCCAGATACCGATGAAAGAGATGGGATTTTGTAGTCGGTTCCATTGAGAATCCATGCCAGGCCGCTTTAAGAAAAAGCCGACAGAAGAATTGAGACGATGGGAGACATTCGCAAGAGTTGTACCGTCATAGCATTCCCACCATGTCCGCTTATCGAGAGTGTCCAATGAGAGGCCTTTTTGGGTCCAGCCTAGTTCAACAATGTAATTATGAAGTGCTGCGCAACGCGTATAATCGAGGCCTTCCAGTTCTCTCAGTGGAAGCTCGTCGCTGATACGCCACTCCGTCATGATAGTGTGCGTGAGATCCACGACTACAAAGTGACGATCTTATTTCAGTCTTGGTCTTAATGCGTTCCAAGAATCGTGGCCAATGTCACTCGAACTTGACATGGTTTGCTCGTAAGGCTAGTATTATATTCTGTGTCTCTTCGAAGTATCAGATGAATTCATCTCAATCTTCCTAAAATGTTGCAATTATATTCACGTAAACTCGGTAGCGATGATGTCTTGACCAGCAAAACCGCACTAACCGTTTTTGACGATGCTCTTGGCAGTCGCGCTGTGGTTCAACGCGCCAAAGATTCCAGACATCAACCCCAGCTTTCGCGCCCGCTGCATCACCACCCAACCCGAATTGATCGACGCGGCACTGCTGTCGCATTACCTCAGTCATCATGTACGGCATGAATCAGGCCTACCATGCCCCCGACCCGAGTGCGCAGGTGCCAAACCATCTGGTAAGTACGGCCAAAGCTCCGCGACCGTCTTTCCCAACCTAATATTACAGCTCGCCCACGTTCATCTGATATCGTCGTACCGTTTCCCTACCTTACCTGGTCTGCAAGCCGCTCAGGCCCTCGAGTATCTCATCAAAGGTCCGCAGATCGTGCGCGACACCTCCCCCGTTGCGTGGACGTTCCTGTCAGCCCCTCCGCCAGATGGCACCGTTATCCTCACCTGGCAGCCCCCACGCATGGGCAACATGTTTGCCTCAGATGGCATGGTTTGGGCCGATGCGGAGAGCGCATACGATATGAATGTGCGCGGCTATGTACGTGTTTCTGAGGAATAGTGCCACTTCAACATCTAATATCACCCAGACCCTCCAGGTGTTTGTCCACAATAGTGGTTACCATTACCCACACGAGCCATACACAATGCATGCGCGCCACCGCTATAGGATAGCAGCTGGACCTGGTACCATCGACCCCAACCTCTGGCTGGTTCACTACAAGCCGGCAGATCCGCAACATAGAATTCCCGCAGCTCAAATTCCTATACCACGCGAAGTGCAGGCCCAGCTCCAGATGCGTGCTCAGTTACAACAAGCAGGGCCACTGATGCGCAAAGAGTTTATGCTGGTTGACCAGGCCAACTGGCCCAAGGTCGAATTTGGACAACAGGCCATGAGAGGACCGCAGCCGTATTACAACCCGATGCAGCCAGGTCGACCGTATGCTGCGCAACCGCCTCCAGCCAAACGCCAACGCTTGCCAACTCAGCCTCAGCCTCGCCAACCCGCTCCGGGCGCAATAATACCCGACAACACACTTGAAGAGGAGGAGAATGCTACCCAAGATGCGTTTGACTTTTTGACACCGCGCGAAATCAGTCTATCGCGATACAAGCAACATCACGAATGGATGGAGGAGATATTCTCGTCACCATATGCGATTGGGAAGATTGCGCCGATTGATCTTGGTCTTGGCCTCATGGGTGAACTTGCTCCTCTCACTGCCGGCATTTTGGACGCTCCGGGCGCGGAGAGCATGGAGACAGGGAAAGAAAACTACAATGTGAAGAACTACTACAAGCTGGATGCGGAGCAGCTAAAAGACTTTGAGAAGCGTGTAGCGGAGTACACGAAGAATGAACAAGCCGAGGTTGATAAGATGAAGGCCACGCACGCAAAGAAGATTGCACAACTAAAGCGTACCCGGACATATATCAAAGCCGAGCGGCGATTACGAGATCTATCACGCTCTGGTGAGAGCGATGGTAACGGTACGAATCTTGTTGAAGATGTTGTGCAAGATCTGGAAAAGTCACTGGGGGTTACGTTTGATGCGAAGAAGGCGGTTGTCTGCGTGGATAAGGGCGGGTTCATTGAGGTACAGCAGCCGTCTCCTCCAAAGGCGCAGGTTAATGGTGTTGAGCAGAACACGAACGGTACGGCGTCGGGAGCTCACAACGATGGTTCGATGGAGGAGAATTCAGCATCGGGTCTTTTGGATCAGTATGGATCCGGGTCGATATCTGGAACGCCGATTGGGAATATTTCACTGCCTCGACTGTCGCAGCCTCCGAGTCAGTCACAATCGGCCAACGGCACGCCCAACGCACCTCACGGCAACATGAACCAGGCGCCAACGTTTGATCAACAAGACAGCAACCTGGACGTAGGTGCAGACCTTTTGGACTTGGACGTGGAAATGTCTGGCATGGCGGCTACAGGAGACAAGGGCGAGGAATGGGTGATGGTGAATGACCAGGCAGGCAATGTACAACAAGCAAGCGGCAACGTTCAACAAGCCAACGCGAGCAACAACCAAGCAACAAGCAATACTGGTGGTGGAGGTGGTGGAGGTATGGGTGCACCAAACATTGAAGCGGATGCAGGCAGCATGTTTGACAGTGCGGATTTTGGAAGCTTTGACAACCTGGACAGTGCAGGAGACGCTCTGGCGGACTATGGACAGGACGACAACCTAGGGCTAGATCTGGTGGACGACTCTGCGTTTGGCGACGCGTTCCACGGGACGGAGATGCATAATGACAACGGCGAAGGCGACCATGCGTAGGACGCATTCTGGACGTAGACGGATGTTCATGCTGCTACTTTGGAGTAAATGCTTGGGTTGTGTGTATTACTATGTTTCATACCGAGGAGAGCAGAGGGCGTTTGTAGCTAAGCATGCTCGCTTGTATGGGGGTCTGTCAAGCTTTTTTCTTTCTTCACTTTCTGATATGTTCTCTCGTCAGTAGTAGCAAGTCATGGATTATATCGAGGGTTGCAATCTATCAGAGACGAGTATGGCATGTTCACGTTGCAACGATAGTGCCGTATCGCACCATAGGGGAGCCAAGCAGTCAACGCATGTCGGCATCCATACGGGCGATCAGGGTGGAGATGGGACGACGTTGACGGGGTTGAAACAGCAGCACATGGCATACTGGAGATGGGGAAAACTGGCACTAGTTTCAGCAGCCCCTGACTTTCAGGGGGGTTTGTGTCGGGTAAAGCGGCCCTCCGCGTCAGCGTGCCAAGACGACGAGCGTTATTCGGCTTGGTAATATTTTACGGTAGTGCATGGTAGCGCAGCGCCACAGGGTGCGATGGCACCGTGTTTTCGGCAGGGTGATGCGAGGGACACGGGGATTGCGTTCGTGATGGCGGGCTCGACGGGTGATTTCTGCATCATTCTCTGCCCAGAGGAGCAGACTAGCCGGCTGACTGAGACGGAGTCAGTGGCTCTCCAGTGGCGGCTATGGTGTGTGCCATGCAAGCGATGCGGAAACAAATTTACATAGGCTACGGATGGCGGTGGTAGTGTATGTACAGTACTGTACATGTGTGCTGTAAATGGCCGGGCTTCATCTACGCGGGGCATGCAACGGTGGGGGTGACGATGACGATGATGATGATGATGATGAGGACAGTGAGAACGATACCTTGTCGGCCACCAGACAAGACAAGCCTTGGATGGGCGACGGAGGGTGCGGGAGGGGGTCGCTGTCGCGTCGTGGCATTGCTTGCTTGGGAGGAGGTGAAAAGAGGCGATAGCTTAGTGGCCGGGCTGGCGACGCAGTTTCTTGGCATGCGAGTCCACAGTGCGCGCATTGCCCATTGCCCACCTCCCATTGCCTAGTGAGGCGCGTCTATGTGCAGCAGCAGCGCGCGCGTTCCTGGATACATGTAGCCTCCCCCCGCCGCTGCTGCTTCAGGCCCACGGCCGACTGCCTTCCCAAAACCCCATGGTTGGCCGCCCGTTGACTACACTCGCACACACTACGCCTGCTCCCTCGTCCACCTTTTTCCCTTTTCCCTTTTCTCTTCTTCTTCCCCTCTCCCTTTGCGCCCGCCGCCTCCCTCCCATTCTGCAACCCTCTCCACTTTGTTCTTTTTCCCTTGCTTTCTCCGCAACGTCTTCGTCTGACTTCCACACGTGTGGGGATAACCCAGCAACCTCAACCCCGGAACCTCGCACTGCATCGGCAATGTGCTTGGCCCTATCCGCCTCCTAGACCCTGCATTCATTCGTTCATTCATTCATTCATTCATTCATTATTACACAGCATACGCGCCTTTTCTCTCTTTGTCTCTCCCGCTCGGTTCTCATTTGAGCCCGGCTTGCGCACACAATGGCCCCTCGCGATGCCAACTGGATAGACGCAAGTTACACCCGTCCCAGATAACCCGCTTTGTGCGACTCGGACTAACATTGCGTCCTACAGGGCCTTCGAGGAGTAGCATCCTTCATGGTCGTATGCGGTCACCTTTGTACTGCGTTTGTACCCTGGCTACACCAGCCCGCCGCTGACCCCAAGACCGCACCGCACCTGTTCCAATTACCCTTTTTCCGTCTCGCCGTCGGTGGGCGCAGCGCCGTCGCCATATTCTTCCTCGTAACCGGCTATGTCAACTCGATTGGGCCCATTTCCAAGTCGCGCGCAGGCAATCACGATGCTGCCTTCCACGGCATTGCACGCAGCGCTCTGGCACGCTCCGGGCGCCTCATTCTGCCTACCATGATCGCCACCGTCATCAGCTGGATCATGGCCCAGACAAACGCATACCACATGACCAAACATGTCGATGCCCAATGGATACGACAGGGCTGGCACCGACAGGAGCCGTCGCTGTGGATGGCCATCACGTCGCTCTTCAGGGCGCAAATGGAGACGTGGGTAGTCGGCTGGGATGAGTATGACGGAACGCAATGGACACTGCATCTGTTTCTCGAAGGCGCCTTCCTCGTATACACAACCATGCTTGCTACCGTCCTAGTCCGGCCTAAGGCTCGATTAATCATCTATGCGATCATGTATGCCTACTTCTGGCAATCGGGCAAGGGTAAGTTTGCATTTTTTTTTGAAGAACATTTGCATACGAGCATAATCGCTGACTAGAGCAGAACTCACTGTCAGCTCCATCAAAGGCCTAAACATTGTCACAGGCATGTTCATAGCCGAATTACACAACCATTACAAGGACAGCGCCACTTCAGTTCTACCTGCACCCATTCCTGCCATCTTGATTGTCTGCGGCATGTTCATGGCCGGGTTCCCTCAAGACTCTTTCCAAAACACACGCTGGTCCCACACCATGGCCACAATCATGCACAGCCTTACAGCCGAGAAGACGGATATCCGACGCTACTGGGACCACCTCGGAGCCGCCACCGTCCTCCTCGGTGTCTTCTTTTCCAAAAACGCTCGCAAACTGCTCACCTCGCCCGTCTTCAACTTCCTTGGTCGTGTCAGTTTTCCTGTCTATCTCCTCCACAATACCTTCATCAAGACTGTCTTGACCTGGATGATCTACCTGCCCTCAGCCATGAATCCACCAAAGAACGAAAAAGGCGAGATGCAAGACCTTCAGCGCGGATCCGTTCCCCACATTCTTATCGCCATTGCCATCTTTTACTACATCCTCTACCGCACTGCCTCACTGTGGGTCAAGCATGTCGACCCAATTTGCGCAAACATTACCAACGCAGCAACGAAGTGGGCATATGGCGAATCACAACCACGAGAAGCCCGACCGATCCTGGCAAATGGATCGACAAGTGACAAGACGGTGCTTCTTCCTTCATGAGTTGCATCTGTTGATTGGTTATTTAGTCATTATTCCACATATATATATATATATACTGCTTATCCAGCGCCTTGATTCCCTACAACGTATCTTCTTTTATCTTGTATCTTTCTTTTTTGTTCATGTCTCATCTTCTTTTCTTGTTCTACTACTACTGCTTCCTGTCTGAAGTCATGGCGAATCTTCCCAAGTCAATCTTGCATCACGTGCGGGGTAAACAAAAGGGGAAAAAGGGCATTTTTACATGTGTGTTTCTTTCATCATGTAAAGTTAACAAGGACATGTGCATGTTGAAGTATTGTGCCTTTTCTTTTCTTTTCTTTTTAGAAAAGCAGGAGTGGCTATGTATCGAAGATGGGAATGGGGGTGAGGAGCAGAGGATGATCCCCTTCCTCTCCCATGAAATCTATAAACAAGGCCTATGAGAAGATATATAATAGCAGTCATTTAGTCGACGACGTTTTAACGAAAGAAAGGAATTTCTTTTTTTCAAGAAAAAACATTCAATACTATTATTTCGAATGACTCTCTCGTGTTGGACCAGTGAGTTTCTTCGTTTTCGAAACTTAGTAGCCTCCTTTTTCTTGTGTTGGGGCCAAGTTGATATACTATCCCCCACTGCGTGGCGAGAACCGTAGCGAGAAAATTATAGGTACTCAGACTGTGCAATGGCAGAACACTCTGCTGCGTCTGTTTAAGTATGTTTTGTTACGATAATAATATACTAGCGGCCTTTCTCTATCTCCTAACCACCACTGAATAGAAAATTACCATCGTTGCTGTCGCTGTCGCGCGTATATTACAGGCGCCTTACTTTATAGCAGCACAGGCGTCCTCTTCTACAGCCTTAACGCTGAGTCTTCAACCATTCTCATGAAGTATAGTATCATTATCCGACCCTTTCTGCCTTAGGATCACGTTGATAGGTAATCATCAGCTCTGTGGCGGCTGAAAGAAGATGATTCATGCAACATCGCCACGCTGATCGGTACCTGCTAAACTAAGCGAGGTTAGCCTGTCTATATCCGGATGTATACGTAATCATGTAATGTATGCAAGCCACTTGTGGCGTAAAGAGCCTGTGGCTCATAGCGACTGTGGCTCGTAACGGGTTGCTGCTATAATGAATAACTAGCGCTGTTCAACGCGACCTCTACAACCTCGCACGTCTAGCATACAGCTTTTAGACTTATTACAGCCCTTAAACAGCACTGTTCCAGTCCCTCGTACGGATGCACTTCGTGGAACCACTCTCTCCATGAAGCGTTCTTTGGGCCGAGCCAACGCGACTTCGACGACGCAGTTACGGACACACCCGCGCAATAAAGGCTGGCTAAAATAAGGACAAGAGTTAGTTATGTGGAGGCGACTCACGCAGCAGTATGGCTTGCCATGGCTTTGACACAATTTTTACCTTTTTGAACTGTGGCGTCGTCTGCACGACGTTAGCCTTCCGCTCTAAGAAGTCCGAAACCTGTGCTTCGCCCTGCACAACTTTTACCTTTACCTTTAGCTTTGGCTTTAAGGGACCAGCGTCCCCTTCCTTCATCTCACTTATTTCGCGCTTTCTTAGCCTTCGGCTCTGATGTGTCTTCCGTAGCACTCTTCCAAAGCCGACCGCGTTTCTTGCCAGTAATAGCTTCCCGGGCTTCTTTAGCAGCCTTCTTTGCCTCTTTCTCCGTGTTCTCTGCCCGTGCCCTCTCGAGGTCCTGGTAAGTCATTACCCTTGTTTTCCCTAGTATTCTTGATTTTGTCGCTCGGCGAGTTTTGCTTTCGTCGTTTCTCTTAGTTAAAAATCTGTTATGATCGCGAAGGAGAGCATTCTTCACAAGAAATGTCTAGGCGGCATAGGAAACTTTCTATTAGAGCCTTTCTCTGCGTTGACTGCTTGCTTCATCGGGTTCTTTAGGTACATGTTTAGAGTCTCGCTTCTGCTAGAAGTACTCATCAACATGGCGACCCTGCATGAAACTGACCGCGATAGCGCGCACGATGTTAATGATGACTTCTAAGCACTAGAGGGAGGTTTTAAGGCTAGGATAGAACCATTTTACAAAATTCAGGGCGATAGAGACTTAACGTTAGTGCTCTAGGAAGGGAAGTCTGTTACGCCACGAAAGAAGGCGCTGTACAAATCCGGCTTAGAGGGGACAATGCAGACGTAATTTTTGAGGAAGAGCTAATTATGGACAGTTAGAATAAGCTACCGCAGACTATTTTCATACTGTAGTTTGCAAAACCAGTGTCACCCTTTGCACGTACAAGGACGCCTTACTCTACATATGGCCAATTATCCGCTGCTAGTGCTTAGCAGTTCTAACTTAACTGTAGTATTCTGCGGACATCGAAGCGGCCTTAAAATTAGCTTGGCATGATGTGGAATCTTATTTGATGCCTGATGCAGGATTGACTCATTTACAAGGGTATCGTTGGGGCGGATAGGCCACACTCCCACTAGCATTGGTGACGTGGAAGGGCCTTATTCGTCGGAACGCTGTCTATAAGATCTCCAAGAGTAGCCACACCCTTGTAAGTGAGTTAATCCTGCATCAGGCATCAAATAAGATTCCACATCATGCCAAGCTAATTTTAAGGCCGCTTCGATGTCCGCAGAATACTACAGTTAAGTTAGAATTGCTAAGCACTAGCAGCGGATGATTGGCCATATGTAGAGTAAGGCGTCCTTGTATAACATGCGTGTTCTGCAATATTTAAACTGTTTCACTTGAATGGTCTTAGAAAGCGATTTTCAGCTCGAAAACTGGCACTTGTCTTCCCCATCATGTCTTCAATTCTCGATGAAATCAATTACGAATATAATTTGGCTAGGCTAAACTACTACCCACAAGAGAACTCATTCTTAGAGGTTTTGAGATATAAGGTAAATACACCAGTGCTATACAACTAGGCTAACCGCTAAAGGATGGCCGCCAAAGTCCACCTACTAGTGGCATTATCAGTAAGGGAGACATTGAATCGTTACGGAGATGGCTTGATTCTGTTAGTTTTCTCTAACTTTCCATGATGGGTTAAGCTAACTATTTACATCCAACACCAGACGCCAGTACATTGACCGGGGGACTTAGAATTTTGTATGTTGCCCCTTGAATTGGCACTGGAGATGAATAACACATGTATCTAACGCGTACGCAGGTATTCTTGCTCAGAACCCCCCACACAGGGTTTTGGAGCTCTGCTTTGGACGCGAGAGCAGCTTGAACTGATCATAGAAAGCATGCGTCTTCCAAAGCGTTATGTGGAGATGGTACTCTCGATAGGGTCGCTGTTTGTACATTTCGAGCCTGTGCATCCGACCGACCATTCTTGTTCGTAATCTTTACGAAGCTATACTACATGTTGCGTATACTGACAGCGTAGTCCTTAGCGTTTATTCTTAGTACGGCGGATCAATTACTTCCGAGACGCAATATTACAGCATCGTATGATCCCGACACGAAGATCACCTCTATACTGCTTCAGAGCTGGGCTCCCAAGCCTGAACGAAACCAGGATTTACTGGAAATGATATTGAAAACATCTTCGGTTACCCATCCACTTACGCCCTTTGTTATAATTCTGCAAGAAAGAGCAGAAGGGTCTCTCACCGATTGTGCACGCTGGAGCAACGAAGTTATTGATATTGAACGAGAGACAAGGCAGCATCCGTACGATTCCCCGGCCTCATCAACCCAAGATGACATAGATATATTGTCTATGGATTTTCCACAATTATTGTTGCGGTTGAACGCTTGCAGCACTGCTATCCGTAAATTAGGAAAAGACGCTGAAGGCCAAGTGGAACAAATGACGCGCATGCTGAGCGTCCTAGAAAAGGAGGAGAAGAATCTTGTCCCTAGCGTTGACTCTAAAACGCTAAAGGAACTGGTCGTGCACTTAGAATATGCTCGCGAAGTCCAGAAGGCTCAATTTCGGAAACTTAGCGACCTACAGGAGTCGGCGCAGACGCAATTAGCTGTGGTAAGATTTCCGTATCTGCATTCCCTACAATTAGGTTTTCCAGAATATTGAGGTTTGGCGGACCTGTAGCAGAAACTAACTTTGTGGAATATAACTAGGTGTACAGCTGCATCGCTCAAAGAGACAGCATACTCAACCTCGAAACCGCTACCGCGTCTAAAAAGCTTGCGGCTCTTTCTGTGCGAGACAGTTCAATTATGAAAACTTTGGCAGCTGCAAGCAAACAAGATAGCTCGTCCATGAAAACCCTTGCTGTCTTGACAATGGCGTTTCTTCCTGCAACGTTCGTTTCTGTAAGTTATCCTGTATTCTAGTTTATCACTTCATTTGTGATATGGTACGATCTTAGAGCTGATCACAACAGACCTTTTTTGCTATGCCTTTGTTTGAATGGAAATCTAGCACATCATCAGATGTTACGACAACTTCTAATTTCTGGGTTTACTGGGTAGTAGCTGTTCCTTTAACGCTTTTTGTTTGGGGTGTTTGGATAGTCTGGATGAAGGTGATCGTTCCCCGACAACAAGCAAAGGACATGGAAACTATTGACAAAACATGGGAACTCGCTGGTGAAGAACATTCGACAACTACGGCTTAGGGCAGTGTATGCCGCCGAATCATAGCATCAAGGATATACGGGATAGTATTCTCTTCCGGAATCTTGTCAAGAAGACTAAATCTTGCCGCCAGGAAATTGTACAAAGCTGCCGAATATTCCGTTTCTGGCGAGGAGGACTATGAGATTGGCGGTCGTGATTGGCCATTAGAAGGACGTGGTTTCTCAGCGGAATTGACCTTGCCAGACGTTCTCGTGCCAAAGAGACTTCGTATCACTATGCTGTGGCCGTGGTTCGATTTGCGCATTCGTCCCAAAACGGAAATGCATGAGAACTGCTGCACAAGGCGGCGAACCTCGATCCTAGATGATAATATATATGCTCATGGTTCGTGGTGCGAAGTCGGTGTGCGCTCATACTTTTGTTGGCGTGACTATGCTAAAAAGATTTGTGAGCTTTTGCGGGGAAGCTGGTTTTGTAAAGTACTGTAGAATTATAGTAATATTCGTTATGCGCATGGCCTTTCCAGTTGCTAAAAGTCAAAGTACCCCTTATTTGTCTTGCCACATAGGGTGTCTCGCTACGCAAGGATGCATGTTATAGACCTTATGAGGTGGCAAAATCTGTAAGAGGTGAGTTGGTTGACTGGAGGCGTGGCCGAGGTTGGGTTTGGATCGCAAGGCTGCGGGCTAAGGTCGGCCCGCCTGCCAAGACTTTACACAGCCACAGACATGGCAGCTACCGTAAGTAAACTACTACTATGATGATTATGTGGCTGTTTCGCACTAGCCAGGACTAGTAATCGTTCTGGTTAGAGGTACTAACTAGGGTAGCGACCCTATATGAATTTGCGTGCGATAGCAGGCATAAGGCTGATGATAACATATAAGCGTTCTGGTAAGGTTCTAAGGGTTAGATAACATCGTTACAAGTGTTATAGAGCGGTAAGAGTTTAACGGTGGTGCCATAGGGAATGAACGCTGTTTTACTAAAGAATAAGACTTCCTGCGAAACAGGCGCGAAGGCGACGATGCGCAACGTAATTTTTAGATAGAAAGGGTTCTAGATGTCTAGGAATAGCTGCAGTACATAAGGTCTAAGTCAACATAGATATCTAGATGTAAAGAAGAGTTGTTGCTGCTTTGAAGTCTAAGTACCTATGGTTTTTCTCGTTACGGAGTAGTTCTCGCTACGTAGTGGGGGATGTTACGAAATCACAATGCACCGGATGCAACTTGTTAGTGCCGAAGCGAAAGAGACAGAGAGACAATGAGAGAGAGAGAATAGCGACAAAAAGCGACATCTAGTATCCTAACATAATATATTATCATATCATTATCACATACAAATTCCTAGTATCTAAGTTATTTAAAAAAAAAAAAAAAGAACCCGAAAACCATATACATATCCCAAGCGAGTGAGCCACGATAGTACTTGTCGCCAAAGGGGTTTGGTGGAGTTGGAGGGAAAAAGTGAGGAGGGGTATCAAGAACCGTGTGTGTGTGCGTGCAATAAGCCCCCCAAAGATAAAGACAAAAACAAAACGAAATATCCCAAGTCGTTCATGACTCCAGGGGATAACTAAAAAAGAGAGAAGAAACAGTCTGAGTGAAGTGTGTCGTTGGCAAGAAAGAAAATAGAACAGTAAAAGGAAGATGTGGACGCCGTGTGGTATATCATAAAGGATAGAGGGAACATGAGGGGTTTCTCTCTCTCTCTAAACCTGATAGGTTTCCTTCTCATACCTCCAGCAAGGCAGACGAGCGGATTTTACATGTTCTCAATGACATGGGCGTTGATGGCACCCTGGAACCCCGCATCGCTGCCGCCGTACTCTTGGGCGGCCGAGGACTGGAAGCCGTGGGAGCGGGGACCTTCGCCTGCGGCGTCGGCCTGAGCGAGTGCGCTCTGGACCGTCTGGTTCTGAGCGGGCAGGAAGATGACTTTGGAGTTTGCGCTCTTGGCCATGGACTGCATGGCTTCGAGGTAGCGGATCTGCATGGCGGGTGCGGAAGAGAGGATGTCGGCCTATAAAATAAAGATTGTTAGTTAGACCACATGTCTCTCTAATATGCCACAAGGGGGAAATAAAAAAAGGAGAAGTAGAACTAACTGCTTGTCTCATCAACTTTGCGGCTTCGACCTCGGCACGCGCAGCAATCACCTTTGCCTCACCCGTGCGCTTGCTCTGCGCCGCCATGGAAAGCGAGTCCTGAAGGTCCTGGCTGAAGATGATGTCCTTGACGAGCATCGACTCGACCTCGACGCCCCACCCCAGCGCCGTCTCCTCGATGATCTCGCGAATCGACTGCGCAATCTCCTCGCGCCGCTCAATCACGTCCTGCAGCACGCGCGCACCAACCACGTGACGCAGCGTCGTCTGCGTCCGCTCCACCAGCGCCTGGCGGATGTTGCTGATGCTGAAGGCGGCCTTGTGCGGCGACGTGATGCGGTAGTAAATCACCGACGTCAGCTGCAGAGACACATTGTCCTTGGTCATGCAGATTTGCTTGGGCACCTCGACAATCTGGATCTTGATGTCCACCTGGGTGAGCTGCTCAGACAGCGGGTTCACGTACACAAGACCCGGGTCGACGGCGCGAGTAAATCGGCCAAACTTTGTCACCAGACCGACGTTTCCTTGGCTAACGGGCTTGTAGGGGTTCGGGCACACGACGCAGCACGGAATGGCTCCTAGAGTTCCTATAAATCCTCCGAGGGCGTTGATCTGGTCAAGTGCTTGGTTAGAACACGTGACTACGACTACAAGTTGGTCGCATCATGGCACAAACTTACCATGCCACCGTACCACCCGTTTGTGTCGGCGTCGGCATCGTCAGGCTGGATGACACGAGCATAGCTGGGCTGAAGATCCTCTCGTCGTGGTGGCTGGACCTTGATGAGTGGATCGCCGGTATGCGATGCTCCGTTGCTGGCGGTCGTCACCGCTGCCTTTCCATTTGTGTTGCTCATAGTGGCTGAACAAGGTCGGTTGTTATTGGACAAGAAAGGGTTAGTCGAAGAGATGGATTCAGCGATGTGAGAAGCGTCGTCGTGTGTGGAGGACATGGCTGCTTGGATCAGGGTATGGTTGGCTTATATGTCGACCTGGCGACTGTATTCACACCTTGGAGCGGGGAAGCTAGCTTAGCCTGATGCTCGCCATTGTTGCGCTAGCTAGGCCGCCTTTCCGGGGCTGTGCTACGCTTGTCTTCCACAGCACATGGAGAGAAAGTGGCATACTGACAATCCAAGCCATGTGTGTGTCCTTGTGACCTTGAACACTCACATACACACACATGCAACTCTACTACTGCAACTTCATCTTGAGCGACAAGACAAGCTTTAACCTAGGTAACCATCTACTGCCCACGCGCATCTATCTCTCTTATCCATCACCTTGTAGCCTCTGTGACATATCAAAGCCTCACCAAAAGACCATCCCTCAAGGCCGCCACTGCACGGCTAACACGGGGCCTCTAAGCACAGCACAGCACAGCGCACCCACCATGCCATCTACTCGTGACATGGAAGAAAAATAACCCTCTCAAGGCACACTCGACGCAACAATAAAAAACCGCAACCCACCATACACACGGCCGCACGCCCAATATGCCCGACGTCAGCGATTGACCATTCGAGCCCATACTCGGCGTTAATCAATCACGCGGCGTCTCATGGCACAGAGGATGGGCCGGCCACTTGAGAGGGGGCAGGGGCGTAAGCATGCAGCCCTGTCTGTACATACACCTAGACGGGAGGAGTGTTCTTGTGGCGAAGACAGAAAAGACCTTGGGCACATTGCCGTGCCACTTACCTACCCCTCGACACCCCCCGTATGTAAAACTTAGGCGCGCCGGACACGGACGCATACCCGGGGCGCGGTACCACGGTTGGTGGAGGCTGTTCTCGTCAATGGCACAGTTTACACACAACATGCCTTTTTTGTTTGTTTGTTCATTGTTTGTGTGCCTTTGTCTTGCCCGGTGTACATATGCGTCGTAGTGATGGTGGTGGTAGTGGTGGTGGGATCAGGTGGTGTGTTGTGTGTATGCGCACCCTAGCGATCTCTGCCAACTCCTGTCCCCTTCGTATCTCGCATTTGATTTAGTTCTACTCGGGTCCAAGGAGGCTGGCCAACAAAAAACATGTCTCTCTCTTTCTCTCTCTCTCTGAATGGGGCACGACTGCGCCTTTTTTTTGGGGTCATGTCACAGTGCCAGTTTCTGCCCTCTGCCAATTACCGGTCAATGTTCCGTTGTTCTTTTCCTTCTTTATTGCCCTTTGCGGAGTGGAGTATGGCACAGCCTATTTTCAGGCCTCCCTCTCGCTTAGCTAACAATCCGCCTCGTTGTTTGCCATCGAACTCTTTGTGGAAATTGTCTCCTTAGGTAACAAGGTCGGTGTTGGCCTAATGCCTTGCGCGCGCGCACGTGCCTGCTCCACTGCCACACCGCGGCCTTGGTCATGGAACCTTTTTTAAGCGCCGCACATGGCTTCCAAGGTACTTAAGCGCTCGCCGACGACTAACGCGACCCCTTGGTAGACCTCGCCTTGCCGCTATACAGAGACACAAAGCAACCGGATGTTGCGATTGGTAGCATCAAAGACAATCAACCACGATCAACCTGGAAGGCAAAGGTAGCAGAGGCTGGCCCTGAACTACTTTTAGATGAATATATATGGGCTACTATTAGTCACGGCCCACGACGTAATCCTACATCACCGCCCTCATGCGGTATCCACCCCAACTCGGAGTAGATACTCGGTTCCAATAATGCAAAAAATACAAGCTCCAACGCCCAAACATGATAACAACCAATTTCAGACTAACGATACTAGCCCCAACACCTTTCGTGTCAAACTCTGCGCCAGTCATTTACTTCAAGATGCTCGCACCCCTCCGGTCCTTCTTGAGCGGCGAGAACGTAAAGGCCTCCTCGCTCATCATGTTGAATCCGCCTGAGATGGGACGTTGCTGACCCTGCTTACCCAAGACACTCTTGCCTAATGCCCTCGCCGCAAATAGGCCTTTGCTGATGCCAACAGGCTTCAAAGGCGCAGCATCTTCACCATCCTCGGCGTCGAACAGTGTCTTACCAGCACTGGCACCCAGCTTGCGCTTCTTCTTCTTTTCTGCAGCAGGCTCCTCGGCAAAGGTAGCAAACGACATGAGAGACTTGCGAGGCTTGATTTTAGGCGCACCACTGCTTTTCTTCGACGTACCGTCGTCGGCATCTTTGAGTGGGACAGACACTGGTGCATTTTTAGATTCTTCCTTGGATGTGTTGTGAGAGTGGTCAGAGGCCTCCTCGGACACCATCTCCAGAACTGGCGCAGCGTTCTTCTTGCGAGGCTTTGCATTGGCCTTGCTCGACGCCGCTGGCGCCAGCGCTTTAACCTTGGGCTGAGCTGCCTTTACAGACGCCTTTTTGGGCGGAGCCGTAGGGGTAGCTTGCTCCTGTACTGCCTCCTCTTCTGCCTCTTCTTCCTCGGCTTCTTCCTCCTCCTCCACAATGGGGCTGGCGGGTACTACATTGCCGGTCCGGTTCAGGAATGGCGTCAAAGAGAAGGTCGACGTATCACCAACTGCCGAGACTGAAGTGCCGCGCTTGGCCTTCTTTGCTGGGAAGCCGTCTCCTGGTGTGCCCAGCATAGTCTCGGGCTCGGCAGTAGCAGCTACGCGTTTCCGAGCATTCTTTGCGGCGGCTTTGGCGGGAACCTTTGAAGTGCTCTTAGCGGGCGGTGCTGTTTGCGCCCTCTCTGCCCTTTCGAGCTCTGCCTCCTTCTCTTTGAGCTTCTCCTTGGTCGTCCGTAGTTTTTCGCGGAAAGCGCTCAACTTGTCATCGAGGACTGTGTTTCGGCCCTGCAGCTCTGCCAGTGTCTTGTTGAACTCCTTCTCTTGCTTTTTACGCTCCCGCTTCTCCTCTTCCAGCTCCTTCCTTACAGCCTCCGCCTGAGTATCTGTTGGTTGAGAACTCTTCTTGGAAACCTTTTCGGCCTTCTGACGCTCGCGCTTCTCCTGTTCTAATTCTTGACGTAGCTGTTCGATCTCGGCATCACGGTCACCAGCGCTCTTGCTGGCCTTCTCTGCCCGCAAACGTGCAGTCTTTTCTTTCTCCAGCTCCTGACGGAGTTCTTCAATCGCAGCATCATGAGCTTCGTCCCGCTTGCTGGCCTTGCTGGCTTCTTTCTTTGACAGTTTCTCAATCTTGGTCTGTAGCTGTTCCGTCGACTGCTGTTGCGACTCCAAATCGGCCTGCACCTTCTCCATTGCCTTTTCTGCCTTGGTGAGCCCAGCCTCTGCCTTCATTCGTTCCTTCTTCTCTGTTGCAAGCTCCTGGCGCACCTCTTCTAGTTCGCTACGCAGATCCTCGTCCTGTTCCATCTTCTTGCCTTGCTTCGCCAGTGCACGCGCAGCAGTGCGTTTCTCGTTCTCGAGCTCGACTTGGAGTGTGGTTAGTTGACGTTGCAAGGCCAGCTTCTCGGTGAGCAGGCCCGTGTTTGATTCGACTTGGGCGCGTAGGTGTTCGACTTCGGGACGCAACGACGAGATTTCGCGGGAGAGGGCGAGTTTGTCGGACAGAATCTTGTTTGAGTCGGAGGTAACGTTCTCCATGGCCTTCAGTTCAGCCTAGTGAGGGTTAGTGGCGCTTTGGCCGACGTGCTTGACGTGCCCACCTTGAGATTCGCGATTTCCCGCGCTTGGGTGCGGATTGTGTTTTGTGCAGCTTCGCCTTCAGCCCGTTGCTCATCCAGTTGTGCGAGGGCGTCGTCAAGGGCGTTCTCCAATTCATCCGAGCGGCCCTGCTCTTCTTCCAGCTGTTCGTGGAGGTCGGTGTTTTCGTCCTGCAGGAGACACTGGGCCACCCGCAGCTGCCGAATGTCCTCATCTTTGGCAACAAGTTCGACCGAATGCTTACTCCTTTCAAGGCTGAGTTCCAAGGTTGCGTTTCGCAGTGCATGTTGAAGCTGGAGGGGGTTAGTTGGGGCTGTCCAAGGCTACACACCGAATAGGGTGCTACTACTTACATCTTTCATCTCATAACTGCTATCTATGTCTGCGCTCATGGTTGCGACCACAGCGAAATATCTACTTAGTGATGTAGAAAGATATGCGGTCGGTGTAGGATTGATGGTGGTGGGGTCTGAGGTGGACGCGACTTGGGTAAACAAACAGAGCGCCGAGAAGCGTGGTCGGATACCTAAGTAGCGCGACGAGATGAAAGAATAATGCAGAAGAAGAAAAATAACGTCGCTGTACAAGCACAGTGAGCCCCGGGCGGCTATTGCAGTGTCCTAGGTCTGATAGACAAGCAACTTGTGTCTGGTTCGCAGTCGCAGCAGCGGGTGTTGAGACCCCATGGAGGAGGCATCTCGCGCACATCCCTGTCGGCCCTAGCGCCATTACGCACGCCGCAACCTCCGAAGCTCTCAAGGCCACGTTCCCAAGCATTGCCGTCCCTGTTCTTCATAGTCTCCGCACAACCACGCATTCACCCGCAAGACGACACAATGCGGTGGTTCAAGCTCCTTACAGCCTCGCTGTTGCCCTTTGTAGCTCTAGCAGCTAAGAAACCCACCGGCGACCGCTTCAATGACGCCCGCGCCAAGTCGCTATCCGCCGGCCGCTCACTGAAGCTCAACGATGCCAGCTACGCACAACTAACAAAGTCCCCGAGGGACTATGGCGTTGCCGTGCTCCTTACCGCATTGGAAACCAGATTCGGATGTGCTCTCTGCCGAGACTTTCAGCCAGAGTGGGAGTTGCTGACCAACAGCTGGATGAAGGGGGACAAAGATGGGCAGTCCAGAGTGTTGTTCGGTACATTGGACTTTATTGACGGAAAGAACGTCTTCCAATCGGTATGGCTGCCCTGCTGCACACGCATTGTAGTTTTCCACAGAGGCTAATAGTGTAAACAGATGCAACTCCAAACCGCTCCTGTCTTGCTCTACTTCCACCCCACCGCCGGCCCCCACGCAAAAGTTGACTCCCAGCCCGTCCGCTTTGACTTCACCGGCGGACCCCAAACTGCCGAACAAATCCATGCCTGGGTCTCCCGCCAGGTTCCCGATGGTCTTCCCAAACCATCTGTGTCCCGCCCCATCAATTGGGTCAAGGTCATCACCGTGACGACAACCGTCCTCGGTGCCATCACAGCTGTTGCTGTTGCATGGCCATACATCGTCCCAATTCTTCAGAACCGCAACCTCTGGGCCGCCGTCAGTCTCATCGCCGTGCTGCTCTTCACCAGTGGCCACATGTTCAACCACATTAGGAAGACGCCCTACGTTGTTGGAGACAACAAGGGCGGCATCAGCTACTTTGCCGGAGGATTCAGCAATCAGTACGGTCTCGAGTCGCAGATTGTCGCCGCCATCTATGGCGTGCTCGCCTTTGCTGCCATTTCGCTGGCAGTCAAGGTTCCCAGGATTCAAGATGCGCGCGCCCAGTCGTTTGCTGTCTTCTTGTGGACTGGTGTTCTGCTTGGCATGTACAGCTTCCTTATGAGCTGCTTCCGCGTGAAGAATGGCTCATATCCCTTCTGGCTGCCCCCATTCTAGATCCATCGTACGCAATAAGTGAAGAAGACGAGGAAACTCGTGGAGAGACAGAAAAACAAAACGAGAAGCGGTGCTTTCTTGTTTGCGCTATGCACGAATAGAGGGTGGTTGGTTATTGAAACACGCTTGATGAGGCACCAAGGTTCGCAGTTCGAGCATGGTGCGCGTTGTATGATAAGTCTTGGTGGTCTGTACAGTAACCAAAGAATAAAAGAACACAAAAAGGACTTGCAGCACTTGCATCTTTTCAAACAAAAGCTTGGACATGTGTGTACAATGATTGTCAGATTGAATTCGAGAATAGCATATACTCATTACGAGGTAAACATTATCATGAACAGGCGTAAACATGAGAAAGTAAACCCCCATAGCCTAAATATATAAAATCCATAACCCGCTTGCTAGTGGAAGCCAATTTTGACTAAAGAAACACATCGTAAGCCCATTACGCATACTTGACCCCATACGAGAACAAATATTTTACCGGAGCGCGCAGATCAATTTACTGCCAGAGTAGGAAACGCCTAAGAAAGAGCCATAGCATGGAGATCGAAGACATCGTTCCTCCAACCACCTTCATCCCAGTCATCGATGCGCTCAGGCGCACGACGACCCTCTTCTTCCCATAGCTTCACCACGCTGCCCGGCGCATACTTGCCAGCGAAGACGCCCTTTTTGGGTGCATCGACACCGACCCTCGTGTAGAGGTCTGGGTCATCCGCTGGTGTAAGACGCGTAATGACAGCCTTGATGAACGTCTTGAGATCATCTGGATCAGAGATCCTCGTCGCTCGCAGCCTCTCGCGCGCAAAGATGAGTTCTCGGTTGGCGGCGTGAATAGCATCGGCGATACCTTGAGCCATCTGCTTCTCCATAACCTTGCGGACGACAGGGCGCAGTAAGGGCTTAAGGAGCCAGCCGAAGATGCTGAACTTGGACTTGCGGAGCGTATACGACAGCTTGTGGATATGAACACGGACAGCCTTGAGGGTGAGAATCTGTTCTAACTTCTCCTTGCCTACCTCGACATCCAAATGAATATCGATTCCACGCTCGTCGAGTTGGAATGAAGCAATACCCTCATCCGCAAGGCGAAGGAGGCCAGAGTGTGCGCGGAGAAGGAAACCAACCTCATCTGCACGGAAGGAAAGGCCGTCGATCTTGATGGTAAACTTGGAGCTAGCTTTGGATGCAACGCGGAAGCGGGCCTTGCGAAGTTCAAAGTCATTGTAAGTTTCTACCCGGAAGCGGAACGGGAGGAACGATGTGTGGTTTACAGTCTTGCCAGGCTCGATGATCAAGTTTTCGAGGAGCATATCAACTTCGGGCGTAGACACTTCCAGTCGAGGAATGGGAATATATTGAATAGCCTGTACTGCGAGAGGAACGAAAACGTTGATGGCATCTTGAACGAGTTCACCGTTGATGTTAGAGTGCAGAGGTGATAATATCTTGAAGATTTTCATTGTCGTGTTGATCATCTTTGCAATGTCCTGGTCCTGGGTGACAGCCATGAATGTGCTCTGGGCCTGTACGAAAAACGCGTCGACATCCTGGCGAAGCGATGACTCTGTCCCGACACCCCTGGCCTTTTGTCTGAGCTCCTGGAACTTTTCGTCAACGTGGTCGAAAAAGTCGGGATCTGTCAGAAGCTTCTGCAGCGAGTTTCCAACGTCGATGAGCAAATCCTCGAATTCAGGGTCCTTGCGCGAGTGCTCCAAGACCTTGTGGAAGGCAGCCTCGAGCTTGTTCCACTCTTCTTTGTCTCCAAAGGAGCTCAGGAATGTCCAGAAATTCTTGGCAGCCTTTTCCATTTCCCGATTGGGTTCGACATCGGCTTCAAGGGCGCCCATAGCATCTTCCACAGTCCGAGAGTAGGCCATGGCGTACCGTTTTAACAGCATTGCCAGTACCGAGACCGAGTCGTTGTAGTCTCTCTTTTGCCTCAGATTTGTGACTGTCTTCTTCAAGCGGAACAAGAGTGATTCACCCTCATCACCTTGAAGCTTCTCGGCTAGGCTTACATCGGCACGCTTAGCGACCTTGGCCACTCCATTACCAACGACTTTGGCGACCTCGGCAATCTCGCCACTGAGATCTTCAGCTGAGTGTGCGAGAGCCTCATCCGCACCCGGCTCCTTGAGCGCCTTTTGTTCTGCCTGTGAAGGCTCGATTTGCTTGGCAGCCTTCTTCGAAACGTTTGACAAAGTGAAAGCAGTATCTCGGAATACTTCCCGCCCAACGGTGTTCAAATCGGAGAGGAAGATGCGGAAGTCGGAGTTGGTCAAGAGCAAGGAACCAACGGTCTGTAGGCTCTGATATGCTGCTAATGTTTTAGTACACATCTATCAAGTGAAGGCCGCACACTGACCTGCAGTAGCATCGGCCTTTGCTTTCGACCTGGTCGCCCTTCGTGCAATGTCTTCCACGTCGACCGATACCCTGGACTTGGAAAGGTACCAGATGAAGTCTTGGATTTGGTCTTGGCTGTTCTTGTGGTTGAGGGTGTCAATGAATTGGTGCAGCCATTGCTTTGTGAACTTGACTAGGAGCCGGCCGGAATCACTGAGATCTGGGTTTTCTGGGTTTAGGATGTCTGCCGATAGCAAGCTTCGGAGATTGATGATGAGCTGTTCATTGGATGGCATGAAACCCATGGAGATGGCCCTCATCATCTGGTACGAGTGCAGCTTCTGATGCACCTCTCTCTGCAGTGCTGTGTCATCGCGATACTGATAGCTGAGGTTAGCAGGTGTAGCTTGTGTCGACACGACGTGTATAGACGGACCTGAGGCAGCAACGGGCGTTGATCCTCGTCGCGTTTGCGCAGGCCGAAGCAAGATGAGAGCGCCATGGCGATGATTATGGTCAGAGCTCGACTAGAAGCGATGCAGCTGAGGCGGTGGGGTTGCAGAGTGAGGTAAGTCTTTTAAGGTTCAATTGGCAGCTTCCCCCCAGTTTGCAGGCTTCAGTACTACGCGTAGGTCAGGATGACGAGACGGAGCTAGCGCAACGACGTCATGCCGTTCGATGCGTCGATCCGCGGCTCCACACCTGCGCCAAGACTGCCGCTCCCATTTCTTGGTCTGCGCAGCGTGATGTCCCCTGTGTATATCAAACCAATATCTGGTTGCATACCCGTTTGAGAAGACGCGTCGAACATTTCTCGAAGGCGTCTATTGAGTCGGTGCGATCTTGCCAGAGCATTGTCTATTCGCATCCGATATGCGCACGAGTACAAGGCAAGTTTTGTGCGCTGCCATGGTCGGAATCCGAATAGAATAGTCAAGCCGTCTATGACGAGCATAAAAGCCACATATCAAGTTTACAGCAAAATGCAGGGCTTGGCCAAGTAGCTAATTGGGCCTACAAAAAATTCCAGACCTCGCAACTCATCACAGCCACCACAGCCACCACAGACACGCGCGACCGTCCCCGCACACTGTCGCGTGCCAGGACGCAATGTCAATGGCGCAATCGAAAGAACATGGGCCCATCAGGTGCTTTTTCTCGATGAATTCTAGATGCTCCAGCGCATCGTGCATAGTCGGGCAGCTTGGGGGGATCGTGTCCAACGTTCCACAGAGGGAAAGTTTTTCAGCCATGGGTGCAGTGTTCAAGCCGCCCCAGCGACTTTGCATTGTCGTCGGGGAAGCGGCCCATTGGACGGACCTGACAGAATCCCTACCGCATTCTTGTAGCCAAGCATCATGTATGTAAGCCTTGCACATCTAGATCGGACTGGACTGACTCGCACGCTAAGCTTGTCAAGAGACGGTGAGACTTGACAATTGCATGATGGTTACAGTTATGCTACAAACCCAACGCACTAGGCAAGACGGCGCGGAACATATGCATTTCTGATATTGCCTCGCAAGCTGTGTGTAGCGCCAACACGATCCGAGATGAATGTTCGCAGAAAAACTCCGTAACCTCCCGTGGTGCTATCGACTGTGGAGTCGCGTGCCCCAGTTCTCGGAAGAGAACGAACTGGACACGAGCCCTAAGCGGCTGCTTTACCCAAGCCGGCCACCAAGCTTTCCCCACAACTGCGGCCGGTCCACAATGGCCGCATATGCATCTGTAGAATGTTTTCCCGAGACAGTGTCTTTCTTCAGCCCATGCAGCATGGAGAGAGTAATCGTCGTTGCAATTGAGACGCAGACGGCATAAATACTATGGGCCGGGTCGGACTTGGGGGGTACCAATCAACAAATACTTTGTTTTCGCCATGTTGTTTTTGTTACAGATTTGGAGCGAAGGAAGATTGAAAATCGCGCCGGCTTCCCCTGGCACCAACAGTCGGCTTGACATGGAGAGTGGTGAATGATCAGGGGCAGGGATTATGTGAGATGGGCGTTGAAGAGCAAAAAAACTACTCCCGTAGCTCCCTCGTGCTGCACACACCGCCTTGAGGGACTAATAAGCCGTCGGATCGGTGTATAGGTTCATGGAGCCGAATGCGGATCCGTAAGAGCGCGGTATGGTGAAATGGCTAAAGTCCGGAAGCCGCACTGTTGGCGCGAGCAACGTAAGGCGTGTTCAGGGTTCCTGGTGGCAAGAAGCGTGAGACAAGTCCCGTAAGATCAACCCGATTAATAATAGTTAAAGTGTTGCGGAGCGAGGCCACGCATGGACGTTGGGGTCGAGAAAAAAATGCCTCGATGCCTAACCACGAGCTCGATGCGAGATGAGATGGAAGCTGAGCATGGCCGAGCGGGACACGAGAGAGCACAGCAGGACGGGGCAGACACGATGTGTACCATGGATGGCTAACAGGCAGTTGACAGTTCTGTCAAGTCAAGATTGCCGACAGAAGCAAGTGTGCGCGACGGATGGATGATGCATGTTGGAGCCCATTCGGTGGATAATGCGGCCTTCTTTGCAAGGGCTGCGAAGGCGACCGTTCCGAATGCTCCCGACGATATGCACGTCCAGTCATAGCCCCTGCTATCCGGTCGCTGTGGCTGTGGCGCGTCGAAAATGAGTATGCCCACGGTTTCAGGTAGGACTGCTGGCAGAGCGTGTAGTCCATGTGTGTGCAGCGTCGTGAGCGGGCGCTTTGCAGGTGCTATAGAAAGCCAGACTTGTTGCAGCGGAGTGCAAGGCGTGGCGGCGCGGGTGCAGGGGAGGGAATGGAATGGCATGGCATGGGAAAGTTGGGGGAATTGCGAGTCGCGTCAGAGGCCAGGGCTGACCAACGGGCGGCTGGCTGGTCCGTGCCTTTTCCCTTTCTTCCCTTACAGGCTCTCTTTGACGGCGAAAACGGATCTCCTCACACAGTCTCTCTGGCGGAACCTAGACCCCTCCCGATAGGCTCTCCGTTATGTAGCCCAATCCTCCGCACGCCCCAGGCGGGCGACTTCCCTGACCTCTTTTTTTCCAATTGCCGACGCGTGGTTTCAGCTCATTTCAATGCACCGATTCAGGTCGCTTATAAAAGTTGCGGCTCCTGCCCAAGGCTTCCGTTCTTCAGTCCCCAAATCTCTCTTCGTTCGATACATGGCTACTGTTGCCACTCACAATATGCCTACCGCCACTCGCCCCAGTTTCCCTCGCCAATTGACCACCACTTCGGGTGACTATGACTTGTCATACACCCCGGATGTGCGCAAATCCCTCGGCACATACGGCCTCACTCCCCCAGCCGTCGAGAGTTACGATGTACAGACGGAGCGATGTGAGTGGATGTTTTTGCCGCCAGATGCCGCTTGCTGACTTTGCCCACAGGCCTCCGTCTTCTGGCCATGAAGTCGACACCTCTTGAGAAATTCCAGTACCTCGTCCACCTCAAAGCCACCAACGTCCACCTCTTCTACAGACTCCTAGGCGAGAACATCAAGGTGTGTAGCACTATCCCACCCCATAATCCCTACACTCGGAAATCTGACGTTCAAATAGGAATTGACTCCTCTCATCTACACCCCGACCGTCGGCGAGGCCTGCGTACGATGGCACGAGATCTGGACCCAACCCGAGGGCATGTACCTCTCATGGAGCGACAGGGGCAATCTCCGCAAGATTCTCGACAATTGGCCTCACGAGGTCGACATTACTGTCCTCACTGACGGTTCCCGTATCCTCGGTCTTGGTGACTTGGGTGTGAACGGCATGGGCATTCCCGTTGGCAAGCTGGCCCTGTACACTGCTTGTGCTGGTATCAACCCTGACAGCACTCTGCCCCTCACTCTCGATTTGGGAACCAACAACAAGACCCTCCGGGATGATCCTCTATACATGGGCTCCAGGATGCCCAAGGTCACTCCTGAGCAAGAGAAGGAGTTCCTCGACGAGCTGATGGCTGCTCTTACCGACAAGTGGCCCAAGTAAGCAATATCCCCTTTTTTTTTCTCACGGTGTTTGCAAAAATACTAACAACATCACAGCATCGTCATCCAATTCGAGGATTTTAAGAACCCCTTCCCCGCCTTGGAACGCTACCAGAACCAGTACGCCATGTTCAACGACGATGTTCAGGGCACTGGTGCCGTCATTGTTGGAGGGTTCATCAACGCCGTCAAGGCGTCTGGTGTTCCCGTCAAGGACCACAAGGCCATTTTCCTGGGCGCCGGAAGTGCCGGTGTCGGTGTCGCCAAACAGATTGTTGAGTTCTTCATCAAGGAAGGTCTGACAGAAGAGGAGGCTCGCCGCAAGTTTTGGTTTGTTGACTCAAACGGACTTGTTACCCTTGATCGTGGCGACAAGCTGGCCGACCACAAGGTCTACTTCGCCCGTGATGACAACAACGGCCGCCAGTACCAGTCGCTCAGCCGCCTCATCGACTACGTGCAGCCCACGATTCTGATGGGTCTGTCCACCATTGGCGGTGCATTCAACAAGGACATCCTCGAGAAGATGGCCAAGCTGAACAACCATCCCATTATCTTCCCTCTCTCCAACCCTTCAAGCAAGTCTGAGTGCACATTCGAGGAGGCTGTCCTTGCAACCGAGGGTCGCTGTCTCTTCGCCTCCGGCTCTCCTTTCCCGTCATTGGAGTTTGAGGGCAGGATGCTTACTCCCGGCCAAGGAAACAACATGTATGTGTTCCCAGGTATCGGGCTTGGTGCCATCATCTCCAAGGCCGTTTCCGTCACTCAAGACATGATCTACGCTTCTGCCGAGTCTCTCTCGACATCCCTGAACAAGCAAGAGGTTGCCGACGGCTGGCTGTACCCTGACATTCGTCGTATTCGTGAGGTTTCCGTCATTGTGACCCGCGGTGTCATCCGTGCTGCCCAAAAGAACGGTGTTGACCGCGCCGTCGAGCTGCGCGACATGTCCGACGAGCAGCTTGACGACTACATCAAGAAGAACATGTACGACCCTTACACTGAGCGCCAATACTTTGACCGCAAGGTATCCCACCTTGTCGCCAGCGAAAAGCTCAATGGCGCTACCGTTGGTGTGACCGAGGTCACCAACGGTCTTGCTCATTTGTAATTTCTCCATTTCTTCGACATATTTCCGGTGCCAACATTTAATCGCTGGGTATTTGATCTTCTTCCGTTTCGGCCGCCGCATTGTTTGGATTAGGGCATTGGGACTCAAAATATTTTTTCTTTCTTTGGCGAGGGCTGGACGGTTTGGATACCCTACTAATCATGGCTTCTCAAAATGTAGATACTTTTCTACTCGGTGCAACTGGGCGCACCGCAAGACGGGCAAGACGGGCAAGAATGCAATATGTTACTGATGACATCACTATATGATTCTAGAGTTGCTTCTCTTTCCCTCAAAGTGAAAAGCGTCCCATTCCACATGCAACCATTTCGTTCAGCCACACATTTCTGTTGAGGCCGATGCTAACAAGCCCCTCCTCCCCGCACTACTTCTTATCTTAATCAGGACACCCATTCCCACACTTGTAATACCCCTCCCCTCTCCTCCGTATCTTTATCTTGCCTTTCCCAGCCCACCCTGGCGCCATATTGCTATCATTGCTGATGAATTTCCATCAGGGAAATGTGCGAGAAGTGAGCCAGAAGGTGCAACCTCCCCGACCGTGCATTCAACGTTCAGCACGATAAGCAATATACTAACGGGAAGGCCCGCCACCCCAGATCCCTGCTATCGGATGGGGGGACGGTAGCTGTATACGCGGGAATGGCCGGGGGGCGCGCTGGACCGCGGCTTGTGGCTGTGAGCATGTGTCCGTGTGGCGCTGCTTGTGCATGGCTGGACTTTTCCCATTTGGGGCAGGAGTGTTATGCACAGTGAGGAGTGTTGGCTCTGCCAAATGCTCGATTGTCTCGAGAGGTAAGTGCGTCGTTTATCGCTCTTTGTAATTTCTCTCTCTCTGTGACTTTGCCTTATCCTTCATAATCATGTTGACAGTGTAAAAATTCTCGAGACTTGTTATTTCTTGCACCTTGCATAAGCTAGCATGCGTGACTCAAGTGATTTTGTCGATCATCGACAGTGAGACGTTGTAAACGTTGTGCACATTCATCAAGTTCATCCGTGGTAGGAACTCTACAGCTGCAGATGGTTCAAGATTTAGGTGTCAACTAACGCGGAGTGAGGATTCTATGATGCAGAAAATACATTAGCCCAGATGATAGCATAATGCGGTATCCAATATATCTTGTCAAATAGACTCACTGATCAATGTTGTAGACAAACAAGACTCACCTTCACCATGGGACACAATCCCCAGACGACAAATTACCTACGGCAGACTCACCACAAGATTTCGCGGCAAACTCAAACTTCCCACAAATTCCATCTCTCATTGCTCACACAAAGTCCTAACTAGATCTCATCTTAAACAACCATCCACTGCCTCCATCGAGCTTGCTATTACCATCCCAGGCTCCAACTAGAACTGCGCAGAAACTCTATTCAAACCAATCTCGTACTACATCAACTACTCAGTCAACTCTCTAAAGACAAATCATTACAATGGAGGACGTCAAGGGTGCTAGAGGATGGTCCGATCGTGAGCTCGTATGCATGATCACTCCCCTAGCACAGAACAACACTAACGATTACCAGCTCTCCAGCCTCTTGTATCTGGTTCAGAAAAACAACATCACTTTCGACTGGAACGTAAGTACCCAGACCTTGAGATAACCACACGAGCAAGTCCAAGCTGATATATCAAAGGACGGCGTCTACCCGGCAGGCCGCAACGCCAGCGGCTTTAAACAAAAGATCAACGCCCTCAAGAGAACGCTCAAGTCAGAGTGTGATGCCATGGAATCTGGTGCACCAGTCCCTCAGGGTACTCCCAAAAAGGCACCTACTACTCCGCGCAAGCGCAAGTCCAAGGCGGACCAGGAGAGTGCTAAGAAGCCACGCACCAGTTCGAACAAGAAGGCTACAACGCCGGATAGTGGCGATGACGAGGTGGATCTGAACATTAAGACTGAGCCCAAGGAGGAGCAGCTTGACAGTGTTGGTGGTCAGATGTGTGTGCCTTGGAAAACCTAGATGTGATATGGAGACCTGGTTCATCTCGCATGATATCTGTTCATGCCCAGAATGGGAAGGTATGGGATCGATGTTACAGGGGCTTGCTTATGGTTGGTAGTCTAGGTTCATAGTCATTCAGCCATTTGTCCATGTCCCACAGAAGAACAATGGCGTCCAGGCTCACTGAATGACAATGCTCATCAAGATGCACATAATATATAAAAACACGATGTCACAATATCGAAAAAAGACAAAATTTACAGGTTGCTTGCTCGCATGACGTGATGCTAGTAGATCCCAGCTTTCACCTTCACTGCATGATTTTGGTGTCAATAATAACACACCAAACACGTGCAGCATCACATATCATGTATTTACCAAGTTTTCTCGCTCCTCCTATCTCACCTACCGCTTCCACTCACTCTTTCAAACACTCACACACCTCCGTCTACCATCCACCATCCACACAAACCCTCAACAAAAGCAACACCACAAAGACACATCCACATCCACATTCAACCCTAATATGTCTGACAACGAGGGCAACAAATCCGGCAAAGGCTGGACTGACCGTCAACGTGTACATCTCCCTTCTCCGCCCTTTCTCCTACTATCAACCCACTAACAACCCCACAGCTAGCCTATTTCTTCAGCTTAGTCGAACACTCAAACGTCAAGCTCGACTTCGCCGTTCGTATTCCCCTGTTCTCTTTTCCCTCTCTCTCTCTCTATCTTCATTCCATGCCCCACCCCCCTTCTGCAAACACCTCCCCCAAACCATACTAACTTTCTCCATTTCCTGCTACGCAGAATGCTCCGCGTCCAGATGGCAAATCGGTCGGTGCCTG
The DNA here is from genome assembly GCA_002161795.1 of Curvularia sp. IFB-Z10. Classification (NCBI taxonomy): domain Eukaryota; kingdom Fungi; phylum Ascomycota; class Dothideomycetes; order Pleosporales; family Pleosporaceae; genus Curvularia; species Curvularia sp. IFB-Z10. The sequence goes on from JPSZ01000001.1 coordinate 2,051,042, forward strand.
CCGCATCATGGTCGACCGGCTCAAAGGCACGTTGAAAGCCGAGCTCGCGGCGCTGCGTGGCGAGGCTGCTGGTGGAGGCGCAGGTGATACGACGCCGAAGAAAGGTGCTGCTACTGCTGCTGCTGCGACGCCGCGGAAGCGCAAGGCGCAGAGTAGCAAGGACAAGGATAAGGATGCGGATGCTACGCCGACGAAGCGTGGTCGGAAGAAGAAGTCTGTCGAGGAAGAGGAAGAGGATGTGGCGGGTGCGGGTCAGCACGATGACGATGATGAGGAGGTGGTGGGTGTTAAGTCTGAAATTAAGGAGGAGAAGGAGATTGCGAGTATCTTCTAGCATGGTGCGAGCGCTATGGTGTGCTGGGTCTGGAGTTGATCATCTTTGTTATTTGCAAGGATGACGCTTTATTTGGAGCATGTCTAGGACGGACGATTGCAGGGCTCTCCATCGTTGCAAGGGGTTACATGCATTCATGGAGATCGAGAAGAAGAAGAAAAAGCTATGTACAGAATGGCAGACTACACAACATGGTGTCTTCTAGATCCTCTCTCTCTCTCCAACGGTAGCGTCTTTATCTATGCCTAAGGGCTAGCAACCGACGTGGTGAGCGTGCCGCTCTCAACATAGGTACCGCTGAAGTACCAGTCCTCCGCACCTGAACCGTCGTTACCCTGGCGGGGCAGACGGAGGACACCGAGATGCCAATCAGCGCCGTTGGAAGACGTGCTGGTGGAGAAGGGACCAGCAGTCTTGACAAGCGAGTTGTTGCCAGTAGAGTGCCAGAAGCTGACCTGGTTGGTGGAAAAGTTGATCTCGTATGCGACGTTGTGCCACACATCGGCCACAAACTCAGTCTTCCACTTGCTCTGTCCACTGACCATCCACTGCCTGTACATGAATTAGATTTGGTTCCAAGAGAATAGCCCCGTTCCTTTGTTTGCGTTCTTCGGATCCGTGGTGTACTTACAGGTTGGTGTTGGTCGTGCCAGACTCGCCGCTGATCCAGCCATACTTGAGCTCGGTAAAGTGGCTCTCAAAGAAGGCGATTTGGTGCTCGTTGGTCGCACTTGGGGCGTTGGTGTTTGATCGCTTGATGGAGAAGTGGTAGAAGACGGTTCCCTGGTTGATGGGGGCTTTGGTCTGAGGGATCAACTCGGTCCTCCACATATCGCTGTTCCACTTTGCGGTGTTGTCAATAGTGATCTTGACTCCCTGCTTGCTGCCAGTATCACCGGGGTTCTTGTAGTTTGGTGAGAGGTTGACTAGATGTTGGAGTGAAAAATCAGCTCATGTTTCATCACTAGTCCTCAGGTTGGAGGCAAGTACCGTATCGGGAGGTAGGGCCGGAACCGTGAATGTAGTATTGGTAGTCTATGGGAAAAGAGCATCAGTTTCGGTGATGATTGGAATTTGACGTTCGTGTAATGCTTACTGCCAACCTGGTTTCCCCAAGACCATTTTTCGAGATCGGCGCTCGAGGTCATGTCGTTGAAGCGGCCATCCCACAAGATTGTGCCTGATGGCTATCAGCGACATACAAGCACATTGATGTGTGCTCACGGACCTGCAGAGACTGCGCTCACGAGCGCATTAACGATAACAGCTTTTCCCAACATCTTGAAGGCTAGAGATAGGAGGATCTAGGATGTGAAGAGACAATGGCAGATGGCTTGAGATCCGATGCTGATATATGCAAACTCCAAAGCGTTATATAAAGGAAATTCTTAGTCTGCCTAAGACGAAAACCTTGGCCTGAGAACACAGGCGAAGCTTCCAATTTGTGTTCCGAGTCCTGCACTGCAATATCGTGTAGACGACATATGACTTGGCTCCGTTTCAGACAACTACCTAATATAGGCTTGGTGATCATGTTGCCCAATCAATGTATATGTATGCACCGGCATTTCAGGTGTCAGGGTGGATCTAGCGGCGGCCACACGGTCCGGGGCACATTGCACTCCGTATAAGCCCGGGAACGGAGACGGCGGTCCTGATTCTCGACGCGACGATAGGGGCACGTGGTTCGTTACCAGTAATGTAGTGTTAGGCTGAGATGGGAAAAGGGCAGCCTCATTGGCCGATGGACGATGGTGTCGCAGGGTTGTCGAGATTAAGCTACATTAAGCCGGTGTGTACCCCACATCTAGCTACTCTGAGCATGGGGCTGAAAGCTTGGGTGAAATGCACATTCGAGATGGCATGAATTCGAAGAGCTTGACCGTAAAGCTAGACAGGCGAAATCCTGAGATCATGATCTGTATTGCTGCACTGGAAGAAAAACGGCACAATATACGGCTGCAGTATATATTCATATGATCATGATATCGTATTACTCTTCCGTATTCTCCAGCCATGAACCCGCTACCTCTTTGTTCGGGGCGCGAAGTATCTGATGCAGATCCTGATTTGTATCACAAGAAGTTGCACTTTAGAGATTTGTGCCCATCGATCATTGGTTTTGCTAGAACCAGCGATATATGGAGAAGCAAGTTAATCCAGACCTGCTTCGTTAGACTCATGAACCGATGCCGGCTGTAGAGAACAAGAGGAGGCAACCTAGTTGCTAAGCCTTTGTATTGTGCATTTGATAATGAGAGTATGGTGAGCAAAAAGCTAATGAATACTGCTTGTCATGAACTGATCATGAATGGGGGGGAACATGTTTACGAGGCTGTCTCATGAGACAAAGCCGCTTCTGAAATGACGCTTCGACTCAATGCCAATGTCCTGGTACAGTGCGGAGTCGATCATTGCAATCGGCTTTGTTTTAGACAAAGGGTAAAAGAGGCGACAGAATTGAGGGTCCGTGCACGGACCAAGCCACCCACCTGTTGCCTTGGTGACATCACAAACAAGCGAAACAGACTTTCCTTGCTCCACCTACTGCTTACCAAAGGCCCAGCCCTACATTGTCCTTTCAGCCCACCATACAGACACATCGGCAGACACCCAGATAAAACCTCTGTGCGCCCAAACTTATTCACACACTCCGAAGACAAGATGGCGGATGCGCGCGGGGAGTATTGGTATTACGAGGATGGTGTGGATGCGAACAAGATCACGGTACCTGAACTACGCAGCATCCTGCTTCGCCACGGCGTCACATATCCATCTTCAGCGAAGAAGCCGGTCCTTGTAGGTCTCTTCAACGATATCGTCCTGCCCCAAAAATCGCAAGTCCAAAGGACATATGCGCGAACGAAGCGATCGACGCGGGGCATCGTAGATGTACCTTCCAGCTCAGCCAGCACAGTGGACACGGACGATGTCGGAGACGAAACACTCGTGGCTCCTACGCCCGCGACTGGGCGACGAACATTACGGAGGACAGGGCGCGCAACCACGGAGGAAGCAGATGCGCCTGCACCACGTGCCAAAACACCTTCTCGTGCTGTACCTGCGAAGCATAGCAGGGCTCTCGAGCCTGAGATAGATGAGAGACCTGCAGCTAGACGTACACGCAAGAGTGTCACGCCTGCTCCGGTTCCGAAAGAGCCGTCACCCGAACCGGAAGCGTGGCATCGTAACGATGCGGCAAGCCCTTTCACGCAAGAAAACCCTTTCCAGAGTGGAAGCTCTCCCGCTGTGCCAGAAACTGTATCTCGCGATCGTCGAAGGCGGACCACAGGATACACTCAGCACGAGAGGCGCAAGAGCGATGTGCACCGCCGAAGAACAGTCCAACCCAAGACTGAACAAATAGACGATGGGATCGTAGTACCCACACGCGGAACGTTTGATGTTGTTGATCCCCGTGTGAAACATGAGGAAGAAGACACCGCAGATACAGGGGAAGAGTTTACGCCTGAGGAACAGCTCGAGCTGGTGCGTGAGCGTGCAAAGGCCGGTGAGGTGGATATTCTGCCACCGAGGCGAAGGCAGAAGAAAGCCAAGGCTACTGGCACTATTAAAGCCATGGCTGGGACTCTTCTCCTTACGGCTGCAGCGGCCTTTGCCGGCGTTTGGCGGCAAGAAAAGATCAATGTCGGCTTCTGCGGTGTTGGACGAGAAGCCACTGCGCTTGCTGGTGTAGATATACCGAGTTGGGCTGATCAGATTCTCCCGCAGTGCGAGCCTTGCCCGCCACACGCCCAGTGTTATCGAGGTCTGAATCTCCGTTGCGACCCCGACTTCATTAAGAAAGACCACCCACTATCACTGGGCGGCCTAGTGCCTCTCCCGCCAACATGCGAGCCAGATAGCGAGAAGACTCGCAAAGTGAATGGCATTGCTAACAGGGCTGTGGAGGTTCTTAGACAGCGCAAGGCTCAGTTCGAATGTGGCGAGCCTGATGCGGAAGGACATCCTGTAGAAAGCCCCGAGGTCAGCGAAGTCGATCTCAAGGAGCAGATGGCTACTCAAAAAAGCAAGAGCTTGACGGATCAAGAGTTCAGTGATTTGTTTGACAGAGCTTTCCCTGAGCTTCTGATGCGTGAGGAGGTTGTGGCAACTACAGATGAGTAAGTACTCTTCTTTCAGGTCCCGAATCATATGTGCATCATTTCTGACCTGGAATTGTACTAATCAGTTCCTCTTCCTTGGACACAGAACAACCGGCAAACGACGCCTTGCATCAACATCGCTCGCCAAGCTCTCCCTCTCCTGTAGTGTCCGAAGATCCCTCCGACAATCTTTTGAACGACATCTTCTCCAGATTGTGATGTTCCTCCTGCTGATTGCTACTGGCTCTTACGGCAAGTACTCGTACACCAGCAATCGAGCAATGGAAGTTCGCGCAAAGCAGTTAGCAAGCGACGCCTACGACAGATTGCAAGACCAAGCTGCACTCAGCTATCAAGCGCCCGGTGTGGAGAAAGGCATTAGTATGACTCAGCTTCGCGACGACGTCTTACGCACTGAGTTCAATGCATCTCGACGGCAGAAACTGTGGAAAAGAGTTCAGGCAAAAGTCGAAAAGAACAGCAATGTCCGCGCAGGTGTCCGAACAACAGCCAGTGGTGATGTTGCTCGTGTGTGGGAATGGGTTGGCCCTGTGAGGCGGCTCGAGGATGGTCGAGGTAGTGGCGCTCGGGAGAGCGGCCGTTTCAGTCTTGGTATGGGTAGCAGCCCACTGTCTGCTTCGCAAGATGTGAAAGATGTCCAGAAATGGGACGAGGGGCGTCCTGTCTACTAGTATCTTCGCCCGTGGCTTTCCTTCGTTCTTCAGAATGACTTCACAAGTCAGTTATGACAATTGAGATACGATAGACGGATGGGCATTTTCGTTTGATTTGCTGCGCATGATACCACAACGATGAATTCATTTATTTTGTTTGAACATCATCCTTGCAAGCATAACCGCATTGGGTGCAACCTGATTGGGGTGCTCTGATCGTGATGCTCTGAGCTCTTGGCAGTGGCTGGTGAGTGGCGCACGAATACCAGCTTACTAACATAGCCGAAGCCCACACAACGCTAGTAATATCGGTCCAGCGACCATCAACACCTCCAGCACCACCGCCAACCTTTTTCGCTCATACTAACCACAGAGCAAAATCCGTCAAAATGGTGAGTGAAATATTTGCTGTTTGAGATTGCGCAATACAACAGTCACGACACGAGTGGGCGATTTGACGAATCTTCGACGACGATGGCAAACTTGCGGAACGTACGACATCACGACAACATCGAATATTGGGGCTGGCCTCGGCACTTGGAATACATCGGCGGTTGAGAGAAGAGAAGAGAGAATCGTCGGGCTAAAGGACAGCATTGGAAAGAACTGGATGCAGGCTTTGTGGGTTAGAGGGCGCTGTATACCAGTACAGACTTGCCTATGAGATCTGAGATGCGCCCTATCGCAGAGTGGCCATGGAAAGGACAAAGCCATGCTCATGTGAGCAGTTCCGACACTACCTATCCTCCGACCTGTCCGATCGTTCGCATCAGTCGCCTCCGTTGCGAACCTCCGACCCTTCGTCCCCGCCTATTTCGCTCGCCCACTCGTGTCGCATGCTCGGCTGTCGTTAGAAATCAACAACATGAACGGAGAAAGTCGTAAGACCAATGCTGACTTTCATGTCTCAGGTCAACGTTCCCAAGACCCGCCGAACCTACTGCAAGGGCAAGGACTGCAAGAAGCACACCCAGCACAAGGTCACCCGTTAGTGATCCACGCCCCATACGTTAGCTTCGCATGCTGAAACGATGTAGAATACAAGGCAGGAAAGGCCTCTCTGTTCGCGCAGGGTAAGCGTCGTTATGACCGCAAGCAATCCGGTTACGGAGGTCAGACCAAGCCCGTCTTCCACAAGGTACGATCGGTCACATCTGAGTCTGCGGTATCAGCACTGACAAAACACAGAGGGCGAAAACCACCAAGAAGGTTGTTCTCCGTCTAGAGTGCACCGCGTGCAAGACCAAGGCACAGGTACGCTTCACCACATGCGCTCACTCTATGCAGCTGCTAACTTGAGAATAGCTTGCCCTCAAGCGATGCAAGCACTTCGAGCTTGGTGGTGACAAGAAGACCAAGGGTGCTGCCCTTGTCTTCTAAGCGTGCGCCTTCTTTCTCTCTCTTTTGCTGGGCTCTCGGCGTAGTCTTCGGGCGGATGGAATGGACGGCTCTACCTTCGACTCAAGCAATGCATCAACCATCAGTATAACACGAATGAAGGCGTGTGAGGCGGAAGATTTGGCGACACAGGGTCACCAGCCACGAATTTACGGACTGTAACCTACATATGCATCAAATGGAGCTCGATTGAAGGGACCGCAAAACAGTGTGCATCAAATCAGTGACATCAGCTACGTGTGTGTCGTGTGAAGACGGGCAAATTCAGCAGGTCCTCCTGATAGCGGCTTGAGCATTTCGGAGTCATCTTCCCAGGGTGTACCTGCCGTTCCGACCCCACTAACGTATCGCGCGGCCTATCTCGCCGATACGGTATATAACCCAACTTTCCCGATGGAAATATACGACGACTTCGACATCTCTTTTTCTCTACAATGACTGACTCTAAAAAGACGGTCCTCATCGTTGGTGGCGGTGCTGTCGGCGCTATCGCAGCCGTCAATCTGGAAGCCGGTGGTCTTGCGACAGTTACTGTTGTGTTGCGATCCAACTACAGCGTCGTCAAAGAGAAAGGCTATACCATCAATAGCTGCGATCATGGAACATTGAACGGCTGGCGGCCTAGTGTTGGTATGCGGCAGCCCATGTCTCCCGATAACATCTTTGTTGTGTACTGCAGTACTTGCGCCCAAGCTAACACTACCAAGTTCGCAACACCGTCCCCAATCTTGTCGAAGAGAATATTCCACCATATGACTACGTTATTCTCTGCACGAAGAATGTTCCTGATACCTCGCCTACGGCCGTTGAGCTTATCACACCAGCACTTCCAAAGAACAGCAGCAAGACGACGCTTCTTCTCCTCCAAAATGGCCTCAACATTGAGAAGCCCTTCCTGCGCCCGCACCCCAATATTCCCATCCTTTCGGGCATTTCCATGATCGGCAGTGCGGAGCCATCACCAGGCTTCATTGTGCACGATGAAGGCGATAGATTGCTTGTCGGCGCTTTTCCTACTTCGAACATCAACCCTGCCGTTCCGGAGCGACGAGCAGAAGAGTTTGTCGAAATCTACAGTAAAGCAGGAAAGACTAGTTGTCAATATTCACCCAATGTTCTACACGACCGCTGGAAGAAGCTTGTCTTCAACGCGGCTCTGAATCCAATCTGCGCGATTACGGGGCTAGATGATGGACGCATACGACTTGCTGATGGCGCCCTGAATGGTCTTGTCAGACCAGCTATGCGAGAAATCGTGGCAGCTGCTAAAGCGGTGTGTGGAGTGGAGTTGGCTGAGGATGTGGTGGAAGCTACCATCAACATGGATCCGCTGGAAAGCTACCTGAAGCCGAGTATGCAGCAGGATCTGGAGAAGGTGCGTTTTTGAAGTGATCAAGCTGACTAAGATAAGCAAGGCAAAGATGCTGACATTGACAGAATAACTTTATCGAATTTGAGAACTTGGTGGGCGAGCCACTCAGGGCGGGGAAACATGCGGGTGTTCCTATGCCTACGCTCGAGGTCTTGTATCATATTGCAAAGGCGGTACAGTGGCGAACAAAGGAAAAGAGAGGGCTTGTCGAGGTACCAAAGAAAGCGTAACGTGTCGATGTACCTGGGATCAGTTTATCCGTAGCATAGCAAGCCACAGCTGCAAATACTGTATCTTTGATTTCTGCTCTACAACATGAAGCGCAACGCATACGTCATGAAAGAAACAACGAGGCTGCTAGTACTGTAGCGCCCGTAGTGGTGTTCTTCTCTAGGACCAACTATTCCATTCTCGAGCCATGGTTCAAGGCTTCTTGCATGAAGCTCCTCGCACACTTTGGTCAACCTAGCACGCAGCTGGTCTGTGCGAGCTGAATAGTTGCTGGATCCAGTTTCATAACAGGCAAGTCGAGCATAGGCAAGCAAAACGACAATACGGTCTGATTTTCCAATATCGATCAGCACACTGATACGTTCGGCATGTTTATTCGTTCGGAGGACGCGAGATGCGATGGAAGCGTGACGATCCGAAACATCACCGGACAACCTTGATTGGGCAGTCATCGGTTCGCTCGGTCGTGACAGGGGAGAGCTCCAGAAGGCAAAGCGGGTCAACGCCCTACCGCTGCAAGGGCAGAGAATCTCTAGTCGTAAAACCGGCACCGGCGGAAGATCTTGGGCGGTGACAGCATGCGCAGGGTCAGGATATGCCAGGTTTTTGGCGTGGCTGTGCAGTTCGGTTGGAGCTATCCTTGGCGAATGACGAATGACTGCGCAGTCACCAACTGGCTGCTGTTCACGGGCGAAGAAGGGTCAAGAATCTTTTAAGTAATCCACGTGAACCCTACTTACTCACTGTCTCTCCTGTGACTAGTTCTTACGTCGCCTGCACTCTTTGGTAGCAGACACTCGACACTCACCGTCTTTGAGCGCTTTCAGCGCGCGCGCCTAGGCTTGGAATCCGCTCAGCCTTCGTATCTCACAATCAGCTCCGCCAGTTAGCCAGCTGCGCAGCCCAATACAACACCAACCGTCAACCCGGCAGACCCGGGCACCGACCATCCTTACTTTCCAGCCTCTACTCATACCAACGCCTCGGGAGCGTTTCCACACGTCTTCTCAAGGCAACCACGCCCGCCTTGCGAGTCACCCTATGCTTTATAAAGCTGGTTCCGATACCATGCCCGACATGGCGACCAACGGAATTCGCAGAAAGGATACGACAAAAGGGCCGCCGTTGCGCATCTTGTCACTAGGTACGTGGGTGAAACACGGCTTCAGTATCGGGGATGGAGTGGCTAACACGTCTGGCAGATGGTGGAGGTGTGCGGGGCTACTCCATGCTCATCATCCTCCAAGAACTGATGCATCGAACGTTTGTTGAAATAAATGGCCGAGCACCCAAAAGACACGAAGTACCGAAACCATGCGAACACTTCGACCTTATCGTAGGAACAGGCACCGGCGGCCTGATTGCCATAATGCTGGGGCGGCTGAGGATGGACGTTGAGACATGCAAAGACGTTTACGTGCGCATGACCAGAAGAGTCTTTGAAACTGACAAGACATTTGCTGGCATACCGTACCGGTCAACGTTATTCAAGGCGTCGAAGCTGGAGGAGGCTATTATGCAATGCGTGCGCGAACACACCATCTACGATGACGAAGGCAACGACAGCCACGAAGGCCAGGATGCGCCACCAATGACCCCCGGAAGCGCCGTGTCGGGCCGTATGCAGAGGAGCGCTAGTAATGCCAGCAACTACAGTCAGATTGGCATGTCGCCTGTGAACATGCGCATAGCTGCTATGAAGTGGGGGAATCCACATGCTTTGCTCTACGACAACCGTGAAGAGCGCACCAAAACGTGAGTACACGTTCCATTCGTCTAGGAAAACATAGTCGACTAACACTCTGCAGCGCTGTCACGGCTGTTTATAAAGGTACCAGAAAGTCTGGCGGCGGCCAAATCCTGCTTCGTTCCTACGATTCGCGCAAAGAACCCGCCATCGAACCCAACGCAACAATATGGCAAGCCGGCCGAGCAACCTCGGCGACTGCGTTGGCTTTCAAGCCCATCCAGATTGGTCAATCAGTCTTCCTTGACGAGGGCTCGGGCAAATACAACCCGGCACCTATGGCTCTGGACGAAGCCGTTTGCAATGAATGGCCCGGGCGTGAAGTTGGCGTCTTCATCAGCATTGGTACCGGAAAACGACCGGAAGGCACAAATGCGCAACAACACTTGTGGTGGGAAGGCTTCGTTTCAGGCGGCATGGGGGACTTTGCAGAGGCCAGGAGGAGGCTGATATCCAAGATCGAGGGTTGTGAGAAAACACACAAGGAGATGAAGGACCACCTCGGCAAAAGACACGTCAACCCGGAAAACTACTACCGCCTGAACGTCAATGTCGGTGTAGGAGAGTTTGGCATGAACGAATGGAACGCCTTGGCTGACATCAGCACAAACACGCGCATGTATTTGTCGGAGCAGAGCGTGCAAGGCATGACACTGGACGCAGCCGCAAAGATTGCACGGATACATTTCGCAAAGATACGATGGGATCGTGCCGCCAAAGGAGAATCGCCATTCTCAGCAGGTGCACAAGCACCAAACAAGCCTCTTCCTGGAGTCCCAGACCCAGCGCCCATGGCCGTTGAACTCCCAGCCGAGGAGCTTTCACCAGAGTACTACACGAATATACATCCAGCCTTCCGGCCTCCACCAGCAGACCGTCGACCTTCAGAAAACGACAAGTTTCTGGTCGTGAGCTCCGACGAGCATCCGCCATCACCGAACCGCGATAGCTATCATGGCCTGATGCACCGACACTCCGGCGAGCTTGTTTCCCCAGGTCGCCGCTCACACGAGCAATTCTCAACTGCACGTCCGGTATCGATGGTGAGCTCTGCGCCCAGCTGGGACGACTCGATGTCAAATGTACCGCCGAGGCCTCCTAAGACACCTTTGCAAGACGATGCAAGACTGCCACCCTCTATAAATCTGATATCTCCTATGTCACCACCTCCCGGCTCATCGTTGTCGAGACCGCCTCCTGGGGCACCTTTACCGTACCCTGATACAGACGGGCCACCCCCAATCGTGAACAAAGCCACAAAGCCGGACTACACGCGGTAGACTGGAGTTTTCTTGCTTTTTGCAGATACTCGGATGTTGATTCCCCACCCATATACACACGACTGTCAATGAAGAGATCCTTGATAACGAAGTTCATGATTGTAATAAGGGTTTTCAGTATGAAAGAATAGTTTAGATACCCACTCAAATTTCATTTTTCTCTTATTTTTCCTTACCAATAGATACAGAATTGATTCGTAACGCTACCTGTTGCCCTAGTAAGACAAGGATGGGAAAGGTCCTGTAGATCTAGCTAATGGCAAAAGTTGACTTCGGCTTTGTATTTCAGTCAGGATAAAACGTGACAGTACGTTGTGCCTCGCTAGTCCTAGCAACAAAAGTAGCGTATAGTAATAACTTCAAAGTTTGTGCACGCGAGCACAGGCTTTACCCTGCTAATGTGTTTTTAGATAGAAGTTTTTCTCCCACTTGCAATGGAAATTCTTATGGCTTCCGCAAAAGCAATTGTTGTTTCAACAAGCAGGTACAAAGTTCTGGTGCACAGCAAGATTTAAACCATGCTCTTCGATCTGGATCAGAGACACTTGAAGGAGAAAGCTCGTGACGATTTCACAATTGGCAGCTGCGTTCCTTGCAGAACTCTTCCACTTTTCCTGATTGAAACATCAGCTCTTACTTCTTCTTTTTTTTTTCCATAAAGCCACCTTCACACAAGGGAGCTAGACTGTGGCTGAAGAACTCCCGAAGGCTCGCGCACTGAAACACCTCATCAGGCGAGAATGGACTAACATTCCTTCGCGAAGCGAGGCTCGCAACCCTGGAGGCTGATCTTTGCTCGAACCAGGAAGGCTGTGGCGTGCACAGCAATCCAATATACCGCCTCTTCATCACGGGCCTACACATGCCGGAACGCAAGAAACGGGCGGTGATCCGCCGTTTTCAAGGCATTTCTCAGAAGAAGAAGAAGGGACTTGATATATTGCAGCTGTAACGTTTACAAAGGTAGCAGAAGCTGCCAAGACCTGTAGTATCTTACATCTGCACGTAAGCAAGATTGATGACTTGCCCATGTTGCTAAAAGCCCCACTCGCCCAATGAGGCTTTGCGCCACAAAGCGTGCTGACACAGTTAAGCACTTCCATTTGACGTTCATTGGGCCGAGCAGGCAGGCCCTGGCAAGTTCTGGCCCCAATAAATTGCTTATTCTTGATGAAGAGAAGGGTCGTCAAAATCGAGGCTTTCTTTGGCTCATTTGACAGTTGCTCCTAGCATACCGCGAGAACGCCCCTGGGGATAATTCGTATCGACTAGGCGGCATGGCGTGACACTTTGTATTGTACGCGAGATGGATCCCGCAAGGCGTAGGCTTAGCTTCGGCTTCGGAAGAGGGGGAACGCGGTGTGGCCTTGTACCATGCCCAAGACGGATGCTAGTGAATTTGCTATCAACGATATCCTTCCTCAAACGCAAAGAAGAACCAGGCTCCAAGGCGTAAGGAGGCACTTGGAACCCAGCCCACGGGCGTGGTGGAGTGGGGTGTAAGCTGAGTAAAAAGAAATCAATATTCGAGAAGCCACATGCACGATAAATGAGATCCTGTGGCGTCTCTTGCAAATCTACCGAGTACAGACGTCGCTCTACCGAGGTCGCCTTGGCAAGGCTGAACCTTTGATCGTCCATGGGGTTCTCGGATTTGGAATGACAGTTTCGAAATCTTCTTAGGTTTCCAAGTTCACGAGGGGAAACTTTGTCCCTGACTGAGCATCCGGAGACTTGGACCACCCCTCACCCCACGCCTTGTTGGCAGAGCTTGGACGATCTGGCAAGCCTTCTTCCCCGTTGCACTCGACCGGATTCGAATTCAATAAACACCTGCGCATTGCTATAATTGGACATGTCTTGTAAAAACCGGGGTCCCGATGGCTGACTTACTAGATTTAGCTAGTATGTGTTATTGGACATGGTGCTGTTAACGGTTTGTAGGATCAGCTGTTCGTATTCCTCGTGGAAATTCAGGGTCACCATAAGCCGTGTGGCGCCAGGGCTGAATACCAGCCATATCCTAATCGGGACGCGATGCTCTACTACTCTGATATAAAATCGTCGCAAAGTTAACTTTCAACTCTCATTGTTCACCACGCTCACTCTCTCACTCTCCCTATCTCTCTCTCTTCCAATCAAGATACCCTCCATCTGGAACGTTGCAAGTTTGCCGTTTTCAAAATGAAGTCATTCCCTATCTTTGCTGCGCTCATCGCTTTTGCGGTTGCCGCTCCTACAGACTCTTCTTTGTTCCTTCGCGGACAGAAGACATGTCCCGCTATTCAGCCCATTGCCCCTACTGGCCAGCTTCCCCCCGGCACGCTCAGCCCGACCTTCCTCCAAGTTGTGTCCAAGAAACACCCCAACAAAGCTGTGCCGGCAGGACAAAAGGCCGAGGTTACTCCTGGTGACAAGTGCACTCTCACCAGGTTTGACATTCCCGCTTCGGCAAAGGGCAAGACATGCAGTCTCGTTCTTACGCTCGGTGGATGCGAGTCGAAGCAATTTGAGAAGGGCCCTGGCAACATCATCTTCCAAGGCAACACGGGCGTTTCTTTCCCGATCCCCGGTCAGACTACCTTCAACAACCAGCCAGTGCTGGCTCCTCCCTTCACGGATGCTCCTCAAATCAAGCTCGGCAACGCTTACCGTCTCGGTGGCGGGCCATGCGACTACAAGGAGGGCCAGGCTTTTGCCAGCGTTGGCGGAAGCATTTGCAGTGATGACACGACGTTGAAGTTTACTCAGGACAACGGAGGTAACGGAGAATGCCCTGTTGGATTCCACATTATCATCTCGTAATTAATTTTCCTTATTCTTTGGAGCTACTAGAAGGGGGATTGAGCACTGATGGAGTTTGACCCATCATACTGCGATAATAGGGTTCCTTTAGAGTGGCTATTAGTGGAATGTTATCTTTGTCAGCACACCGGTAGGCGACTTGGTTACTCTGTACTTAATTCGATGTATATATATTTCAATCTGAACAACTGAGCAGTTTTTTGAACGTTTTGCATAAGAGGAAGCGAGGCTGTGAGATTTCACCGCAAATCGTTTGAGCAAATTGACTAGCCAATCGCGACCTTCGATAATTTGTTCAGCCCCGGATTGCAAGATCCAGAAAAACCTCGTAGGTACCTAATATGGCTGAGCGCTTTCTCCAATCTTGATGCCCTGTATTGGTCGCGCCTTTTCTGGTAGATAGTCAGCTGCGCACCAGGCTCATCGTCCATGTGCAGTCGCAAACTTTATCAGGCTGCCGTTCAGCCTCGGAAAGCTGTTCCAGCCTGTACGAGATTTCAATCTATAAAACAAGGTGGCTTGTATTTGGTAGCGTTCTAATAGTCGCGTGGCTGTCATAGGCCAATGGACAAGTAGGATTCAGCCGACCCACGTCAACACCAGCACCAGCAGGGCGATTGTTAGCGAGACCCAGTGCTCCACAGCCCAAAACGTACAACGGCGAAGCAGGCCAAGGCTGAGGCTACGCCTGACACGTCGCAAGGCTGCCGGCGCTGGATCATTTAACAACAGTCGCGCCGACAGAGGGCACTTTTGAGATGCAATGGCTTCCTACAGCCAGTTTCACCGGCCGCACGGGCAAGAGCAACTATATACACAGTATGCGCAATACTCTACACAAACGCATCAACAACCATACATATATTCGCAGCAGCAAGTGCAGCCACAGCCGCCGCCTTACGTAGCGCATAGCACAATCGATCCGCAGAAGACTGTCGACGTTAGCTACAACCCAGTCCAGCAAGCACCTGTCCAAGATCAAGACAAGGACCGCTTCTCAGGGTTTCGCGTGAGCCTATCGTGGTTTTCACTTGCTGCTTTCCTCGTCCTTGTGGCCAACATTGGAATTTCCGTCTACTGTGTCAAGCAATATGGCAACAAGCCCACCGCGAGTTTCACGCCTGTATACACGGGCGATTGCAAGAAGACGAAGCAGCTTAACACAGCGGTTCATTTAGTCATCAACGTTCTCAGCTCCATCTTGCTCAGTGGGAGCAACTTTTCTATGCAAGTATTGACTGCGCCGACTCGACCGCAGATTGATCAGGCGCATAGTAAGAGAACATGGCTTGATATCGGCGTTCCTAGTTCTCGAAATTTGAAGTCAATGGGCAAGAAGCGCTTGGCGCTGTGGAGTCTAATCCTGATCACGTCTACGCCGTTGCATCTAGTGTGAGTATTGCTTCTTGACGGTTTGCTTCTTCAACCGCTCATCATTCGACTGTGCATAGGTACAACTCCATCTTCTCGCAATCGTGGAATAGACAAGCTTATGAAGCGGCTCTTGTCACGGAAGATTTCCTCAATGGCGCTCCCTTCGCTGCAGGCTATACAGATCATACCGACGACCGGCGCCTCTTCGCTGAGATTCAAGCCAACGCGTCCACTTATCAAAGATTAGATGTCATGGACTGTATCAAAGCCTACAACAAGCGCGCCATAACCGATCGGAAAACTGTGCTTGTCGTCACGTCGAGTCCGCGCCCAGCGTTTGGCGAATACAGTATTGTTGGGACCCCAGCTCTCACAGAATCTGGAGATGTGAACCCAATATATGCAGTCGAAGACTTTGTTGGAAATGGTGTTGCTTCTAGGACGTGGGATTGGATGTGCGACACTCTCACTGATCCCACCTACTCAAAGCCGGATTGTGACCTCTCGGACGTCCTGGCGGGAAAAGCAGAGTGGTCGCCATTTGCTCCGGGCATCAAGGTTGACTATTGTATGAGCGAATACCTTGGAGAGAGCTGCACTTTGGAGTTTTGTAGGCGCCCCTCGCAAACACATCTCGACTGCTTGCTGACTTTTACAGCACTTGGACTCATGGTTACAGTATGCATTTGCAACTTGATAAAACTCGTCTGTATGGTGACGCTGCTTTTCACCTCGCATCACTCGCCGTTACTAAACGTTGGAGACGCAATCGCGTCCTTCCTGGCAAACCCCGACTCAACTACCGCATGGATGTGTCTTGCTGGCAAAGCTGAAATTAATCGGTTTTGGAAGAAGGGTGGCTACGTGCCACCAGATACATCATTGACGTGGGCACCGCGTCCACACCGTTGGTTCCGAGCGAGCAGTTTGTCCCGGTGGCTCACATTTGCGATCCTGTAGGTTTTCGACCCAGATCAGACACCGGCGCTCGCAATGCTAATTATGGTACTCAGGGCGGCAACATCTCTCATTCTCACCATTGCATTTCTCGCCGTCGGTCTTAGCAACCCACGAACAGCGACACTCGATGGGGGGACCAGTGAGCCATGGTGGAAATCGAGTTTCGGGGCAGCCAACATCGATCAAGATTCGAGGTTTGTGATAACACAGGGCAAAGAGCTCTACCAGCCGCAACGACTCGTTGCGAATATCTTGCTAGCCAACTTGCCGCAACTCGTTATATCGGCCCTGTTCTTAGCGTATGTCCGGCTGTTGTCGTTATTGGTGAGCATTGCTGACAGTTGGCAGATACAACAGCATTCTCACTTCAATGCTTATGGCAAAAGAATGGTCGGAGTTTGCATACTCTCGTAAGACACTGCGTGTCACGTCGCCTTCTGGCCAACAGCGATCCACGTATTGGCTTTCGCTTCCATATCGCTTCGCGATTCCCCTCTTAGTCTCGTCCATGCTTCTTCACTGGCTTATCTCGCAGGCAATCTTCCTCGATCGACGAACCGTCGAACAAGTCTGGTGGAACGAGCCATATACTGACAACACGGTCGGAAGTGTCTCCACTGTCGGATACTCGCCCCTGGCCGTATTGCTATGTCTCTTCTGGGGTCTCGTCATGATAGGCGGATTGGCTGGCTTGGGGTTTCGAAGGTACAAGGCTGGAATACCGCTTGCGTCGAGCTGCAGCGCTGCAATCAGCGCAGCATGCCACAGATACGAGGACGAGGATAGCCCGGAGAAATTGCCATTGCAGTGGGGTGTGGTTGGATCGTGCAATGGAGTCGGCCACTGTTCTTTCTCAAGCCGACAAGTAGCGATGCCTGAACCAAACTTTCGCTATGCTGGGTGATGATAGTTCTAGTCTGATGAGAATGATATCCACAAACGATGTTTATGCTTGACATACACTTGTTGATGATGATGCAGCTGTGCTTTGATTTCAATACTGTATTTGATCTAGTGGCTGTACGTTGTCCCTATCATCACTGCGTATCTCGAGCACTACCGTCTTAGTAATCTCGCCCTCACGAACTTTACTGCTTAGTATACCACGCTCGCTGTCTGCGTCATCGTGATCTTCGTGAGATCTCGATCGACCACGAGTTGCTCTGCTGCCAATAGTGTGATGTGTGGCTACGTCGTAGAGCGGCAATGTATTCCCACTGGCACTGTGTGTCTTAGATCTGCTGCTTAGGAAAGTAGAAGATAGCGTCTTGAGGAACAAGGTTTCGAATTGTTTGCGCAGAGGTGGAAGAGAGGCGACGAAGATGCCCACAGAGAGTTCGATGCCAGACCACATGGCAAGTTGAGTAGAGTCCCATGTGGGATCCTGAGTCTTCATCAGAGCGGGCAATTTTGTAGTCTTCAAGACTGAACAAATCGTGGCTCTGGTGGCTTGGTTAGTGGGGTCCGGGAAGATGAGATGGCAGCTAATACTTACAATAGGCCTAGGCAAAAGACTACCCGTAAACCCCACTGAGTACGACGAGGGAGCTGGATAGTGGAGAGGTAGAGCATTGGCGCAACAACGTAAACGATATCGCTGACGATGTTGGACACACCCTGTCTATACATTAGCAATTGTACCGTTTCAAGGGGATGTAGATAGAGGAACCTGCGTCCATGCTAGGCTTTGCTTGCCTGTCGACATGAAACATTTTCCCGGAACCTGTTTGTTCCAATTCGCCTCGAACGGAGTGTAACAAAACATGTTCATCATCGGAACCACCAAATTGAATGTCGTTACCATCAAGATACTAGCCCAGACTATCCCCAAATAGAGTCTGGAGAAGTTGAGGGCAAGAAGGTATATGCAGATGGAGTACTTGAGAATCGCAATCGCAAGCATGTTGAGCGTCTTGCCAACCCAGCTATAGTAGCTGTAAAGCAACATGTCGTCCGGTTTGACGATACTGGGGTCAGATATGTGTCGACCCTGACCATGCTCGCATGTTTTGTAGCGGACGACAATGGACGCTATGTTTAGGACCTGTATAGCCATCTGTAATCAGTACGTCGTCTAAGTTTCTAGGGAGGGTGTACATACCACAGCGATGCACAAAAGCACGTCACATACTATTCCCTTGCGCTTGGTTTGTATCCCGTAGACGATCCGCCAAATTACAAACAGTGTACTGATGATGACGAGAGTAGTTGTCGGGGCTAAAACGGTAACTCGGCGGTTGGGCCAGTCGTGCTGCTGTTGTTCTATCATGGTGAGGGTAACCGCAGGGAGAGAGGTACAAACTGATGAGCAGAACTAAGAGGCGTACGGCATTCCTCTCTTGCTTCATAAGTACCTTTGGCTGTTCCAACTACTTGGTAACAGTTCAAATCCACCCGACAAAACGGTACGAAGTGTCAACTTTTATGGCCATGATTGGGCTACAAATGTGAGGCTTTCCAGTAAATTGCATGGATTGCCGTCACGAACTACAGAGTATGGTATGTAATTGTTTTGCCTTCAGTCCTTCCAACAATTAGTCTCTTGGATCGCGATGAGGAAATCTCGGTAGCATATGAGGAGCTCTCGTGAATGGCCACTCAGGACATCAGCTCCCTGGTCACGTTGAACTGTGCCACACCCCTAGCACAAGAGAGTGATGTGGTGAAAGACATAACCCCCAAGAATTTCTGCTGACGAAGGCTTTGTCTGGATCTTTCTTGATGGATACTAATGATAGTGTCGTAAGGGACAGTCTTATCGTTCCTGAGGAGGCCATGTGTACCCATCTGAAGTCATAGACTTGCGAAAACACGAGATTTCTGCGACGTGTCTATATGCTTTGGTAAACATCGTCCTCTGAACCCACTTTGGTCAAAATTTCAGAAAGCCTGCTTGGGATGGCCTGAACCCACCATGTCTGTAGCCATTGTGGCGAACTCTCTGCAAGGGGCTTCTTACTTCGTCAACCAGTTGTTCACTCCTCGGAGCCGCGGAGGGAACGATTGAAGGATGAAACACATCCGAGATTGCTGCATGGCCCAGGTCTACGGTATACCAGAGCGGGCCGTGAAAAGAGGAAGAGACGTGCCGTGCTGTTCGACTTCGATCGACACTATCGTACTCCGTCTAACGAACAGCCTTCTCAAGAATACGCCACTGCTTATACTGGTTTGTTAGTATAGTGGTGTGTATCATTAACGACGTATATGCTACGAGCAGCTTACTGCGATGGGTTAAAAGCAAATTTCGTACAATTACAACCACGCCGCAATAGCCACTAGGGTGTACTAGTTGAAGCAATCCCTAGGAGTCCTACACTGCGGGCACATATTGCTTCTCACCGACTTACTCCAACGGGTAATTGCACCGCATTGCCGAGTCAGTAATACATCGTAGCGAACGCGAGGCAAAAGCTCGGCAAGACGAAGACTCGCAAAGAATGGCTTTCTCGATGCGCCTTGCACCATATGCGGGTTGAAAGACTGCATCAGAGGTTAGCTGAACAGTAACAAAGACAGAGTTTTATATACAATATGACTTTTGTATGAGTTAAATGAATCCAAGAGCGGAGAAGCATGGCGCAAAAGAACAGCAACAATAGCGAGATGGGAAGTAACCCAGCTCGTGCAACGCTGCCCCTGTCGATGTGTGGGTCTATGACCCCATACTTACAACCACGCCGCAACTAGTGTGTGCAACCTACAGGAATCTGCAGTCCTGCCATCCTTCCTTTGCCTCTACCCGAAGACTGCCACGCACTGGAATTTTATTACCGAAGCGGTCAGAAAGATATGCATCAATCCATCAGTAGTGCCGTGATTCGCACGCGTCGAGTACAACATGCTAGTCGAAACGAACAGCAGATGCAGATAGAGAAACATTTAAGAACTCTTACGATCCGACGATTGAAGATACACTTCTTTCTCGGCTAGAGCGTTAGCAATCTTTTCTCAGCCCCTGTAAGGTGTCTTCTCAACATGATCTCAACCACACATCTGATCATAGCCGTGTTAGCGGGTGCTGCCAATGCTCTTCCAAACAATGTCGACAGGACATATACCAGGTCCGCAGAGAACACATGGGACTACGTTATTGTTGGAGGAGGAGTTACCGGACTTGTAGTGGCGAATCGCCTGACAGAAGAGAATAACAGTAAGTTGGCGGCCTCGTGGATTTCGATACCCAGTTGCACACTCGACACGCATGCAGAAACAAGGGTTGATCCAGAGCTTAAAGTTCGGCCCAACAACTCAAGACAATGCTAACATGTCGTATAGAGTCCGTTCTTGTTATAGAAGCGGGAGCCGCAGACGACAATCCAGGCATCCGCGTGCCGTATGCTACGGCCTTGCCATTGAACGAAAGTCTCTTCTGGGGCTTCAAGTCAGAGCCGGAACCAGAAATTAGAAACAAGATATTTGATGCCAAAGCTGCACGAGTCCTTGGTGGTGGGTCGATCGTCAATGGCATGATGTACGATCGGGCTGCCGCTGCTGATTATGATGCCTGGGAGGCTCTAGGAAACAAGGGCTGGGGATGGAAGGGGCTCTTCCCGTTCTTCAAAAAATCAACGGAATTCTTCGAGCCATCAGAGAAGGCGGCTGAAGAGTTTGGAATCACTTGGGATCCTGAAGCGTCAGTGGAAATTACTTATCCGTAGCAACACTTACTGACAATTTACAATCAACAGGTACGGAAAGGGCCCATTGAAGCTTGGTGTTACAGAATTCCAATACCCTGACGTTAAGAACTATTTCGAGGCGCTTAAAAACGCAGGCGTCTATGCAGCTCGCAGCGGCGACAACGGGGATGCTTACGGAACGGCTTGGTTCCCTAACACGATGAACCCTCTGACTGGTGAGAGGTCGCATGCCCGCAACTCATACTACGAGCCTGTCTCACGACGATCGAACTTGAAGGTCATGTTGGAGACCCTGGCGACTGAGATTGTTTTCGATGATGACAACCTTACTGCCAAGGGAGTTAAGATCACAGATAAGACAAACACTACCTCCGTTGTGTATGCTCGAAAAGAAGTCATTTTGGCAGCAGGTGCGCTCAATACACCCAAGCTCCTTCAACTTAGCGGTATTGGGCCCAAGTCCGTACTTGAGGCTGCCGGAATTCCAGTAAAGCTCGAGCACGACGGCGTGGGTGCGAATTTCCAGGACCATCCGTACACCAGGATGGTCTTTAATGTGAGCAACATGAGCCAGCCCAACCCCACTGTTTGGAACGACCCTAGCTTCAACTCTTCAGCTTGGGAGGAATACCGAGCTAACAAGACTGGTCCGTTGACAATGGCACGAGGCAACAGCCTTGCATTCATCCCACTCCCAGATATCGATCCTGAACGATACAACCTCATCTCTGAACTGGTGCGAAGCCCCAGCAACGAGGAGTTTCTGCCTTCTGTCTATAAGAACAGTAAAAAGCTGCTACAAGGCTTCAAGGCCCAGCGCAGTGTTCTTGCTGATTTGTACAAAAGCAAGAAATCAGCCGTAGTCGAGTTCGCGATACCTGGATCAGCTGCCTCTCAGCTTGTCGGACTCGAGAAGCCAGTTTCACGAGGCACTGTCATGATTGACGCTAGCAACCCTCAGGGCGCCCCCAAAGTCCTGTACAATTCCTTCAGCAATCCAATCGACAAGGCCGTCATGGCCTCGTCCGTCCGATATATCCGCAAGGTGTGGGCTCGGCCTGAGCTTTCCAAGTTTTCGCTTGTAGAGACGTCGCCAGGAGCGCAGTACACCACTGACAAGGAGATTATCGAACAGGCAATCGACAAGGGAAGCATCTCTCCTACGCTTTCGCATCCCTCTGGTAGCTGCGCCATGATGCCGGAGAGACTGGGTGGATGTGTTTCTGAAAAGCTTCTCTTCTATGGAGTCGAGCACTTGTCTATTATCGACGCTTCTATCATACCACTCGTGCCTGCCCAGCATCTTCAGGCGACAATGTACGCTATCGGCGAGAAGGCTGCGAGCATGATCAAACAGAGGGCTTAAGATGATGGTTCAGTGCCTGCTGCATTAGTTGTACATAGAGACGGCCCGACGAATTGTAACTGGTTGGGATTGAGTAGCTCGGGTTTGGGCGTTTGATCTTTGCTAGGTTGCCAGTGAGAGCATAGGTGACTGGTAGGGTCCCCACACACATTTATTATAGCCCTGTCTGCCATACCACTCAAACTCCTCCATGTTTCCCACAAACAATCGCCCAATGCCGACCTCATCTCCCTGATACACGATACCATCTTCCTCAGTGAGACCATACCCGTAGATGAAGTTGCGTACCTCTCTGGTGGCAGACCCAGCAGATGGCACGCCATAATGCATGAAGCCATTTGTACTGCTGATAATCTGCAACACGAGGAGGAGGACTGTGTGTGGTGATTGACTTCGAGTCTAGAAAAACTATCAAGGCGATCCCAAACACCCTCTAAAATCACTTCTCGGATACCTATAAAACAAACACGCTCCAGACAAACTTCTGCTCTCAACCGAGGGATGTACAGTTACTTACCTACCTGCCCCCCACATTATTGGATTATCTCACTCGCGTGTCCTAAACGAACGGCCTAGGTACTGGATGAATAGACAGGCAAAGAAAAGATTGGAAAAAGATATCTAAGCTAGTTTTCGACATGTCCAAAAAAAGAAGATGTTCTTCGCTGCGTACTCTCGAGCACAGAACGTACAATCACTTGTCATCGCACCATCAAATCATCTCGCCCACATGTCTAAACTCCCAGCTTACTGAACAAATAGCGCAGTTACGATGTATCATCATGCATTTCATTTGATGGTGGTCTAAGACAAAAAAACTCTAGTATGTATACCTATGCATTTTTTTTTTCCTGTATAATAAAAAAGGCCCTCGGATAATCTACAGTTTAGATAAAATGCAACCAGGCCCCAAACATTATTCATCAACCCATGCTAAACCACTACAGCGAAGAATACTACGTCGTACCTCTAAAATCCCGAGTTTGATGGGGGAAAAAAAGGAGAAAAAAAAAGAATACCGCCGACGAACGATAAACATGAAAGAAAGCTGGATACTCAAATATGGGGAAAAAAAATAACACACACATCCCCGCCCAATCACACCACCATCACCCTCGGACTGCCGATACCAGACGTCCCAAACACGGGCTCCAACCTCACGCCGCCAAAGCTCCACCCATCAACCTGGACATCCTTCTTATACCTCTTGCTAACCAAGAAGCCCAAAGCGCCATCCAAGCCCACACTAACCTCTATATCGCCCTGAATCTCCACCCACCCTTTCCCCTTACACTCTTCATACCGGCGACTCCCGACGCGCACTCTGACGGCATCCGGGTGCAGCAGCACGGCAGCGACATCGGGGGTAATCTTGACGTCGACGTAGCGCGAGGCAAACGTCTGTGGGTCAAAGGGTTTACCGACGCTGAAGACGAGGTCGCGGGGCGGGGAGAAGACGGCGTCGTGGAAGGAGACGAGGAAGGAGACTTTGTATTTGCCCTGGGGGATGCCCGTTTTGATGCTGCGGAGACAGATGTTTTCGGCGCATATGCACTGGTACACGGCGGCTTCTTCGCGGCGCCCGTCGTGGTCGAGGTCCGCGGCTACGGGGTAGATTTTGCGGAGGCGGCCCGTGTCGTCGAGGGCGAGGCCGCCTTCGCCTGTTGGTGAGGAGATGCTGCGGTAGTATTGTGGTGGCTGTAGTGGTGGCGTTGAGGGGCCGTCGGTGCTGATATTGGGAAGAGCAAGACCTGCTGGCAGAGCGACACCGATGGGCATTCCGCTTTTAAAGTCTACGTGTACGAGCTTAAACGAATCGTCGAGTTTGCGGCTTCCTGACATGCCGACGCCGAATTCGGTGGCGCCGATTTCGAATCTGGGTGGGAGGGCGGAGAGTTTGGCCATGCGCTCGCCAAAGTCTCTGGCGGCGCGGATTTGCTGGCCGTCGGTCATGTAGAGTTCGGTCAGGCTGGCCATTTCGTCTTCCTTCATCCATTGCTCCAGACTGACGTCGGCGAGGCCGCGGTCTACATCGAACCGAAAGTATTTTGTGTCCGAGTTGCTGTACATGCGCTTCATTTCGTTGTCGACACGCGCCGTGCTGGTGGCCATGCCGGTAAGTGCGCTTGCGATGGAAATGTCGGTTCCGAGACCAAATGGTAGCCACGAGGCCATTTTCTTGACACTGGGGATACTCTGCAGGCCTGTGCCGACGGAGACGATGACGCCGATGGACCGGTTTTCCCAGAGTGCTTTTGCTGCATAGTCGACCTCTGCACAGGGGTTGTTGAAGCCTACGCCACCGTCTAGGTATGTGACTTTGGGTATGCCAAACTGCATTTCTTCGAAGAAGGTTGGTGCTGCCGACGTGGCTCGCAATGCTTCCCAGATGCGAGTGGTGCGGTCGTTTGGATCGTAAGTAGATAGGATCCTGGGGAGGCCCAATGCATTTTTGAGTGAGGTGAGCACAAAGCCACGGCAGCCCTTTGCGTTTGCTTTCCGGTGAACCGACTGTCGCTTGTGAAGTTTCCAGGTCCCACTTCGCGTGGGCGACTTTGGGTTGAATGGGCTTGAACTGTAGAGTGTTGATGAAGCCCTTGTGTCGCCGGTGCTGTGCGGTGGCCCCGATTCCAGTGAGGCCAGTGAGTTCTTCATGGTCGCCAGTGGGCTTTCGGTAAGCGTCAAGTCTGGCGCGGTATCTGCCCAGATGCTGTCTCTAGGCAGTTCGTTCGCCTCTTCCACCTCTTCGAATAGCGCCTCGTCCCACATGAGCTCGTCCGGGTCGAAGCCCAGGTCTTTGAGTGCAGTCTTGATGGCGTTTGCTAGCACCGCACCAGAAAACCGGCTGGCTCCCGTGGGTATTTTCATGCCAAACAAATTGAATGATCGATCGTGCTTGAATATCTGCTCAGCCAGCTTGCTGTAGACGGCTATGCATTGCTTGCAGTCGAGTCGCAGCCGCGAAAGCATGATGGCTATGATCCCTCCGGTTGACGTACCACCAATTAGATCGAAATAATCACACGGCTTGAGTGGCTCGTGGTTGTTCATCGCCCTTCTCCCAAGTCTCTTTTCTTCCAAGGCAATATTCTCCATGAGTGTCTCGAGAACGAGAAGTGACGACAGCCCACGCACGCCTCCTCCGTCAAGGGAGAGTAACCGCAGCGGCGCATTTGGGTTTCTCTCAGAGTTTGAGAGTTCCATGTCTGAAGGTTGCCCGGACGGGCGGATGGTTCTCTTGTTCGTATTTAGTGTCCGGTTTTGTGGTGCGGTAGCCTCGTCGGGTTTCCAGTTGGTGAGTGTTTTGATAGCTTGTGAGTATAGGTGGTGCAACAGGATGCGACAACTAGATTAGAATTCCGCATATATACCTATTGCCGTCACAGGGCGGCCTCTTCGAGGTGGCTGTGATGATAGTGACGCGATGAGTCAGGTGGTCTAGCGGTCTGTATATCAGTGTTGCCTGCAAGGCTGTCGTATGAAACGCATGACGTCCGGGATCTGCTAGTCGAGGACACCATTGCACACGTAGAGTTGGGAACTAGCATCATATTATAAACCTTCTGGGACACCCACTCAGGCCCCCGCAGATGCAGTATGGTGTGCTGTACTGGTGCCCATTTTGCATGGGACCCTCGAGGCTGTTGGGGGCCAACTTTATGCGCCTATGGCTCAGGTGCGGCTAGTGAGGTCCACATCGGTACGGAAACGGCAATGCGCTGCGCCACGACGGAAGTGCGGCGCAGGGACGCTGGGTCTAGCATGACTAATGTTCAGTGTGTGTCTGCAGGCGTCCGTCTATTTCAGTGGTGTAGGGCGGATTCGATTATTGAGAGGTTGATAGTAGGTGACTATGGGTGTGGCGGAAAGCAGACACGAGTGCGGCTGTGACGTGTGTTGCCAGTGTGGACCAGTCAGCAGCGTTGCACGGCACAAGTGGCACGTCGAGTGGTCAGCAGACAGGCGGGGGCTGATGTAAGATGTGCAGGAACGCCGAGTTGAGGCTCTGCAGTGCGCATGCACGCTGATGTATTGCTGTGAAACGTCAAACAAAGTGGTAGAAACGAAACAAGGCGCCGAGTGGCCTCGTGTTGTATTAAATTACATGCGTACTATGCGTTGGAAACCTGCGACTATGCAAACCAGGTGCGCAAAACTAATATGCTGAATGTTCAAACCCTGGGTATTATAATCGAATGCTCTGTAACGCCGTACGTGTCCCCCATACCGGGTCGTTAGTCATCATAAATCGTAAATCGTTATCGTTAAAGGTCGCTCTGCAGAGTATTTGCTGCAGGTCATTATCTGTGAGGGGGTCAGTGACTTGGGGTGCACAACGTGGGGAGCGGAAAACTGACATTCATCATCTCGTTCAACTTGTTGCGGGGTCTTGCGGTACCATCTTTGGGACCCCAACGACAAACAGTAGGGTTAAGCATGCGGTCATGCTAGTCAGATGGTGAATGATGATGCTCCTTCAGTTTGTAAGGGCTTGGAAGCCTGTCCATTCCATGTAGGCGGAGGTGCGTTGATCGTATATGCGTTCCAGACATGCATCTGATTCTTTTGCTCGAAGGGTCCTCAAACTCTCGAGCCTGGGGCTGTCCTTACGCCTCAATTTCTGCCTGGGAATATAGACTGGAGAAGGCGAAGTGGTAATGGTCCAGTAGGCTGGCGAGAAGTAGCACATTGGCGAGCGGGGGCGGGTTGCCGGGGAACTGGGTGGGGATGTTGCAGGTGTCGATGGTGTCGACGGTGCCGACGCTGAAAAACTGGCTGCGTCCGAGAAAACAGACGGGGTAGGGGATGAAGTTACGGAGCTGGTGTGGGATGTGACGGGCGATAGCACCATGGGGGATAGGGGCTGGAAAGGAGCAATGTGGGTAGGTCCGGGGCGGCGCAGGCTTCCCTTTCCAGAAAGCGGGGAGGGTCTCTTCGGGGTAGAAGCAGTAGCCGAGGAAGACTTGGATGGGGTCGTCTTTGATGGGGCGGGCTTGGATGGAGTGGTCTTTGACAAGGCGGGCTTGAATGGAGTAATCTTTGACGGTACAGGTGGGGCCGGCCTTGTTGGATGAGGAGGTATCGAGGAGGTCGTCTTTGCTGGAGTAGTCTTGGATGGCATGATTTTTGATGGAGTAGTAGTGTGTGTCTTGCTCGCAGCGGGGGCGGAGATGATAGTTGGCAGTTTTTCTGGGGAGGCGGGTGGGGGCATGGCGGCAGAGGGGCGGGTCGGCTCCGACGGTTGCGCATCCTCTCTGTGGGACAGCGGCGAGGGCTTTCGTTCAGAGGTGGTGGCACGTCGTACACGCGGTGGTAGCGTATTCCTCCGGCTAAACAGAGGCGACGGGCTTTTGACAATGTCCGAGTTGAACTGGAAGGGCTCGGGGGGTCGTGCTGGGCGCGATGATCGTGACGGCAGCGAGTTGCTTCTGGTGGGTAGCGAATTGGTCCTGCTGAACAGCGGCTTGGGGACGAGGTCGGGCTGGGATCCAAAGGTGAACATGGGCGGGCCGTTCATGTCCATGTCTACGTCAGGCTTGTCGGCGGATGGGGTGACGGGCTGTGTTTTCCTGTACTGGTAGAACTCGCGATAGGGGTGCCGCCGGGGGACGGGTGGTGTTTTGCATAGCGTCAACGTCTCGTCCATCAACACGTCGAGGTCGGCCATCTTTCTTTTCATGCTAGACGCCCGTGGTAGACGCAGCCAAAAGTTGCAGCCTCGCCGTAGGGTGTTGTATCGTATCGTGTCGTATCGTGTGGCAGGAGGGACGGTAGAGGGTGAATAAGAGGACGTGGTGCGTCGCAAGCGAGACGAACGACGCTGGCAGTCTAGTCTGGGCAGCAGCGGCGGCGGCGGCGGCGAGGGCCAGAGGACAGGGCGGGAATTTTAGGAGGAGAGCGAGCCATGACCCGCCTACTCAGGAGACCCGAATTAGTCGGTCAAATCCCTGCTTACGTGCGCGGCCACGCGAGGCAGTGACAGACGTCATTGGACGAGCGACAGACGCAGGCAAGTTGCGGTAAAGCTGGGCGCAGGCCATCCAAGCTATCCAGGCTGTCCAAGGTTTGCCAGCGTGGCTGGGCCCCCCCAGTAGCCCTGCGTCGTGATTTTGACCGCCCCACGATGCGAGGGGAGCATGACCCCTCATGCTGTTCGGCGCTTCTTCTCTTCTCTCAGCTGAGGGCTGGCTGCACCATTGACCCAGCACGCTGCTGATGAGCTGGTGAAATGGTGAGATGGTGAGATGGTGAGATGGTGAGATGGGATGAGTGAGCACGCTGTGTGACCGCACTGTCTACTCCACAGCATCAGCTCTCACCCTTTCTCTCACCCTCTCACCATCTCCCCTCAACCAAAACGGACAAGACGGGAGCTAACGGCACAGCGGCGCCCCTTGCCTGCATCCCCGCGAATCGAGATTGTCAAGTTTTCATCCCCAGCCCATCATGTCATACCGCATACAGTCCTCGCCCATGACGGTTGCCATGATGCCGAGTGGGGTGCCCGTTTCTATACACAAAACCATTTGCCTCGTTGGGAGCCCGCACATGACGCAGAGACGGTGTGCAAACAATGAACATGTGTTCTCTCATTCTTGCAAGCTTTGGCCTCCTGCCGTCTCGCACGTCGTCAACATAATGCCCCATATTACAATCATGTATCCTTCTATGAAAACAAAAAGGTTGAAAAAAAACTTTCGCCGCGTACACGCACCTGAAATAAAAACCCCCCCTGTAGATGCAGACATTAACCGTACAGATCCCTGGTAATCATTCAAGGTTACACAAACCAGATGACGCAGAAAGGAAAATTATATGCAATAACCCCAGCTTGCCCCCTCTTGATTCAATCCACGTCACCAGAAAACGTTCGTCGTCGCAGAGTTGCTTCTCCAATGTTGTTGAGCGGAATGCCAAAGTCGTCTTCGTCCCAGTCGGCTTCGTCATCTGACTCCCACGAGCACGGGATCTTCTCGGCGCGACGCGCGCGATACGCACTCAACCCAATGCCATTCGAGATGGTCGTCGCAATCCGCAGCATCATCGACACCAGGTGTGCGGGCGGCCCCAGCACAATCTCACATGTCCTGCGCACCAGAGCATTCGTAAAGTCCTTTCCAGGGCTGTGCTTGGCTGGCCAGAACAGATTCTGCGTCGGTGGCATTGGCGAAAAGGCCCGCCTCTGCGACGCCCCGGTCAGTCGCTTCATCCTAATCGCGTCTGGTGGTGTGGCAATATCCAGACTCGCGCCGCCAAGACTATCGTCGTCTGAGTCACTGACGAGCGGCGGAGTAGACGGCGCTGACGACGGGCGGATATTGGTCGCGACTATGGTAGTGGCAGTGGGATAATACGGCACCGTAGGAGTAATGGGCGCCAATGCATCGGTGCGTTCTCGCGAAGAAGCACAAACTGTAGCTTCTGATATATGGCGTCGATGTGTTGAGCGCCCCCTGGGTTCATCTTGCTGTGCTGAGAAAGTGGCTGCCCATGGGTTTATCACGAGTGGCTCAGCCTCTAGAAATTTGGGTGAAGGGCTTCGTGCAGTAGCAGTCTCTAGCGAGTAGAACGAATCAGCGCTCGAGGCCAGGCTCCCAGCGTCTGAAACTTGACGCTCGAGCACTGGCTTCTCCGTGTCCCCGCTTGGTTGAGCTGATGGCGACTCGACGATGCTTTGCATGGCAGGTGCAGATACAGATGCAGATGCCGTTCTCTGTGTCCGAACTGGCGCAGTAACTGAGCGCGCACCTTGGAAGATGCTTGCACGTTCTGCTACTGAGAGGCGTCGCGGGGCTGCCTTGGTCGGGACTGACAGGGCGTGAGACTGTGGCAGCATCCTCGCAAAAGGGATCTCTGGTGCTTCGGGCACTGCCTCGCTGTTGTCGGTACAAATGCTCCGGCGGTCATCCTCGTCGTTGGAAGAAGCAGTACTAGCGAACGAGCGTTCGGTGCCCGAGGTAGAAGGCCGCGAGCCATGTTGTTCGGGCACCCAAGTCTTGTCCAGTATCCACTTCTTGGCCTGGCCTGAAGGTTTCCTCTTGATTGTCTTGCGCGGCGGGCTCTTGGGGCGCTGCAGCTCTTCGACCTCGGAGCCCCGCCTGAATGGACATCGTGTCCGCTCATACTGCATCACCTGAGCCAGGACCGACTTGAAGTGGGTGATTTTGGCCTTGTCGTCTTCGGTGTCAAAGGGGAGCTCCATGCGATAGTACGAGTCTTGCCGTACGCGCAGCACGAAGACGGACTGGTTGTCGACGCACCAGCATTGCGAACGCGGGAAGATGGTATGGAGTAGATTGCCGCTGTTGAGAAAGGAGACATTGGACGCGGTCACACGGTAGATGCGCAGGACACCTAGTCAGGCATTAGCAGTCGTCGCATCTGGTGGCACATGGGACGACATACCGACTGCCAGCGTGCGCTCGGTGGGTGTCTTCCATGGCATCGGCTGCCATGCGTCGCCCTGGCGCTCGGGTGAGGGGCGCCGAGCGGTACCCGCCGTAGTAAAGGAGAAGATCTTGGAGTTGGAGCACACAAAGAGGGTTTCGATGCCATCTGCGCTGTTTGTCGACGCAGGCACCGACGCCGTCCTCTTTGCAGCGCGTGTGGGTAGGTTGAAGCTCCGCCGGCCGCTGGCAGGGTTGCTGACACTGAGGGCGGACGGCGCGTCATGGGAGTGCTGGGATGAAGCCGGCAGGGACATGGTGGGCTGTCTATGCGAGCATCTCGGGGGCCTGGCAATGTTGTGAGAAAGACGGTGTATACGAGACAGCGTCCGGCGCCTGATCAAAGGTATTGTAGGTGGGTTTGGCAAGTTGTCGTGTGCGAGTCGAGGGGGAGCCGTCTCAGCTCAGTCAGTCCATGGGCTGTGGGTGGAACGCTACGCGCTGCCGCTATGGCCACAAGGATGCTGTCTTGTCGAGTTTCAACCTGGCCTGCACACATGGCATGGCTGCGACCCCGCGCGTCAGACATAGACAGCCATGCCGCCCCAAGTCCTCGAGTGTACTGAAGACGAGTACAGCGCGCGTGCCCTCAGTTCGCAGCAGCGGCGCTGCATCGCGTCTGGGTCCGGCGACGGCGCGGCTGCTGGCGCCCCGTAGCGCTACGTCATCCGCTCCGCCTGTTCGCAGACGTTCGCACATGCACTCGACGCCGACGTGGAGTCCACACACCAAGCTTTGCTGCGTGCCGTGTGTGCACCCATCAGACCACCACACTGACTACCTGACCGGCTGCTTGGACCGCCCGCCATGGACAAGATTGACATGTCCAACTTCGATGTGTCCAACTTCGACCCAAACGCCATCCTGCGGGGCGCCCAGCTGACTCTGGTTGGGGGTACGTTGTTGCCCATCACGGTGTCGAGAGCTGCTTTTTGACACACCACACAGTCAATCGAGCCCTACAAAACCCGCGCCTCTTCACCTCGGACCACTACCGCCAGGCCGCTATTGCTGTAGCTGCCGGCATCGCCATCCGCGTCATTGTAGCCATACCGGTACGTGCCGCAGCGTAGCCCCGCCAGGTCAATGGCAAAGAGCGTTGCTTACGCGCCTTAGATTGTCGGCGTACGAGCGTTGCTATGGATCATCTCGCTGTTTGTGGACATGAGCCAGACCCAGCTGGATGAGACCATCGTCAATGGCCTCCATTTCCTAGAGCATTCGGTGCTCCAGGTACCCTTCTTCCTCATGACTCTGATGCGTTATGTGACGCCAACTCTAGACCAAATGTAAGCCATCTCCAGTCATGCTCAGAACTAGCTGACCCCGTCCCTGCAGGTTCATGGACTCCCTCCGCTGGGTAGACGAGACGTACGTACAGAAGCACAAGACCGACGACCCGCACAATCTCCGCGCCATGTACTACCCGAACCTCGAAAAATACCCAGATCACGCACCCAGGGCGGAGAAGGAGAAGAAGAAGAAGCCAATCAAGCAGGCGGTTATCATGTACGCCACCAAACAGAGTAGGAAGGCAGCCATTTCATTGGGTGTCTTGGCACTATCCTATGTGCCCTACGTCGGACGCTTGGTGCTCCCAGCCGCCAGTTTCTACACATTCAAGAAGTCGGTGGGAACTCAGCCAGCAGCGGTCATATTTGCCATGTCGCTGCTGTTCCCTCGCAGGTACCTGGTCACCTTCCTGCAAGCCTACTTCTCTTCTCGCACCCTTATGCGTGAACTGGTACGTTCCCATCTCAACATTGTCCAAGCCTTGTCCCGCTGACCACCTGCAAGCTCGAGCCATACTTTAGCCGTGTCCGTTACAACAAGGAGCAGAAGAAGCTTTGGTTCAGGGACCGAGCTGGGGTCCTCTTTGGTTTCGGCCTGGGCTTCTACATCTTTGTCAAGATCCCGCTCGTCGGCGTCCTTATCTACGGCCTTGCTGAAGCCTCGACAGCATATCTCATTACCAAAATCACCGAGCCGCCTCTGCCGCCGACCGAAGCCGAAAAGTTCAAGGAAGAATCGCTCCGCTGGAAGAACAAGCATGAGTTTCTCAATCTGCCCTGGCAGCACATGGACGAATACAACCTTGCAATGCACAAGCCCAAAGACCAGTCTGAAGTGCGCCAGACCCCGAGGAAAACGTTTAGTTAGGCCGTCATGACGTCTAGCAGTCTTCACAGCCCGCTTTGCTCGGATCGAGAGCAGCCGCTCAGCCATGACGAATACGCAACTTTTTTCCGTGGAGACCGATTGCAGCCAATTCAAACTTGCGCAGCTAGCAGCCAAGTACAATTGGCTGCCGCGCTATCTGGTACTGTATGACGATGATTATCCCTTCTCGATGTACCCCGCAGTGGGGTCAACGCGTCTTGTTATGGTAGGTAGCTTGATAGCTCCAGCCGACGATACGTAACGTAACAGCACCATATCGTTGAGCTTATCATTGACGTTGTATCGATAGCTCTGGGTATGAATGCCGCGTCTCCGGCAATTAGATATGTCAACGATAAACAATTCATGGTCTGATGATTCCAGCTTCCCCTCGTCCGTTGACCTTAAATCGTGAGCCCCTCTTTCTCTGTCAAGGACCCCATCTGCCCATTCTTTACTCTCTACTAACGGCAGCCTTTGTTTCTCTTTACACCTTGCAAATACAAAACTATTACCATGGGCAAAGAAGGCATCCGATATGCGGCAAAAGTCGCTCTAGACAAACCAGCAGCAGAGCAAGAGTGCTTACACGTGCGTCGACTACACCCCTACACACGCGTATTCAACTGTGTCCATTCCAACAGAATTCTGACCCTCTCCTTTTTTTTTTTATTAGAACCGCTGGCACCCGGAAAACCCATCGTACGGCACCATTGCGCCGGGCGAGGTAGTCAAGATCGAATGCGTCGACTGGACGGGCGGACAAATCGGCAACAACGACTCTGCAGACGACGTGCGCAACGTCGACCTCACCAAGATCCACTACCTGACGGGACCGTTTGACATTGAGACCGCAGAGCCCGGCGACGTGCTTGTCGTCGAGATTCAAGACGTGCAGCCGCTGGACGAGCAGCCGTGGGGGTTTACCGGCATTTTTTCCAAAGACAATGGAGGTGGGTTTTTGGACGAGATTTATCCTGAGCCGTAAGTTTTTACTAGAGTCTTTGATGGAGAGGAAAAGCAAAGAGAGAGAGAGAGAGAGAGAGATGTTGTGGTCTGTATACATATATACATATATATGTGTGTGTATGTATGTGGGATTGACGTTTGAAAACACGCAGAGCAAAAGCAATCTGGGATTTTGAAGGCATCTTCTGCAGTTCACGACATATCCCCGGCGTAAGGTTTGCAGGCTTGATTCATCCTGGCAGTAAGTTTCTACCCAACACCAATCGTCCCCCCATCCATTTGTTTATTTTTTCCCCTTCTTTTTTTTTCCCTACCCACTCCGAGGAGAACGAAAACAAGAATATAGTTTGCCCAAATAACTAACGTTCTTTTTTTTTTCGCCAAACTTTCTAGTCCTCGGCTGCGCGCCCTCAGCCCAAGTCCTCGAAACCTGGAACAAGCGCGAATCCGAACTCATCTCGACACACAGCCACCTCAGCCGCACCGTCGCGGAGCCGCCCCAGCCCACCAACGTGCACGCGGGCACCGCGACGGGGGAGCTCAAAGCGAAAATCGGCAAGGAAGGCGCGCGCACCATCCCGGGCCGCCCGGAGCACGGCGGCAACTGCGACATCAAGAACCTGTCTCGCGGCTCCAAGGTCTTTCTCCCCGTGCACGTCCGCGGCGCCAAATTCAGCGTTGGCGACCTGCATTTCAGCCAGGGCGACGGCGAGATATCCTTTTGCGGTGCGATTGAGATGGCGGGCGTGATTACGCTCAAGTTTAGCGTCATGAAGGACGGCATCAGCCAGTTGGATATGAAGAGTCCCATTTACATCCCGGGCCCTGTGGAGCCGCAGTTTGGGCCGGGCAGGTACATTTATTTCGAGGGGTTTAGTGTCGATGAGACGGGCAAACAGCATTATCTGGATACCACGGTGGCGTATCGACAGACGTGTTTGAGGGTGATTGAATATCTCAGGCGATATGGTAAGCTTTCATCTTCTCTTCTTCTTATCACTTCTCTTCTTATCACTTCTCTTCTTATCTCTTCTCTTCTTATCTCTTCTCTTCTTTTGACAAAAATCATCTGCGACGGCATGAGCATGTTTGAAACGTATTTTTCTTTTGTTTATCTCGGGTTCACTTTCTTTTCCAGAACTTGCTTTTGTGTTGGCTTGCAGAGAGCTGTGCTTACCAGCTTTTCAACAGGCTATAGCGATTATCAAATCTACCTACTGCTGTCCTGTGCGCCGGTACAAGGACATGTGGCAGGCATCGTGGATATTCCCAACGCGTGTACGACAATGGGGTTGCCAATGGATATCTTTGACTTTGACATTAGCCCGCATGTTCCGGCTACGAAGAAAGATCTTGGGTCTTGTGCGTTTGTAACAAAGTAGGCTGGCGTAGTGTATGGTTGGTATGAGCAATTGCTTTGTTTGATCGCTGGTGTAGCTTTGAAAGTTCTGCTTTTACCAGATAGTATGAATGCATTCAGTTTGAATTCAGTCGTAAATGACAGCCGTGGACGTGTGGAATTGCTGCCATTTTTCCTAAAGGATATTGTGTCATGTGCAAATTGCAGTAGAGTAGGGACGCAGGACATTTCGCCACTAAGATTCTTCAAAGAAACTCTCGAGTTGGTAAGTTTTTTGTTATGGAAATAGACCTAGTTAGAAGGGGCCGGTTAGGTGCAGTTCTTCTGCTGCTGAGACAGTCAGACGGTGACCCAAGGAAAGCGTGAAGCTCCGGATTATGAGCGACGATAAATCGCATGAGCTGTGTCTGCAAACTGCAGTTTAACTACGTCTGATCTCAATCTGTACTTGATCGAAAAAAAGGAGATAACCAGCGTGGCAGAGGTCTAGGATGGAAACTACCACAAGAGAAATTTGGTACCGAAAGATCAAGAGAGAACCTAAAAGCGGGGTGGGAATGGATGATACTGGATGATACGGGGAATAAGTCCAACGTCCCTAGGTTGAGCGTTGGACAGCAAGATAGGATGCAGCTCTTACTCGGCCCGAACAATGACTGCTCTATTCCGATAATAGAATTGCCACAACCGCTGCATGTGAAATACGCAGCGTGTGGCAACCAATGATATAGCCTACGTATATACCGGGAATGGAATGATAGTCCTTGGAACAACGGACAAGGAAACGCTCAGAAATTTTTGTTAAAGTGAGGCGGTGGTTCGTTGTCTGCTTGGCTGTGGCAATTTCTGCAGGACAGTCGGTCCTTAAAAGAGGCCACAACGGCGATCCAACACCGGCTATCTCTCGGTATAGCGTGACACAAACACAGCGGTATAAAATGTTTGACACACACCCCTGGACTAAAAGTTAAGTGAGCAGTATTAGCGCATATAACGCAATGAGCTTAGAAATTTCGTTAGCCTCGACGGCAGAGCAGGCATGTCCGCCGTGCTCACACCGTATGGAATGAAAGGCTTCAAAGACCGATATGGAAGACAGTGACGGATTCACTGTCCAGAAAACAGAAAGCTGGTAATGCAGGAGTAAATATGATGTATTGAACCACCGCTATAGGCAACGCACGGTGGTTCTTCATGCCCAAGGGATCGCCAAAAGCACAAAATCACATGGGCTGTAGACGTGCGGCTTATAGTTGACACGCTTAGCCTTGTTCTTATGATATGCTGTGCGACCAGCCAAAGCTGGCGTCAAGTTCAAATTTTACTGACATGAGCTGCACTGGCAGTGCACTAGCATGCGGCACTCGGCATAGGTAAGTTGTGTTAGTCTCTTCACAACACTTTGTCAGCGGCAGAGACTGAAGTTTGTTAGCTGCGTGGAGCGTTGATGAGCCAAGAGATTCGTACCGTTTAGCCCAGTGTTGTCGGGTTCTACGTGCGCGGCCTTGACAGTACCGTTTTCGACAACTAGAGCGTATCGCTTCGAACGGTCACCTCCAAAGATGGACGCGCCATCAAAGGATAGGTCGAGGGCTTTTGTAAAGCTTAGGCTAGGGTCTCCTAGGAAGCGAATCTGGCTGTTTTAGTAGTGGGTAGTCGGATCAAGATGCAAGGGAGTGCTTACGCCGCTGGAGCCGGATGGATCCAGGATTTTGCCCCAGGCTTTCATACTGCGAATGGTCAGTATCGCAAAGCGCCAACCGACTACAAGCCATGGTTCGAGCAGTGTCTTGTGCGTCTCTTGTGCATGACGCACTAGTCAAACAAGACATGGCCGAGTCAGTCATAGGGCATGGCTACCCGGCAAAAAATCTCCGAGAAAACTTGACCTACACAAAAGGGTCGTTCACCGAGACGACAAAGACTTTGCCGGCATCCTTGAGCTTGGGAGAGTTGATGTAGCCGGGGACATGGCTTTCCGAGCATGAGGGAGAGAAGGCCGCTGGGACACCTGTAGCTTCCGTCAGACAGACGCGCTTTTGATTGAGATTGGCGCTGCCTTGGGCTCACCGACAATGACACCCTTGCCGGTTAATTCTTTGGCGAGGTTGACCTTGTTGCCGGGCGATCCTTCTACCAGGTCGACATCGGGCAGCTTGTCGCCAACCTTGACGAAGGCAGGCGCAGAAGCGTGGAAGAGACGTCGGCCAGCGACGACAGGGCGCGCCAGAGGCAGACGGCGGGATGCAAGCGAGAACATGGTGGGATGCACAAGGCAGGCGGGTATATATATGTGTGTGTGTGTGTGTGTGTATGTATGTAGGTGTATGTAGGTGTATAGAGCACGTGTGTGGATTTGCGGTGGCGGTGGTGGTGGTGGTGGTGGTGGTGGTGGTGGTGATGTAGGTGGGGGTGAGCGTCTTAGCGTGGTGCGGAAGACGGCAAGCGCAGCCCAGCGCAGCAACGACAGCCCCTTCCTCGCCGCCGTCTCTGTGCAATACCGTACACAGACCGCGAATACGCCCGTTTCGGACGTGAGGGGGCACAGGCAGATTGCGGGTCATTAATGAGCTGGAGGGCCCACCGAGCGGGTTAGTGTGTGTGTGCATCTCGCACGCCTGCCATGCTGTGCCGATCGTACTGTGAGGGCCGGTCATGGGCCGTCAGCGGCATAGCTAGGCTAGCGGAGGCGCCCACGTCAAGAATGCAATGAAAGCCATGGCACGGCGGGTGGAGAGGGTGACGTGCGGCCTCATGCCACCACCCCTCTACTCGTCGCTGTCCGGCGCGCACAACTGCGGGCTTTTGAAACCCACAGCACTACAGCGTAACTGTGCACCCGGCACTCGATGATGTATAAAAAAGGGACACACGGCCCTCTCGTATCCGCCCACCCAGCATCCCTGTCGTGCTCTGCTCGGCACGCCCGCTTGGCCTCCCCTAGTCCACGCCCGACTGCAATCCTCTCAAGGCTCCTCCGGGTTAACCTGCTTTAGGCCCGTTTAGCCCAGAAGCCACGAGCAGAGCCCATGTCTCCTTGCCTCTTACACCTGAAGGCCCAGATCTCGTCCATCGCCCTCCGTCCTCCTGCGACACGGCGCGCCTGTTTTGGCTGATTTCGTCATCGCTCTTTCGCCCTCGATCGACTCCGCCAAGCGACTGTACTCTGCCCTCGCTCTGCTACAACGCGCGCTCTGAACACCAGCGCGCCCTTCGCCGCTTGCCGTCCTCTCGCCCTTGTTGGCTCCAATTGCCCAAGGCCGTGTCCGCAGTCTCGACATTGACCTCGACCATCAACACGACCATCCAGTTGCTGTTGCGCATCCACTGGCACTGGCACCCACGCCTTCTGCGCCTGTAGCATTTGCGAACCCGCCGACATCATGGATTCCAATCAAGGCGGTGGAGGCGGGTCCAACAACTCGAGCGACTTTGTGCGCAAGCTGTACAAGTAGGTCGACGCGCGCCTGCGAGCACCCTGTGGCCTTCGTACTAATGCCTGTTTAGGATGCTCGAGAACCCCAGTGACGAAAGCGTAGTGCGGTGGGGGAATGACGGCGATAGTTTTGTCGTCTTAGAAGTATGCGCCTGCCA
This sequence comes from Curvularia sp. IFB-Z10, assembly GCA_002161795.1. NCBI lineage: Eukaryota > Fungi > Ascomycota > Dothideomycetes > Pleosporales > Pleosporaceae > Curvularia > Curvularia sp. IFB-Z10. The sequence continues at coordinate 2,089,862 of JPSZ01000001.1, forward strand.
GCCCCGTGTGTGTGTCCTTGGTGCAAAAAAGGTTGACTCCAAGACAGAACGAAAAATTCACAAAACACATACTCCCCAAGCACTTCAAGCACAGCAACTTTGCTAGTTTTGTGCGCCAACTCAACAAATACGATTTTCACAAAGTTCGCCATAACAATGAAGAGAATGGGCAATCGCCCTATGGGCCTGGGGTACGCTTCATATACGCCCCCTGCGACCATAGTTCGCTGGGCGTACCGTCCCCAATTTGATACATCGACAGCTGACCAATACCACACAGGCCTGGGAATTCAAGCACCCTGATTTCAAGATGAACAACAAAGACGCACTCGACAACATTCGTCGAAAGGCTCCTGCGCCGCGGAAGCCAAACCAAGCGGCAGCCGAGGACTTTGCGCCCTCGCAACAGATGGACATGGTCAGTGGGCAACTAATGGCCACACAGGCCCAACTACATCAGCTCGAGGCTCGATACAACGAGTTGAACATTCACCACTCGATGCTTTTGCAGGAGGTCATTGGCTTGCAAAAGACAGTCGTCAACCACGAGCATGTCATGCAGCAAATCATGACATTCCTGCACGGGGTAGATGCGACCCAACGGAGGAACAGCAAACTCGTCTTCTCCAACGGTGCCGAAGCCCAGAACGGCAACATGGACCCTCCCTCGAGCAAGGACGATGACAATCCCGCTTCGCCCCTGCAGCACGCTTCCAAGCTTCTTAGTGAAACCAACGCGGATGCCATGTTGAACCCCCGGAATCTGGAGCACATGAATGAGATTACTATGAGAATGAACGGCACCTTGACAACACCTCCTCCAGACTTTGCTCGGGCGCAAATAAGACCCACCAGCCGCGGTCCGCCATCGGCGACTTCGACAAACTCGATGCGCCTGGACAATCTAGACAACCTCGTATACCCGGTCGGATCATCCAACGGCATCGACCCCATGTACAGCGAACACATCAACAACATTCCCTACGCCGCGCCACCAAAAGCGGTGGAGCAAAGCGAGCCCAAATTGCCCGAAGGGAAGAAGAAGAGTGCTTTCCCTGATCCGGGGTGGATTAGGCCTCCGCAGATCTTGCTGGTAGAGGACGATCCCACGTGTCGTCGTATTGGAAGCAAGTTCCTATACGCTTTCCACTGCTCTATCGATAGTGCCGTAAGTTTCTTTGCTTCAGCCCGCACTGCCTCTACTGACTTGGCCTAGCTTGATGGTCTTGAAGCTGTCAATAAGATGAATGCTGGTTCGAAATACGACTTGGTTCTCATGGACATTATCATGCCAAACCTTGACGGTGTCTCCGCATGCCATCTGATTCGGCAATTCGACACTACGCCTATTGTTGCCATGACTTCAAACATTCGTAGCGATGACATTTCCATGTACTTCCAGCATGGTAAGACACCTCTGACTACCTGCCAGCTTTGCGCTAACAAGACTAGGCATGAACGACGTTCTTCCCAAGCCATTCACCAAAGAAGGGTTATTGCACATGCTGGAAAAACACCTGGTCCACCTGAAAAAGCCAACGGCCCAAGGCGATGGGTCAATGGTGGCGCCTCAACCTGTACCCATAGCACGGCAACTAGTCCTCAAGGACGAAGATTCACCTGGAAAGTCACCACAAGCCGTCAGCAACTGGAACTCGCCTAATCAAATTCCGGGCGTATCTCCAGTAGGCACTTCGGTTCCGGAAGAATTTGCGCAGGCCATGCGAGGCCAACCCGTGCAACACCCCAATTCATACGGAGTTAACCCCATGCAAGGCAACATGGGATATAATGCTTCGACTCATTTACAAATGCCATCGCAACAACAACAACAACAGCAGCAACAGCAACAACAGCAGCAACAACAACAACAGCAACAACAGCAGCAACAGCAACAGCAACAGCAACAACAGCAACAACTACAAAGTGGTCATCGCAGACAGGTCTCTGAGATTTCCGGAGGCGACGATATGAACAATCCATCGAAACGTCAGCAAATGTATCCTCCCCAAATGCAACAGCAAATGGGGTCTATGCAACCGCGCTCGCATTGATGGCCGGCACAATGCATGGCCTTGTGAAGGAACTGAAGACGAAGAAGTACAAAGATGAGCAATTGGCGGCTGGCTTTTACGCCAATAGGCATTAGCGATGGAGTTGGATACAAGCTCTCATGGTCGGAAGATCGTTTGTCATGACTGGCACTTGAACACTTTGTTGTAAAATGCAAGGATGCAATGGTTCAAAAGCTATGTTGTTTGGGGCGGGCATCAAGAACTACAGGTTCGCGGCGTTCAAGGTTGTGAAGTGGCTCAGTTCTTGAGCTGGACATTGGCTAGGAAATACCCTGCTTGCTAAATAAACAATTTGACATGTACTTTTTTTGCATCGAAGCGGCTTGGCTATAGAAGAGCAGGCCCTTGTCATTATTAGAAACACGTGCCGTATGTTTCTCCGCGGCGTCAGGCTACCGTAGTTGCTCTAAAGTAGCACAGGGAGAAATTTTTTCCTTCGTGCCAACGCCTCAGCCGTCGGCGACAAGCGCTGTGCAAAGATCAGTGTGTCAGGCCGCACCTAGTGTTCACCGATGTCGGATAGCAGCATGTGTTGGGGCGCAAGTGTCGTCGCAATAAGCATTTTCCAGTAGAAGCTGCCCCTGGCGGTCCAGACCACCAAAGCCTGGCCAGAATGCTGCGCACGAGCGTCTTCGATAATTCATGCGGCCTGTTGCAGCGGCTTACCCGCAGTGCCTTCCCGCTAAAGGATCCGAGACGAGACGGGACCCGGGGTTCTGGGTTTTGCGTGGTGGTCCCCCGGCTGGGGGGGCTTGTGACTCAGCGGTTGTGGTGAGGTTCGTCGAGGGCCATTTTTGGATGTCGTAGCAAAAAAACCCCACCACCGGCTTCCACCCACCACCCCCATCCGCCCAACTTTGGATCCTTCCTACGCAATACAACACAACCCTTCAGTATGCCGCCCAAAGGAAAGAAAGCGCAGGACAAGGGTAGATCGGGCGAGGAGGAACGCGACGAGCCGCTGCAGGCTGTGGTGTGTTCCGCAATGCGTCATCCGTTCGCCAATTGTGCTGACTCTGTAGATACTCGCGGATCCTTTCGAGACACGCTTCAACCCCTTCACGCTCGAACACCCGAGAGTATGCGCATCCAGATAAAGACGCCAGTCGCATGCTGACACGCTCGTTAGTGTCTTCTGCCCCTCGCCAATACCCCGCTCATTGAGTACACGTTCGAATTTCTCGCAAACGCCGGCGTCGAAGAGGTCTTTGTATACTGCGGCGCACACCGGCAACAGGTCGAAGAATACGTAAAAGCTTCAAAATGGTCTTCCAAGTCCTCGCCCTTCTCGAGATTGGAGCTGATTCAGTCGACGTCCCATTCCATTGGCGATGCGATGCGCGACCTGGACAGCAGGGGATTGCTGGTTGGTGACTTCCTCTTGGTATATGGCGATGTGGTCAGCAACCTGCCGCTCGAGTCTGCGCTCGCAGCGCACAGGGCGCGACGAGCAAAAGACAAGAATGCCATCATGACCATGGTGCTGCGCGAAGCTGGTACGAACCACAGGACAAAGGCTCAGGGAACCAGTCCCGTCTTCGTCATCGACCCACGCAAGGATAGATGCTTGCACTTTGAGCAAATGCCCAACCGAGACCAGACGCACTATCTCTCAATCGACCCTGAAATACTCTCGACCCACCAAGAAATCGAGGTCCGCGAGGATCTGATCGACTGTGGTATCGATATCTGCACACCTGATGTGTTGGCGTTGTGGAGTGACAACTTTGATTTCCAAGCGCCCCGCAAGGGCTTTCTGCACAGCGTATTGAAGGACTACGAGCTCAACGGCAAGACCTTCCATACACACATCATATCGGACCACTACGCCGCAAGAGTACGGAATCTCCACGCCTACGACTCTGTTAGCAAGGACATTGTGTCACGCTGGGCGTACCCACTATGTCCAGACAGCAATCTGGTCCAAGGACAATCATACCGGTTGCAAAAGCGCAACACGTACAAAGAAGAGGGCGTCATTCTTGCGCGCGATTGCGTTGTTGGTCCCAAGACAGTCATTGGACGAGGCACCAGCGTTGGCGAAAAGAGTGTCATTACGAACAGCATCATTGGAAGAAACTGCCAGATTGGCCGAAATGTCAAGATTGATGGCGCATATATTTGGGACTATGCTAGCATAGGGGATGGCAGCACCGTAACCAAGGCGGTTATTGCAAATGAAGCGGCGATAGGGCGGAGGTGCACAATCGAGGCTGGTGCGCTGATCTCGTACGGAGTTAGCATTGGTGAAGGCATAACTGTCCGGGGAGAGCACAGGATCACAAGAACAAAGCGGAGGCAAGAAGAAGGAGAGGACCTTGTTCGGGGAGATCCAGACCCGGAAATTGTTGGTGAAAAGGGCGACGGTTTCGAGTACTACGACTCGGATGAGGATGATGAAGACGAACTTATCGAGGGTCTTGTTATCGGGGGACCGAGTAAGTCCAACACTGGGAATTGCTGTATTTGTGCTAATGCAACTAGTGTACAACTTGTCGAACGAGTCAATATCTACGCTCAACTCGGACTCGGAAGGAGACGATTACGACATTCAGCGGCGCGAGAGATCCGCAACGAGCAGTTTCCTTTCAGTAGGCTCTGCAGACAGCCAACACGCGGCAAACTTTGATCACGACGCTTCGGCCAGTATCTACGACTCGCTGGTTGAGGGCCACGAATCTGCCAACATCCAGCTGGAACTCACAGCACTCCGTATGAGCACCAACGCGTCTGACCATCAAGTCAGGCGTGCAGTCGTCTCCTCTTTTGTTAAGCGCGTCATTCAACTCATCAAATCGGGCGACTCAATCAAGAACGCAGTCGCGCAAGTTTTCGGGCAGCACAAGGAGCTCATTGATCGATCCATATTTGACAAGAACGCGCAAAGCAAGCTTGATCAGATTGACTTTCTGCTGTTGCTGCAAGCAGATCTCTGCAACAAGGAAAGCGGTGACAGCATCCTGCTCAGTGCAGCGACAAAGCTGGTCGAGCTAGATTCTATTGAGGAGGACGGCATGCTGCAATGGTGGGAGGACGAGAAGAGTACCGAGAATGCGGACATGGTCAGGGTGCGAGAGAAGACAAAGTCGCTCATCGACTTCTTGCAGCAGGAGAGCGAAGACGAGAGTGAGGAAGAGAGCGAAGAAGATGAGTAGACGATTGCATATTGAAGCCATTGCAATGAAGTAATGACCACCACCGTTGAGCGCGTTGCTTTCTTGTCTCTGCTTTCTGTGGTTCCCTTTGGTGTGACAGTCTTGGAAACCCACCACAGAACGACAGCGACCAATCTGCACTTGTCAGGACGCCGAACCGTTTCTTTCTCTCTTTCTCTCTTTCTTCTCTACTGTTCTCTTTTTTGTGTCGGTACACCAAGCTGCCGTGGTGAAACGCAAAAGCACGGCATGGCTGAGCATATGCATCCGAGGTCACGAGCACGTGTTCGCATGACCCGCCGATCGTGTGTGAAGGGCCCCTACAAATATAGAACCACGGTAGCTGGTGGGAGGCGCTACTGCAGGAGTCACAGATTGTAACAGGGCAGAGGAAGATGGGAAAAGGGGGACCCTTAAGGTTTCGACGAGGTTTGAGCCGGCGTTTGCTTGGTGGTGGGCGCGCCACAACGAAGGGCGGCGAGGATCCGGAGAGGCGCGCTGGCTGTTGCCTCTTTACGTCAGCCCCGACGCTACAGCCCGAGCCAACCATCGGGTGAGGTGCCCGCATCCAGAACCACTGACTGCATTCCACCTTTGACCACCCCCAACTCTCGCCCTTCTTCCACCCGCCTGGCTGACCAATACCCTTGCCTGTCTTTTGACCAACTGTCAACCGTCCCCGCCACTGTCCACGCGCGCACCCAAGGCCTGCCTTATCAGCCGCCTACACAGTCACACACGCCCTCGCCGCCGCCGCAGCAGCCTAGTGTTCCGTCATCAGGCGGGACACGCCCAACCAAGACGCCTTCCACTACGACTCGCAAGCGGAAGGCTGACGAGGCCAACTACCTCAGTCCCGCAGAGGAGCCTCCCCAGAAGAAGTCTCAGCACTCGCCTGTTGTCCATCTTCCAGATCCCCCCGCAACCGACGCCGCCACGATGGATTCCGACGACGACTTCAACAGCTCCATGAGCGGCGATGACTTTGACGACCAGGACAGCGACATGGGCCTGGAAGATGGTGCGTACACCACCATCTGATGCTCGGACTGGCTGACTGACGATTGTGTGCAGACTCCGACTTCGACATGGACCAAGACGACGTGGGCTTCGAGTCACAGGACAAGGACATCAAACCCACCAAACAGGCCTACGAGGTCGACTTCAAGGTCTTCGACCCTATCCAAATCCAAGCACAACAAGACAAGCAGGTCGACGAAGTGTCGAGCATCCTCGGCCAACCGCCTGAAGCCACCGCCATCCTCCTCCGGCACCTACGATGGAACAAGGAGCGCTTGATCGACCAGTACATGGAGAAGACAGAGGAGGTTTTGGAGACAGCAGGACTGAGCCAGGACTCTACCACCAACCCACCAAAGATACAGAAGGTCAAGGGTTTCGTCTGCGACATCTGCTGCGACGACGACCCCAACTTGGACACATTTGCTATGAAATGCGGGCACCGCTTCTGCTTGGACTGCTATAGGCAGTATCTTGCCACCAAGATTCAGGATGAGGGAGAAGCGGCTAGAATACGATGTCCGGGCGAGGGCTGCACTCGGATAGTTGACTCAAAATCGCTAGACTTTCTTGTTACAGAAGATCTGCATGACAGGTACGCCACTAATCGCCTTGCTTTCATTAAACTTCGCTCACATGTGTAGATACCATACCCTCCTTACACGTACCTACGTCGACGACAAAGAGAATCTGAAGTGGTGCCCTGCCCCCGATTGTAAATATGCCATTGAATGCCCGGTAAAGAGCAAGGATCTTACAAGGATCGTACCTACTGTACACTGCGAGTGTGGGCACGCTTTTTGCTTTGGTTGTACACTGAACAACCACCAGCCGGCACCCTGTGCTCTGGTCAAGAAATGGGTCAAGAAGTGCGAGGACGATTCAGAGACTGCCAACTGGATATCGGCCAACACAAAGGAATGTCCAAACTGCAACTCCACTATCGAAAAGAACGGCGGTTGCAACCATATGACTTGTCGGAAGTGTCGCAACGAGTTCTGTTGGATGTGCATGGGTAAATGGTCTGAGCACGGCACCAGCTGGTACAATTGCAACCGGTTTGAAGAAAAGAGTGGAGCCGAGGCACGCGATGCGCAGGCCAAGTCTCGCCAATCGCTCGAACGATACCTCCATTACTATAACCGGTTTGCCAATCACGAGCAGTCTGCCAAGCTAGACAAGGACTTGTATCTCAAGACGGAGAAGAAAATGCAACAGCTCCAGAACTCGTCAGGCATGTCGTGGATTGAGGTGCAGTTCCTAGATCAAGCCTCGCAAGCATTGCAGCAGTGTCGGCAGGTACTCAAGTGGACCTACGCCTTTGCTTACTATCTTGCGAGGAACAATCTCACAGAGATCTTTGAGGACAACCAGAAGGATCTGGAGATGGCCGTCGAAAACCTCAGTGAGATGTTCGAAAAGCCGATTGACCAGTTGAAAGACTTGAAGGTCGATATCCTCGACAAAACCTCATACTGCACGAAACGTCGCATTATTCTCCTGAATGATACTGCCGAAAACCTCAAGCTTGGTAAGTAAAGTAGACGTCCAAGGACTTGGTGATGTTATTCGAACTGCTACTAACTGATGACTAGGCAACTGGAAGTTCAATGTAGATCTGGCGTAAAACAATCTGATGAGCGAGGAGCTCATCACACATGATAATACAAGGACTGCTGCTGGCAGCTCGTGGGGGTAGCCTGATGACAGCCAATGTGTCCAGTGCATACCACGTTCAACGCTCTGTCGCTTGTGTCCAAAGAGAAGAAGGCGACAAGAAGGCGTTTGTGCCAACGCAGGCTGACCGAAGAAGCCATGGACAGGAAATACGCACGCCTTGGACATAGTCACTTTCCCTTGAGAGGGGTATGTTGCATCAATTCACTGTAACTGGCGCTCGAGGTTCGGCATCATTTATCCAGCATGGCGTTTTTGCACTATGACGTAGTATATCAGCGGTTTAGCGGACTAGGCTCAGCATTTTGCTTCATGTCCTTTTTCTTCTTCTTCTTCTTCTTCTTTTTTTGCTTGTTCTCCTTCAGACTTGATGTTCAATGCAGAGCTATATATGAAATGGAAGAGTAACAGTTTATCCGAGCGCTTTCCCTAGGTACTACAATTTGACTCGATTTTTTTCTTTCGCACTTTCACACATATGACGAGGTGTTTGGTTTTCCTATCATATCTATACTGGCGTTTGTTCGTGAAGAGAATGCAAGTTGTGTGTAAAGAAGTAGACGAAGTTTATACCACCGCATGTGGTGGTTTACTCAACGATTGATCTATAGCTTTTTATATAGGGGTCTTTTGATTGATAGAGAGAGACCAAGAGATCTAAAAGGGGGCGTTGGCGCTATTTCGCACGCCGTTCCATCCCCTCTGCCTCTTTCTCCGGCGATGGCGCCCAGGGACAGCAGTTGTTTAATTCCTCCTTAATCTCAACAGGCTTACTTAACTAAAACAGGCCGTCTTCACACTCCTTATTATATAAAAAAACTCCTTTGAAGCTTTTAAGAATAGGGCTTAACCCTCTTCTCTTAGCCTTCTCTTCTATCTCTTAGAAAAACTATATAAGATAGTTTTAGTGTACTATATATATTATATAGTAAACCTCTATATCACGCACGTAATTACTTTATACGCCTTTTTTTTATTTTTCGCGTAAACGAAAGATTACGTGGAAGATTCTGCTAGAACTACGCGTTATACGCTTCTAAGCGCAGTTTTTTTTTCTAGGTAGTGCCTTTCTTACTATCTTTTTTTTTCTTCTGAGGATCTTGGCTATCTCTAGGGTTGTTACGCTTAGATGACCTTGTTCTTTTAGTGAGCGCACCTGGGTTAAGCGGGACTGAGTGCTTTATTATGCTTAGTCTCGCTGTTCTTCTCGCTCGTGTTACTGTCGCTGTCGGTGGCATTCTCGAGACTGTGTCTAAGTTTTGGGGGCCTGGGCTGTGGGGGGGGGGGGGCGGATTCTCTGCTGACACTGAGTGTCGCGTTGGCGACTCTCTGCTGAATCTCGCGTTCTGTAGCCTTTGTCTTGCATGGACTTGCGCTAGATTAAGATTTCCTTCTTCTTCGCGGGACGAAGGATGTTTTAGATAATCTTAGACAAGACCTAGAGGTAAGCGAAGGTGACAGGCTCGCCCCTAATCTTAGCTTGGTTAAAGATTCTATTACTAGGTCTAGAGAAGACTTGTTCAAGGGCGAATAAGAAGCGTGCCTAATATGTCTCTTCTGGTCAGCGAACTGTCTAGTCCTCCGTGTCACTAAGGAGGGTAGCCCCGCGCGAAAAATCTTTCTTCATAGCTTCTAAGATATTCTTTAGGCTAGCGGATCGCTTCCCGTCCTTAGTGTGCCTGACAAGGTCCTTGTGAGCACTTGAGATGCGTGTATTCTCGAGGCAGATGGTGACGAGGGCGTCGTAGGGGGTGTCCAGGACCTTAGTGCAAAAGCGTTTCGGGTTGCAAATCCAGGCACTGAACTTCTCCCCAGCAAGCATGGAGTTGTTGATGTTGGCGACCAGTGAGTACCTTAAAAAGACAAGGAGAGAAAGAGCAGATGAATTAAACCAAGTAGAATAGAGTTATTCTTCAATCCAACTACCAATACCCATACATGTCTAATAGTACACTCACAGGCAAAAGATACAACACCACAAAGGCCCAGAAGAAGATGACAGCACGGCTCCCGCGCGTAGACCCAATATACAGCGCGGCTGCCAGGTCGAACGGTAATGAAAAGATGCCTATGCCCAACTGCGTAAAGTAGGAGCCGCTCGCGAACGCGCGGATAAAACACAACACCATGCCAGCAATAGACCACTTGTGGCTTTTTACCCAGGTTCCCAGCGCCCAGGTATCTGCCGCCTCGCCGTTGGCAAGCAGAGGTGCCACATACGATATCGATCCTCCGCGTAGGTCTTTCATGACGCGACGACGTAAGGTGGCTTCTGTGACGGCAGTGGGAGCAAGAGCCGCTTCGTCTCCTAGCTGTGTGGCATCGTCGAGTCCGGCGTGCTGCTGCTGCATGGCGTGGGCTAGTTCCAGAACGGCCTTGTATTCTCCGGCTACGTCTTTGCGTCCGCGCCGCTTCATGACGCTGTAGGCGCGCAGCCACATGGTGTATATGCCGATGGGCCAGATCAAGAGCAGGATGATCATTATGAAGGACTGGATGAAGGAGAAGCCCCATTGGTAGTGCTAGATGGAAAAGGGAGTAAGTTTAAATTTAGTCATATTGTTTTTCTTTCTTGGGTCAATGATATGATTACTTACCAAGGTTGCTTGGCATTTGCCATTTTGCAGCATGTCTCTTTCAGTATAAGTTTTGTTTTCATACGCCCATCGCATAGATGCTTCCTTGATCTTGAGAGCCTCTCTCTTGTCCTGTAGCATACCGAAGGCTGAAATGTTGAGCACAGGAGCCGGCAACTCTGCTTCTATAAACGTGGATGTAACGTTGTTCTTCTCATACAACCCGTACTTTTTCACGTCTGTTTTGGTGGAGTTAGCTCATGACCCGTTGTTTTACTAGAAATTGGGGCGCTCGTACAGTCGTAAACGCTGTCATGGACAGAGCAACGTTGGGAAGCGATCTTATCGTAACTGATCGAGAGGCAGTCGCTACGTATCAGAAGACCATTCCGTATTGTGGTTTGGAAAGTATAGGATTCTGTGCGAAGCCATTAGCCTTCTGATGCTACTTAACAGGAACTTAGCTTGCAACACTTGCCTGTTTCATCTCCACGAGCTAAAATGATATGGTCTCGTTCTAGTCCTACTCTCCAGCCATCGTGAATGACGTAGCGCACATATTCAAATGAGTTGAAGCGAGCGAAGTTGCCTTGAAGTGTCATCACCACTGGCTCGACATTTCCTTTATAACCGGCAAGCGCACCGATAAGGGTGGGAAAGGCGAGTGAGAAAGCCATGGTGAAGACCATAAATGCCATAGCAAATCTCGAATGCAGCGTGTGACGAGAGCAGAAATCACGAACCAAGCGAGGAATTTCAACGAGAAGGGGGCTGTTTTGCAAGAAGACCGTGCGGTAGGTCCTGAAAGTGACGGGCATGACTTCCATGGATGTCGTTACATAGTTTGCAAAAACAGACCACGAGATGTATGCAACAACAGATTGGCCTCCGCGTCCGACTAGCTTGGAATCTCATTAGTTCCAGTGATACTAGAGAAGCTTCAGAAGGTAGTATGGCCCCCTAGCAGTCCGGATGACTTACAACGTCCCACGTAACGTCTAGGGCCTTTACTTGGGTAAAAGTCATATTGCCAAAAGCCAAGGTAATTTCGAAAAACCCAGAACCAGAGAGAAACCGGTACTTTGAAGTATCAACCGCAAAAGACCCATCGGGCAGGCATGCTTGAGTATCATCCCTGACAACATTATAACTATCGATGAAAATTAACAGTATGAGGCTGATCACCAAGCCGAGAAGCCACATGATGAGAGGGAACCATATTCCACAGCGTCGCCATCGTCCACGAAAGTCTTTTGCAGCTTGATGATGACCTTCTCGTAGTAAGGCGGGGAAAAGCGATGCTTTTGCGCGGAGGGCTGACCAAACGGTCGTTCTGTCGTGTTTTGGTGTAGGTGGTTCAAGCATCATCATGCGCGATCAGAAAGAACAGAAAGTGCGAGTCAAGTAAAGTGTTGCTGAAAGCATGAGACAGGAAACGGCGCACTAAGTATGCTGGAAACAGAAGAGGCTGTGTATAGACAAGAAGCACCAGGCTGAACGAAAGCCGTCATGCCAAAGGCTAGGTAATCATAGAAAGCGCCAGCCTTGGAGTTTTTGGGGGCCAAATCTGGCTACCTTCCAAAATCAACACGCACGAGAACAGGAGTGGCAATTACCCTTGCTGCTGGTGTGCCTGTTTTGCTTACTATGTCATCTACAGTAGGAGGTTTTGCAACCCACATGCTATACAAGTGTAAGTGTTGAAGCTAGGGAGGTCCCTACCAGAGGAGGGTATCTGCCAAGACTATTACGTGGCCCACCTCTTGGCTTGCAGCTTGCAATATCGGGCATAGCCCCAAGTGTTTGGCATGATTGGCAGGTTCAAAAATGATGAGTACAACTTTTTTGCCTGGAAGGTCGATAAATTTGTGAATTTGTACGTTGTATATTGTGCATGCAAATAGGAGAGATTTACCGCTACATGCCCCGACAACACGTACTTTCGAGACTCCGCACCCGAGCTGCAGAGGCTACATAGATCTAGAAGAGCGATGGACATGCTAGTCGTAAGGTATCTCGCGAGGCATACCCGTAGGTACAATACGATTCCAGAATGTGGATATGATGCAAGATCGCGTCAAGCGGCTGGAAAGGCTACATGCAAGACACCAAGGGCGTAGCATGAATTACAGGATCCTACCAAGCGAGGGTTTGTTAGTACATGCAAGGAATCAATCTGTAACGATTACTTGACAAGGACTACAAGTTGGGTGAGAGTGACTGGTAGTCTGGTCGCCACAGATTCTTGTTTAGTAGATTGTTTTGCTTATTTTACTGCTTGCAGTTGTCCGCACCAAAGCTTTCTTTTCTTAGGTCGCTTTTTGTTCAGTACCTTGCATCAAATGACAATATGGTTCCGCTAGCCACGCACTAACGAGGCAGCTAACCATCTCGTCGTTAGCCGACGTTAATGGACAGCGTCTACGATGCATGCACGTGCTCTATGATCATCATATCCGCATCGGGCTAGTAGAGTTCCGAGGACATCACACAGCCACGTCACAATCAGGGGCGCATTCTGGAGAGATGATAAGATTCATTTCAGATATCCTACTGCATCTCGATTTGCGTTTCGTATCCGAACCATTCCAGTAGCGTACAGTGCAACAAATTGTGCCTAATGAGATAAGAAACCATATGACCCATGCCAAAACCCGACGCCAGACCCTGATTCATTCCGTACCAAACAGCAATAGATCACATAGGATCGTGTGAATTACGAAGAAGTTGCCATTTAGTGGCTGGCGATGCGCTCCTTGACCTTCTCGAACATGGACTCCATCTCCTCGGCGATGAAGTCCTCAATCTCAGCCTCGAGGTGCTGGAGCTTGCCGCCGACATGGTGAGCCTTGCGGCCAGCGGACTCCTTGGCCTTCTCAAAGTCATCCTCAATCTCAGAGAGCGAGGGGATGGTGATGCGGAACTCGGACTCGTCCTTCTCCGCAGCGGCCTTCTTGACGGTGTAACCGCCCTTCTCAACGATGTCAGTGTAGTTGGAGGAGCCACCACCGTTCCAGGCGAGGACGTTGGCGGTGTTGCTGGGGACGTCAGAGAGAGCACCGACGGTACCGATGGAAATCAGGTTAGCCTTGAGCTTCTTGGGGGTGATGTCGGCAACAGCGTAAGCAGAGTCCTTGGCAGGCTGAAGAGAGAGCATGTAGGCAAGGAGACCGGCAATGTGAGGAGAAGCCATGGAGGTACCCGAGATGGTGTTGGTAGCGTGCTTGGAGCCAATCCAAGTGGAGAGGATGTTAAGACCAGGGGCAAAGATGTCGTTGCACTTTCCGTAGTTGGAGAAGTACGCACGCTCATCGAGCAGAGTCGAGGCACCGACGGTGACAGCGTTCTCAGCAGCAGCAGGAGAGTAGTTGCACGAGTCGGCGTTGTCGTTACCGGCAGCCACAGCGAAGTGGAGACCAGCATCGACAGCAGCGTTGACAGCCATGTCGAGGGTCGTGGACTTGCCACCTCCCAAGCTCATGTTGGCAGTGCTGCCCTTGAAGCCCTTCTTCTTGCCGTTCTTAGCGGCAGAGACGGCCTCGGAGTGCGACTGGGCCGCGAACTCGACACCCTTGACGACGTCGGACATGGTGCCCGAGCCGTTGGAGCGGAGGACCTTGACGGCATACACGTGCGCCTTCTTGGCAACACCGTACTTCTTGCCAGCAACGGTACCCGAGCAGTGGGTGCCGTGACCGTTGCCATCCTCATCGGCATCGCCGTTGGGAATGGTCTTGCCCCATTTGGCACGGCCCTCAAAGTCAACATGATCAGTGTTTGTGCCAGTGTCAATGACGTAAACGTCAACGCCCTCACCACCATCGGCGGCGTATAGGTACTTGTTCCAGGTACCGAAGCTCAGCGAGTCGCGGTGGGAGATACGGGCAAGGCCCCAGGGAGAGTTCTTCTCGATCTCAGGCTCTTCGCCACCGAGAATGTGGACCTCGGAGTCGCGCTCGATGTAGTCGACCTGTCAGAGTGTTAGCGCCAAGTTGGATGCAGGTACCGCGGCCCCAGATAATGTCACGTGCGATTGCGACTGATTGCGTGGCCGAGCCAAGGCGCGCGGAGCGGATCCGGAGAGGACGCGCCGCGCAACCGGATCCAGCCAGGCGCTGTTGCCTGGTCGTACTGGCGCAACCACTGAGAGGCGGGGATGGAAACTTACATCGGGGTGCTGTCGGATGGCCTCGATGGTCTCATCGTCAAAGTGGCCAGAGTATCCCTTCATGCCAGACAGCTCATATGTGTGCTTGAGGCCAGCAAAGACCTCGTTGCTGACAGGAAGGTCGTTGGAGCGCTTTCGCAGCTCCATGCGCTCCTGCGTGTTCTTGGAGTGAACGCTCTGGACCCAGTCATGGTGCTTGGAGGCATCCTTGACGTGCTTCTTGAAGACGACCATGTAGCTGTTGGGAACCTCCTTGGCCGAGGTTGACGACAGAACTGGAGCAGCGTCCTTGTGGATGGTCTCTGTCGAGAAGGTGGGCGACGCAGCGGCCAAAGCCGGTAGCGCGGCAATCAGGCTGTACTTCATGATGGTAGTTCTGCTCGCACAGCGAGTTGGATCAAAGACAAGCCTGAAGAGATGGGGAAAAGGGTAATGTGATGAAGAAGGGGGGAGAGATGTGGAATGTGGAGGAGAGATGGGGATGAGCTGGGGGTAGCTATGGCGATGGAGCTCTCTTATCAGGGCGGCCGAGGTGCATGGACCCACCGGGGGCATGACGCACCTGACCTGGGAGCTTGAGCACCGCCAGTGAGGCTGGGGCGGCGCTAGTCCCAGACGGGGCGGGATGCACGCGCACGCGTATCAGGCCGAGGACGTGTCGTCTCAAGATGCCAATGAGCGCGGAACTGCGCAGTGCTGGGCCGTGGTTCCTTGAGGCATCCTGTGTCCAAAGCAAAGAGCCTCATCAGTAGAGCATCCGTGCTGCACTCGTCATGGTCCCAGGCGGTCTGACTTGTCACGTCCAGAGCTGGCCGCCTCTCCCTGCCTGCCAGGCACCGACCTTACTGTGACCCAGCGTTGCTTATCTTGCTATCATCCAAGCTATCCTCCCTCTCCCTCCCCCTCCAGCCCTCCCTGCAAGCCAGTTCAGGGTCCTGTTGTCAGCAGTGCACCTGCAGGCCCGCGTGAGACGTGAAGCGCCGTTTATCATATTAACCCCAGGTTAGTAGATGAGCATATTGGCATGTTAGCATCTATGTTAGCATCTATGTTAGCATGTACTATGTTGGCATACTAGCTAGTGCAGTCGCCTCTGTGGCCGCGAGTTGCGTTCGGCTCCACCTCGCGGCGGCTGCCTGGGGTAAGTTGCCCCACCACAAAGTGCGCGCGACCACAAAGTGCGCGCGCGGCCTCACCAAAACCACTTCAAAAATAAGGCTGTAGAGCCACACCAAAAGGATATTATCGCGATATATTTTGGTGGTGAGATCAATAGGCCTTAATATATATATATAGCTATAGAAATCGAGACGGAGTTCTAATCGCGCGGCCGCGACGCGAGGTTGGAGGTGGTGAGTCTGCAGCACCTCCCTGAGGCTCCTCATCACCTTGAGGCCTCACGATAGGCTTCTTTTTTCGAGTAGCCTTTGCAGGAGCCTTGAGTCTGCTCTTCTTACCCCTTTGGGAAGTTTTAATAGCTTTTTGAAGTCGTTTTGCTGCCTTGCGAGCCGCGATTCTCGAGGCCTTTTCAATAGCCTTCTCCTCCCTCTCCTTCTGCCTCATTAGGCTCACTGCAAGCCTCGCCTGACGCCTCTGCTCCTTCTCCCTTGCCTTCGCCTGCTTTGTTTCCTCGCGTTGCCTCCTCGTATCAGCTTTTTGGAGCTGTAGCTCCTCCTGCTCCTCCTCCTGGAGTCGTAGGCGATCGCGCGCCTCCTTCACCTTCCTTGGAGACCAGAATACAGCTCCACCATGATACTCCTCAGCCTCCTGCAGGGGTAGAGGCTTGCCTCGTTTCCTGCGTGTTCTCTCATTGACTAGAGCCTCCCTCAGCTTCCTTACTTCATCCTTGAGGAGACTATTTTGAACTGAACTTGAGTGAAGGACCTGGCTGAGCCTTTTGACCTGCCTATCGCCCTGTTCAGCGACTACCTGACGCATCAGACGCTGTATCTTCCTCCAATCAGAGGCACTAAGAGCTGAGGAGTCACTGTCCGTGGCAGGATCAGGTTCAGTAAAGCGCTGAAGGATAACTTCTGGATTAAGAGGCGAGATCCCTGTAGCCTTGAAGGCGTTCAGGATCGTCGTTTCCTTGAAGGAGGCCTGCCAGGCTTGGTAGAAGAGGGGGAAGAAGTCCCTCTTACTCATTGAGGTGAGGCCTTGACTCCTATCCATGAAGGCAGAAACCTCGTTTGAGTACGCTGTTGAGAGAGGCTTGAACATGCTAACGTCGAGAGGCTGTAGCGTGTGAGTTGAGTGAGGAGGATAGACTGCGAGGAGGATCTTATTCTGATCACAATAATCAATAAAATCCATTGTGAGGTGAGATCCATGGCCGTCGAGGATAAGTAATCGATAGGAGGAGCGTGCCTTTGCCTTTGTACTGCGATCAAACACCTGCTGCAGCCACGCGAGGCCTATCTCATTGTTCGTCCAGCCAGAAGGTGATGAGGACACTCGGATCTGATGTGTATCTGGATCAAGGGCCTGCAGCCAGGTGTCCTGTATCGATCCTGAGGCTGATTAATAGATGAGGGCAGGCTCGAGGTAAGATCTGTCAGCGCAGATACAGGCCAGCAGCGTTATCCACTCGCGGGAGCCATCCTGTATAGTACTCCTCCCTCTTATACCTTGATATGAGGCCTTACTGAAGATCCTCCTCGATCGACTGACGATACCTAGCATGAAGCCCTTCTCATCCATATTGTAGATATGACGCGCCTTAACCTGATATCGATCAATTTTATCGCGTAGGAGGCTGAAGTAGAGGCTATACTTCCTCCTCGAATCTGCTTTGTGGCGACAGTTATCAAGGCCTGTTGCCCACCTTGAGGTAAGTTGATCAGGATAGCGCTGGACGAAGCGACTAACCCAGTGTACTCCAACCTCAGTCTTGGCGATCTGTGAGGCAAAATTGCGTATCATTGGCTGAGTAGGTGGTAGGCCTCTGTCTGACAGTCGATTGATATAGGCGATTAGGGCCTGCTCCTGCTGTGGGTGGAGGAGCTGTCGTTTTTGGCCACCTATCGCGCGCGAGGCGTGTAGGCCTTGGTGTCTTCGTGTAAGCGTAGATCGAACAACACCATATTTTTTTGCAATATCTGTATACGAAAAAGGCTCATCAGGTCCTAGAGCATTAATAGCTGCAAGCGCAGCCTCAATATTAGCCATAGTGGTGGAGATACGACGCCTTGAGGTTGAGGTGGTTGCAACGCGCGCGCGCACTTTGTGGTCGCGCGCACTTTATGGTGGGGCAACTTAGCTCACACGACGAAGTCCAAGCTCCCACCCTCGGTTTGAGCAACACTGCCCGAACAATACGCGACGCATCGGCCATTTTCGTGTACGCCAATCCCCAACACTCGACCACACTGCCAATCTGCTACCAAGCCCGATGTGTGCACAGGGGGCTCGGGAGACATGATTATACTTTCCGCCCCGCTATTGCCTCCGCCCACCAAGTTGCTCCGTAGCGGCCTCGACTGAACATGGCCACCACCCGGCCGCACAGGTCGTCGACGGCCGCCTCCAGACTCCCGCCTATGAACAACCAGATAGCCGAACTCCGCAGCCTTGCCGACGAACTCACAAAAGCCTCCGAATCCTCTCCGCCCACCTCTGACGTCCTCCTGGCCCAGAGCAATGCCCTCCGCCGCATGCGCCAGCTGCTCATCGAGTCAAACAACCAAACCCACACCAAAGATGCCTTTCGCCACGTCCATGGCTTCGAGACCCTCCTCGTCACCCTCCGCTCGCTCTCGGGCTTCTACAAGCCCGCGGAGCTGTCTGCCTCTGACCGCGTTGACTTCTTCGAGGTGATCAAGGCCACCCTAGATGTCCTGTCCGACGCACTGAACGAGCACGCCGGTAACAGGCGATTCTTCGCAAAGCGAGTCGAGCACGGCGGTTGGAATGCACTCGAGCAGGCCCTGGGCAGCATGGGCATTTTTGGCGGCCACTCCCAAAGCAAGCGCGATGATGCGGGGCAGGAGCAGCTTTTTAGCACCCTGTTCGCTTTTGCACTAGGCGAAGAGGCAATGACACGCATACTCAGGGACGTCGACAAGAAGGTTGACAGGCCACAACCAGAGCAAGACGAGGCTCCAGCAGCGCATGGCGCTGAGCGGCCCGCCGAGACTGCCATTGCTAGTCCGCGGCCCATGTCCAGCGACGTCGAGATAGATGTCGAGTTATTGCGCGCCCAAGTGCGCGCCATATTCAGCGGCAATGAAGTACTGCAGAACCCAGACATCATGCCCACCATCTTTCACTTCTGGCGAGGTCTGTCTGGCGAGGATGTTCCAGGCACCCACTCCAGGGCTCTTTCCGTCTCGGTACTCCTTGCCATTCTTGAGATGACTACGCTCTCTTCATACAACAAAGCTGCTCTACACGTCACAGGCGTACTGAGCTCAATACTACCTCTCCTTTTCGAAAACAAGTGTGCTCCTGCAGAAGCTGGCCTGTTGCAAGATTTGGCTAACAGTTTGGTACAATATGGCATTAACAAGCTCGATGACGCCTACTACCTCTTCCGCAAGGCTGCGTCGTCCGAACAGGCTGCCGAGTTTCTTCTGCGAGCTATGCGTTCGTCTCGAGATCCGCCTTTTATACAGTTTGATCTGTCTTTGCATGGTTTCAGCGCGGTTGAGCTCCCAGATATTGGCCGGCCCTTCCCACCCGTTTCTCCCGGGGGTGGCTATACATTTGCCGCGTGGGTGCGGGTGGACAAGTTTGATACCGACTGCCACACTACATTGTTTGGTGCCTACGACGACACACAAACCTGTTTCCTAATGGCTTACTTGGAAAGAGATAGTCGTTGCTTCATTTTGCAGACCTACATGGGTCATTCAGCGGGCGTCGTTCCTAGTGTAAGGTTCAAAAAGGCACCGCGTTTTGAAGAGGGAAGATGGTACCACATTGCCATCGTCCATCGAAGAGCCAAGGCCATTAGCATGGGTCCTGCCAAAGCATCCCTTTTCGTGGACGGTGAGTTTACCGAAACAATGAAAGCGCACTACCCATCGCATCCTCCAGTGCTCGACAGTAGCCAGGATAGTTTTACCTCCATGTCTTCCAGTATCCCCAAGCATCATATACTCGCATTCCTGGGAACACCACGGAATCTAGCACCTCGACTAGGAAGGAATGTCATCTCTTCCAAGCTATCGGTTGCTTCTTTTCACCTTTTTTCAGAGCCACTGTCGGATGAACTGATTGCTGTATATCACAAGCTTGGCCCACGTTATTGTGGCAACTTTCAAGATAAGCTTGGATCATTCCAAACCTATAGAACCTCTGCAGAGCTTCACGTCCATAATGAGATGCTTCACCCCGGGAGGGAAGAGCGATCAGATATTGTGGCGGCCATCAGGGCGCCTGCAAGCCATCTCATGCCCGAGTCAAAAATAATACTGAGCTTCTCTCCTAGCTCCGTCATGGATGACGATGACAGGAATTCCATCGACGAGTCTCAGTTGATTCGGTCATTGTCGCGAGAGTCGGCCAAGACGCTTCACAAGTATACCAGGATGCATAGCACGCCAATCGTTATCAATGCTGCTGTTCCGTCAGTAAACGATGCACTGTCCCAGGCACGAGGATTTGGACGACTATCTGGTGACCCTGTTGTTGTCGTCCCCCAGGCCTTGGATGATGCCATCTGGCGGATTGGTGGATGTGTTGCCGTTGGCCTAAAGCTGGTACAGTCTGCCCAAACTTTAGCAAGCATGCTCCGTGCCGTCAATATACTACTTGAGGCTGTCGGAGGCAACTGGCGCAACTGTGAGGCCATGGAACAGCGCAATGGATTTGCTGTTCTGGCTGAAGTCCTGCGCCAGAAGATTGGGTTCACCATGGGTGGATTGGTAGCAAGAAATGCATCATCGCTTGATATCACGCAGGAAGATTGCGAGGTCTTTGTTTTGCAGCTACTGCGCATCATTCTGCGATTTGTTGGTTATGACGAGCAGCAGCCGACCGAGTCACTCATCATCAATCCACTCGCATACAGAGTTCTGCTGGTTGATTTGGAGATCTGGCGCAGAGCCACCTCTTTGGAGACACATAAGCTGTACTACACGCAATTTGTCCATTTTGCTCGAGGTAGCAAACATCATCACTACAATGCTAAGCGATTTCATCGGATACGTATGTATGTTTTGCCACATCTATCGACCTCTAGCTAATATCATGAAGGTGTGGTCAAGCGCCTCACAGACGCTCTAAAAGGTGAAAGATTCACTCCACAAACCTTCAAGCTCTTCCTTGTTGCTTTCAAGACTCTATTGTTGACCAACTTTAATGGAGAGAACGCGAGGTCACTTTCCCTTTTCGTCACATACGCACTACATGACAGTCGTGCAACTTATGGGAAACGTCCGCTGCGTCCGAAAGCGAGCGCGGCTCGTCTTCGTAGAGGTACCACAGCTGCCTTGATACCAGATGGCACGTCACGGTCGGCTAGTCCATCTCAAGTTGGAACAGATACGCCACCGCTGTCTCTGCCAGATTTGGGTATCGCCATCCTCAATCTATTGTCAGAGCTGCTCTGTGACCCTCAAAACCCACATGAGGTAGTACGTTTTGCAAAGAACGTTACGGGTAAATGGCTTCTTTACCTGCTTGCTGAACCTGAGCAGCGGGTTGTTGTTCTCGGTGCAAAGATTCTTGCTCGGTTACTTGTGTTGAACGGAACGCATTACGTGAAGAAATTTGCCGACAAGACTGGCGGATTTATCCTCATGAAGAACAGGTTGCGCCATTGGTGGAATACACCAGGAATCTGGACCATCTGCTTTGCCATCTTGTTCGGTCGCGACGTGGCAACTATAGACTTCGAGCGTGATTTCGATGTGTTCAATCTCGTCGATATATTCATCGCCCACTCGCCTCAATCTGAGCTTAAGATCTGCTATCAAGAGGTTTTTCCTGTGATCACCGCGATGCTAGAGACAGGTTTGCGAGCGATTGTTCGCGATCGGGATCTGGCTCGAACGGACAACAACGCTTCCAGACAGGAAAACGGCGAAGGCTCGGTCACTCGTGGCCGACGCAGAACCATGTCATTGAACGCTAAGCAGCCCACTGTTGGTATGTATGCATTTGCAAAATCGTTTCTTCGCTGCTAACCAGTAACAGATTTGCGTGCGCCCCAAACAGACCGCTTGAACGATTTTGCTGTCGTTTTAAACTCGGCCATCCAATTCTTGTCTGAGCTGCATTCTCGGTCAGAGAGTTTCCGTGACTATGCGAACACATCCACCTATGTCCAGGAGTTGTTGTTTGTTCTGTACCCGGTGATTGTAACCTCTGACAGTGTGAGCGCAGAGACTGAGCTGCTTTCAAGAGGCTCAGCATTGACGTTCGAGGGCCAGGATGTCGTAATACAGCCGCTTTCCAAAGCCAATGGACAAACAGCGCCTGTGATTCGGACCACCAATGTCAACACCTCACCTGCGCCTTTGTCTCGGCGCGTCTTACCTCTTCGTAAAGCATCTTCTTTCGTTCTCGTATCAGCGGATAAGAAGCAACCCACCCAACAACCATCTCCGAACCCGATTCTCTCCTCAAAGAACATTGCCCCTGTGCCGCTCAAGGTGGGCAGCTCAGTAGTCGAGGCGATGCTAGAGGTCGTTCTCGATGTGTTCAAGGACCAAATATTTACGCGCAAAGAGTTCCCTGGCTTGGGACTGTTCTTGAAAACGCCACCAGGCTTCCAAGAACATCAGGCATATTTCGAGTCATACATTCTACGGCAGACCATGCTGTCTGTGAAGAACGCACTTCAACTGGACCAGAAACTTTTGCACGAGCCGCGAGTTCTTACGAACCTCTCACGGTTCGTCCAGCACGTGTCTGAAGCCGTCTTCGAAGGCTGGTTCCTCGAGGGTGCAGAGCCATTGCTCGACTTTGCTGGTTTTCTTCTGGAATACTTGGAGCGCCCTGATGTTGCGGCTATCAAATCTGTTAGGCTTTGCACACAAGCCATTCAGTCGATCCGGACCACATTCTTAAGAGTTGCTCTTCTCCGGTTAGCAGATCCAGATGAGTCCGAAGGCGGCGCAACTACCACAGCAGTCATCGAGAAGATGGTATATTGGCAGCCAATCATTCTCTCGTCTGCCAATAACGAAACTTTCTCTTTGAAGATGATTTGCTATCTGCTCTACTCTCAACTGTCGTCAGAACACATGACTGTACGCCTTGCGGCGGCGAGTTTCTGGAGGTTGCTCATGGTACAGAAGCCTCATGAAACGTCCATGATTCTGGCCGACGCCATTCATGGAGACATGAAGGATCTATACGATGGCTTTCAGAAGCTTGTTGAGTTGGACAACGAAACATTCCTAGAATGGCTTGACAAGAATAAGACTGATATGGATAAATTCTTCCACAACTCGATGACTAGATCATGGGAAGAATATGTGCACAGCCAGAACAAGAAGACCGAAGAGACATCACAGAGACGTATCGCCAAGCGCAAAGAGAAATTGAAACAGTGGCATTCGGACGAGCTTGTGGCTGATAACGTGTGGAATCATCATGAGAACTCGACAAATCACTGGCGATCGAACATACATGCTTCAGAACGCATCAAGCACCAGCGTGTTTTGCAGGACCAGCAAGACAATGCCACTTTCATGACAACGGTCCTGGCCAAACTGGATCACCAACTGAAAGGCCCATGTGGCCTGTTCGAGAATAGTCCACCCGCCAGGTGGCGGCTCGATGAAACAGAAGGCCGTGACCGAAAGCGCTTGCGCATTATTGTCGATAACACCACTCGCGATCAGACCTACCAGCCCAAGCGCAAAGATACAGATCCGCGGGAGAGACTTAAACTGGATACCACTGTACCTGCCATATCTGCTAAAGAAGCTGTTGAGGCCACTCCCGTTGTTGGGCGATCAGCCAGATCCTTGTCTACAGCGACTGCATCGGGTGACCCAACAGAAGAGGCAGAGTCGGGTAGCGACGACGACTTTGAAATGGTCGAGGCGATGTATGAGGATGAAGACGGCTTCGAAGACAAGAATCGCAAAGTCATGCGCAGCCTTAATCGAGGCGACCAAGTCCAGTATGTGTGCAATATTTCACGCGTAGTGGGTCTCGAAGCTATAGAAGGCCTTTTGATTGTCGGAAAAGACTGTCTCTACCTGCTTGATGACTTTTTCCAAAGATCCGACGGCGAGATTGTACGTGTCTGGCAAGCACCGCCTGATGAGCGTGACCCATACGTGCAGGTCATTGCCGGCAAAGAGGCGGTGACCAACCGTCGCCCGCCGCCCAGAAGCCAAGAAGATGCAGTAAGAAATTGGAAATGGACCGAAGTCATCAGCATCTCCAAGCGGCGTTTCCTACACCGAGACGTGGGCATTGAGATATTTTTCGACGACGGACGCAGCTACCTTCTAACAGCCATCTCTGCACAAGCTCGTAACGACATACATTCAAGAGTTCTTCAGCGAGCATCGCATGTTGGAAATCCGGATAAGCTTGCTAATTCTGAGATTTCATGGCGTCTCGATTCCTTGCGCAACCCTGAAGAAGCACCCCAGACATTTGGCTCACGCTTTGCGTCCGCCTTTGGCTCAGCTTCGTCTCATCCAGCAACGAAGAAGTGGCTGAAAGGAGAGATGTCCAACTTCCACTACCTGATGTTTGTAAACACACTTGCTGGGAGAACCTTCAATGATCTCACTCAATACCCGGTCTTCCCCTGGGTGCTTTCGGATTACCACAGTGAAGAGCTAGACCTGAGCGATCCCAGCAACTTTCGTGATCTGCGGAAACCCATCGGCATTCAAGATCCCAAACAAGAACATCTAATTAGGGAAAGGTTTGCTTCTTTTGCTGAGATGGGTGATGCCAGCCATGCCTTCCATTACGGCACCCACTACTCGTCTGCCATGACTGTGGCGTCCTACCTTATGCGCCTTCAGCCGTTCAGTGCAGCATTCTTCCTAATTCAAGGCGGTACATGGGATCACGCTGACCGCATGTTCTATTCAATCCAGAACGTATGGGAGTCGGTATCAGCTAAGAACATGGCCGATGTACGCGAGCTTACACCCGAGTTCTATTTCTTGCCAGACTTCCTGACAAACGTCAATGGATACAACTTCGGTCTGCGTTCTGACGGCTCTACTATTGACAACGTGAAACTGCCTCCCTGGGCCAAGGGCGATCCTGCGATTTTTATCGCGAAGCAGCGAGAAGCCTTGGAGAGTCCGTACGTTAGCCAGAATTTACACCACTGGATTGACTTGATCTTCGGATACAAACAGCGGGGCGAGGCGGCTATTGAGGCTGCAAATGTGTTCCACTACATGACTTATCAAGGCGCAATCGATCTTGACTCTATTACAGACGAGAAGGAGCGAGCGCAAAAGATCAGTGTTATCAACAACTTCGGACAGACGCCTCCACAGGTCTTCCAGAGACCACACCCTCAGAAGGACAATGTCACTAGGCCCACTAGGCTCGATACGTCAGCAGAGAGTTTACATCGCGTGCCGGGCGCACTCCTCGAGACCCACGATCGCATCGCATCCCTCAATTATACCAGCAAGAGCGATAAGCTCCTGTGTTCGGCACCGTTCCGCCAGAATATCCCTCCCAACCATGATCGGTATATGGAGTGGGGCTTCACGGACGGTAGCATTCGTTTCTACGAGTCGAGTTCCAAGAAGCTGATTGGATTGTTTGAACACCTACACTCTGGGCAACTGACAACGTCGCATTTTGTCGACGGCCGAACGTTGATCACTGCAGGAACGGACTGTACCCTTGCCATATGGACCATCAACAAAGGCGAGCGTGGCCGTATCGAGCTTCAAAACGCCACCACGCTTTTCGGTCACAAGTCGCCAGTGATGACGATTGCCGCCAGTCGTGCATTCTCTGCGTTCCTATCTGCTTCACTTGATGGACGCGTCTTTCTCTGGGACCTTAACCGCAACGAATTTGTGCGCGAGCTTGCCCTCGGTGCGCAGTCAAAGCGGAACCCAGTGCCGGTACAAGCAGCTAGGATCAATAGTGTAACAGGTAACATTGTACTCGCCTGTGGAAACCGACTGATTATCACGACGCTCAATGGCGCGATACTGCTTGATGAAGACATCTGCGACAGTGAAGACGACGCAGACTACATCACAGCTGTGGCAGTTTATGAAGGAGTAGGCAACGAGTGGTGTGAACGCGAACTCATCTTCACTGGGCATAGAAGAGGAGTCGTAAAGGTCTGTACTTCATTCATTTTGTACCCTAATATCACATCTTGCACCTGCTAACATATACTAGATCTTTCATCTAGCGCCAACACCTCCAGCCATGCCTTCCTCATCTTCAATACCCACCAAATGGTCTGCCAATCTCATCAACGTCTTGAACCATGGCGACCCTGCATTACTGGCACAATCAGCACCCATTACGTGTATATTGCCTATGCCTCATAACGTCTATACGGGCGATGAGGACGGTAGAGTGGTAAGCAGTAAATTTCCTATTCTTGATTTATCGCGAGGGAGAGAGATGCGTAGATCCGGTGGATCGTATGATGACTGGCGGGCGCCCTAGATTCTTGGTGACTTTGTGTATTTCATTGATGCTAACATACTATAGTACGAATGGGACTGCGTGCATCGGCAACATTGAGAGTTTGGGCATCAATCAACCAGTTACTATGACGAATGAGCTCAAAATATACTTGAAGACGTGTATCTGACCACCTGGAATTGAGCGTGAGGAGCCGTGCAAGTTTTCACAGTGGCGGCGTTTTCTTGTGCCTAGTCTTTGTCACCAATGAAATGCGTTGGACTTTTGAATGCAGATATATTGTCTGGAAGCTCATTCTTGATTGCCTAATCCCGTATGGACTTGTGTGGAATGGGGGTCCGTTCGTATGCCAAAGATGACGTCCAAGAAGCCAAAGGGACAAAGTTAGTCAAGAGGCAATGGAAAGATTTACGCTTTTGGGGTTAGCGGATGAAAGAGGGGTCTATTGTAGTGCATATCCAGGAAGATGTCTTACTAGACATGTGATAGCCTAGAGGATATGTTACGTGGTAAAACGTCCAAATGCATCGCGTGACTGACGAGCGAGTTATCGGTAGCAAGAAGAGATTTGATTCATCTCGAGCGGCTGGTCGGTACACATGGGCATTCCACGCCACGTCCCAACACAGCATGACCTGGGCGCCAAGCCACGTGCTGGGAGCCAATCCGCGCCTTCCAACACGTCATACTTTGCCTTAAGTCTCGGCCGTGTCCCGCTCGTCGCCTCTTGAATCCCCAGCTTCGCAGATGATGCGACAATCCGAGCGACAAACCGAATACATACATGGACGACTCGCCGAAAACGCCCGCGCCGTCAGACATCGCGGCTAAGAAGCGCAGACGACCAATTAATGGTATGTGTCATGGACTTTACCGGCTTTGAATGCTGCCATGCCTGGGCTAATAGCACCTGGATAGCCTGTACTACTTGCCGTGCGAGAAAGGTAGGCCCTAGCGGTTGATTTCTTTTGTCTTCTTTTGCTTTTTTGGGGTTCGCATCATGGTTCGGTCGGCAGCGACGTGCATGGGACAGCGCAGGAGCAAACACTCTGCCAGCGCGGTGGTAGCAGTGCGAGCCGACAATTTAGTCCTACGACTATCAGAAAGCCAAAATAAAATAAGATACATGACTAAACAAGGCTCACGCTCTCATAGGTCAAATGCGATGAGCGACCAAACGGCTGTCTGAATTGCGAGAGGCTTCAGCTAGATTGTGTACAGAATGGCGGTGTCTCCGCCGCAACAAAAAGACCACACACGACTTACGAACCAGTAGTTGGAATCAAGAGAAAGCGCACATTCCGATCTTGCATTCCTTGTAGGGATTCAAAAGTCAAATGCTCGGGCGAACGACCGACCTGCACAAGATGCCAACAACGCCGCACAACGTGTGTCTACGATGCGGAGCACAACGAACCAGCTTGGGTGCAGAGCATCGGCACTCCTGCGTCAGGCTTACAAGCAAACTCAGTTGTGATATCTCCTCATGGCCCCCAGCCTCCACCCAACAGCGTTGGGATGCTCGGTTCGATGTCGAGTAGCGATCCCGCTGTACCCGGATGCCCGCCTGGGCTATTGTGGTGAGCTGAATACCATCACACGAGAACGCCCCATACTGAACGAAGCGTGTAGGTTGTTCACTAAGCAGTTGCCGCCGAGAAACAAACTACATCCCTTGCTAGACGCGTATTTCAACAATGTGCACCCTATCCGAGTTTTTGCGTTCGAACACAAACCTTCGTTTATTCGAATGTTGGATGAAGGTCAGCTGGTAGATATGTCGGACCAGGCGCTTCTGCACATCATGTGTGCATTGGGTGCTCGGTTTTACGCCCTCGACTATCATGAGTCGTACGCGCCCTTGACCAAAGATTTGATACAATCGGCTGGGAGCCAATGGGCCAAGGTTGCCGAAGAGATGTTCTTTGCAGACTACAGTACTATCTCAATCACCAAACTCAAAGTTTTGGTCCTTCTTCACGACCAGGAAGCAAGGAACGGCAACTATGCTGGCTCCTTTCTCCTTACTGGTCTAGTTGTACGTATGGCACATGCTTTGCAGCTGAACAATGAAGTGGCATCCGATATACTTTGCAAAGAAGTTGGAGGAAGTCCGAACGAGGTATCTGTCCGAGAGTCTCGAAGAAGGTTGATGTGGGCGTGTTACATGATCGATGTTTGGGCTGGTAGCGGTGTCGATCATCTCACTATACTCAATGAAAGAGATCTCAAGATCCAACTTCCTTGCAACGAGCGACAGTTCTCACTACAGATACCATGTGTCACTGAGCGGCTCGAGAAAGGCACACTGCTGGATTTCATGCCTCAGGAAGATATACCAGAGAAGCCAGCGGACAACCTGGGTATGGCAGCTTACTACGTACGCATCGTCAGCATATGGCGAAGAGTTCTACGGTAAGTCACAGCATGCACAGATTACTGTCTAGAGCCTAATGCTGATTCTTCACAGCTTCGTGAAGCACATGGACGAAGAGCAGCCACCCTGGCTCCCAAACTCAGGATTTGCTGTCTTAATTGCTGACATACAATCGTGGAGACAGAGCTTGCCATCTTGGCTAGATTTCTCGGCAGACAACATCTACATCCGACGCGAATCACACCAACTAGGTGCTCTACTTCTTATCCATTGCATGTATCACCATGTTATGTGTGATGTGCATCGAATCGCCCTCCCTGATCTTTTCAAGAACCAGGAGCCTTTTGTTTTCCCCTCGGACCAGCAACCATTCGTGAGCCACCTACAAGATGTCTGCTTTGAACATGCGCAGCGCATGTCAGTTCTTGTCTCACACATACTCCAACATGGTGTCAAGCACTTTGCAGACTCGATACTGCCTTCGTTTGTCTACAATAGCAACAGGATCATGCTCTATTATATTGCTAGGATTTTAGATGTATCCAAAGCCGACACTGGAACTGTCATTACGCGTACCGTCGAGTTGGTACAGTATAACAACCGGGCACTGCGGGAAATGGCGCTGATATACCCCCTTGCTGAGTCCTTGTGCATCACTTCGGAACGCTGGCTGGAGACTGTGCGAGACAGCCTCGCTCGTGGGCATTCGGCCGACTACATCGCGCCCCAAGATCCGTCCGAGAATGAAGCGCGGCGCATCGTTGGAGCTCCTGCCCCAATGGAAGGCACTCCTCGGCAGAGAAACGCTGCTATCTCCATGATAACCCCCGTCGAAGAGATATTGTCAGCCACGTCGCCGTCAACTCTCCGCACAGCTAGTACTGGCTATCCGTTTACTGCTCCAGCTCTGGACGAGTCATCGTCGACCTCAAAGTCAAGCCATTGCATAAACTCGCCACCAGAGCACCAAATAGAACCAATGTACTCTGCGCCCGGTGCTCCTGCAGCTTTTGAGCAGCCCATGTTCAACCTTGACGATTTGCAGAACTTCTTCGGGTGGGAGGCAAGTGATGACGAGAACGCCCAGTCGACTGGATTCGAGGCATTTGGCCCCTTGGGCTGGGCGAACAACTTCTCCATCATGTAAGGATGTGAAGGGATAGTGTACGAAATCTGATGGTCAGTTTTGGTTTACCTACTTGCACTTCTATGTCTGTTGCGTTGCTTGAGGAACACTTTTCTCTTTTGGAGGTAGTTGTTCAATCATCAACATCTATCCGATAAGCCGACATTCATACTGTCACGGCTTTGTGCACGAGACACCGCTGTTGTACTACGTCGCTAACGCTGCTCACATGATGGGCTAGTCATACTCTGATTATAGATTGGCTGGCTACAACAAGGCCCAAGGTGGGGGGGAAGAAAGTCGTCTGGCGAGTAAAGAATATTGGCGTTTTGGGTTGCGGCTAGTTTTGTATATTCGGGAATACAGGGTTGGTGCAATTCGACAGCAAGGCAATTATGAACTACTCAAGGCAGATCGATGTACGCAGGGTAAACACGAGTGAACAATAATAAGTCATAGGAAGTGCGACTCTCATGTTGTTCGATGCAGATACTGAACGTAGACTACTTTCACCTGGCCGCTCCGTAACGAATAGAGTAAGGGTACAGACTAGCAAGCCGCCCCCCGTAACGGAGATCTCCGGCACTAAGCAACCCTGACCAACGGTCGATTCTACTTTCCCCCCTCGAATCGCTCTCAATCAAGTTGCGGTTTCGGTTTCGCGAGGACATCACTTTCACGACGTTACGACCTATTGACGACTATTTTGCATATTCCACTCTCTTTCTTGTCTTTCTGAACTGCTAGAGCTACGTCTGTGCGGCCTAGATTAGCTCAATACCATCTGCGATCACACAGGTTGGTCGACTCGCCGCCGCCCTCGCGCATTAGAGATTCGCTGCATCTGAAAGTTCGATTACAAGCTTTTCCAAGCTCATAATCGAGAGCGAAGCTACGCGTCGTCCCTATCTATTCGCAATGCCTGAGACAACCAAGGTGGTGCCCCTCACCTGCCATGGTCACTCAAGACCGGTCCCCCACATCCACTTCTCGTCTCTCGTGGACGAAGACCAGTACTACATTATATCGGCATGCAAGGACAACAATCCCATGCTTCGCGATGGTATAACAGGCGACTGGATTGGTACTTTTCTGGGCCACAAGGGCGCTGTCTGGCAAGCAAGGCTATCTTCAAACGCCTCTTTGGCAGCTACGGCCTCAGCAGATTTTTCTGCGTACGTATACTCCTCCATGTTCTCGCGGCGAAATTGCTAATAGTTCGCAGTAAAGTCTGGGATACCCATACTGGTGAAGCTCTGCACACCCTCGCTCATAACCACATTGTCCGTGCGGTCGCATTCCCCAACCAGCCCCACCCTCAGATCCTTGCGACGGGAGGAATGGAAAAGAAGCTGCGTATATATGACTTGTCCCGCAGCGATGCGACAAGTTTTGAAATCGGCGCTGGAGTTCATGCTGGGACTATCAAGTCAATCGTTTGGACGTCGGATCCCAACGTCATAATTACAGCATCCGAGGACAAGAAGATTCGCTGGTGGGATCTGCGACAGGAGTCGACAATTGGAGAGCACGCGGTAGAGGGCACAGTGGGTTCATGCGAGTTGGATAATACCTCCTCGGATGGAGTATTGAGTGTAGCGGCTGGAAACAGCGCCTACTTCTTCAACAGTCTGCTGCCGGGCTCGCTCATCAAGAGCGTCAAGACGCCATATGAACTCGCCAGCGTCGCACTGCACAACGGAGAACGGAAGTTTGTCACTGGTGGTAGCAACCAGAACGACACGTGGGTTAGAGTTTGGGACTTTGATGAAGAGAAGGAGCTTGAGACAAACAAGGGACACCATGGACCTATTTGGTCGGCGAGCTTTTCGCCTGACGGAAAGCTCTATGCGACAGGCAGCGAGGATGGTACAGTCAAGCTCTGGAAGTTCACGACAGGACCGTACGGCCTGTGGAAATAGTGGTGCTTTTTGCGGCCTGTGCTGCTCACTATGTCGTCGCGCACGTCATTTACAGCTACGGTGGCGCGAGACTTAAAGTTCCAACACCTGAACAATAGCAAATGCGATATAAGCAGTATTGATTGGCACGCAAACTGCCACACAATTCATCTATTTATATCCAAAGCCGATCAAAGTGATACCAGTTCTGAGAATGATGTTCTTGATAGAGCAAGGAACTCACCAACACCCTAGGTATCTGAAGCTACTCTAAGTAGGGTAACTATAACCGGGAATTACCTGATTCAACATGCCGAAGGATCGACAGCACCAATGGCGGCTGCATGTGCTCGCATGATGCTACGACCTGCCCAAGCTATGTGCAACCTCAACACGGAGATAAGGGCGGCTTGGTGAGATACGACGATAACCAGGCTCGTAGGTGTCGCCAAGGGTGGGAGGACAGATAACTGATCGGCAATATAAGGTTAACGACTTCCTCGCTGTTACCATATAACCCTTCAATTGTCACCATCGGCGATAGCACCGAGCCAAGGATCCTTGTTTACCCCTCCCCCTCGTCTTGGAGTCTCACTGGGTAGATTTAACCCTTTCAGCCCCCAGATTTACAAGCCCATCCGTATGCAAGATGGGGGGAAAAGAACATGACATCTCGCCTGCGCGAGAGCCCAGTGTGGACGAAGGCCAAGTGGAGGCTGAGAAGCAGATGCGCGATATCGGGGCCGATCTGTATCTTGAAGTTCAGCAATACTCAAGAGAAGAGTTGGAGGCCGAGCAGAAAGTCGTGCTTAGGAAAATCGACTGGGTGATAATGCCCATGGTATGTGTTCTTATTTATATTCTTCTGGATCAAGCACGACATAGCTGAGTGAAGGGAAAATAAAACAGATATGCATAACGTATATGATACAATTTCTCGACAAGCTCAGCCTAAACTACGCAAATGCGTATACTCTGACGCCAGATCTTGGTCTCCAAGGAAGCCGCTACAGCTGGGTAGCGGCCATTTTCAACTTTGGCTACCTCTTCTGGGCACTTCCTGCAAACTATCTCATCCAACGCCTTCCCGTGTCGAAGTACACGGGGTCCATGATCCTGCTGTGGTCTATACTACTCTGCTGCCACGTCGCAGCCAAGAACTACGCTGGCATGCTTGTCCTCCGCTTTCTCCTGGGCATGTTCGAGGCCTCGATATCGCCGGCGATTATGAACATCGTGAGCATGTTCTACCGACGAGACGAGCAGCCGCTACGCATGTGCATCTTCCTTGCCTTCAACGGCGTAGCCACCATGATCGGCGCACTGCTGGGCTACGGGCTGGGCCACGCACATTCTCCGCACATCAAGACGTGGCAGCTCATCTTCCTCGTCATCGGGCTGCTCAACTTTGTCTGGTCGTGGGTCTTCCTCTGGGTAATGCCAGACAGCCCTTCATCGGCAAAGTTCCTCACGCACAAGCAGCGCATCGTAGCTATTGACCGCATTGCCAGCAACATGATTGGCGTCAAGACGAAGCAGTTCCAGAAGCACCAGGCCATAGAAGCCCTCTTTGACTTCAAGGTCCTCTGCATCGCGCTCATTGGTCTCTGCTGCGGCGTTATCAACGGCGGCGTTTCAAACTTTTCTTCCTCGCTCCTTCGCGGCTTCGGCTTCAGCGGCATATACGCTACTCTGCTGCAGCTGCCCACGGGCGCCATAGAGTTCGTCGTCGTGCCCATCTGCGGTCTCGCGGCCGGCTACTACAAAAACACGCGCTGTCTCATCCTCGCCGTCATTTGTCTGCCGCCGCTCGCTGGCCTCCTCGGTATCCGCCTTACGCCCTTATCCCACCGCTGGAGCCTCGTCGGCTGCACGTGGCTGCAGTACATTATCGGGGCTCCTGTGATCCTTTCTTGGAACCTGCTCACGACGAATATCGCGGGCCACACAAAGCGCAGCACCGCGAATGGAATGTGGTTTGTGTTCTACGCTGCAGGCAACATTGTGGGCGCCAACATTTTTCTGGCCAGAGAGGCGCCAAGATACTTTTCGGCGCTTACGGGCTTGATTGTGTGTTACTGTGCCATGGTGCTCGTGGCGGGCGTGTTGGCGGCGTGGATGAGCTGGCAGAACAAGACGAGGGATCGCTTGTGGGGGGCCGGCGAGGATGAACAAGCCATCAGGGATGGGTTCAGTGATTTAACCGATGTGCAGGCTAAGCATTTCAGGTATGCGATTTAGACGGTGGTGAGGGAGGTTGGCAGGTTTTTTTTGGCTTACAAGAAGACAATTGATGGAGTTTTTTGGATACACATATGGCACGACAAACGCTTGCCATGCAATTGATAGAGTGCGGACGAGAGAAACGAAACATATACTCGGCCAATTTATCCGGAAAGTTGCTATGTGTTTGCGACATTGAGCTTCCTCAACTCCTGTGCCAACTCTTCTTCTTCTTTCTCGTCTTTCACTTCGTTACCGCCGGGATGAAATCCAATGCCCTTACATCCACCTTGCTTGTCGAACTCCACGCCAAGTACTTCCTTGGCCACCCATTGTGCGGTTCGGGCATGTAAGCTCGGACCTACGAGACCATCTGCTCTCTGCCCTCCGTACACACTACTACGTCCTTCAGCAAGCGCCTGATAAACGACCAGCTGATCGCGCAGATGCTCATCTACACAGCCGCCATGTTCGATCTCGGCTAGCAAGTTATCAGATACGGTTTTTACAATAGAAGAAACAATCTGCTCCTGTTTGCCTGGCCGTACACCACGATCATACAGCCAGTCGTGGCCTAGTTTCATGCCGGTGGATGTGGTGGCTACTAAGAGGAGATAATAGGTTTTTTCGTGAGGGGATTCTTCAAAGTAGATTTCTATATCCAGTTCGTTTTTGACGTTGTTGCTGGCGAGGAAGCGAGATTGCCGGCGCTCAAACAGGGTGTCAAATTCTTCGTGGAACTGCCGTTCAGTGATTCTGGGAGCGATTATGGTTGCTGTCACGCGTGCCACGTCTCCTCTGTTGACTAATTGAAAAGACGATAGTTTACTGCTTAGCGGGGTGATGGTATACGTGACGCTTCCGAGACTGGTATTGCCTTGTGACCAGCCTCTTGAGTGCAGTTGGGTACCGATACGTGGTATGCCGATGAGCTCCAGCATTGGTATCAAGACCTGAGCAATGTAGTCGCATGAGGGTGAGTTGGATACATTAGTCCCTCCTATGATCTCAACATGTATCGGCGAGCGAGCACCTGAGAAGAGAAGATAGGGCAATATGGCCTGTAGAACCAGGTTGACACTCCCCGGAGTAGTTTGCTTGATGCATATCCTTTCCGCTTCGAGATTCTTCTTGGCTCCTTCGATGGCGTTTGGAACAAATGTGATTTCCTTGCTCTTCAGTTCTGCGCCAGTAATGTGCGCATTAGAGGCTTGACCGAGCCATTGTACGCTGGTCAAGTGCTGAGCCTTTAGGCCACCACCACCCGAACGACCTGCGCGAATGTTGTTGATGCTGATTGGTTTGTTGGTGAGAGCGGAAAGACCAAGGGCTATGCGGACTAATTGACCTCCGCCTTCAAGAGTTGCTCCATGCAGATGAATTGGAAGGACTGACGCCATGGTGAAAAATCGGAGAGACGGTTGTTCGTGGAGATCAGTTTGGAGATTCGCAAACAACAGATCGTTTGATTTTGATAAGAGGAGCTGATCAGATATATCGTATAGCGGCCGTCATCCCAGCTTGTATGAGTGAGGATGAGTCAATCGCCCTCACCTTCTGGCGGTCATAGCTGTGGCTGTGCGTCGTATCAATCAACAGTGGATGATGCAACATTACCCAAGAATTCTTTGTGCCTTGTGCATCATTGTACTATACACATGGGCGTTAGAGTGGGAGAAGAACGGATGTCTGGTGTCCGCGAGGGAGTAGCAATCTGCTGTAGCCTACTTGCTCATGACGTAGTGCAGACACACAAAGACGCACCACAAAACATACGCACCATCTGGAGCGTAGAACGAGCTCGTAACAAAAGCTTTGCGTTGAAGATAAAGGCAAGCTGAAGTCTCTCCAGTTGCTTGGCTCAGGGTCACTGTCGGAGCAGCCGCGGCACGTGTCGGCGCAAGACCGACGCAGCGGTCCTGTCGTCATCAGGGACGCCGAACTTTTGATCATCAACTCCGAAGTCGTCCTCTTCCCACGCCAGCCCATCCACCACCATGACGAATGCCTTGATAACGATCCAACCCGCCCTCAGAACTCGGTAGTCATCTCGTCTACCCTATTCAAGCCATGCGCGGCCCGCTGGCTTTCTCCGCAAAGGCCTGGCATGGGCCAGGCAACGGAGCTCTCTTCTCACAGATACAGACGCGCATTTCGTCGACGAAGCCGGCATTATCGAGACCAATTGCCACGAAACCGATACTCAATGCCCCAATTGTGAGGGGGACACCGAATTCCGCCTGTCTGTTCACATCGCCGATACTACGATTCGCAACCGCGGGCACCGCACGCCACAATGGCCTACAACAGCCAATTCGAATGTTCAATGCGACCCGGCATCTCTCAGAAGCATCAAGCAACGCCAGACCTACTAAGCAACGCAAATCTTACAAGGACGAAATCAAAGAAAAGGGCATTGTAGATCTCGAGGAGCATGACGGCGAACCAGAGCCTGAACAAGGCTTCGTCAAGTCTGAGAAGGCTGCCCAAGCCAAACAGGTCAATCTAAGTGCAAAGCTCAGCAAGGATGGCTCTGGATCGGGAGGAAAATCTGGCGGTATGAAAGAGATGTGGAGACTCATCAGCATTGCACGGCCCGAACTAGGCGCACTCTCTTTTGCTTTCATCTTCCTGCTCATTGGATCCGGCATCTCATTATCTGTACCCTTCTCTATTGGCAAAATCTTGGACGCTGCGACTTCGACAGAGAACACCAATGGCTTACTCTTTGGCATGACCCCCTCGTTATTCTACTTTGCACTCGCTGGCGTCTTGACTACCGGCGCTGCATTCAACTTTGGCCGCATCATCATCCTGCGAATTGTCGGAGAGCGCATTGTGGCCCGCCTGCGATCACAGCTCTACCGCAAGACATTTATCCAGAATGCCGAGTTCTTCGATGCGAACCGGGTTGGAGATCTCATCTCCCGCCTCGGCTCAGACACCATCATCGTTGGAAAGAGTATCACGCAGAACTTGTCTGATGGTCTGCGTGCGCTCGTCAGTGGTGCAGCTGGTTTTGCCATGATGGGCTTTGTCAGTCTAAAGCTTACCGGTATTCTTGCTTTGATTGCTCCGCCAGTAGCTCTCGTCGCATTCTTCTCTGGTAGATCTCTACGGAACCTCAGTCGTAAAATTCAAAAGAATCTAGGGACGCTGACCAAGATTGCCGAGGAAAGATTGGGCAATGTCAGGACCAGTCAAGCGTTCACCGGCGAGGTCCAAGAAGCATCCCGCTACAATCGTCAGATCAAGAGAATATTCGCACTGGGAAAGAAGGAAGCCGTGGTTGCTGCAAGCTTTTACGGAAGTACAGGCCTCATGGGTAATTTGACCATCATTTCTATCCTCTATGTTGGCAGCAACATGGTCAAGAATGGCGTCATCTCGATTGGTGAGCTCTCGTCATTCTTGATGTACACCGTGTATGCTGGTTCCAGTATGGTCGGCTTGTCTGGGTTTTACGGTGAAATGATGAAAGGCGTCGGTGCCGCTAGTCGGTTATTCGAGCTTCAAGATCGCAACCCAACAATCTCGCCAACTAAAGGTCTACCTGTCAGGTCAGCGCGCGGTCCGATCGAATTCAAGAATGTATCATTCAGCTACCCCACTCGGCCAGCAGTTCCCATTTTCAAGGACCTAAACTTTAGGATTGAGCAGGGTACCAACGTGGCTATCGTTGCGCCCAGTGGAGCTGGAAAATCCACTGTTGCTAGCCTGCTCTTGCGCTTCTATGTTCCAACTTCGGGTCTCATAACCATTGATGGAATGGATATCACTACATTGAATGCGAAACAGCTGAGGAGAAAGATTGGCTATGTCGGTCAAGAGCCTGTGCTCTTCTCTGGAACCATTGCAGAGAACATTGCCTACGGTGTACCTAACGCTACTCGTGCCGAGATTGTTGCTGCGGCGCGAAAGGCCAACTGCCAGTTCATTAGTGATTTCGTAAGTACGGCACCTTGTTTTCTTAGGCATTCCGCTGACTGGCGTAGCCCGATGGCCTTGAGACGCATGTTGGTGCACGTGGCACACAACTCTCGGGAGGCCAGAAACAACGAATTGCAATTGCCCGGGCTTTGATCAAGAAGCCCGATATTTTGATCCTTGACGAAGCAACAAGTGCCCTGGATGCTGAGTCTGAGACGCTTGTCAACCAGGCACTCTCCAAGCTTCTACAAGAGAGAAATACAACCATTAGCATCGCTCATCGTCTCTCTACCATCAAGCGCTCAGATCGCATCATATGCATCGACTCAGATGGCAAGGTAGCTGAAGAAGGCACCTACGAGCAGCTTAGTTCCAACCCGGAAGGCGCATTCAACAAGCTGATGGAATGGCAAATGAGCGGCGGTGACGTTCCAACCCGGGATGTTAAGAGCTCGAAGCCAACCGAAGAGGAAGAGATTGAGCGGGAGCTTGAGGAGGAAAAGGAAGAGGATGTGGGCCGTAAGATTGTGTAGGTGGATTGCCATATATCCCAGGTTTTGCCGGGATAATGACATGATATTGGTCACAAGGAGATTTCTTCGGCCCACTCATGCAACAAGCAGAGGATTTCTTATAAGTCTAACTAGGGGTTCTAAACGGTAACCGGGTCTGATACTTGTACTGGGCTGAAATGCCAGTACCGAACTTGATGTAGTCTTACAAGTGCGAGACTTCATGTGTAGGAATGTACATTTAGGATGAGAGGCCTGAAGAGGAGCTGGTAACGGCTTATTGCATAACCTGGTGTGTTATCATGATGCACAGCCCACCAGTCTCTTTGGAGTCATCACAACTTTGAGACAGGTTCGTCATGATAGATCCCGCTCATGCGAGTATTACCTCGTAATTCAACATTATTCTCCTCTCACCATCACTTCATTAACAGACATGGCGCTACTTCAGCACTTCTTCGTGAGTCTTTTGTCTGGGGATCCGCAACGGTGACACGATATTGTGACCAACATGGCGTCGAGCACACCAGCCACGTGGATCAGACTGCATGCATCATGGTTGTCCCAGACTTCAGATTACTACACAATGGGCTGCTACCTCACTATGCAGTACCAAACGGAGCACACCGGGTAGCTTACTTAGTACGCTTGCACTGCATTACCATGACCTAATCCAGCACGGCACCGCTCAGACGTCGCTCCATGGCCTGACACACTACCAGTAATGTCGAATCACGACGTAAGTTGGAAAAAGCATCTAGCGCAAGCAAAAGAAGTATTGCGCCCGTCCATCGCAATGGTGACGTCATGTGTACTGATGTTCCCCCCATTGCGACCCCTTGCATGCGCTCATACAACCGATCGTGCATGTACGTACCACCAAGCTTTTCTAATCATATATATAACTCCCATTTAGCCCGACGATCTTAGGAAAATCCTACCTTGATATTTTCCAATTTTTCTTCTTTTTCCCCAAATGCTTAAAACCTTATTCCGGACTCCCCTCCTCCGTCTTAGCACATCGCCATCGTCATCACTATCAATCGCTAAGCCCGTTGCTACACGGCTGAATCCCACGACTCGCAGCTTCCAGAGCAGCAGTGTCGTTAGATCGGTACTGAGTGGGAAAATGGAGGCGTACAAGAAAGTCGGGAATAGGGAGGATGCGCCGCCAAAGCATGAGATGGTGCATTTTCCGGGGTTGATGAGTGAGAAGAGGAGTTTTGGGGATTTTAGGACCGTGTTGCATACGGGGCTTTATAGTGAGTTTCCTCTTTCTCTCTATCTCCCTCGTTCTCTCTATTCAGAGATTTCTTTGGCTTTTGCATCTCAAATCACGTTTGTATGAGGACAGATTACTAACTTATCACCACCACCCCTGACAGGCCAAATCGTCGCCATGGAAGTGCCTGTAAATGGTGAAATCGGCGATGAAGTACACCTTGTTGATCAGATCTTGCTCTTCACGTCTGGTCGCGGTCTCGCTACTGTTGCGGGCAAGGACCAAGAGGTGCAGGCGGGGGATGTGGTCGTTGTGCCGGCAGGGACGCAGCATCAATTTGTGACCAAGGGAGATCAGCCGCTGGAGCTGATTACTGTGTATGCGCCTGCAGAGCATTTGCCGACTAGTGTGCACAAGACGAAAGAGGAGGGGGACAAGGCTGAGGAGGATGGGATTGACGAGGCGCCAGAGTGGGCGCTGAAAGGGAAGGCGGAGAATGAGAAAATGGGGTTGGTGAAGGAGAGTGGAAAGTACTAGGCATATGTGTGTCTAGATTGACCGAATTTAATCAGCGAGCAAAATGCATTCAGATGAGCGGCTCTCATGACAGGGATGCACACTTGTTTCCTCAGTGCGAACTACATGGCCGAGCAGACCAGGTTGTACGTGTGTAAAGATGATGCTAACCTAAAATAAGACCGATACTGTCAAGCCAAGTTCGCATACATTGGTAAGTTGCTGATCTAGTGACGAGTGATTTTGCGGAATGCTGCACGCAGAAGTGAAGCCGCAATCGCTAACGCCTGTACAGCCCATGTGGACGACTGCATTCCTTGGACGAGTGATCTTCCGATAGCGCCCCAAATCATTCAGGACGGCTACGCGCATGACTCAGCATGGTCGACGAGCTGCTGACCCACGAGCCAGTTGTCCACGAGTGGTTTGATGTCTATGGACGGTGGCGTACGATACCCCACCCACATTTGTGTAGCTAGAAGCTTGCAGTGAGTCACAAGCTAAATATAGTTATCGCACAGAGGCCAATTGCAATAGTGTGATTTGCGACAGTAGCCTGAGATCTAAGACGAGCGTTTGGCAAAAGCATTT
Organism: Curvularia sp. IFB-Z10; assembly: GCA_002161795.1. Taxonomy (NCBI): domain Eukaryota; kingdom Fungi; phylum Ascomycota; class Dothideomycetes; order Pleosporales; family Pleosporaceae; genus Curvularia; species Curvularia sp. IFB-Z10. The sequence continues at coordinate 2,130,490 of JPSZ01000001.1, forward strand.
CGTGAACAGAGCAGCGAGAGCATAAGCGTTTGCAGATTTAGACTCTGAAGCTCTGGGGAAGCATGCTCTTGCCTAAAAGATAATTCAGATTTTGACGAATTCATGACACAACTCCCGGACAGCGTTAGAGCTGGAGAAAGCATTCGATTGATAGAAATCATGTCACGTCACCCAGTATCTCCAAAATTTATGAGGTTGTGTAATTAAATAATGTATCCTAACTATACATAGCTCATTATCACAAAAGGTGGTTTAATGAATGCGTACGAGTCCTCTGCATTATGAATAGAAGTTGCATCTATTCTTGATATGATTCCGACCATAATTACGTTGACATATTGTGTGGGATAGGACATATATTTCAAATGGCCCTAACTCTATTCTAACTTTGATGAACTTGAGTTCTAATTACTCCGATTCGTATGATGACCGTACTCCGTGTTGCCACCCACTGTACTCCCTGATGTTTTTCTCTCTCTCCTACTATGCATACATACAATTCAAAGAGAACCCAAATCAATCTCCTGTGACCTACTCTTCACCATAACCTTCTGTTTTTCATTAAAAACATACTCTGCCCCTGCAAAAGGAGTTGCTAATCGTCCTTCCTCGGTAAACTTCCAGTCATACTTAAGAAGCAAGTAGACTATGATGATCTTTATCTCGTTGCTGGCGAAAAAGCGTCCTGGGCAAGTATGCTTTCCATACCCAAATCCTAGATGCTCAGGCGATCCTGTAACAAAATGCCATTTGCTCTGGTCAGTCTCGCGGAGCTTGAGAAACCGATCTGCTTCAAACTTTTCGCTGTTAGGGTAGAGAGTAGGGTCCGAGAGTCTGTGTTCGACAGAGAGTCTGTAGCCTTTAGGAATGATTGTGCCGTCGGACAGTGTTACGTCAGCTAGGACCACGCGTTGCATTCCAACTGTAGATGTTAGATATTCAGGACGAATACATAGTCAAGTTATAGACTAGAACTTACGGTCAGTCAACTTGTTCAAGCGCTGCGATTCCTTCATAGCGCTATCAAGTAACTTCATCGAAGCCAACGACGTCTTTTTCCAGCCATGTTTCGAGAGAGTTGAGACCATCTCTTCCCTCAGTCGTGGAATCCAGCTCTCAGTCTCGATGAGATCACACATCAATCCCGATATCATTTCCGTAGTAGTATGCACCGCCGCGAACGAAAGGAATAACTGCAGCTCTGCAAAATCAATCTTTACCCCTTTCGCCTTTGCCTTGTCGTCAATCCAGCTAATCATATCAGCAGTTTTTCCAGTAGCTTCGCCATTGGCTTTTCTCCGCAGGCGATTCTGCACAAGTGGATTGATAATTTCTCGAGACTTGGCAACTTGTTGCCTGCACACGCGAAGTTCGGGCATCCACCACTGTGCAATAGGTCGAAAGAGTGGAGGTAAGCCGCGTAATTTGTAGATTGCCCTCATAGCATTTTCAGTGTACGTTACGGCTATGTCAAGCCATTCTGCATTGTTTGAGAGTTCTGGGCCAAGGAAGACGTGGGAAGAGACGCGGGCGACCAAACGGTGGATGAGGGATTTTAGTTTTAGAGATTTCCAGTCTTATGGAGACGTCTTGTTAGTGTGTAATGGATTTGAGAGGATGCCAACACATACCTGGAACATTGCCTAGCATGTCCATAAGACCGGCTTCGACTTCGGCGTTCATGTCTTCAGTAATATTATCTGAAGATGTGAGTACCCTATACAACATCTAGAACTTGTAATGCATACCTAAAGATCGGGTAAGATTGAGCCGGACGACTTCTTGCGTAATGTCGTGTTGATCAACCACTAAAAAGGGAGTTAATCCCTGATAATGGCCCAACGCGTCCTATCACAAGTGACACAGTCAGCTCTATCCAACAACAAGATAGCTTCGATCAAGTTGACTCACCTGTATCAAATGTCTACCAAAGTGAAGCTCCTTCATATTACGTATTTCATTCGCAAATGAGTTTGGCAAAAAAACTAAAGGCCCCGTAGAAGAAACCACGGCGATAGCACCTTTGATCTGTAACAACTGTTAGCGGATGTATTTTTGCCATTCAGACTTCTGTTACTTTTTTCATTCCTCCATAAAGAATCTCCTTAGCATTCATAAGCCACTGCTCTCTCGCTTTGGAGGAATTTTTCAAAGCATCCTCACTAAGAGCATACCAGGTCGCATTTGTAGCCACGCGTTGACCAAAGACAAAGAAATAGAAGATGCCTAGAGAGCATGCCACGGCTGCTGTAATGATAGGAGCAAGTGGAGGGTCATAGGGAAGATGAGGGGTTGATTCGACGACACTCCGCACTGGCTCCATGATTGACGTCAATGTATGAGCACCGTTCTGTCGACGACAACACAGTCAGTCTCTCTATTTATCAATAGGGTTAGGGTTACTAAGCGGATACTGGACTCTTCCGTTGCCGTCCCCACTATTTAATGTACAGTCTGCCGAGGTGACTAAGGGCCTGTTCGGCAGAGCTCCAGTTCCAGCTCAGCTCAGCTGGGCTAAACCAAAAGCAGTAATTGCAGTGTACCCCAACTAGAAATGGGCGTCGTGTTCGGCACGATTTCAGCTCAGCTCAGTTCAGTTTTCACAGCTAAAGGTCCAGTTTGTTAGCGTTGCCGCGAAGGATTTAAACCATGTCTAGTGCTTAATCTACCCTGTTAATTACTTAAAGTAGATGCTAAGCACTCCAGCTCGCTGCTGCTGCTCATGAGCAACACTTCTAGTTTGAAGTCACATGATAGGCCGCTTTTAATGGCTTTTTAACGCTCGAACTGAACTGAAGGATACCTGCGGAACACGCTGTCTAGTTTGACGCTGTTTACCCTGGCAGACTGTAACTATACACATATGCCCGACCTCTGTTACGCGTCAGCGTTTCAGCCACCGTGATGTTTGAAAGCGTACAGCCCTACAGGAGTTATCCTCGTTAGTGAGGTGTTTTTGTTCCAAATAGGTATAATCTGCCGGCCAGGGCTGTATCCATCTTTCATAATTGGTCGAGACAACAGCCCCTAAGAAAAATTCCTACTGCGTTCAGACTCAGCCTTTATTACAGCCCTAGTAGACTGTCCTTATAGTAACTTAGGCCTTGGTCGATCCACTGTATCATGCGTTTTAATTCGGCTGAAACTTCTCAAAATCTTTCCTAATAAGGATAGCCCCTGTAGGGCTGTATGCGGCCTGGAATATCCGAAGCATCCGACACTTAGGGCCTGTTCGGTTGAGCTCCAATTCCAGTTCCGCCTGTAGCCGACGTCCTCCTCCTCATCCCTCATAGGGCAGCTCGTAATAAGTTTCACCATTTGCGATTTGTCGTGAAATCGGTTTATAGATCTCCTCAAATTGCGCGCAAGGTCGCGGTCGCTCCCACGTAGACGAAAGCTTAGACAGGGCCTAATTTGCCACTCGCTTGTAGCGATCGCGCAGCATAATACCATCGTCGTGGGCCAGCATACCGTTTTCGACTAAGTTGCTAGCTATTACGTCAATGAAGTTATTGTATTGCACAGCCTTCAGTATGCCTTCTAGGCCGGGCAATTGTCGTATTTCGATCCATTGCGATTGGATGTGGTACCAAATAGCTCTCGTTTTATTCAAGAATTCTTCCTCAATTTTTGGATCGGTCCACAAAAAAACTCTATCAGCTTGCTATGCTCTAGATCGAACACGACGTGATGCTAAGAGGCGTTTCCTGTGCCCTAAATCGCCTAAAACCTCCTCTCCCTGTTCATCATCAGATGCATCGATAAAGATCGGCACATCGACACTACCACCTCAAATGATAGGTTTAGATTCCAAGGGCGCAGGTCGTTTAGGAAGGACAGGTTCCGATGCAACCTCTGTCAAAATTAGATCAGATGTATTTACTCGTTTTAAGAGACTAGTATTAAGAGCCATCTTGCTTGCATTAGTGCTCTTAGCACGTTGCTTCTCAGTCAATAAAGACACTAAAGGCGCGGAGGAAGTCACCACTCTCGCATCCTTCTGACTGAGCGCTCGCAATGCTTCTGACGTCCTATGCTTCTTCCTATCATCTGCATCGGTCGCATATGGCGCATGTACCTAGTCAGGCTTCTCATCGTCCGCGAGGCTTACAGGTAGCTTGTAGGGCTGCTCAGCCTTCTCGTCGTCCAAAGGGGCTGTAGGTGGCTTCTGTACTAGGTCGGCCTTCCCGTTGTCTGCAAGGCTTAAACATAGACGAGGTTGCTTAATCTGCCCACTATTCGCACTGCTTACGGGCGGCTCAGACGGCCTCCCCGCCGCTCTACAGTTTAGAGAATAGGTAAGTGTTTCTACTAGCTAGTTGACACCTTCGGGAGGCTTAGGCTCTGCGTGTGCCTCTTATGGCTAGTTAGTGGCTATGTTAACCCTATATTTACCGGCCTTCTAACTAATAAATTGTGCTCAAAGGGTTAAAAATGTAGGACCTCCTAAATTAGGACCTTAACCTACGGCTTACTCAAGAACACTCTTAGGGTTGCTAGCTACAGCCACGCGTCAAAAGTTTCGCCTCGCTAGCTCCCCCACCACCCCACCACCAATAACAAGCAATATTTTAAATGCCCACCACCAATTCTACAGCGCGTTAATTCGGCCGTAAGGTATCCTAAAATGTTTGCCGTGGCCTAAATATAATAATACAGCAGCGAAATATCGCAATAGGGATACTAGGTAGTAGTTACATTATAGCTAAAGTTGCTACTACCTTTTACTATAATCTCTCTACTATCTGCCGCCTCTACTAAAAGTACTTTACTACTATAATAACTATAGATAAACTTTATAGTAGCTATTCTATAATACTATTAAGGTATTAGAAGAAGCTAATTTATTATATAGCACGTTAAGCGCCTAAAATAGAGTATAAAGACCTTATTAAAGCTATAACTATAGTATAGCCTAATAGGACACTTTTACGCCTACTTAGTAAGTCTACGCTTTATTATATACTCTATAAGCTTAATATAGTTAAATATTACTATAAAAAACGCCTAAAGCTAACGCTATAATGTTAAAACTTCTCTAGGCTTATAACCTGTTAAAGTGTGGAAGCAGAGGCTGCTTGTCCTACAGCAGACTCAGAGGTAGACGTTGCTACTTGTTCTACTATAGACTCAGAGGCAGATAGGAAGGTTCTAGAAA